>BSBM01000159.1:12660000-13860000 GCA_027924585.1 Larix kaempferi | reverse complement strand
TGACTATGGAACTGAACAAAATTATTTCAATAGGCATTCTCTATCTCTTCATAATAGAACCATTACAAAGTAGCTAATGAAGTGGAAGGATATGCAGCTAGAAGAAGATATATGGGAAAATGAGTAATTCATGAATAAACGCCATTAATTACAAGCTTTGAGAGAAAAATTTTTGTAAAGATGAGGGCTATGTTAAGACCATAAAAATCATTCATGATTACTATATTCATTATGGTTAGGTCATCTTAGTATCAGGTTACATCATGATCACTTCATCTCCCATTTATAATAAAGGATATCCATTTGTATAAGCATATCATCTTGTCTTGTTATATGATACATTGTATAAGGTTGTCTCCCCCTCAAAGAGACTTCTTATTCATATCTTTACTTCATTCTTAAGGTATTGGATTACTCTCTCTTTCTTATTTTATGCTCTTTTGGGAATTTGGTGCATCATATGTTATATTTAATTCTATTCTAGTATTATATAGTGCATAAAATTGGCATGAGTGTATATTTGTATGCAATTAGGATAATTGACGGCCTCAACACAAAATTAAGGAAACCTATTCCTACACTTGATAATATTATTGTCCATCTCCTATAAACTATATTTATTTCTCTCTACCACACTATTATGTTTTATTGTATATGGGATAATATGTTTCACATAAATTCCCTTTGATGTGAAATAATAACGAATTTCTTCTTCACATACTCATGTCCATTGTTTGTTGAAAGCATCTAATTCTAATGAACCTATTTCTTTTCAACAATGACTTTGAAGGCCACAAATTTGTTAAAAAATTCACTCTTGTAAGCGATAAAATACACACATGTTCACCTAGAAACAACATCGATAAAAGTCATAAAATAATTATCTCAAGAAATGGAGTGGGAAAAGTTGCATAAAATATATTGTGAACAAATTGTAAATATGCTTCTACACACAAGCTGAACCTTTGCCAAATTTTTCCATGTGGTTCTTTCTAAGAGGATATACATGACAAAAACTATTATGGAAAGAAACAGGAGGAGGACCATGCACTATGTGGTTCTTACATAATTGATTAAGGGATTAATACTTCAAATTTCCAATCTTATCATGCCATAGTTTACTCAAATAATCAACATCAGAAACAAAAAATAAGTGATGATTCTTTAAAGTTTTTAGACAGTTTGTACAACCTTAAAAATTCATCAATAGTGTTAGATTCTATTACATGATTTTGACCTTGTATATCTCTAACTAAAAGATGATAATGTAGGAAGTTAAAATAACAAACTATTTTAACTCCACAAGATCATAAAAGTCACATAGAAGAAAAAACAATTCAATAAAAAGGTTTTATTAGCGTGGCATGCTATCATTGTTAGGATATCTCATCATTCACTTATGTACTTTACATGCATCTGCATGCTGCCCAATCATCAGTATGGTACCTCCAGCACCTATTCCCTAGTCTCCCAGCACTCGGGAGCTACTTTCCACTCATATTTAGCCCTCCTATCCTTTCATGTGCCCCGTTCTCACCTTCCACTGAAGAAGGACGCATTTCTCACCTACCAGTCCAGTTACACTTCAGTTATCACTCCGATTTACCCATAATTGATGTTATCACTCCGATTGACCTCCGATGAGACATGACTGACAGTTTTGAGTGCAGTTAAGCCCTCATGCGCCCTCCAATGAGCCTCCATCCCTATATTAGTGCCACTTACTATCAGTGACACTTATTACACTTAGTTAGACTCAGTTTGACACCTGTTTGACAGTGACTTGTGCATTGATGACCACCAATGATTGATAAGATGGAATCCTAGTTGGAGCCAAGCTATGCCATGCAGTATATTCGAATGACCTCCTTGGCTAGTTCAAATTTCTCACTCATTGTGACAGTATTGTATTGTATTTTCACCCTTATTGGGATTATAGAGCACTGATGCATGTTTTTGCACAGTTTACACAATATTTTCTGAGTTTCATCTATTGTGATTGATTTACTTGTTCATTAGATCTGTTGTGACTAATTTTACATGGTATCAGAGCCATTGCAGGGACAAGATCTCTTTTCTATAGGTGTTGTACAAGAAGATTTGAGTGAATTTGCTCAAAATTACTGGAGTTTTGGCATGAAAGATCTCATGTGCATTTGCTCATGTGCATGCAAAGCAGATAAATACACTCCAATCCACTCTAGAAGCTTGAGTTTTCCACATAATTCCTGTATTTGATACATTGGACCCATTCAACTTGCTTGATCTCCAATCCCAGGTGTGATGCAACTCTAAAAAGGGTGGATTGTTCGACCTTATGGTTATTGTTTGTGTGTGATTTGCAGGTTTCTTACTTCCTCCATTTACATTCGCTAATGCAGAGATGGAGACTTCTTCTTCACAAAATATTCTTACTCCATTCAACTATGATGAATGGAAACAAAAGATGATTGCATTCTTGAAGAGACAATGTCTTTTTGATATGTGCATTGGTAATACAAGATATTTTGATTCCGATGGAGGAGAATGATTGGCTCAATGATTGTGATAGAGATTTTGGAGCAATATGTCTTGCTATGTCTCCTTGTATTCGCTACCTCAGTAATACTACTGAAAATCCAAGTGATCTATGGGTCCAACTTGACAGAGAATTTGGAAAGTAGGAAGAAGAGGATCATGCTAGCCTTTTGGAGAGCCCAGTGAGATCTCCTTATGTGTTATTTTCGATCATGTCTTGGACTCAACAATTGTTCAAGATGAAGAAGAAACTATAGATTCAAAACTCATTCTCTCAATATCTTCTATTTCGAATTCTAAGCAAGATAAACCAGCTCATACTCTAGATTCCGAAGAGGTTCTTGAATCCTCTCTTTCACATGAGTTTGCCGACATGCAGAATAATTATCTACTTGATGTTTTGGAGGTACAATATGATTTTGGAGGTGAATCATTCGTCCTCCTTGATTGCATGCCCTCTATAAACTTTTGTTCTATAATTTGCACAGTTTCTCAGAGTTTTACTGAAGATGAAGAGCACTACCATTCACTTGAGTTCAATTCTCATGCAATTTTTTTTTATTTATGCAATTTTTGTTGATTTTGGTTTTGAACTCAACCCTGTTGGTTCAAAGGAGATCTCAAGAAACCATTTGTCAAATATTGGATTTGATTTAACTTCCACTGATAAGAAGTTCAAGTTTCAAGATCTATTTGATCCAATTGGAGCTATTCCTACCTCACTTGGTTCGAATCACAGGTTCCAGGATCATCCTCATATTTTCAAATTTGTTCTCACCTTTTTCGGTATGAAGAGAAAGTTCATAAAATATCCACATTCGCTTGCATCCACTGATGGAGAATTCAAGCACATGTTTTTGGAGCATGATCCATTTACTCCCAAGAGTAAGATACCTCCAGACATATCTACTTGATTTTGGAGCAGTTAAATCTTTTGGTGTGTTACAGTCCATTTTGAGGGGAGGTTTTTCCCATGAGGTTTTCTCCATTTCCCCATTTCATGGATTGTTCTTTATTTGGATTATTATTGTATTGGGGTGACCTTTGGTCTCAGTAACCAAGGCCCTACATTTTACTTTTTACATCATATTATAGCTTGAGGGGGGGGTTTAGCCCCAAGAGTTAGCTCGATCGGTTGAGTTCTCGGCAGTTAGGCCTCCCAGCATGCGAGGTCACGGGATCCATCCTCATAGACCCTCTTGGGGTTAGGCACGCAGCGGCCGCAGGGCGGAAACCCCTTCGGGGCGGGTCCGTCGGAAATTATTTCGTGGATGTAGCGGTCGGCTAAGCCGATTAAAGTGAACCACATGGAAAAAAAAAAAAAAAAAAGCTTGAGGGGGGGTTTTAGGATATCTCATCATTCACTTATGTACTTTGCATGCATCTGCATGCGTCCTAGTCATCAGTATGGTACCTCCAGCACCTAGTATCTAGTCTCCCAGCACTCAGGAGCTACTTTCCACTTAGATTTAGCCCTCCTAGCCTGTCATGCACCTAGTTCTCACCTTCCACAGAAGAAGGGCACCTTTCTCACCTACCAGTCTAGTTACACATCAATTATCACTCTAATTTACCTTCGATTGACCCATAACTGATCTTATCACTCCGATTGACCTCTGATGAGACATGAATGACATTTCTGAGTGCAGTTAATCCCTCATGCGCCCTCCACTGAGCCTCCATCCCTAGATTAGTGCCACTTACCATCAGTTACACTTATTACACTCAGTTAGACTCAGTTAGACTCAGTTTGACACCTGTTTGACAGTGACTTATGCATTGATGACCACCATTGATTGATGAGATGGACTCCTAGTTGGAGCCAAGCTATGCCATGCAGTATATTCGAATGACCTCCTTGGCTAATTCGAATTGCTCACTCATTGTGACATTATTGTATTGTATTTTCACCCTTATTGGGATTATAGAGCACTGATGCATGTTTTTGCACGGTTTACACCATATTTTCTGAGTTTCATCTATTGTGATTGATTTACTTGTTCATTAGATCTGCTGTGACTAATTTTACAATCATTCTTTGATAAACATGGATACCATATCCAAACAATAATTCATAACTTTTAATAGATTATAATATACATTTCACTAAAATAAATGATCCTTCCTCATGAAGCTAGCTACAACCCTCCTATTATACTATACAATGAGGCCAAACTACTTTGTATCAAGCTTTTCTTCCAAAATTTATAAACATTATTGCCACATATGACATTAATTTCTGTAAGACCCCTCCTTTAGGGTCCCCTTGAACTGAACCTGAAACTTTAAAAACTTCATACAAACAAATTAGCCATTATAGTTATTGGAAAAATAAAATAAAAGAGTGAATAACTTAACAAAAATAAGCAAACCTTAACCTATCAACCCGATCCAGCTGGCCCATTGTTGTCTGCGTCTTCCGTAGGATCCCTCCAGCAAAGCTCGTTTAACCATAGGCGAAGCAACCGTTAGCTTCGCCACCCAACCATAGGATCATGCTTTCAGTCGCATGGCCTCCCCCGAGCTTTGGGTCGTAGAGCTCACAAAAGTATTTCAGAAATTCAGCTTGGGCTTCCCTTCCCACCAGGATTTCTAAGCCAAACCCTTAGATAGCAGCAAGTCTTTGAGGCATTCGAAAATTACGACAATCGTCCAAATTATGGGTCCCTTACCCATTCCTTAAGCCTTCCTTATAAAGGGAAATCTCCTGCGACACATGTCGCTTCATGCATAAATAAATATTTTTAATTATTTATTTAATTAAAACACTCACCCATCCAAGTGTCAGTTTCTCTGGGAAGTGCACCTACATCCTTAAGTTTGCTCTAGTTTGTCCCCCAGATATTTTAATCAACTCCTAGCTTTTAGTTGACTAGGTGTCTAATCTATTTTGCTCCTAAATAAAAATTTCTATTATTTTAAATGCTTAACAAAATAACTATTCATGTGCAAATGTCTAAGCTATTGTTATGCATTTGCTAAGTAATAATCTAGAGTTATTCTCCTAAGTTTTTATGCAGTTTAATTTAACAATCAAACTCACTAGGATCACGGTGTCGCGTCGTTGGGCTCCTGGTTCCTTAATTTTTTTTATTCCCTGACATGGCACCACTCCGTCGGGTCCAATCATCCATGGTTTCCATTCCTTGGCATGGTACCACCTCGTTGGGTCTTTGCGTCCATTCTTTCCGTTCTCGACAGGGTACCGCATCGTTGGGCCCTTCTGCCACCATCTTTCCGTTTTGACTTGCGGGAACTCTTGTAGGGATTTTAGGAATCGTTACCATCCATCCTCCGTCTACATGCTATCTAGGGACTAATGGCGCTGATGAGTGAGTCCGTTCTCACTGCGCGCCCCTCAACTCGTACGTGACCAGCTCCATCGTGGCCCACCTCGTACGCCCTCACGCATCCCTCTTGAGCAAGCGGATCAATGCTTATCTGCTCATGCGTGGTATTCTTGTCGGAAGTCGACATCGTCGTCGCTTCCCCTGTGTGTGATTTACCCGTACTCTACGACCCTCCATGTTCCTTTGTGTGTCCGTTGGTGAACCGTCTCACTTGTTTCTACACACACTTCTCACAACAAATTATCAGTAGCACTGTTCTCAACAATCATCATCTGGTTTCTAACTCTAGCATTGTTAAACATTTATGATTTATTCAAACTGCTCATTCATCTTATCAAATATACATTTCGTCGCCAAATACATAATCACCATACAGCTAGTTGTTAAGCATTATTCATGTGTACAATTTTCATATCAAAGTTAATCGTTAAACAACATGAAATCGTCCATTCACAATAACTACCCAAATGCACATATATCAATCAATCGTAATCATAAATATACTCAAAGTAGAATCCTAGGGTTATTTTATTAATGTTTCAAACAGTCGGGTGACTCAGTAGGTGCCCTCAATGTCTACAGTAGTCTAGGGGCACTACATACACCCCTACTTATTTAGAACTTCGTCCCGAAGTTCAGAATAAAAATGGAAAGTTATGACACATCTCAGTTGCATCCTCCCAAATCGTAGAGCTAGGACTGTAACTGTCCTACTGCACTTTGACTTGATCAAACAGGGCTAATCATTAAGCAAGATGTAATCAATCAATTGTCCCACTCCACATGTATAATTTAATTCCTTAATTCATTTATCAATTATTGTCGTCATTCCCATCATCAGGTTTTCCTCAATCAGTTAAGACATAACAAGGATCAAGAGACCATCATATTGAAGTTTTTCAGTCGAGTCACTCGACAGGTGCCCTTAAGGTCCACAGTCATTCTAGGGGCATTACATACACCCCCTCCTAAATAGAACTTCGTCTCGAAGTTAATTTTTTTTTTTTTTTGTTCTTTTACTTTCGACGCTAGGCGTTATCTTTTTTTTTTTTTTATTCTCATCCCCATGTCATTGTATTCTAGTTTTCTCCAATAATCATGGCTATAAGCACAAGTGGTTAAAGTCATTAGCTCCAATATCATCTAGTATGGTTACAATACACCCTCAAGAACTTAATCGTAACTTCGTATCATATCAATCCGATAATACATTCCATAATTGTCAGTTCCAACTAGATTTCCTATATCTCTTATTCATTCACGAAGGTCCATGATGTCCAAATTTTCAACAAGCTCCATTGCATCAAAAGCCACCCAATAATTTATAAACATAACAAATCCAAACAAGGATTCAAATCTATTTGGTTATCCTCCTGAGAAGGTAAACATCATAAAATATTCGGTAAGATATAATCACGGTTTTAACAAATCGGGAGAGACCCTCAAATTGTCCCAATCCAAATTCCATAAGACCACTTCCGAATCCCAAAATGTCGGTTCTCAATTTGATAGGATTCCTAGGGCCGGAACTTAACGATTTAGTCGAACATATTAAAATCTCTCTGTTAGTCCTTTCATCAGTATCATCATTCGAGGTTAATGAGATTGTCACACCCTTACCTCATTTCATCATTCATGTCATCGTAAGACCACTTCGTTAGTTTCATCAATTCGTACAATGTGTGTTTTCTTAACCCCATCGAGTTTCATCTCGAGGGCTAGTTGTCGTTGAGGTCAGCTCGTCATACCGATCACATTGATATCTCATTTTCAAATTTTTAAGTTTGTTTCGCTCCCTCAACAATCTCTTAAAGTATCGTCAATCTCAGTATCATGGTGTCTTTTTAGTCAAAATTTATCATTTTCCCGTCATTTAATAAGTTCACCAATATATTTGTCCAAATGTAAAGCTCGTCATTGTCGAATTCTTAACTTAAATCTAATACTCCTAGTGTACACTCCTAAGTCGCAATCCATTCAACTTCCCAAGTAACTGCCTTAGATGAAATTCCAAAGATGGATTAACAAGAAACTTTTTCAATCCTACCATATCCAAGCGAAGTGTGTAACAAGAGCACTACTTACTTTTGTGTCTAAATCATCTCATCTCGTAGTCATTTATGAAATATAAACAAGGCTTAGTCTTTTCATCTAATTCCTAAATGAAATACAAAAGTATGTAGTCATGTCATATCATTTATCTTTTAGGGTATAAATTCAAGGGATCTTTCTATAGTATAACGATAGCCCATAAATCAACATCTATAATTGCATTAGTAAGGAACTCTACTATAATTTAAATATAGCACAATTATTACCATACATTGTCTAATCCAAAAAGTGCTCCATCTTTTCATATAATTCATGAATGTAATATCATACATAATTCCTACCATTCCTTAACATGAATGATGGGTTATAAATAAATAAGTATCCCTTCAACTTCACATTATACTCTATCCATAAAATGGCATTGTATCTTTTCATATGAGAATAATTTAAATTGTAGAAACATTCCTAATAAAATAATCTAGATTATCTCTTTTCCTTTCCTTTTACACATATATCCCTTCCCTTTTATACACATATCCCTTTTCCTTTTATATACATAACCCTTCAAACAAGAATAAAAAAATTATAAAATTATTCACAATGCAATAACCTAACCTTTCTATATGTACATATATCCTTTCAAATAAGGGTAAATTCATAATTGACCAAGACCCGTCATCTACTCTACGAGCGCATTCACAATATTAATGTTTATCATTTTAATTTGGAATATAAATTTGAGAAGAATTTCTCTAAGACTAACTATACACATAATTTCAAAATTCAGAAGCAACATCACTCCAATGATACAATTAGAATTAGACCTCTCCTCTCTTGGTCACAACATACATAATTCTATTGAAACCTTCATAAGACCTTATATGCAATACATCTTCTCGTATGATATATTATAATAAGAGTCCTCTCTGCTTAAAAGAAACAATATACATAGTCCTAAAGATTCGTTTGTAGATATTCCACTAACTGTATACATATATCTAAATATTATATATATATATATATATATTTCTTCTAAAACAAGAGTATTCAAGTATATATCGAAAATGACATTAATGTAGGGACCCCCATTTCAGGTCCCCCAAAAAAAAAGACTATCTAAACTGTAAATTGAAAATACAGTCGAAACACATAACTAGAATCATCATCCCAACTCGAAATAGAGACACAGAGGATTTTCAAAGAAACAAATTCCGATCGCACCTGTAATTTCTGGAGACGCCATGAGTGTGGGGAATAGATACGCAGAGGATACACAGAGGATGTTAAGAATCCGAGTTTCACTCATTTAATGGAATCTGGAAAACGTCTAGTGGCTTGAAATGGGAATTCAGAGATTTTTCACAGACCACGTTATCCTTCCAGAATCTTAAATAGCACACGGAAATTTAAAGGAAAACTTACCATTCCTAGTTCGAATTCTGATACATGCCATTCAAATTTTCAATTAAATACTCAGAGAAATTCGTTTTGGCAAACCAGAAACGTTTATGCAAGAGGTCGTTACACAGAGTAGTGAATTTAATATTGGACTTTCGATCTGCATCAAGAAATCGATGCACGAATAAATGTAATGGCAAATTCATTTCATAATTACGAATTCTGAAAGTGGTAATAAGAAATCGATATACATCGGACTTAAAGGTCAATCACAATCTTAAAAGATTAAAATGCAGTTTATAGCATGATTTCTGGAAACGCCCTTCTAATTCGACAAATGAAACTCAGAGATATAAGGGTCAATTACAATTTAAACTAAATTCTAAGATTGCTAATGTAGAATGACAGCCTCCGATTTTTTTAGATTGATTCTAGTCTAGAATCACAATGGATCTAACGCAAGTATTAGCAGAGTCCACTAGACTTTTAAAAGCTTCAATTAAAATTAATGCCAAATCTGAGATCGTCATTGAGATGGAAAACAGAGAACTTTTAGATGCTTCAACTTAAATCAATACAAAACCTGAAATCGTCATTGAAATGGAAGGCATGGGATTTTTTTTTTTAAAAAGCTGAAACTAAATCAATGCAAAACTGGAAAATGCCTTTTCATCATCGAAGTGGAACCACAGAGTTGATTAAAAATCATTTTATAATTTATACAGTCAATCTGGAAACGCCATTTCAATTTCAAAATCAAACCACAGAGTTATTTAAAGATCAATTTAAAAATCGTAGAGCAGTTTCTTGGAAATGCAACGAATTCAGGATAAACACACACAGATAAATTTTTAGAGTTTTAGGTTCAGTTAGAAGCATGAATTCCGGAATCACCAGTGGATTCACATAGATTTTTATGATCAATACGAATTGGATTAAAATTTCAAGGCAAAACAATTTTTGAATATGCTATAAGCGATTTTCCCAAAACCGACAGTGCAGAGAGTGCAAATTGGATTTGTAATCTCATGGATTTCACAGCAAAGGTTTAACACATAGAGAATTTTAAATCCAATAAAAAAAACAGAGTAACACTTAAGGACAGTAAGGGAGTATTGATCTGTCCTAGAACAGAGTATAAGCTGTGGTCAAACACAATGAATCCAACGCTATAATCTCAGACTTGTTCTCTCCGTCTGAGGTGGTGATGTTTTTCATAGAGAAATCAGACACTACAAGTTGGGAAATATGATCCTTATAACAATCAATAACAAATATGACGAAAAGATGCCCCTGATGTTTGTTTCCACAGAGGTCCATCGTTACCGGACACAATAATGAAAATGCGGAGAAAGTATCACGATTTTCAAAATAGAATAAATCTTAAAGAACAAAGATCCAGGAAACAAATCAACAGAACTAGCGATCTATGGCATCCACTTGACATTCAAAATAAAGATCTCCCAGAGGAATAACTATGATTCTAATCCAGCCAATGCATCTAAAAGGGAACGGATCTCACGGTTCTGCATATGCTGTCCCTCCACAGTGTTTTGCGTATTTCACAAGGGAAACTGGTAATAACAAAATCTCAGGATAAAACGCTAAGCAACAAGAAGGGATTTGGTTTTACAGCCATCCCTTTCCTCATCATGACAAAAATTTCTATACATATTAATCAACCGACAGCGTAAACATAGACGCTAAGCAGCAAGCATGGATTTGGCTCTACAGCCATTCCTTCCATACCATTCTGAAAGGAAAAACATGAGGTAAGATAACTTACAGTAATGAAGACAACGCACATAAATAAACAGAGGGGATCAATTTAGGGCAGCAACATGTTATCTGGGAAACTTCAATGGGCATGCTGTTTCAAGCAACGACAGATCAAGACATTACGTTTCCAGGAAATACTATACAGATCCAATGGAATACGATTTCCAAAAGATTCACGAAAGGAAAAGTATATAAAAAAAAAATATGAACCCCAATCTGTGTTCCCACAGATATCCGCCGAGGCTAGGACCCCCTATCACTATTTGGAACTCCAAAACCTTCGATGGAGATGCAGAGTTTGAGTAACAAGGATTTCAGTCGGTTGCAGCAATAGAGAAATGCAGATATTTTCGAAGTGATCAAGATACAGTTGCTGAGTATGAACTAAAATGCCATTGCAAATTCTGAGACAGAGCTATTAATAAATAAACTACAACTTTCTTGCCGATAAGAATGGGATCATCGCAGTCTATTGAGGAGCAATCTTTTAAAGAGCAGTTTGTAAATCAGTTTATTAGATCTGAGACGCCACATAAGAAATCGATCCAGCTGAAGCGAACTAGGACACAATAGGGAGTCCTTCTATATGATTTAAAAAGTAAATCGTTTTTGAATAGAGAAGACAGGTGATTAACTTAGCGTTTGCACACTTGCAGATCTGGTGAATAGAGATCTAAAGAGGAATTAATTTAAAAGTTTAACCACAGGATTCGATTCCCAATAGAGAAGACAGGCGAAACTTGGCATTGGGACACCTGCTAATCCGGTAAGATACAGATCTATTGAGGAATTAGCTTAAAAAAAAATAAAATTAAACCACAGGATTCGACCTCTATGATCCTCCGATCTGAAACGCAGGTCATAAATTAACTGGTCAACAATGGAATGATAAAAACGTACAGAGTTTTAAATTAATTAAATCAGGGATGTGGCCTTAGCCTGAGACCTGGAATCGCAGGAGTCAAATATCAGAGTTTCGACAGAGAAAAAGAAAGTACCTAACCTGAAGATTTTAATCTTAATATAAACTCGAAGTGTATGATTCCAAGAACTGGTATTATAAATAATTTGTACAGGAAAATCAAAATGATGCAGTGGGACGATCTTGGATTGATCTGGGCTCGAAACGAATACAGGGCTTTTTGAATACAGAGGTATTCTACTCGGGATGACCCGGAGATCCAGAGTATTTTATGAACGGCAGAGAATTCAGATGAAATACATAAAAAGGTAGATCTAGCATTTCGATCTATGCTCAGATAAAAAAATAAAAATAAAAATTAATCTTAACACAGAAATCAAATTAAAGATATGAAATAGATTTAGCATTTCAGTCTACGCTGGAATAATCATTAACACAAAATGTAATGTTGAAATGATACTGAACCTGTTTCAGCGGTTGAGCTGGGATTTGGAAGAGATGCCGAAGTAGTCGTTGCTCGAGTCCAATCCAAGCTTTTAACGATTTTACCGCAAACCCCTAAAGAATATGACTGTAGTGCCCTCAAGGCTCGACCGGCTCTAATACCAAATGTAAGACCCCTCCTTTAGGGTCCCCTTGAACTGAACCTGAAACTTTAAAAACTTCATACAAACAAATTAGCCATTATAGTTATTGGAAAAATAAAATAAAAGAGTGAATAACTTAACAAAAATAAGCAAACCTTAACCTGTCAACCCGATCCAGCTGGCCCATTGTTGTCTGCGTCTTCTGTAGGATCCCTCCAGCAAAGCTCGTTTAACCATAGGCGAAGCAACCGTTAGCTTCACCACCCAACCATAGGCTCATGCTTTCAGTCGCATGGCCTCCCCCGAGCTTTGGGTCGTAGAGCTCACACAAGTATTTCAGAAATTCAGCTTGGGCTTCCCTTCCCACCAGGATTTCTAAGCCAAACCCTTAGATAGCAGCAAGTCTTTAAGGAATTCGAAAATTACGACAATCGTCCAAATTATGGGTCCCTTACCCATTCCTTAAGCCTTCCTTATAAAGGGAAATCTCCTGCGACACATGTCGCTTCATGCATAAATAAATATTTTTAATTATTTATTTAATTAAAACACTCACCCATCCAAGTGTCAGTTTCTCTGGGAAGTGCACCTACATCCCTAAGTTTGCTCTAGTTTGTCCCCCAGATATTTTAATCAACTCCTAGCTTTTAGTTGACTAGGTGTCTAATCTATTTTGCTCCTAAATAGTAATTTCTATTATTTTAAATGCTTAACAAAATAACTATTCATGTGCAAATGTCTAAGCTATTGTTATGCATTTGCTAAGTAATAATCTAGAGTTATTCTCCTAAGTTTTTATGCAGTTTAATTTAACAATCAAACTCACTAGGATCACGGTGCCGCGTCGTTGGGCTCCTGGTTCCTTAATTTTTTTTATTCCCTGACATGGCACCACTCCGTCGGGTCCAATCATCCATGGTTTCCATTCCTTGGCATGGTACCACCTCGTTGGGTCCTTGCGTCCATTCTTTCCGTTCTCGACAGGGTACCGCATCGTTGGGCCCTTCTGCCACCATCTTTCCGTTTTGACTTGCGGGAACTCTTGTAGGGATTTTAGGAATCGTTACCATCCATCCTCCGTCTACATGCTATCTAGGGACTAATGGCGCTGAGGAGTGAGTCCGTTCTCACTGCGCGCCCCTCAACTCGTACGTGACCAGCTCCGTCGTGGCCCACCTCGTACGCCCTCACGCATCCCTCTTGAGCAAGCGGATCAATGCTTATCTGCTCATGCGTGGTATTCTTGTCGGAAGTCGACATCGTCGTCGCTTCCCCTGTGTGTGATTTACCCGTACTCTACGACCCTCCATGTTCCTTTGTGTGTCCGTTGGTGAACCGTCTCACTTGTTTCTACACACACTTCTCACAACAAATTATCAGTAGCACTGTTCTCAACAATCATCATCTGGTTTCTAACTCTAGCATTGTTAAACATTTATGATTTATTCAAACTGCTCATTCATCTTATCAAACATACATTTCGTCGCCAAATACATAATCACCATACAGCTAATCGTTAAGCATTATTCATGTGTACAATTTTCATATCAAAGTTAATCGTTAAACAACATGAAATCGTCCATTCACAATAACTACCCAAATGCACATATATCAATCAATCGTAATCATAAATATACTCAAAGTAGAATCCTAGGGTTATTTTATTAATGTTTCAAACAGTCGGGTGACTCAGTAGGTGCCCTCAATGTCTACAGTAGTCTAGGGGCACTACATACACCCCTACTTATTTAGAACTGCGTCCCGAAGTTCAGAATAAAAATGGAAAGTTATGACACATCTCAGTTGCGTCCTCCCAAATCGTAGAGCTAGGACTGTAACTGTCCTACTGCACTTTGACTTGATCAAACAGGGCTAATCATTAAGCAAGATGTAATCAATCAATTGTCCCACTCCACATGTATAATTTAATTCCTTAATTCATTTATCAATTATTGTCGTCATTCCCATCATCAGGTTTTCCTCAATCAGTTAAGACATAACAAGGATCAAGAGACCATTATATTGAAGTTTTTCAGTCGGGTCACTCGACAGGTGCCCTTAAGGTCCACAGTCATTCTAGGGGCATTACAATTTCCTAGAATATAATATTTATTAATCATTGATTTGAATCCCATACACACCCATGGGTCGTCAATGTTAATATATCAGTTCACCATAAAACATATCAAAGGACAATTCCCTGGGAACCAAAACAAATGGTTTGTTAAAACAAAACAAAAAATGTAAGGTAAGACTTAAATTAAAAACCCTAGAGACATCAAAGGTGGAATTAATTATAATAATGTATCCAAAGCCAACACAAGACTTGTGAAAAACATGTCAAGTAGGATGTATTTAAGTGGTAAATCAAGTCATCATTCATAGAGAAAAATGTTCAATCTATGTTAAAGAGAACAATGTTTTTCTCTCTCCTAATATCCCATTGTTAACTAAACCATGGCCCTAGGATTTTCTCTACAAATATATGAAATAATAATAGCATGGATCATGTTCAACCCAATTCCATTATTTTACTGTTTCTTGGAAATGAAAATTCCTCCACCAAAACTATTAGGGTTGCGTATCTAATGGTTCAAGAGTTTGATATTGATTTCTAATTTTAAACCTAGAGCAATTTCATGAGGGGATTGCAAAGGCTACTAAGAATTCATTTTAAACCATAAACCATGAACCATGTTATGAAAAATAGGGTGAAATTTGTGGCATAAAATTAGCATATATTTAAATAGTAAGAAGGTATATTTACTTGTTTAGAGGAATAGTTGTCCCCTCCAATTCGTCATGCCACTTTCACTCTAATTAGTGTGGGCCCTATCCCTTTCTCTAGTGGGTTTTCAACCAAATAGGTACGACTAGTGGATGTGTGCAATGGGTTATCTAATCAATATGGCCTCTATCACTTTGTTTGGTGAGTCTTCTCCAAAATAAGTAGGTCCAATGTATGTGTGTGATTACTAGAGGATTGTGTTATCAGGTGGGTGGAATATCCATAAGTCATACTAGCCATGAAGTTCAATTATCCTATTGTTCGTTCAATCGTGAGGTGGTCATTGACAAGAGACAATATACCTCTACCATATAAATCTCATTTTAAATTTATCTTTAGATTTTCATTCCTACCTATGGTGCCATGCCTCCTTCAACATATTGATTATATTGGAGGTAATTTATGCTATGCAATTGTATAATAGGACTATGCAAGTGCACTTCCTTTCTAAAAAATAGATATTTAGTTAATACTTAGGGATATTTGGATTTAGGAAAACATGAATTTGCCAAACTTAATTTTTTCCATGTTGATAACCCTCATTCTTGAGCTTGCTAAGTTAGGTGATGAATTCACTAAGTAGGGATCACAAATATTAATTTTACATAATTCAAAAGTATTGACATGGAGTTTAGTCCAAATATTCCTTTAAACTATAAAAATTTCCTCCACATGGTGGGGCCCACATTTTCACATCAACTACAAAAATCATTTCCCATTTGATTAGGAATGTTGTGCAAATGAGCGACCACTCATTCATAATCTCAACTTAATGTGTTTTCTTTTCTGATGAAGTATCATGTGTCCCACACTTAACCTTTGTAGACACCATCTAGTTAATTAGTCCTAAAGAGGTAGTCAATTAGTTTCAATCCCCACAAGGATCCTTTTGTAATTCAACATGTTTGGGTATGTAGTAATTATCTCCCATAGGGATCCCTATCTATGCATTTGTCCATCACATTCATTTATAATCATGTTTGCAAGATTTCTTTTATATTAAGAAAAATGACACTCCTAGACATTAATACATCTCAAATACATATCCTTATCACATTTCCACTATCATCACACCTTTATCCTTCTTTTCAGTGGGGAAATAAAATAATTTTCCTTGTGATTACCTAGTCCATTATGAACCCATTCTCTTTCCTTATGTTCCTAGAGATGACACTCTGTCCACTCCTTTGGCCACTAGTTATTAGATATAACACCATACCAACTAGGCATACCCCAACACCTTATTATTACATGAGTTGCTAAAAGAAACAATTCCCACAGAAAGCCCTAATATAGTCCAAATTGAGACATAACCACCTCTACCAAGAATAGTATATTTTTATTTGTTTTGGAGTTGTAATGTCTTTTTCACCTCTACTAAGACCAATTAGTAACACCTTTCCCTAGAATTGGAAAGTACAAACAACATTCAAAATTAGATCTTCATATATAGACGTTATTTCAAGATGTGTATATGCATTATTCTATGATAGACACTTCAATATCTAATTATAATATAGATTCTATTGGGCATAATGGCCTTGATGGATTCCAAGGACATTTACTGAGGGTGACATGTATCTAGAAATATTTTTCCATAAGTTCTAACATGAGGTCATTTCAAAACTCTAGAGGATATTCCATTGGTTTAGAGATTAATTAATTATCTATTGAATAAGGCCAACCACCTGAATTTGGAAGCTCATTTGACCTCCCTCCCCACACCATCACTCTCAATTTCCCATAACCATTAATATATATAGTGGAAAATAAATGAAATTTACATAATATATCTCATACAACATAGAAAATGGGATAAAATGTAGACAAATATAAAACACCCATTTCATTAAATCTAGACATATTAAGTAGAATATGGACTAAAAAATTGCAAAGTCATGCTTTCTAAAGCCCAAAAACAACCTTTCTAAAGTGCAAGAGTAAGTTCAAAAAGTGAAAAAATGGGTTTGAAAAGTGCAATTTTTAATTCCAAAAGTGTGATTTTAGAATCATGTTCAACCCAAAAAGTGAGATCATTCAAAAAGTGTAATTTTCCAATTTCTTATCTCATAAATTCAGTTTTTAATTTCAAAAGTGAGAATTTCAATTCCATAATTATGATTCTTAACTCTATCAAATGTCAATTTAAATTTTGTGGATCTATTGATTCCAAAGATGTTATTTTTAGTGTTTTATTACAAATATTCCTTGCATTTGAATGATGTACAATCTAATGGTTCTTTGATTCATCATTTTCTACGGATTATACATCACACTGTCAATGCAATGATTGTTTGCATGAAATGTTTAAAAATAGTTTGTTGCATATTCTCAACATTAAATTAGTTAAAAATGACCACCATAGTAATACTATGCCTTGATATTCAAAAATAAAATAACCTATTGATGTTTTTGTTTTAAATAATTTATATATTGATGTTTGAGACTCTTTGATGTTCATATTCACTATCTAGGAGACATTGCTTTTAAAAAATTCCACATCTTTTTTCTGTAAGTAAGATTTTGTATTATCATTCTAAAAGTACAAAAATAAATATGCAAACTTCTTGAGTCTACGCTTCCAACATCGGAAAATCATCCCATACTCAAATCAAGTTCCAGAAAATTTCACCTCTTATAAGGCTCGAAAAGACTGAAAGTTCATTGATTGACTAGATGACAACTAGGCTATAGATTGAACCAGAAAGTAGAAATATAGACTATTAAAACTTAGAGGCCTATGATACATGCTATAGTTAATTCATATAAAAAATAAACATTTACAGGCCTACGATACATGCTATTGGAAATTCGTCTGAAAAATAAACATAAAAAGGGACAACAAACTAAAGTGTCAAACAATCCTGCCTAAGATGGAAAATTATTAGTCTGGTTGTGCTTCTTTGTCTCCAGAAGTGCCCTCCCTATGGCTCTACTCCAAGTGAATGGGGACATCTTAGTTGAATACTATTGGGACTGTCATGCCCATGTCGTTCTGCTATTGAGCTAGCTGCATTAGAGAATATTTGGGATCTAAAATAAACCTTATAAGAAAATAAGTTATTGATGCATTAGAATTTGAGAATTAATAGAATTTCAAGAAAATGAGTTAATTATAATGGTTGACTTGTCATATTTGTCATAAAAAAAATACTTTTGATGCAAAATTCAATTCTCAAATTTGTCTCAAATTTCATGCGGGTGCACTCGTTGGATGCAGAATTCAATTTTGCATCCAACAGGTATCGACACAACATACTTTTGATGGACCCCACATGAATAAAAATGAGAAATACAATAAAAAACGTGCCCAATGGGTATAGACATAGAATACTTTTGATGGACCCCACATGACGAAAAATGAGAAATACATTAAAAATGTGTTACTAATATGTTCTTTAATGTATTTCTCATTTTTCGTCATGTGGGGTCAATTAAAGTATGCTATGTCGATACCCATTACATGCAAAAATTAATTCTGCATCCAACAAGTGCACCCACTTGAAATTTGAGTAAAACCATAGGGAGATAAGTTGAAAATATGAAAAGAAAATAGTTTTTGTCTCTTTTCCTTCAAATTTTATAATTATTATTTTATTATTTTCCTTAAGAGTCCAATTTTAGACCTCAAATTTTCTCTAATGGGAGAAAATATCCAACACCAAATTGAGCATGTGCTTGAGCTGATAAATTTTGAAAAGGATGTCGGCCACTTCACCTCCATTCTCAAAATAATAGCTTCTCATGTTCTTCCACCAAGTGAAAGGCGCCCATGCTATCATCTTGATGACCATATATAGGATGTCGATTCGATGGCTTGGTGGGAGAGAACTAGCCCTTTTTCATTGATTCTATCTCAAGACCAACTATCTGAACATTACTCTATAGTTGAGGATTCTATGCCTAGTGAGCGATCTCAGAAGGAGTGAAGGTTATAATCCATCCAAACCACACGACATCCCCATTGGAAATTGTCATCTTCTTTGGTTTGCTACATGCCATCAATTTGAATGGATGTTGGCTTGGTTTTGCAACCAAGCTTAGTGCTATGGGAACCTGCTAACTAGTAGTAGCAGTTTCAATAGAATTAAACAAGAAACTAATCTAAACAAAACTAATAATGGATCTATGCAAGAATATAAGCAAATAATGGAAATATTTTAAAAACAAGAACAAGAAAGTATGAAAGAATAAATTTGAATTGAAAATGGGGCAAGCTAATGCTTGCAATAGTATTACCTCCAATGGTGAAGGTTGATGTAGAGCAACTCCCAAGATAAGTAGCTCCAAGCTCCAAGAGGTCTCCTTCTCCAAGGTTGCTTACAATGGCCAAAATGCTCAAGGGAGATTTTGGCAGCATGAGGATGAGATAATGGATGGATGTTAAGTGAAGAGCCCCTACCACCTTTTTATAGGTTTTGGTGGTGGGAAATACCATTGTGATTTTGAGGAAACCAATGGTATTGACCAACATGGTTTAGGTACTTTTCCCTCCTTTTTCCTTTTTTGAATAAAATTAATATTTTTATTCCCTTTTTAATATTTTTTGGGAATTTGGACCCTTTTTGAGGGTTTTATATGCTTTTTAGGAAAAATAATCTTTTTGAGTGGGAAAAGGGGGTGTACTAAGGTCTTTTGGTGACCTTTTGTTGGTTTCAGAGGCTCAGATGGTGGAAAAGTGGACAAATGGGTTATATGAATAGGGAAATGAGCTAGTGAGCACTTTTTGGGTGTCAACAGATTGCCCCCTGATGTGTGAGGGCAGGAGCTCATCGTATGGCCGATAGACATCATAGTTCTTTTGTCTTTTTCTGGGGTTGAGGGGAGAGAAGAGATCGGTTGGAGATTGGAGCCACAGCCCTTGAAAGCTGCAAAAACAAAAAATGTTACATGGCCTCAATATGAATGAGGTATAATCTCTGATAATGGACGAGGCGAGCATTCCCATGCTCGTATCAGGATATAGAACAATAATAACAACAGGGTCCAAAATATGGGGACTTGAAAGATACATGGCCTCAAATAAAGGATGAGGAAGAAACTGAATATATGGACGAGGCGGGCATTCCCATGCTCGTATCCGTAACAAAATAACTGTAAGGCCCGAACAAAGGGGGGACCTATAAGATACATAGAGAACCACTGTGACATCATAAGGGTCCAGAGGGGACACAAATCTGGGATGCACTGCTGGGCTGACCATGTCTGAGTGGAAGAACTGATATACTAAAATACCAACAGTGCTACTGAGTGGGGACTCAGAGGAACTGATGAGCTGCTGGATCAAGGGTATACTGAACTGAAACTCGATGAAGCATATAACTGGATGGCTTCTGAATACTATCACCCTGCGTAACCCGGATATCTATAGAAAAAATGTAACTGGTTGTTTCCATAGATAGACCCTCAAAATGTGGAAGAGTCAGGAGGTATCCGGGGTCTTCGACAAAAAACTTGAAAGGATCAATGCCCTGTGCAAGTCTCAACGATGCGATCAAGGTGTTGAAGTCGAGCATGTGAGAAACAACCATTTCGAGAAGTACTGAGGAGTCTTCTCGAAATGATTCGTAGGCACTCATCATGAATGGTGATGAGTCCAAGACACAGGGACCTCTAGGTCTATCCTCTGGAATAAATGTGGTTGTCGTCGACAAAGGGAGACCAGCAACTAACAAGGCAATGATGTTTCCTTGATAGGAGCACGAGGTATAGAACAGAAGTGTTGTAGTACTGATGGTAGGACTGACATACTTGTGGGGATGGGAAATAACTGGGTCATAAAGTGGGTAGACTCAAACTTCCTTTGTTCAGAGCATGATGAAATGGTTGACCTGGTAGCGTAGGGAACTGACTTGTAGGTGTGGGGATCATGACTTTTAGGGACTAAATGGTATATATTGACTCTGGGGGGGAGGACGAGCTGATAGGTGCTGTCGAGGGATTTTCAAGGTGACATACTGCATAATACTCTGAACAAAGGCGACCAAAATGGGGAAGCTGCCATATGAGTAGATGTGATCTGTCGTGGCGCCAAGAGGCACCATTGATTCCTTCTTCGTAGTTTTAATGAGCTCCAAGAAGGGAAAAAAGTGTGCTTTGAAATGGTACGTTCCTGTGGATTTTGTGAGCCCGGGACGGCTCGTGCTCATGGTTGCTTTCATGTTTAGAGAGTCTGAAAGCGGTAAGTGGACTCTATTGGTGTTCTTTTTCGTACTTTAGTCTCCAAGGCCCGAAAAAGCATAAAATGATGCAAATGGAGAACTCTTCTAGTCGATGTGACTAGAGAATTCCTTTTTCGTAATTAGTCTACAAGGTCCAGAAAAGGGGTAAACTTATACCAAGTAGACGCCCTTTCAAATACGTTTAACGAGCATGAAAGGAAGCAAGGTTGCTCAACAATCTTTTCATTGTTTTAGGAGTCAGAAAAGAGCTTAACAGAAACTCCCTAAGTGCCTTTTTCGTAAAAGGGGTTGCTCGGCCCGAAAAAGGGATAAAATTATACCGAACAAAAAGGGATTGATGAGGGCGAGAAGAGGTCTCAAGCATCATCATCAGTGCGGAAAACTGGATCCGGTGACAGAAAGATTGTCGAAAAGGGGCTACGACCAATGTGGCACGCAAACCGAGGTGATGAGTGGCATTTTGAAAAAATGCCCAAAAAATATGGGCATGAGAGTGAGAAATGATCTCAAGCATCATCATGAGCACAAAAAACTGAATCCGGTGATATAAGACTTGTCCAAAACAGAGAACGATCGATGTGGCACGCAAACCGAGGTGACGTGGGGGGCATGAAAAAATGCCCTGAAAATCAGGACGAGACAGCGAGAAATGATCTCAAGCATCATCACGAGCGCGAAAAACTGAATCCGGTGCTATATGACATGTCGAAAACAGAGAATGGCCAATGTGGCACGCAAACCGAGGTGACGAGGGGGCATGGGAAAAATGCCCAAAAAATCTAAAGGTGAGAGTGAGAAATGATCTCAAGCATCATCACGAGCGCGAAAAACTGAATCCGGCGATACAAGGCACGTCGAAAACGGAGAACGGCTGATGTGGCACGCAAACCGAGGCGACGTGGGGGCATGGGAAAAATGCCTGAAAAATCTAAAGGTGAGAGTGAGAAATGATCTCAAGCATCATCACGAGTGCGGAAAACTGAATCCGGTGATATAAGGCACGTCGAAAACGGAGAACGATCGATGTGGCACACAAACCGAGGCGATGTGGGGGCATGGAAAAATGCCCGAAAAATCTAAAGGTGAGAGCGAGAAATGATCTCAAGCATCATCACGAGCGCGGAAAACTGAATCCGGTGATATAAGGCACGTCGAAAACGGAGAACGGTCGATGTGGCACGCAAACTGAGGCGACGTGGGGGCATGAAAAAATGCCCTAAAAATCGAGACGTGACAGCGAGAAATGATCTCAAGCATCATCACGAGCACGGAAAACTGAATCCAGCGATATATGACACGTCCAAAATGGAGAACGGCCGATGTGGCACGCAAACCGAGGCCACGAGGGAGGCCAAAAAATGGTCAAAAAATAGACCCCGCGAAAACGGGAAAAGGAAGGAACCTGCATGAAGTTCTCGCTGTGCTGATTCCAATGGTACCAACGGTTTGAAAAATGGACTTCGTATGATACCGCAATGGTTGTTTGAAAATTGGTGGAATTTCTATAAATAGGGCGTGGGGCCCAAATGACTTGTCATTGTTACATGCGAGTTTGGTAGAGCAGTCAGAGCTATTTCTTGACTTCCGGGAGATTTCACCGTTGGTTTTCGATTCCGCGAGTTTTAGGTAACTCTATTTGCCTTAGCCTTTTCAATTATGTCTTTTTTGTTTGGCGGCGGGCACCCGAAGGCCGCGAAATTCCATGTTGACCCTCCAACGTGGAATATCGCAGGTTTTGGGTCTTTTCCCGCGATGAACCGCATGGGTTTCAGGCTGACAGTCGCGATGTTCATCGCGACTGTGAGGTTGGAACCCGTGATGTTCATCACAAGTTCATGGTAGATAGCCGCGATGTTCATCGCGACTGTCTGGCCAATATCCGCGATGTTCATCGCAGGTTTTAGCATGGAGGTCGCGATGGTCATCGCGGGTTTTAGCATGGAGGCCGCAATGGTCATCGCGGGTGTTAGCATGGAGGCCGCGATGGTCATCGCGGATTTTGGTGGAAAAGCCGCGATGGGATTTTTTCAAAAAATTTTGTGCTGGGCCTAAAAATTTCTTCTGTTTTCTGGCAGGATGTTGAGGAGACCATTGGCCTCATGGCGAGAGCGGGAGATTGATGATGATTTGATGCTGCGGATTCAGTATGATCCGGGGGTTCAACAGACTCTAGCGGTGAGCGGACTGTTGAAGTTCGCTCAGATCCCACCTATTCGTTCAGTGAGACGGCTCCTGAACAAGTTGGTGAGTTGGTGGGTGCCGGCGGAGGGTGCATTTATTATTGGGGGTGAAAGGTTGGAGATCACCCTCACGGATGTCTATTTTCTGACTGGGTTTCCTCGGTTAGGGGAGGTGGGAGATCTACTGCCGAGGATCCCGCCAGGTGTAGATATGGAGGATTTGTTACAGACCTTCTGTGTTGATGATGCCGTTTTGCAGAACAACTCTATTAGTCTGCGATCCCTACGTGAGTGGGATATGCGGGCTGTTGGGGCATGTGTTCTGCGGATATTGGGTGCTGCTGCGCCACATCGTTTGTCAGGGGGACAGACGATGTTGGTGGACTCAGTTCTTCGGGGGACTTATTATGCCTGGGGGCAGATGTTTCTGGCTGGTGTCCAGAGAGATCTGGACAAGGCCAGTCGGGAGGGAGGAGAGTTCTGTTATGCCTCCTTTCTATGTTGATTTTTCTTTGCGCGGTTGCCGACCTTGCGACCACGGGTACCATTCATGCTGGTCTAGTGAGTGAGCCTCACATGATGCGGTGGGGGCAAATGATGCCTCGTGGCGGTGGTGGTGTCCGCGGTTTCTTTACGGAGGATTTTTATGAGCAGTGGGAGTAGATGCCCCTGGTTATTGAGGACTACCCCTATGCCGGCATGGACTATCGAGGCGACCCAGAGATGCCTCGTGCCCCAGGACAGGCCTGGAGTTTAGACGGTATGTTTTGTGTTTTATTTTATACTATATCATGTGTTGTTTGATTTATTGTCTATGATTATAGTTGGATAGTATATGATGGCTTACTTGCTTTGTGCAGATGTTGGTCCAATGCCACCGGTCGACTACGTGGCTCGTCAGGGGCGGGCGATGGTGGTCGCTCATCCACCTGCAGCGGTACCACCTCCACGTGGTAGAGGATTTGAGGCACGTGGGCGAGGGGTTGGCCGCGAGGGGTTGGCCCTCGAGACGATGCCATAGAGGGCGTCAGACAGACTTTCGACATGATCCTAGCTGGACTCCCTGAGGATGGTTGGAGAGACCTAGACCGGGATATTGTGGAGTGTTGCTTCGGTGTGCCACCTGAGTGGCGGTCGCTCTTGTTGAGGACAGTTGTGTTTGTGGCAGAGCACAGGGACGGTGGACGAGATGATCCGGCAGGGTCAGCTGAGAGGAGGATACGTCTACGGGATGATCCAGCGGAGCCGGCAGAGCAGAGAGTTCAGGCTCGCCATGAACCGGCGGGGCCAGCGGAGGAGGAGCCGGAGGAGCCTATGGATCCTGATGAGTAGATGATATTGTATCTGCCCCCAAATGTTGATGAGCATATGGGGAAGCATTTTTGTACGACTGATGTATTTTTTGTATATCGGGTGCTGAGGGCACCTATGACATGTTGACTATTATGGTTTATATATATATGTGTATATATATTTGGATATATTGTCGTGTATGCACGTGGATGCACATTTTGTCTTTTGTATATGCCCGTGGAGGCACATGTTATGCATGTGGATGCAGTATTTTGTTATTTGTATATGCCCGTGGAGGCACATGTTATGCACGTGGATGCATTTTGTTTATGGATATGCCCGTGGAGGCACATGTTATGCACGTGGATGCACTATTTTGTTTATGACATGATGTGATTGGTGTGCCAGTCGAGGACATTGTTGGCCATATGGTCTGCTACACTATTGAGGTGTCTTGGGACATGTGTGAACGAAATGGATTCAAACTGTCTAACCATTTGTTTAGTGCGCAGGAATTTTCTGAAAAGACAGGGATCGCATACCTGGTAATCATTGTTGAGCTGGGAAACCAGGAGCTGTGAGTCCAAGAAAACGTTGAGGTGACGGATGTTCATTTGGAGAGCTGCGGCCAAGAGACCGGTCACGGCATCGTATTCAGCTTGGTTATTGGTGGTGGCACCTAAACATACTCCGTCAATGTGGATTAACTCATGTGAAGGGGAGTATATTACCCAAGCTGCAGAGGCGAGATTGGGAGACCAACGGCTTGCACCATCAGCGAAACCGACATAGCAGAGTGGAAGAGGATCCATCTGTGGTCATGCAGAGAAAAACAAATATTTAGGTTTTTTGAATTTTTTGTGAAAAAAAGAGAATAAGCCTATACTAGAATGGACGGTGGTGTCCATCAGATTTTCTATGGGTAAAATCGTTTAAGGTACAACCCGTTGCGTGGGTTGCGTAGGGGATTGCCTTCTGAATCGGTCAGAATGTATGCCCCCTGCCCGAGGCAAGTGTGTACGATGTAGGGGCCTTGCCACATAGACACGAACTTTCCCTTTTCGGTTTTATCATGAGCTTGATCGTAAGCGAGGACAAGGTCTCCCTCAGAAAAGGTTCTTGGGTGGACGTGTTTGTCGTAACTAAGTTTTGATCGTTGTTTGGCTGCTTCCATGTTTTGAATGGTTGTGCGCCGATCTTCATCGGCCTGCTCTAGGAGTAGTAAACGTTGTTCTATCGGGGAAGTGTCTGGTAGGAGTTCAACGGCGATATGTAAGGCTGGGATCTGGCACTCGATAGGGAGGACAGATTCAACACCGTGAACTAAATGGAAAGGGGTAAAACCAGTGGCGGTTTTGGTTGACGTGCGGTAGGCCCATAGTGCTGGGAAAAGCATGTGATGCCAATTGGATTTGTGTTTGTCTACAGTACGTTGGAGGATGGTCTTCAAAATTTTATTGATCGCTTCGACTTGGCCGTTTCCTTGGGGATAGTAGGCGGAAGAGAAATGGTGTTCAAATTTCAACATGGTTGATAATTCTTTCCAGACGGCATATTCGAAGTGAGAGCCGTGGTCGGAGACTAGTTTCTTCGGCACTCCGAAACAAGTGATAACGTGGTTGAAGAAAAACCGTGCTGCAGTGTCATCCTTGAAATTGTAAGTCGGCATGGCTTCTGCCGACTTGGTGAAATAATCTACGACCACAACGATGTGTTTGTGACTGTCGGCTGACGTGGGGTTGCAGTCAAGGAAGTCGATGGCCCATTTGCAGAATGGTCCGACAGTGATGACTGGATGAAGGGGGGTGGGGGGGGGGTTCTTGCTTTGGGGGCAAAGAGTTGGCAGTTCTGGCAATGCTTGACTGCGGTGATGCAATTAGTAAACAATGATGGCCAAAAGTAACCTGCCCGAATGATCTTCTGGGCGGTGGCCATGCCGGAGAAATGGCCTCCGTAGGCACCGATATGACAATCATTGAGGACTTGTTCTGCCTTACTATGGGATAGGCAGCGGCGTAGGATGGTATCAACGCCGCATCGGTAAAGTACATCCCCTAACAAGAGGTATCGGGGGTCATGGTGTCGTATCCGACGGCGTCCGTCACGATCAATGTGTGGTCGAAATTTTTGCATGCGGAGGTAAATCAAAATGTCTCCGTACCATGGGTCGTCAGACGAAATGACTAAGATTTGTTTTGTCAATCAGATCCGTTTGGATAGCGGGTGATGACGAAGAGGATGGGAGGTCGGTGATGAGGTGAGCAAGTATGAGGGCTTTGGTGCTTTTAGGAGTTCTGAAAGTAAGGTCATATTCCTGGAGGATAATGACCCATTAAGCAACACAACCTTGTAGGAGTCGCCGGGTTAGGAGATAGACCATAGGGTTGGAGTTGGCCACAACCGTGGTATGATTGAGTAGAATGTAGTGTCGCAATTTTTGTACGGAAAAGACTACAGCTAGGGCTAATCTTTCCTCGTAAGGGTAACATAGGGGTGGGCCCGACAAAGTCTGGCTGACGTAGTAAATTACATGCTCTTGGTGAGAGGCATCTTCTTGGACCAAGACTCCGGACATAGCATATTCAGATGCCGAGACATAAAGGGTGAAGTCTTGAGAGAAATCTGCTGGGGATATCAAGGGGGCTTGTGTAAGAGATTTCTTGAGGGCTTCGAATGCCGTGTCTGCTTGCTCATCCCAAACAAAGGGTATGTGGGTACGAAGTAAGCGTAGGAATCCGTGGACTTTGGTGGCGTAATCAAGAACGAAGCGCCGAAGGAAATTGGACCGCCCTTGTAGACTCTGGAGCTGCCGAAGCGTGCGAGGAGGGGGAAGTTCTAAGATGGCTTTGACTTTTCAGGGGATCAACCGTAATTTTGTCTTGGGAAACAATGAAACCCAACAACCGGCCTGCCGAAACGCAAAACACACACTTGTGTGGGTTCAAGCGGATTTTATATTTGCGACAACGGAGGAAAAATTGCCGGAGGTCGTTAATGTGGTCTGATCGTTTTCGGGAACGGGCTGTAAGGTCATCAAGATAGACTCGCAGGATATGGACCAAGTCGTGAAAGCAATAGGTCATGGCACGCTGGAAAGTGGCACCAGCATTTTTAAGGCCGAATGGCATGACGCGATAGGCAAAGGTGCCCCATGGGGTGGTGAAGGCAGTCTTGTACTGATCCTCCTTACGGATGTGAATCTAGTTGTATCCGGAAAACCCGTCCATGAAAGATAGGACTTCATGTCCCGCACACTCATCAATGAGTTGGTCAATGAATGGCGTGGGAAAATTGTCTTTGGGACAGGCACGGTTTAAATCACGGAAGTCAGTGCATACTCTAAGGGTGCCTTGCTTTTTGTTGAAAGGAACGGGGTTCGACACCCAGGTGGTGTACGGAATAGGATAAATGAATCCTGCTTTGCGAAGTTTCTCGACCTCAGCTTTAACAGCGGGGAGTTTGGAAGGATGAATGGGTCGCTGTTTCTGATGAACAGGGGGTACCTCAGGCCATGTATCAATGTGGTGCTCTATAATGGCTGGGTCAAGACCAGGCATTTCGGTATAGGACCAGGCGAAAACATCACGGAATTCTTGAAAAAGCTTTTTGTATGCCTGAGTTTCCGCTTGTGTGCAACAGGCGCCTAGCGAGATGAGCTCAGGTTTCCCAGGTGTTGTGGAAATATCTATTTGTATAATGGGGGAAATGTTGGACATGTTCCCTTCTTCAAAGGCATCCGGTGCTGGGATGGGGTCCTTTAACCAATCGACCTTAGTGGGTATGAAATATTTCGATTCGACTGATAGCTGGTTGGATGCGGTGGATGTAGATGTTTCCGGGAGGAAATACGAGCGATGATGCATATCATCCCAAGGGTAGTCGGGTGCAGTGAGTGTCTCCAAAATTTGCTCATCAGTATTGAAGTAGTCAGACCATAAATCAAGGGGTTATGGTTTGAAATTTGTTGAAATCATATAGATTGTATTGACTTCTTCCGACGAGGATGATGGCGGGGGGTAGATCTCCTCGATGAGGGGAGGAGATATCTCCAAATCGACGTTGTTTAACTCGTACAATGCTTCTCTATAGTCAGGGAGATCAGGACAATGGTGAGAGTAGTGGCCGTAAACACTGCATATGGCACAAGGATGGTTGGTGCGCAGTGATCTGTCGCGAGGCTGAGGAGGTGGCTCTAGTCTAACTACTGGGATGCTGGTGTCATCGTCCAATATATTCATATGTTCCTAGAGTGCCGGTAACTGTGGGAATTGATGAGTGGGATGGCCTATCTCATCGCACAACGAGCATTTAGGAGGAGCTCGAAATACGGGTCGGGGTTTAACTACCTTAGGAGGTGGTATAGCAGTGTATGGTTGTGGACCTCTGCCCCCAGTGGGCTTGACAAGAGGAGGAGGATTCGTTGACGACGAAAAGGATATTGAGACTAGGAGGAGGTTTCGTTGACGACGAAGGGATTGTGACACCAGGAGGAGGTTGAGTAGTGGTAACAATAGGTTGTACCGGTTGGAGGATGACATTTGGTGTCGGCGGGGGGACGGGAGGGGAAATGTACCACACAGGTAATCCCAAGGTTAAACCGGGTAGACGAAGGGTAGCCATAACCGGGGAACTTACTACGCCCGAGGGAGGGAATAGGAAGGGGATTGTGTGGATAGGTGTAACGCCAATGTGACAAGGTACCAATGGTGGTTTAGGGAACAAGGGTGGTTGATTACTGGGTGTTTGTGTATTCTGTGAAAGAGTACAGAGGTTTGCGACGTGGGTCTCCGGTGACGGTGGTGGAATGGCCTGGAATGTAGAGGTCATTGGTGTATCTGAGTAAAGTCCGGGTCCCACAGAAGAAACAAAGGAGGTGGTTGCACTAGAAGCGGGTTGTTCAACCATGGGGAGAACATTTTCGGGTGCTGCAGGGGCATTGGGATCATAGTAGGTGAGTTGGTCGATTTTGACCACGCGTCCCTCGTGGGGGAACATCATGGTACGAAAAATGGATGAGGCAACCGCTTTCATGGCATACATGTAACTGCGGCCAAGTAAAAGGTTATAATCAAGTTGGGCATTAATGACTTCTATGTCGATGAGCACAGTTTTCCCACCCAACTGGATGAGGACATTGGGTAGTAGACCTTGGGGTTGAGATGACTGACCGTCGTAGGCCTGCAATGCAGTGGTGGATTGTTGGAGAGTAGGGGATCCCAACTTCTGCCAAACGAATGTGGACATGACGCATGTAGAGGCACCCTCATCAATAATAAATCGATGGATGACAAGATTCCGAATGGAAACAGAAACTTGGACTGCGATGGTGGAAGGAAGACGTGGTTCGGACTGGTCCAAATCAAAGGTCATCAATTTCAAATCATTTGGGTCAATCGCCCCAATGGAGGAAAGTAAAGTCTTGCGCTACATAGGATAGTTTTTTAAGACTTCTAACGCAGACATGGGTGCGGGAGACTGAGCTAAGTCATCTACAATGTTGTAATTTGACGCAGCTCGCGCATTGGGGTTATTGTTAATACGATGAAGTGGGAAGCGAGGTGCTTTAGAGGCGCCATCAAGTGGAAGCGGGGGTATACGTAACATCTGATCAGTGGGATGAGAGTTAGTATCCTTATCGGCGGGGGGGGCTTCCGAGGTAGGGCCATACTGGTTCCGACGGGTCTGGATGTTGACATCAGTAGTTGACATCATCAGCAAGTGGTGAGTACCTGAATCAAACATTGGTTGATTGGGAGCAGCGTAGGTGATTTGTTGTGGTGGCAAGTTGCCCTGTGGAGGAGCTAATGGCTGAGTGTTCACCACTCCTTATGTTGGAAAAGGGTTTTGTAGCACCAAAGGTTGAGGTTGTGGTGGTGGAGGGTTGGGTGGCGGCTGAGGAGCTGCCTGCCCTTGACGATGGGCGTCATCTGTCCATAGTTGCCGAGCTCGCTCCAAATGTGGGCAAGCGTGGGTATAGTGTCCATAGACCCCGCAAATGGAACAAGGATGGTTTGTTTGTAAATTAGCATTTTTGGCTTGCTTAGGTGGCCGATCAGGATTCTGATGAGCAGGCGCCGTGTTATTATTTTGCGGAGGATGGGGGGGTTGTGGACCTTGGTTATGGTTTTGGTTGTGTCCACGGTTATGTCCTCTTTCACGGTTTGGTTGTCCACCCTGGTTGCGTTTGTTATTTTTGTATTGGGGCTGATGTTGTTGTGCGTACACATGCCCTTGAGCATTGGGGGGATTCTGGGGAGCCGCAGGTGTGGGAGCAGGTTGCGGTGGATAATATGCAGGTGGAGCTGGCAGTGGTCCAATTGCCTGTTGGGGTTGTTGGTACCCCTGAGCTATTGGATGTGTTGGATTAGCTGGTGCAGCTTGCTGTGGGTACTGCATCGGTTGTGGCGAGAACTGTATGGGGTTCTGTGTAGCGGGTTGGTTATAGTACGTAGGAGGTACATATGCTGATGGTGCTTTCCCATAGCAATGTTGTGGACAAGAGGGTCCATGAATGTGATGTGTCTGGTTTGTTGGAGTGTAAGAAGTTGTCGCTCTGGAACTGGATGTAGCCCTAGAGAGGTCTGGGGCAGGCATGGTGCTCATCATGCTGAAAGGTTTAGCTTGTGGTGTGATTTGGCCAATAATGCCATCGGCGGCATGAGATGCCCCCGGCACGTCACCGCGTGAAGAGTCGCATCGTGGGGCGTCTGGTATGATTGTGTATAGATAACCCGACTGGGCGTAAATGAGATCAAACTGTTGGGATTTGAGGATGGCCTCTTCTTCAAACTGGGGTCTTTCGGATGCCACATCCTTCACAATGAGAGGGAGGAGGGATTTTAGAAACCAATCTAAGAAGATACGGTCATCTAACTTGATTTTGCAGAGGCTTCGGCGTCGACGCCACTCATGAATGTGGTCAGTGATGTGGGTGGCCGTGTTCTATCTGCAAGACAGTAGGATCTCGACTCTCGCATCATAGCGGACAGGTAACTGGAAAAACTGCAGGAAGGTCAAGGCAAGGGAGGTAAAGGTGGCATGCGTCCCATGGGGCTGCTCGATATACGACTTAGCTGCAGAGCCAATGAAGGTGCGCTGTAAAAGCCGGAGGCAGACGGAGTCGTCCACTATGGAGTTGGAGGAACACCATAGATGGAAGGACATGATATGGTTCTGGGGGCCTTCACCTGCCTTACCCTCAAACTTAGGGATGTCAGAGGGGAGTTTGGTGGGCATGTGAGGCCACGCAGGATCGTGTCTGATGGGATCATTGGTGAGTCTGGCTAAGTCTGGTAAGTTCAGACTCGCCATGTATGGTAAGCTAGCAGATGTAGTGACTGGGACTGGGACATGCCTAGTCATGTTGGTATGATGTAGGGGTCCAGTAGCGCGTAAATGTATGCTAGGTATGGAAGGTATGTGCCCTCCAATAGGTGTGATCTGGTATGGGCCAGCGCCTCCAAGTGCAACATGGGTTACACTTGGGTTAGGAATAGCAGTAGGGATTCCTGGGATAGGGTTTGTGGAAACCAAAGGGGGTATGACCCCTATGTTGGGCACACCCATAACAGGTGGTGGCCCTGTGTTGGGAATTCCTATAACAGGGGGTGGCCCTGTGTTGGGAATTCCTAAATGTGGAGTGTCCTCCATATTAGGCATACCTAAGGGGGTGGTGGTTGCCATGGATGGCACCGCAGCAGAAGGGTCTGCGGATGTCTCTCCTATGTTGCTGGTAAAAAGTGGGTCAAATGGTGTTCCGGCCATAAGGTTGGTTGGGAATAACTCTGTGGGGTTTTCGGATTCTACCTCTAAATCAAATGTGAAGTGAGGCGTGTTAGAATCGGATGACTGTCTGGTTGACTGACGCTGTGTCGAGTCAAGGGATAATGCTCGTCGTCGGTGACGTGGCGAGCCAAGTAGAATGAACTCTGGGAGTTCGCCCTGAAGACGACGAGAGCATCTAAAGTTCTCAATGGTGAGAAATAAGTTTTAGTGTAAAAAATCTGTATGTGTAAAATGGTAATGTATAAAAAACTCAAAACCCTAATGCAACCAAGGGTGCAAGAAGGGGAGTGAAAAATGAAGGCTCTCAGGCCAAAAAATCAACCTCAAAAAAGGCACTTATTCTAGCAGCTGTGCTACAATAAGTGGAGGGATGCAACAAATGGTTAGAGTACCAACATGCAAATAGCTTTTAGAAAAAATAGGTGTAACTAGACCAAAGGTGGGTTGAATCATGCAAACACCTAACTAAAAGTATTGTGAATCAACAAACGATATTCTCTGCAAGGTGATGAAATCCAAGTCAGACAATATGAGTGTTGAGACAACGGCTAGATATCCCCCTACCGGGAGGGACACCGGGTAGTCAATCCTAAAGAATGGCAACTAGGATACTCCGTTCATGACGCGTCGAGAAAAGGTAAATCTGCCGTTTGATCCTTTATCGCAATATCCCAATACAGGGATATCCCGAGAACTGCGAATGGTAGCCCTTTGGTTACTGAATGGATTTCGGTATTCCACTCAGGCTTCCGGAACCATCCTCGTGACTTCAAACCTCCTAGGGGAGAGGCCTTCCCACAAACTGATTGTGACCACGCCAATAAATACTAAGAGATTTTAGCTCCCTAAATAGACAAATTCTATGTCTCAGATGTAATAACCGAGGGGTGTTATTGGAACACCTATCCCCTCAATACTACCTAGCTACAAAGTTCTTTTAGTGTTCCCCAAGTGGGGTTAAAAGTGTGTTGAAATTAGGGTAAGTTTTAAGGCTCAGTTCAATTAAGTGTTCGAGTGGGTGCACGTGTGGTATTGTAAACTTGAACTTGAAAGAAGTAAATGCTTTACGGAAAATTTTCAAAAAACAAAGGATCTTTTGAAAATAAAAAAGCAAATATTTATGACTTTTTCAATAAATGGAATTTAAATGCTTTGCACAATCAACTCAAAAAACAAAGGATCTTTTGAATCATGAAAGCAAATAATAGACTTCTTAAAGAAATAAATGGATTTCTTTTTCAAGGAAATTGCTAAGGGCAAGATTTTAAATAAGTAAACAGGAAAAAATTTTAACCTAGATAAACTGCAAAATAAGTCTTTCTTTCACTTTCTTTAAAAATTTTTAAAGAGACTTCTAGATGTGCATTTAAATAATAAAAATTTTTCTATGGCTGTAAAATATGCAGAATTTAATACTGTAAAAATGTGCTATGTGGACAGAAAATACAGTAAAAAATAATTTTTTGAATCGGAATGGCCGAATGAAAAAATTAGCAGCGCGGGTTTTGACAGAAAAGCCGCGATGGATCGCGTGGGTTTCTGTCACATAGTCGCGATGGAACGCGCGGGATTTCGGTGCACTGTCACGATGTGCAATGCGGAAAATGTCCGCAAAGCCACGATTTGCAGTGCACAAATAGGCCGCGAAGCCGCGGGGAACCGCGCGAAAAAGGACCGCGCAGTCGCAATGTGCAGCACGGTAAATGACCGCGAAGCCGCGGGGAACCGCGCGGAAAAAAGTCAAAAAGTCGTGATGAGCCGCGCGACTGTTAGGCTAAAAACCGCAAGGCGAAAGCCGTGCACGGAAGCCGAAAAATGAACCCAAAAATTGAGAATTCCGGGCTGTTAAGGGCAATAGATGGGGCCAAAAACTAGAGCAGCAATGGATCTGCTGTCTAGGATGGCAGATATATGGATCTAAAGGCTAAAAACTATAAAAAACTAAGATTGAAAGCAAAATTTGAGATCTATTCTTCAAAGCCAGCGGAGTCGCCAAAAACTGTTGGCTTGGTTTTGCAACCAAGCTTAGTGCTATGGGCACCTGCTAACTAGTAGCAGCAGTTTCAATAGAATTAAACAAGAAACTAATCTAAACAAAACTAATCATGGATCTATGCAAGAATATAAGCAAATAATGGAAATATTTTAAAAACAAGAACAAGAAAGTATGAAAGAATAAATTTGTATTGAAAATGGGGCAAGCTAATGCTTGCAATAGTATTACCTCCAATGGTGAAGGTTGATGTAGAGCAAATCCCAAGATAAGTAGCTCCAAGCTCTAAGAGGTCTCCTTCTCCAAGGTTGCTTACAATGGCCAAAATGCTCAAGGGAGATTTCGGCAGCATGAGGATGAGATAATGGATGGATGCTAAGTGAGGAGCCCCTACCACCTTTTTATAGGTTTTGGTGGTGGGGAATATCATTGTGGTTTTGAGGAAATCAATGGTATTGACCAACATGGTTTAGGTACTTTTCCCTCCTTTTTCTTTTTTTGAATAAAATTAATATTTTTATTCCCTTTTTAATATTTTTTGGGAATTTGGACCCTTTTTGAGGGTTTTATATGCTTTTTAGGAAAAATAATCTTTTTGAGTGGGAAAAAGGGGCGTACTAAGGTCTTTTGGTGACCTTTTGTTGGTTTCAGAGGCTCAGATGGTGGAAAAGTGGACAAATGGGTTATATGAATAGGGAAATGAGCTAGTGAGCACTTTTTGGGTGTCAACAATGGACTTGAAATTCATCTAGATAACTTCATCCAGTTTTGATCCATCAATTATGTGCCGCATGATACCTTCAAAATTGATCCCCATACTCCAATGGATCCACCTTATCATGCTTAGAACTAATTCCTTCAACAAGATGAGAATATTCACTAGGCTGAGTAGTGAAGTTGCCATCCTATCTTATGACTTATCCCTGTAGTTCTCCATGGCCCACATTCATCAAAAAATATTACTCATTGTATAGGGGTGGGGATTCATTACATACCCATGCTCACCCTCTCTAAAAATACCAGGCTCCTCCGCATGGCCTTTCTCTTCTCCCAAGGCACAAAATCCTGAGAGGAAGAGGAGGTCAAGTGCACTCACCAATCTATAAATGAACCCATATCAAGTGATGCTTCAAGGTATATACTTTCCTGAAAATACTATCTTCACTCTTCTAAGAAAATTTCAGCATACCACCATCCATCAAACTTTTCATGAGGTTGATAATTGTCTGGCCGGTAATGGTATTACTATTAGCGATATCCCTTGTATTGCAAGTTGACTACACAATTGTTCCCATGCTCACAGTACATTTGATCACCATGAATATCAAGGTGAGGTAAGTGCTAGTTAAATCCCCCCCACACCCACCAATCCCATCCAATCTTCCAGTGGTGAGGCACAGTCTCAATGCAGAGTTTGCTTATGAACAAATTCCCTAGCGCTCTAGCTCATAAGGGGGCCCTCTTGGAGGTTTGTTTGAGGAACATTAGAGTGATCTCATGCATCCAGGTGCAATTGTAAAATTAATTCTATGAGTGGGCCCAATCACCCCCTTGGGCACATGCCCACCTCATATCCGTACAATGAAGTGAAAGGACAAGCAAGGATGTGAATGGTTTAAGGAAAGTAGACACATGGATCCCCAAGCAAGTTATAAATGTTATGGTAGATTTGTATGCTCTTACATCTTGGCTCATTATGGATCAAGGTGGAAATATTAATCGATGGGACAATATTAGTCATGAGCCCAGGAAAGCTAGATCTTCCCACGCTTCACTAGTTTCAAATCCAATCATGCCTTCTTGTGGTGATTTATTCCATTCTCAAATAAATTTATGGAGCTTGATCTACATTTGGAAATCCTCCCAGGAAAATGTTTTGAACAATGAGACCTTTATAGTATTTCTAAGGTAAATGAAAGTCAGTTATGTGGTTCTATTCATAAATAAGGATCTCAGGGCATTCAAGCACCCTTGTAGCAATGTATTTGTCCTATTTGTATCAAGGATTTGCTGGCTAGTGAAATTTGGAGTGAAGACGAGTATTGTTTCATTGATCATGGCCTTCATAGATTGAGAGGTAGTCACAGACATCTTAAGAGGAAGGTGCATAACCTTTATCAGGATATGCAAGAGCGGGATAGGAGAATGAAAAACTAGAAGGATATTGAGGAGAAGGCCCAAGTCATGGAAAGAGGGGACATTTAGTTCCAATAAGACATCTTGGGAGAAAATACAAAGCAACAACAAGGGCAGAATGAAGAATTGGAGGCTCGAATTTCCCAACTAGAAGTTGTGATGTATGTTCTCCAACAAAAGTTTAACGAGAAGGAGTCTGTTAATAGCTCCTCCTCCTATCCACTAGAAGTGAAGAAAGAGAGATAGGTCCCTTGGAAGGTTTTCTAATGTTTGCTTATGTATTTTATGTGTATATGTTTCTCTACCAACTTATTAGAACTTATAGCATTCATCATAGAAGTAGCGGGTCTAGGTTTAGTCAGGATTTTGCTTAGTTAAGACAGTTAGAGACATGTTATGTTTTGAAAATTCTGTCCAAAGTTAAATTTTGTATTTTAAAATATATGTAAATCCAAGGGACTTCTCCCTCTTTTTTATCTACCCATTTTAATCAAACAAATAAATACATAAATAATTTTTTTTGCTTAGTTATTCATCCAAAATGTGTGTGTGTGTGTGCGTGCATATATATACATATATATGCATGTGTGTATATATATATATACACACCACATCCCAAATAGATTCAAAAGAGATCAATTGAAGTGAAATCAAGATATATATATATACACACCACACCCCAAATAGATTCAAAAGAGATCAATTGAAGTGAAATCCAAGACAATGGAAAAATTCTGTTACTAAATCCACCATTTTATTTATTGAGAAAAATACAAGGTTGCAAAGCAATAAGACTTCCTTCATCAAGCAGACTTATGATATCCACAAAACTAACAATTATTATTTGGATGGATGTTTCACATGGTTCTACATGACATGTTGTTCACCTTCATCTTCAATCTCAACATCTTTTACATGTTATATAGGCTAATTTGTAACATTGGAATTTGAATAGTAGGGAATAATATTCAATGATTTACTTTCAATTGAAAAGGATGGCTATAAAAATCACCATCTTGAACTTTTATTGCATAGAACAAATGAAATCCATAAAAGTTGTTCTCCTGGAGAGTAGGTGGGTGCTATAAAATCACCATCTTGAACTTTCAAATATTATCCAATAAACAATTGGGAAGTAAACAAGTTCAAGATGGTGATTTTTATAGTGCTCAACTAGTCTCAAATTTTGTGGTCAACTATTATGCATACAAACATAATCGCCTAGGACAAGGTTGTGAATCCTTCACATTGTTTTCCTGCAAACAAGTAATTTATGTTTACTTTTGAACATAATAAATTGACATAAATGAAATAGTCATCATGTAGACCATTTAAATGTTCTTAAACATTCATTCCCAATGAAGAGATGAAAGGAAAACATAACACCCAATAAAAGTTGAAAAGGTTAAAAAATGGATATTAAAGAATAAATGCAGAAAATACACTTCTACTCATATTTGTTCATACAAGTTATGATTGAATTAAATCACCATTATGATTTTCATAATCATTACTATTTTCAAAATATCTAATAACATGGTCATTGGCCATGAAAAATTAAAAAATATTTGTAAAATGTACTAAATGCACGCATCACACTAACAAGAGGGGTAGGTAGATAGAATATGTGTTGACAAGATGGAGATGGCCCTGCGTCACTTAGAAGGAGAATTGGATGACTACAATAAATTTTATACAAGTTCAAAATAGTTCATCCATTCTCCAACAACACCTAAAGCTATCTAGAAATTAAAATACTCTCCAAATGGTCTAGTGATAAGGTCCCAATATTTCATCTCAATGATACATTTCCTGCATACCATATTTCAGGAAGGGTAACCAGATATATCATCTTTCTAATACAATTATTGTCTATCCTTTTTTCCATGTACCTGGTCACCTCAGTTCCCTTTAGAGGAAATGGGAGAGCACCCTTGAGTCACCTGCTAATTTTTTTTCTTCTTTTTCCCAATAAATTCAAAGGATCCGGAAATCTGAACCCCCAATGATTATTGATCCACATTCCGCAGTTCCGCAGTGACCTCTGATACGCAACCCACAGTCGGAAATCAGAAGTCGGAATGCAAAAATTATCCTTCCGCATAAATCGTCCTCCCGACTTCTGTAATCCGCAATGCGAAAGTCAGAAGTCGGAAGTCAAATCGTCGCCCCGGAAAGTTTCCTCCTCCGCAATTGCACAATCCACAACCTGCATTGCAGATGTCAAAAAGGCGGAAGTCCAATTCCCGGCCCCAAAATATTTCTCTTCCGACACCACGCAATCTGAAATCCGCATGTGGGATTTCAAAATGTGGAATTCCAATACGCAACTCCAATGAATCCCCTTTTCGATTTCTACAATTCGTTTTTCCTCCTTACGGAACTCCAATCTCACCAACCCGGGAGAAACCACCCTCCACAATCTGCAATACGCAACCCACTAACGGATGCGGAAATGGGAAATCCAATACGCCAACTCCACAGAAATTGATCATCCACATCCGTAATCTGCAATCCGCTTTGCGGATGCGAAAAGGCAGAAGTCTAGCAACGGAACCCAATGGTTGGTCCCCGACCTCCGTAATTCGCATTGCGGATGCGGAAGGTTCCTTGTGGATGCAGAAAGGTCAGGACCATAAACCCCTGCACCAACAAGCTTCTAAGGAAACTTCAGAGGGTGATAACTCTCTCATCCTTGGTCCAAATTGGACAAGGTTGGTACCATTACAAAGCTCTTGGAGAGATCTATCCAATGGTGTAATCCCTAGCCCATCTGAACAATCCAACCTTGTCATTTATCCAACTGAAATTCTGTCCATAACCTCCCCTATGTACCTTTACCCATTTGCAATAAGATCTGCTCCACTTATGCCATGTCTTATCTTCTTCATCTAATCCACACGGTGTCCATTCCTTCCCCAAATCCTTGATGGAGTGGTCTTGCACATTTACCAGACTTATCCCTAATTCATCCAAGAACAATTCAAAATAATTACTAAAGGGAATTACAAATGTGCACAATCCTACTACAGGAATACCAGGGATGAATCATGATCCACACAAATAGAATGGAATACATGCACATATTTATCCCAGGAAGAGTGATGAAAGCATGCAGGGCTTAGCCCTATTCCTCGAGCATAGTGACATAAAAGTGTCCACATAGGGATAAGCATGTAAGGTGCAAGAACAATGTAATTAACACACACAACAGTGGAAGTTAGCCCTATTAATACACACATCTACCAACCATAACAGTCATTACTAGTTAAAATAGTGCAGAAGCAATATGAACAACACATACAATAGACTTAGCACAATGCATAGGCCTACAATCAATGCCTCTATGACCTGCAAGGTTAGCAACATATTGACTCAATCCAATGATTAAGCATTCAAACATGCCTTCAACCTCATGTTTAAGCTTACACATGGTTCCTTATTGATCCAATTCCATGTAATCATTCAATCATCAAATTGAAAATAATAAGCACAACTTAACACATGAAATAGCATCATTTAAACACCATAAGGAACACTTATCTTTGGAATGAAGTTGCCCAAGCAACTAGCTAAGTGAGGAAAAATTTCCACCCAACCTTAGGTCCCTGTTCATCCTATACTCTTTCAGATGATATACCACCACCGAGCTAGGTTGTGTATCCACTAAGAAGGCTAATTGGACTCTCTCATAGTCAAGGTTCCATCCCCATGCTAATCCAACCTACAATTGGGTTTATCAAGCATACAAGGGAACAAGGAGGATGTTGCTAAGATAGTGAGCTCACCCACAGATCTCGAGCATCTCAGTAACTCAACAAACATGGCACCCTTATTACCTACCTCACCCCACACAAGGAAGGCCCTTTTATCTACTACATAGTCCCTCAAGGCCCCTTCCCTCTAGTTCTCTTCAGGGTGGCATAGAAGGGTCCAGACTGTTGTTTTCATGAGACGTTTTTCCTCACTGATTTTATCAAGTAAATCCAACACTAGGATGACCTTCTTCTATGTTATTCAAGTTGGGTTCTTCACAGGGTCGTGGCCTAAGCTATGCTCTGCAATTCGGTCTTCTGGAATAGATCTAAGTGTTCTCACGAGTTCTCTAGTCCGTTCAAGCTCTACAATTCATCCCCATGGTTTGCTCCATGTCTGTCCCAACTGGTTCAACTCTTACACAAGGTTTTCTTGGGCGTTCTCGGCTCTGCAAATTTGCACACATAGGTCGTGATTTTACGTCTTTTTATCCACGCGTGAATGAATGATATTTTTGGTAAGCAATGGGATAGGGATCAGGATGGGTGAATTCCCAGACGTGGAGTGGCTTGAGGGACAAGGTAAAACAGAGCCATACCCTGCCATACGGATTCGCAGGGATGCCCCATACTCAATTGAATTCATGTTCTAGTTTTCCCAACCACCCTCTTACAGTAGCATTAATGTCAGCATGGGGAGTCAAATGGGTTCACAAATGGACATGTGGCAATAGGGTTCCAATCCCATAAGCCCCTCACCTCTCCCTACTGGATACACATGGCCCCTTCTCATTGGTTTCCTCCTTATCCACCTTTATTGGGTATTTTATTGCAATAATTAATAATTACATCATTTACAAATCATCATGGCTTAATATCACATGTATAATCAAACTATCAAATACTTTCCTATGCAAATAAACCTAATCATCCACTAGTGGGTCCTTGGCCTTGATCTCCACACTAGGGAAAACACACATTTCATTTCTACATTATTTACATTGAAGCTAATAAACCCTAAGGGTGAGAATAGGGGTATTACAACTCCCCTCCCCTTAGAATAACACCATCCTCGGTGTTCCATACATCAAAATTCACAAACATAGCAGGTCTTCCATGCATCTCATCCTTTTCCTTGAGAAATACACCTCCTCTATTTATACACTACTCCGACTTGTCTTTTACACAAAACATGTAGGCTCGTATTTAACCAATGGGTTAAATACCCCACTACAACTGACTGGGCCGACCCCTCTAGGGTGGTCTAATAACCCTTTGACCCAGATAACACATACAGGGATGACCCCCACTAGGGAAGTCTAATAACCCAAGTTACCACATTCCGATGGAGGAATAAACATCTCCGGATATACAATAAGATCTTCATAGAGGAATGAAACATCTCCGGAATAATAAAGTACAAATATAATATTCTTTGAAGTTACAATATCTCAACACTCCCCCTTAACGAGAAGGATATTATAACAGCATCTGCGCGAGCAAGGAGTCATCAACATCATTCATGATACATCTATAAATCATTGGAAGCTTTCTCAACATGTTACTCAACCAGTTACTGGAACATCTTCAATACTGAGTCTTTATCTTCTGTAGCACTCAAACAACTACAGCAACATCAATATCTGAATCCTCATGATCGTCAGCATCGTCATCACACAATCATCAGTATTGTCATCACACGATCAACATCATCATCTAGATCAACACGATCAGCATCGTCACATCATCTCGATCTACAACATCTGTTTCATCACGATCTACAGCATCTAGATCATCTTGATCTACAGCATCTGGATCATCTCGATCTACAGCATCTGGATCATCTCGATCTACAACATCTGGATCATCACGATCTACAACATCTAGATCATCTCGATCTACAGCATCTGGATCATCTCGATCTACAGCATCTGGATCATCACGGTCTACAGCATCTGGATCATCTTGATCTACAGCATCTGAATCATCTGTATTAGTATCCACACCAATACATCTATCATCAAAATCATGTATTCTCACTAATACATCTATTATCAAAATCATGTATTCTCACTAATACATCTATCATCAAAAGCATGTATTCTCACTAATACATCTATCATCAATAGCATGTATTCTCACTAATACATCTATCATCAAAAGCATGTATTCTCACTAATACATCTATCATCAATAGCATGTATTCTCACTAATACATCTATCCTCAAAAGCATGTATTCTCACTTAATACATCTATCATCAATAGCATGTATTCTCACTAATACATCTATCATCAAAACATAGCAGCATACCCTGCAACACACACGATCATATTACAGGATGATCAATCCCGCTCTCTTTAGGACATAGGTCCATGGATGATACAATCCAGATCTTTAGTTTTCGGAGACATCAGTCTACGGATCAATTCTGGGACTAAAGTCCGAGGAAGATACAATCCCTTAACTGTTCATTCGGGACTTTATTATTGGAGACCCAATCTACGGCTCAATTCTGGGACCTCAGTCCGGGGAAGATACAATCCCCTACCTGTTCATTCAGGACTTAATTATCGGAGACCCAGTCTACAGCTCAATTCAGGGACCTCAGTCTAGGGAAGATACAATCCCCTACCTGTTCATTCAGGACTTCATTATCGGAGACCTAGTCTACGGCTCAATTCTGGGACCTCGGTACAGGGAAGATACAATCCCCTACCTGTTCATTCAGGACTTCATTATCGGAGACATCATGTCTACGACTCAATTCTGGGACCTCAGTCCGGGGAAGATACAATCCCCTACCTGTTCATTCAGGACTTCATTATCAGAGACATCATGTCTACGGCTCAATTCTGGGACATCAGTCCGGGGAAGATACAATCCCCTACCTATTCATTCAAGATTTCATTATCGGAGACATCATGTCTACAGCTCAATTCTGGGACCTCAGTCCGGGGAAGATACAATCCCCTACCTATTCATTCAGGACTTCATTATCTGAGACATCATGTCTACAGCTCAATTCTGGGACCTCAGTCCGGGGAAGATACAATCCCCTACCTGTTGATTCAGGACTTCATTATCGGAGACCCAGTCTACGGCTCAATTCTGGGACCTCGGTCCGGGGAAGATACAATCCCCTACCTATTCATTCAGGACTTCATTATCGGAGACATCATGTCTACGGCTCAATTCTGGGACCTCATTCCAGCGAAGATACAATCCCCTACCTGTTCATTCAGGACTTCATTATCGGAGACCCAATCTATGGCTCAATTCTGGGACCTCAGTCCGGGGAAGATACAATCCCCTACCTGTTCATTCAGGACTTCATTATCGGAGACCCAGTCTACAGCTCAATTCTGGGACCTCAGTCTGGGGAAGATACAATCCTCTACCTGTTCATTCAGGACTTCTTTATTGGAGACCCAGTCTACGACTCAATTATGGGACCTCGGTCCGGGGAAGATACAATCCCCTACCTATTCATTCAGGACTTCATTATCGGAGACATCATGTCTACGGATCAATTCTGGGACCTCAGTCCGGGGAAGATACAATCCCCTACCTGTTCATTCAGGACTTCATTATCGGAGACATCATGTCTACGGCTCAATTCTGGGACCTCAGTCCGGGGAAGATACAATCCCCTACCTGTTCATTCAGGACTTCATTATCGTAGACATCATGTCTATGGCTCAATTCTGGGACCTCAGTCAAGGGAAGATACAATCCCCTACATGTTCATTCAAGACTTCATTCTCGGAGACATCATGTCTACGGCTCAATTCTGGGACCTCAGTCCGGGGAAGATACAATCCCGTACCTGTTGATTCAGGACTTCATTATCGGAGACATCTTGTCTACGGTTCACTTTAGAACATGTGTTCAAGGATGATACAATCCCTCTTCTTTCTCGAAGACACCTGTCTACGGCTCACTTTAGAACATGTGTTCAAGGATGATACAATCCCTCTTCTTTCTCGGAGACATCTGTCTACGGCTCACTTTAGGACTGAAGTCTAGGGATGATTCAATCCCCAAATGTCCACCAAGGACTTCATTCTCGGAGACATCATGTCTATGGCTCTCTTGAGGATGATGCAATCGTATCATGTCCACCAAGGATTTCATTCTCAAAGACATACGTCTATGGCTCTCTTGAGGATGATGAAATCCTATCATGTCCACTAAGGACTTCATTCTCAAAGACATACGTCTACGGCTCTTTGAGGATGATGCAATCCTATCATGTCTACCAAGGACTTCATTCTCGAAGACATACGTCTACGGCTCTTTTGAGGATGATGCAATCCTATCATGTCCACCAAGGACTTAATTCTTGAAGACATACGTCTACGACTCTCTTTAGAACATATGTTCAATGATGATGCAATCCCCTTGTCACCTTAGACCCTGTCTAAGGACCATCCACCAACCTCTCTGTCGGCATCACTAATATAGGTATCCTCATCATCGACCTCACTGTCGATGCAGGCAATCTCATCATGAGTTATCACATCACTCCCCCTTTCGAGGAGGGTCCTTCTGAACTATATTAAGTTTGTCTCAGAAAACTTTACTTGAGGTAGAGGTTTGGTTAGTACATCGGATCGGTAGAAGTTTTGTTAGTACATTGGTAACTTGTTACAAATTCGAACTTTTGGTTCCTTTCTGCACCATATCTTGGAACACTAGATTCTTTGCCATCTTGATACAACTCTATTTGTCACATAGGATCATATTTGGGTCTATCTCTAAGTCAAACAATCCTGAATCCATACTGCTTCATAACTTAGCAGAGCAAGCAGCCATATATTCTGCTTGTGCTAAGAGCCACACTAGATTGTTTCCTGCTCAACCACGAGATCATGGCTGATCCCAGACAATAACATCCTCTTGATGTGATCTTCCTGTCTGATACACTTCCTGCCCAATCAACATCTGTGTAGCCATCTAAAGTCATGATCTCCAAGATAACATAGATCAAAGTCTATTGTATCCTTTAGGTACCGTATCACATGATTTGCAGCTTATCAGGTGAACACATCAATGACTCAGTATTTTGTCTGTACAGAGTTCTATCCACTAACTCTGATGAGTCATCTGCTAACAACTTCAAGAGTGGCCATACCAACACATCAAGTCCTTTTAATATTTCTCAGCATACTTTCCTTGGTTGAGAAAGATTCCTTCTGAGCCTTGCCATACTTCCAGACCTAGGAAGTAATGCATCAATCTGAGATCTTTCATTTTCATTTCTGCAGCCATCTTCTTCTTTCTTTTCATGATCTGTTTCTCATTCTTTGTCAGAAAGAGATCATCTTCATACAATAATGGTATGATAGGTTCATCATCCACAACCTTAAGGTAAAGGTTAGGAACAACTTTACTTTTGGTAAAGCCCAAGCTTATCAAGAAACTGTCAATTCTCCCTTTGTGACTGAACATCATTCACACTCTGCATTGAATGATCTTCTGCATATCTATATGTGCCATCTCTCGTTAGATGGGTCTACTGATATAAGCCTCAATATCATTTTAACTCTATGGTGAGTTCCTTCTTGCATCCATGTCATATGTGTATAGAAACAATATTCAACCTTGTAGCAAAGGTTGAGATCCTCATCACCCATGGTGATCATTAAGCTCATCAATTGATTATCGATCCTGGGAACCCATACAGAACCTGATTCACACTTCTTCTTTAATTACACCATTAAGAGAATGGTCTTATCTAGCCACTTGGAGCAAACATCTCATCATGATTCTCTTCTTCTTTCTAAGAGAATCTTCTAGCCACAAGCCTTCTATAGTGTGTTTGATTTGTAAATCTTTTGTTGAACATTCATCACTTGTTCGGTGTTCATCATTCTTCATGATCTTTCCTACATATCAAAATTAAGTAGATGATTAGTAATACTTCATAATCTTGAAATCATGTTGACATGATAGCCTATTACTTCAAAATGGGGAAGCTGCCATATGAGTAGATGTGATTTGTCGTGGCGCGAAGAGGCACCATTGATTCCTTCTTCGTTGTTTTAATGAGCTCCAAGAAGGGAAAAAAGTGTGCTCTAAAATGGTACGTTCCTGTGGATTTTGTGATCCCAGGATGGCTCGTGCTCATGGTTGCTTTCATGTTTAGAGAGTCTGAAAGCAGTAAGTGGACTCTATTGGTGTTCTTTTTCGTACTTTAGTCTCCAAGGCCCGAAAAAGCATAAAATGATGCAAATGGAGAACTCTTCTAGCCGATGTGACTAGAGTATTCCTTTTTCGTAATTAGTCTACAAGGTCCAAAAAAGGGGTAAACTTATACCAGGTAGACGCCCTTTCAGATACGTTTAACAAGCATGAAAGGAAGCAAGGTTGCTCGGCAATCTTTTCATTATTTTAGGAGTCAGAAAAGAGCTTAACAGAAACTCCCTAAGTGCCTTTTTCGTCAAAGGGGTTGCTCGGCCCGAAAAAGGGATAAAATTATACCGAACAAAAAGGGATTGATGAGGGCGAGAAGAGGTCTCAAGCATCATCATCAGTGCAGAAAACTGGATCCGGTGACAGAAAGATTGTCGAAAAGGGGCTATGGTCAATGTGGCACGCAAACCAAGGTGATGAGTGGCATTTTGAAAAAATGCCCAAAAATAATGGGCATGAGAGGGAGAAATGATCTCAAGCATCATCACGAGCACGAAAAACTGAATCCAGCGATATAAGACTTGTCCAAAACGGAGAACGGTCGATGTGGCACGCAAACCGAGGTGACGTAGGGGGCATGAAAAAATGCCCTGAAAATCAGGACGAGACAGCGAGAAATGATCTCAAGCATCATCACGAGCGCGAAAAACTGAATTCGGTGATATATGACATGTCGAAAACAGAGAACGGCCGATGTGGCACGCAAACCGAGGTGACGACGGGGCATGGGAAAAATGCCCAAAAAATCTAAAGGTGAGAGTGAGAAATGATCTCAAGCATCATCACGAGCGTGGAAAACTGAATCCGGCGATATAAGGCACGTCGAAAACGGAGAATGGCCGATGTGGCACACAAACCGAGGCGATGTGGGGGCATGGGAAAAATGCCTAAAAAATCTAAAGGTGAGAGCGAGAAATGATCTCAAGCATCATCACGAGCGCAGAAAACTGAATCCGGTGATATAAGGCACGTCGAAAACAGAGAACGACCGATGTGGCACGCAAACCAAGGCAAGGTGGGGGCATGGAAAAATGCCCAAAAAATCTAAAGGTGAGAGCGAGAAATGATCTCAAGCATCATCACGAGCACGGAAAACTGAATCCGATGATATAAGGCACGTCGAAAACGGAGAACGACCGATGTGGCATGCAAACCAAGGCGACGTGGGGGCATGAAAAAATGCCCTAAAAATCGAGACGTGACAGCGAGAAATGATCTCAAGCATCATCACGAGCGCGGAAAACTGAATCTGGCGATATATGACACGTCCAAAACGGAGAACGGCCGATGTGGCACGTAAACCGAGGCCACAAGGGAGGCCAAAAAATGGTCAAAAAATAGACCCCGTGAAAACGGGAAAAGGAAGGAACATGCATGAAGTTCTCACTGTGCTGATTCCAATGGTACCAACGGTTTGAAAAATGGACTTCGTATCATACCGCAATGGTTGTTTGAAAATTGGTGGAATTTCTATAAATAGGGCGTGGGGCCCAAATGACTTGTCATTGTTACGTGCGAGTTTGGTAGAGCAGTCAGAGCTATTTCTTGATTTCCGGGAGATTTCACCATTGGTTTTCGATTCCGCGAGTTTCAGGTAACTCTATTTGCCTTAGCCTTTTCAATTATGTCTTTTTTGTTTGGCGGCGGGCCCCCGAAGGCCGCGAAATTCCATGTTGACCCTCCAACGTGGAATATCACGGGTTTTGGGTCTTTTCCCGCGATGAACCGCGTGGGTTTCAGGCTGACAGTCGTGATGTTCATCGCGACTGTGAGGTTGGAACCCGCGATGTTCATCGCAAGTTCATGGGAGATAGACGCGATGTTCATCGCGACTGTCTGGCCAATATCCGTGATGTTCATCGCGGGTTTTAGCATGGAGGCCGCGATGGTCATCGCGGGTTTTAGCATTGAGGCCGCAATGGTCATCGCGGGTTTTAGCATGGAGGCCGCGATGGTCTTCACGGCTTTTGGTGGAAAAGCCGCGATGGGATGTTTTCAAAAAAATTTGTGCTGGGGCTAAAAATTTCTTCTGTTTTCTGGCAGGATGTTGAGGAGACCATTGGCCTCATGGCGAGAGTGGGAGATTGATGATGATTTGATGTTGCGGATTCAGACTGATCCGGGGGTTCGACAGACTCTAGCGGTGAGCGGACTGTTGAAGTTCGCTCAGATCCCACCTATTCGTTCAGTGAGACGGCTCCTGAACAAGTTGGTGAGTTGGTGGGTGCCGGCGTAGGGTGCATTTATTATTGGGGGTGAGAGGTTGGAGATCACCCTCACGGATGTCTATTTTCTGACTGGGTTGCCTCGGTTAGGGGAGGTGGGAGATCTGCTGCCGAGGATCCCGCCAGGTGTAGATATGGAGGATTTGTTACAGACCTTCTGTGTTGATGATGCCGTTTTGCAGAACAACTCTATTAGTATGCGATCCCTACGTGAGTGGGATATGCGGGCTGTTGGGGCATGTGTTCTGCGGATATTGGGTGCTGCTGCGCCACATCGTTTGTCTGGGGGACAGACAATGTTGGTGGACTCAGTTCTTCGGGGGACTTATTATGCCTGGGGGTAGATGTTTCTGGCTGGTGTCCGGAGAGATCTGGACAGGGCCAGTCGGGAGGGAGGAGAGTTCTGTTATGCCTCCTTTCTATGTTGATTTTTCTTCGAGCGGTTTCCGACCTTGCGACCACGGGTACCCATTCGTGCTGGTCTAGTGAGTGAGCCTCGCATGATGCGGTCGGGGCAGATGATGCCTCGTGGCGGCGGTGGTGTCCGCGGTTTCTTTACGGAGGCTTTTTATGAGCAGTGTGAGAAGATGCCCCTGGTGATTGAGGACTACCCCTATGCCGGCATGGACTATCGAGGCGACCCAGAGATGCCTCGTGCCCCAGGACAGGCCTGGAGTTTAGACGGTATGTTTTGTGTTTTATTTTATACTATATCATGTGTTGTTTGATTTATTGTCTATGATTATAGTTGGATAGTATATGATGGCTTACTTGCTTTGTGCAGATGTTGGTCCAGTGCCACCGGCCGACTACGTGGCTCGTCAGGGGTGGGCGATGGTGGTCGCTCATCCACCTGCAGCGGTACCACCTCCACGTGATAGAGGATTTGCGGCACGTGGGCGAGGGGTTGGCCCCGAGGGGTTGGCCCTCGAGACGATTCCATAGAGGGCGTCAGACAGACCTTCGACATGATCCTAGCTGGACTCCCCGAGGATGGTTGGAGAGACCTGGACCGGGATATTGTGGAGCGTTGGTTCGGTGCGCCGCTTGAGTGGCGATCGCTCTTGTTGAGGACAGCGGTGTTTGTGGCGGAGCACAGGGACGGTGGACGAGATGATCCGACAGGGTCGGCTGAGAGGAGGATACGTCTACGGGATTATCCAGCGGGGCCGGCAGAGCGGAGAGTTCGGGCTCACCATGACTCGGTGGGGCCAGCGGAGGAGGAGCCGGAGGAGCCTATGGATCCTGATGAGTAGATGATATTGTATCTTCCCCCAAATGCTGATGAGCATATGGGGAAGCATTTTTGTACGACTGATGTATTTTTTGTATATCGGGTGTTGAGGGCACCTATGACATGTTGACTATTATGGTTTATATATATATGTGTATATATATTTGGATATATTGTCATGTATGCACGTGGATGCACATTTTGTCTTTTGTATATGCCCGTGGAGGCACATGTTATGCACGTGGATGTAGTATTTTGTTATTTGTATATGCCCGTGGAGGCACATGTTATGCACGTGGATGCATTTTGTTTATGGATATGCCCATGGAGGCACATGTTATGCACGTGGATGCACTATTTTGTTTATGACATGATGTGATTGGTGTGCTAGTCGAGGACATTGTTGGCCATATGGTCTGCTACACTATTGAGGTGTCTTGGGACATGTGTGAACAAAATGGATTCAAACTGTCTAACCATTTGTTTAATGCGCAGGAAGTTTCTGAAAAGACAGGGATCGCATACCTGGTAATCATTGTTGAGCTGGAAAACCAGGAGCTGTGAGTCCAAGAAAACGTTGAGGTGACGGATGCTCATTTGGAGAGCTGCGGCCAAGAGACCAGTCACGGCATCGTATTCAGCTTGGTTATTGGTTGCGGCACCTAAACATACTCCGTCAATGTGGATTAACTCATGTGAAGGGGATTATATTACCCAAGCTGCAGAGGCGAGATTGGGAGACCAACGGCTTGCACCATCAGCGAAACCGACATAGCAGAGTGGAAGAGGATCCATTTGTGGTCATGTAGAGAAAAACAAATATTTAGGTTTTTTGAATTTTTTGTGAAAAAAAGAGAATAAGCCTATACTAGAATGGACGGTGGTGTCCATCATATTTTCTATGGGTAAAATCGTTTAAGGTACAACCCGTTGCGTGGGTTGCGTAGGGGATTGCCTTCTGAATTGGTCAGAATGTATGCCCCATGCCCGAGGCAAGTGTGTACGATGTAGGGGCCTTGCCACATAGACACGAACTTTCCCTTTCCGGTTTTATCATGAGCTTGATCGTAAGCGAGGACAAGGTCTCCCTCAGAAAAGGTTCTTGGGTGGACGTGTTTGTCGTAACTAGTTTTGATCGTTGTTTGGCTGCTTCCATGTTTTGAATGGTTGTGCACCGATCTTCATCGGCCTGCTCTAGGAGTAGTAAACGTTGTTCTATCGGGGAAGTGTCCGGTAGGAGTTCAACGGCGATATGTAAGGCTGGGATCTGGCACTCGATAGGGAGGACGGATTCAACACCGTGAACTAAATGGAAAGGGGTAAAACCGGTGGCGGTTTTGGTTGACGTGCGGTAGGCCCATAGTGCTGGGAAAAGCATGTGGTGCCAATTGGATTTGTGTTTGTCTACAGTACGTTGGAGGATGGTCTTCAAAATTTTATTGATCGCTTCGACTTGGCCATTTCCTTGGGGATAGTAGGCGGAAGAGAAATGGTGTTCAAATTTCAACATGGTTGATAATTCTTTCCAGACGGCATCTTCGAAGTGAGAGCCGTGGTCGGAGACTAGTTGCTTCGGCACTCCGAAACGAGTGATAACATGGTTGAAGAAAAACCGTGCTGCAGTGTCGTCCTTGCAATTGTAAGTCGGCATGGCTTCTGCCCACTTGGTGAAATAATCTATGGCCACAACGATGTGTTTGTGACTGCCGGTTGACGTGGGGTTGCAGTCAAGGAAGTCGATGGCCCATTTGCAGAATGGTTCGACAGTGATGACTGGATGAAGGGGGGCGGGGGGGGGTTCTTGCTTTGGGGGCAAAGAGTTGGCAGTTCTAGCAATGCTTGACTGCGGTGATGCAATTAGTAAACAATGATGGCCAAAAGTAACCTGCCTGAATGATCTTCTGGGCGGTGGCCATGCCGAAGAAATGGCCTCCGTAGGCATCGCTATGACAATCATTGAGGACTTGTTCTGCCTCACTATGGGATAGGCAGTGTCGTAGGATGGTATCAACGCCGCGTCGGTAAAGTACATCCCCTAACAAGAGGTATCGGGGGGCATGGTGTCGTATCCGACGACGTCCGTCACGATCGATGTGTGGTCGAAATTTTTGCGTGCGGAGGTAAATCAAAATGTCTCCGTACCATGGGTTGTCAGACGAAATGATGAAGATTTGTTCGTCAATCAAATCCGTTTGTATAGCGGGTGATGACGAAGAGGATGGGAGGTCGGTGATGAGGTGAGCAAGCACGAGGGCTTTGGTGCTTTTAGGAGTTCTGAAAGTAAGGTCATATTCCTAGAGGATAATGACCCATTTAGCAACACGACCTTGTAGGAGTCGTCGGGTTAGGAGATAGACCATAGGGTTGGAGTCGGCCACAACCGTGGTATGATTGAGTAGAATGTAGTGTCGCAATTTTTGTACGGAAAAGACTACAGCTAGGGCTAATCTTTCCTCGTAAGGGTAACATAAGGGTGGGCCCAACAAAGTCTGGCTGACATAGTAAATTACATGCTCTTGGTGAGAGGCATCTTCTTGGACCAAGACTCCGGACACAGCATATTCAGATGCCAAGACATAAAGGGTGAAGTCTTGAGAGAAATCCGGTGGGGATATCAAGGGGGCTTGTGTAAGAGCTTTCTTGAGGGCTTCGAATGTCGTGTCTGCTTTCTCATCCCAAACAAAGGGTATGTGGGTACGAAGTAAGCGTAGGAATCCATGGACTTTGGTGGCGTAATCAGGAACGAAGCGCCGAAGGAAATTGGACCGCCCTTGTAGACTCTGGAGCTGTCGAAGCGTGCGAGGAGGGGGAAGTTCTAAGATGGATTTGACTTTTCAGGGGATCAACCGTAATTCCGTCTTGGGAAACAATGAAACCCAACAACCGGCCTGCCGGAATGCAAAACACACACTTGTGTGGGTTCAAGCGGATTTTATATTTGCGACAATGCAGGAAAACTTGTCGGAGGTCGTTAGTGTGGTCTGATCGTTTTCGGGAATGGGCTGTAAGGTCATCAAGATAGACTCGCAGTATATGGACCAAGTCGTGAAAGCAATAGGTCATGGCACGCTTGAAAGTGTACCACTATGCATGCTCAAGTGTACCACTGTGCATGCTCAAGTGTCATCCTCATGATCTCATACACAAAGATACATTCATTAGTATATTCTCAAAACATTCTAATTCTAAATAATCTTGAATATGTATAGTCATGATCATTAGTATTCAGGGTTTCAAGGAAGTCTTCTGTTACTCAAGCATATTCTTGTTTGATCATAATACTCTTTTGGTTAATTAAATCATCAAGACAAGAGACATAATATGCATAAACCCTTGATTACTAACTTTATGAATAAGCATAACCAATCATACCAAGTATACTTATATAAGGGATCCTAACACAAGGTAAGATTCTAACTTGACATAAGAAAACGTACCTGGATTAGTGTACCTGCTTAGTTATGTACAACATACCTAAACAATCTCTTCAATGATTTAGAGATCTTGAGCTAGAACCTACATGTCTCATAGGTTAAGCTTAATATAACAAAGTCATACATACCTCGTAAGTAGAACAAATATTATGGACGAGTCTTTGTCTTTATGTTGTCATGGTCATGGAACTTGATTTGTCTTTTGTGATGTACCTGTATCTTGTTAGCATACAACATCAACCTCACACAACACCATAATGCATTAGTACAATCATATAGCCCTAATCAATGAATGTCTTAGATCATTCACATGCATTCATACTGTTACTAGGGTGATAAGACAATTCTAACATTAATCAGGATTGTACTAATAAATAATATGAAGACAAACACATCATGAACTTAATCAAGAATCAGATTTCAAGACATACCTGAACTCCTTAAGTCATACCTGTTGAGACTTCTTGTAGTCTTCTTATGTAAGGCCTTAGCCTCAAATCCCCCTGAAACTTGATCTGGAGCTTGATTAGGGTTTGCTAGAGAAACCCTAAAAATTCAATCTTTGACTTTCACACTTCTGAATGGATGGAAGGATGTGTCTTGCTAAGCTGATCAAACTAGCATACTTCAATTTCGAAATCTCCAAAATTTGACCCCTCAAAAATTGCCTTCGAAACTTCTGGATCTTCTGGACAGGAACCCGAACTAGGGTTTGATGAAGGCCACCCTTCTGTCCAATCAAAAGGTTCTATCCAAGGCTCTAAACTCTTATTTTTCTGAGGAGCTTCCAGCCATGGTTACAGACTTCAAAAATTCCAACTTTTGCTGAAGCCCTAATTTTTTATCTTTTCGATCAAAATCCCGAACTGGGGTTTGATCAAGCCCGGTCTTCTATCCAACCAATATATTCAATCTTGGTCTCTAAATTTTGATTTTCCTGAGTAGCATTCATCCGTGGATTCTGATTCCAAAAATTCTAACTTTCTCCGAAACCCTAAATTCTGGAAGCCATGAATGAAGGTGCTCAAAATTTTTTTTGTTTTGATAGAAATATGTACCTGATTGTTTCTGCTGTAACTCTAAAATTTTTGCTCCACAGGGTCTGAAATTTTTTTTGTGGTAGCCTGACCTATCATCTTTCCATCCCAATAGGTCTGACCTCAATTGGATTCTCTAAGAGAGAGATATGCCAAATGTCACAACGTGACCTGTTTTGGGATAATACAGGAAAGTGAACTTGTACGGAGTGCCACGTGTCACTGTTTGAACTTCAGCCTCTGAAAAATTTTCTTGAGATAGCTCACCCTGTTATATTTCCATCCTGACAGGTCTTACCTCAATTGGACTCTCTGAGAGAGAGTAATGCCAAGTGTCATAACGTGACTTGTTTATGGGATAAAACAGGAGAGCGTACTTGTATGGCGTGCCACATGTCACTGGTTCAACTTCAGCCTCTGAAAACGTTTCTTGAGATATTACAGTTTGTGTACTACCTGTCACTTTTTACGAAATTTAATTTGGAGCTTCCTAGCCCAAGTTATGACCTTTTTTCCAAGGTCACCTGATTTTGACTGAGATCTCGAAGAGGCAAAAACCCTAACTTGTACTGATCATAACTTACAAAGTACAACGAATCTGAGGGTGCCCTTTGGACACAAGATACCTGGAGATGTTATCTACGACCTATAAAGGTTTCAGATTCTGAACCTTCGCATAAATGTATTTATAGAGAAAGTTTCATGATGACTGGTTTTTGCTATATAAAACCCTAACCTTCAAATTATCGCAAGAGAAGCAAGTGTCGTAAGTGCCATACCTTTCCTTCCTTCAGGTTAGCTCTGATACCATGATAATATTTAATATGCTAAGACAGAAAATAGCAGCATTACATTCCATTTCACAACAATAGCATATACGGGATTACTGAAGAAACAACAAGCACATCATAAACACAAGAGACACAGATTTATCCTGGGAAACCTTCATGGGGTAGAAAACCCAGTAAAGCTTCCTCAATATAGAAAACCAGCAATATACAAAGATGCAAACCCTGAGCATAAGCTCCTCCTTCTCCATAGCAGACCTCTCCTCCACAAGTGCGCCACTCTCAAGTGAGTGAGTGTGTGTGTAAAATGAGGAATACACCTCCTCTATTTATACACTACTCCGACTTGTCTTTTACACAAAACATGTAGGCTTGTATTTAACCAATGGGTTAAATACCCCACTACAACTGACTGGACCGACCCCTCTAGGGTGGTCTAATAACCCTTTGACCCACATAACACATACAGGGCCGACCCCCACTAGGGAAGTCTAATAACCCAAGTTACCACATTCCGACGGAGGAATAAACATCTCTGGATATACAATAAGATCTTCACGGAGGAATGAAACATCTCCGGAATAATAAAGTACAAATATAATATTATTTGAAGTTACAATATCTCAACACCTTCAAGTGCTCTTTAGGGTGTGCATCAAAAGGTAACCAAGTTTCTGCAAGCCTCGAATCACTTGTGCATGTAACAACGAAGGTTTGGCCAGCATGGAGGCTACTCCACAACATCCAAATAACCAATGCCAATACAGTACATCGATTGGGTTTATCAAGCATTCCATGGGCCAATATGCTAATCCAATTATCTGACTAGGTTTATCAAGCATACAACAACCATTTCCAAGTCAATACACAGATAGGGTTTATTAGGAAATAAAAACATTTTCCAAGCAAGTTCTCCGACTGGGTTTATAAGGAAATAAGACATATAATACAATCACATGGATCCTTCTCCTATTAAAACCAGTGGTTCCCTCCAGGAACTCCATAGGTGACTCACTTGACTACAGGCTGGGCTAGCCCCACAATACCCACTCACACCACACAAGGATGATACCTCTTCTATGTTACATAGTCCCTCGAGCATATCCATCCCTTCTAGTGCTCTTTTGTGTGAGAGTAGAAAGGTTTCCAATGAATATACAATCCTCTTGAGTACTCATGCTCTTACTGGATTTAATAGCACTACAGAGAGAAGCAAATGTAAGAAATTTTTCAAGTTTACTCAACCCAGGGCCACTCTTGGCATCCTCTTTACATTTTAAGCCTTAGCAGCCAACATCTTCCCCACTGGAATATTTCTACCATCTCACCCATGCATTACATACACGCATGTAGTTCACATGAGATATTGTCAAAATTTTAAATAAACTTTAAATCTACAACAATACATGTTCCATCTCATCACCATGAGATATTCATCATAATAATTTCACTTGGAAATTCTCAATTTTGTCTTATACAGAAACTAGATATCCAACACATGAGTTATTTCTCGTGATTTTTATCTCTTGCAGTCCATATCATATCGTCTCCCTGCATGTGTTCTCCTGACACAATTCATAAATAGTCAACCAATCAATGACATTAATAATTAATTAAATATTAAATTACAATTTTGTCTTCTACATAAATTTAGATTTATTTAACCATGATTCCATGCTCATATTGTTTGGCCCCTATAAGTGGCATCACTCTGTCCATTATGGTTTCATGTTGGCTACCATACATGAACATCCACTTACACATGTCTTCCTGGCACAGTTCATATAAGCCAAACAACCATTAGTAATTAAATAAAAATCTCAAATCTGAAATTTTACAAATCTGCTTTCATACAGCGATTTATTTGCAACCATGAGGTCATTCTCCTAACTTAAATTAGAGAATTTCCATATCTGAAATCAACAATATGTTATGTACACAATTTAAATTTACAACCATGACACCCTTCTCATAAGTTTTGGCTCTTCAACATGGTAGATTCCAGCCTTCAATACTATCTTACCCACGCTACCATACCCAAGACATTCCTTCTTGAAATCTGAAACTTAAGTCAGCCAAACACTTGTAATTTCTTCCTGCACATAACATTTTCATTGTTTCCACAGTCATTGAAGTAGTTTTCAGAATTATAACATTCAATAATTCAAACACTTTCAGTTGTTAGCATTTCAATTGCAATGAAATATATTTATTTATTTTGCATGCATCATTGTCACAATGAAACTGTGAGATACTATCACACTATATATGCAAATTAATAAAAATGTCAATGCTCATTACTTCCCAGCGACTTGTTTTATGCAACTCTTTCCTTCCATAGAGCATTCTGGTAGCCCATCAAACATGACTGTCTTCTTCATGCACTCACTCTCCTGCATTTATAGCATCTCATGTAATGATTCCAGAACTATCATCATTTCATCATTTTATCCATTATTCAATTTGCAATGAAATATAAACATCACAACCATGCATTAACACAATGCATCACAACATGTGTTCCCACGCACATGCATGCACATTTACAATGTTTGCACAAACTTTTTAGGTGCATTCACTCAATGCATATCCACAAGGTTTACAAAATATTTTAATGCACATCCACTCAATGCCACCTTGCATTAATTCATGCATACTATACTATCATGTCATGCATTCCATCATCCCAAACACATTATGGCCTAACTAGGGATACCTCTTGTAGCATGCACTACCATATCATTACGATAATAGGGCTATAAGTCCTTACTTTCCTTGGTTATTAGACTCATAACCAACATACACATGGCATGATATATTTTTATATGAATGCATTCTAAATCTAATTATTAACATGGTAGAGGTTTCCTTTCCCTTACTACCCCATACCTCACCATGCCATGGTGGTATGGAATTCACATAAAATGTGTCGAAGCATACATGCATACCCTTCTACGATTACAAAATAGGGTTCAAGGGATTCTTACCCAATCCCCTTTCAACACTTGTACAATTATCATGAGTGAACATTACCTGCACGGTTCTCATTAACTTCTTAGATGTTACCTGGTCAACTTAGATTCTTACCAAGGACTAAACAGTCCTTCCACCAATCCTCATGATCACAGATCTGCTGCACCAACCTTTCTTCATAGGATTGTTGGTCACATACAATAGTATCATCAACGTCTTCAACCATGCTTTAACCCTCTCTGGTTAGACAACCATCATCAACCACAACATTGGTCATTAGTGGCTCATTGAATATGTAAAACCTCACTAGATTTACCAACATGCAACCTCACATTCATGCACTATGCATTATATAACAATATGCCTACTAGTGCATATCACTTCAACCATCTAGTCTATTGTATTTTCAACATTCCTATACTATAATTTTCTGTATACAAGTTCATAAATATAAACACAAGAGTAAGACGAGGGTTAAGGAATTCTCCCTTTCCAATTCTCCATCATAACATGGTCCAATTCATGTCATCTCTATGCCTTTAAATCATGCTTTGGCCCCAAAGTAGCCCTAGTGTTGTAACTGAAGCTCTGATACCACTTTATCATGTCCCAAGTCACCTCAGTTCCATTTAGAGGCAATGGAAGAGCACCCTTGAGTCACCTGCTAATTTGTTTTCTTCTTTTTATCAAGCAATTCAAAGGCTCCGCAACTTTGAACCTGCAATGATTATCGATCCGCAATCCCCAATTCTGCAGAGACCTTCGATCCGTAACCCGCAATCAGAAATTAGAAGCCATATTTTCCAAAATTATCCTTTCGCAGAAATCGTCCTCCCGACTTTCGCAATCCGCAATGCGGAAGTTGGAAGTCAAATTGCCGCCCCAAAAAGTTTCCTCCTACGCAATTCTGCAATCTGCAACCCGCATTACGGATGTCGAAAAGGCGTAAGTCCAATTCCCGGACCCAGAATATTTCCCTTCTAACATCATACTATCCACAATCCGCATGTGGGATTTGGAAATGCGGAAGTCCAATATGCATATCCGACTAATCCCCTTTCTGATTTCCACAATCTGCGGTTCCACCTTGCGGAACTCAGAAATCGGAATGCCAATCTCTTCAACCCGGGAGAAACCACCCTCTGTAATCCGTAATCTGCAACCCGCTTGTGGATGCAGAAATGCAGAAATCCAATACGCCAACTCCGTAGAAATTGATTACCCAGCATCCGCAATCCGCAATCCCCTTTACGGATGTGGAAATGCGGAAGTATCGCCTCACAACCCAATGGTCGTTCCCCCTACCTCCACAATCTGCACTCCGCATTGCTGATGACGAAGGGTCCTTGCAGATGCAAAAAGGTCGGGACCATAGACCCCTACACCAACAAGCTTCTAAGGAAACTTCTAAGGGTGATAAGTCTCTCATACTTGGTCCAAATTGGACAAGGACGGTACCATTGGAAATCAATTGGAGAGCTCTATCCAATGGTGTAATCCCCACCCCATCTGAGCGATCCAACTTTGTCATTTTCCAACTGAAATTCTATCCATAACCTCCCCTGTGTTCCTTTACCCATATGCAATAAGCTCTGCTCCATTTCTTTCATGTCTTCTCTCCTTCATCTGATCCATAGGGTGTCCATTCCTTCCCCAAATCTTGGTTGGAGTGGTTTTGCACATTTACTAGACTTAGCCCTAATTCATCGAAGAACAATTCAAAAGCATTACCAAAGGGAATTACAAATGTGCACAAGCCTACTACAGGAACACCAGGGATGAAACATGATCCACATACATAGAATGGAATACATGTACATATTTCCCCTAGGCAGAGTGATGAAAGCATGCAGGGCTTAGCCCTATTCCTCAGGCATAGTCACATATAACTATCGACATAGGGATAATCATGTAAGGTGCAAGAACAATGTAATTAACACACACAACAGTGGAATTTATCCCTATTAACACACACATCTTCCAACCATAACAGTCATTACTAATTAAAATAGTGCAGAAGAAAGAGGAACAACACACACAACAGACTTAGCACAATGCATAGGCCTACAATCCTATTCATCCATGGACCATTCCCATAAGAAAATAGATGCATTCATAACTAAACACATACTATGAAACCAAATCTATTCAATGCCTCTATGACCTGCAAGGTTAGCAACATATTAACTCAAGCCAATGATGAAGCATTCAAACATGCCTTCAACCTCATGTTTAAGCTTACACATGGTTCCCTATTGATCCAATTCCATGTAATCATTCAATCATTAACTTCAACATAATAAGCATAAATTAACACATGAAATATCATCATTTAAACACCATAAGGAACACTTATCTTTGGAATGAAGTTGCCCAAGAAACTAGCTAAGTGAGGACAACTTTCCACCCAACCTTGGGTCCCTGTTCATCCTATACTCTTTCAACTGAGAGACCACCCCCGAGCTAGGTTGTGTATCCACTAAGGAGGCTAATTGGAATCTCTCACAGTCAAGGCTCCATCCCCATGCTAACACAACCTATAGTTGGGTTTATCAAGCAAACAAGGGAACAAGGAGGATGATGCTAAGCTAGTGAGATCACCCACAGAGCTACAAGCATCTCAGCAAATCAGCAAACATGGCACCCTTATTGCCTACCTCACCGCATATCAGGAAGGCCCTTTTCTCTATTGCACAGTCCCTCAAGGCCCCTTCCCTCCAGTTCTCTTCAGGGTGGCATAGAAGGGTCTAGACTGTTGTTTTCATGATACTTTTTCCCTCACTGATTTTATCAAGAAGATCCAACCCTAGGATGACCTTCTTCTATGTTATTCAAGTTGAGTTCTTCATAGGTCCTAGGCCTAATACATGCTCTATAATTCGGTCATTTGCAATAGCTCTAAGTGTTCTCACGAGTTCTCTATGTTGTTCAAGCTCTGCAATTAATCCCCAAAGTCTAATCCATGTCTATCCCAACCAGTTCAACTCTTACATAGGGTTTTCTTAGGTGTTCTAAGCTCTGCAAATTCACACACATAGGTCGCGATTTTCCCTCTTTTTAACCATGACTAGGCTCTATAATGCTTGAATGAATGAGATTGTTGGTCAAAAATGGGATAGTGATCAGGATGATCAAATTCCAAGGCATGGAGTGGCTTAAGGGACAAGCAAAAACAGATCCATACCCTGCCATACAGATTCACATGGATGCCCCATACTCAATCGAATTCATGGTCTGGTTTTCTCAACCACCCTCTTATAGTGGCATTAATGTCAGCATGGGGAATCAAATGGGTTCACAAATGGACATGTGGAAGCATGGTTCCAATCCCATAACCCCCTCACCTCTCCCTAGTGGATACACATGGCCCCTTCTCATTGGTTGCCTCCTTAGCCAACTTTCTTGGGTATTTTATTGCAATAATTAATAGTTACATCATTTACAAATCCTCATGGCTTAATAGCACATGTATAATCAAACTATCAAATAATTGTCTATGCAAATAAACCTAATAATCCACTAGTGGGACTTTTGCCTTGAGCTCCACACTAGGGAAAACACACATTGCATTTATACATTATTTACATTGAAGCCAATAAACCCTAATGGTCAGAATAGGGGTATTACACTTTTCAGAAAGGGTCGATCGATCCTTCCTCAACATGATTCCTGACCCTTAGTGACCACAAATGAGGAAGGGTCAATAGATCCTTTCTATAGATTATACATTTACTAGATAATGTATTTCAAAAAAGGTCAGTCTATCTTTCCTTTAGATTATACAATTGATGTCTATTGTATTTTAGAAAGGGTCGGTCGATCTTTCATCATGATGTTTTTAGTTAGGAAGGCTCAACCGATCTTTCCTAGCACTAGTACAATTAATTTCAAGCATATTTAATGATGGGTTGGTTGATCCTTTGCATAGATGATACGATTCCTCACTACCGAATTTGCAAAAAGGGTCGATCAATGCTTATTCTAGATGATGCTTGACCCACGATCCACATGTAATAAAGTGTTCATCGATCCTTCTTCAATATGATGCATGGACCGATGTCCACGTGTAAAGAACAATCAACCAATCCTTACTCAATATGATTCCTTACTTGACATTCACATGTGAGGAAACGCCGGTTTATCCTTCCTCTATAGGATACTTGACCCGAGGTGCACATTCAAGGAAGGATTAACCCTTCCTTTATATTATGGTCATTAAGTTGTAGAATATTTTGGATAATGTTGGTATTCAAATTTGTTATAGAAAAAGTTTGTTTTATCTTCCGAATGCTATGTCACAACCATCTAGTAGATTTATATTTCAAATTATCCCAAATGACATGCTCATAGGTTTTTTATTTTTGCTTCATGAACCACCAAATTGAGAAATTGAGAACTAATAGCAATGATTTCTTTTAATCATGTAAGAGTGATAATCATTGGATATTGAAGGACTTTAAACAATGATTTCTCTTAATTTCATGAACTAGTGAACATAAAAACTCCATGAAAAAATAATATACCAACATTGCAGGAGGCAGGAACTATGGCTATAAACATTATTATGGTACTAGCAATTGTCGATATGTTCAATCTATAACATATGTAACACAATTCCTTCAAAGGATTGATAACCCACACAATGGAATGATTTGAATCACAATCCAGGGTTGCAATGAGTACATAGTAACAATACTCATGCTAAGTTTCAAACTGAATGAGTAGACATCCCACTACCTTGATACTATCAAATCTTATTGTATTAATTGAGTTAGGTAGGCCAATATTTTCTTTGGCAGAAGTGTTGGTTGAAAATTCATCAAAACAATAAAAATTAGAGGCTTTGTATTTGAGTAAAGGTTCGGCTAGTATTTCTTGTAAACGATACATTTTCAAGGTAGTGAATTTAAATATTGGACGTCCGATAATTTGTCTAGATGAAACATTCCTTGGAACCATATTTGAGAAAGGGATAGAGAACCCTTGATATACATAATATGTTTCAAGTGAACTGATTTTCAGAAAGTGTTGGTGGATAATTCCTCCATATCCAAGAAGGTTAGACTGTCGATCCCTCATCTATATTGTATATTTCCAGGATGATATATTTTAGGAATTGACAGTAGATGCTTCAACTATAAAATACATTTCTTGGGCCACCCTATTTGAGGAATTTTCATCCTTTATATCATCCATACGTATTATTCGGGTATCGTATTAGAGGAAGGCTCTAAAAATATTTAAACTAGACAATACATTTACTAGGTACAATACTCAAGGTAGGACAATAGTTCTTAAAATTAATACATTGAAAAGCTACCAGATTCTAGGAAGGGTCGATAGATTCTTTCTTCTACATAAAGGTTTCTTTGATACAATTTTTTATAAAAATACGATGATAATTAGCCGACATGAAATATGTCTTAGTGAATGTATTTTAGGAATAAACATCATTTATTGGAAAAAAAATTAGAGGCATAGGCCAATCATTACTCTGGGTGATACATTTCCTAGTAGTGTTGTTATGAAAGGTCGACTAATCCTTCATCTAATTAAAAGGTTTCATGTCTACTCAATTTGACAAACAAACAAAACATATTTTATCTAAAGTATATTTTTAATGTATAATGTATTTAAAAAAGGGTTGATTGATCCTTTCACTAGATGGTACAATAACAGGGTATTATACTTGAGGAAGAATCGACTGATCATTGCTCAAGATGATAGGTTTTCCGGTACAGTTCTTTAGTAGGTTCTATCGACCCTTCCATTTTTTGATAAATGTCTTGGTTAATTATTGAATAAGGGTAAAAATACTTCCTCTAGATGATAAGATAATGCAAACCATATTTTAGAAATGGTCTTCCAATCCCTCATCTTGAAGGAAGGATTACTAAAAAAATGTGTTTGTGAAATGGTTGAATGAGCTTTCCACTAGAAATTACATCTGCCAAGGACCATATACATTCGGTGAAGGTTGGTTGATGCTTCTTCAATATCATGCTTGAATGGAGGTTCAAATTTGAAGAAGGGTCTACTGATCTTTCTTCAATATGATGCTTAGAACAAGGTCCACATTTAATAATGGGGTGGTTGATCCTTCCTATGGATAATTATTAGTCATAGGTATACATTTTAGTAATATTTGGATGATCCTTCCTCTAGTTAATGCATGACCTCTGGTTCGTATAAGAGGAAGGCTCAACTGATCCTTCTTCTACATGGTGCTAGAAACCAAGTAACCACATTTGAGGAAGGGATGTTTGATCCTTCAACTAGATAATATCTTTCATCGATACTGTATTTCAAAAATATGCGCTCAATATTTCCTCTAGATAATAAAATTAGTGTCTACCGTATCTAAAAAATTGTCGGCCATTTTTTCATTTCGATAATACATTTCCCAGTTCTTGTATTTCAGGTAGAGTCGACAAATTGATCTTCTAGTTTTTAAAATTCATGTATATAGTAATTCCAAAAGTGTTAGTTGACCATTAATTTAGATGATATAATTCCTGGAAACCATATTTGAAAAAGGGTCAAATGATCTTTCTTCTATATAATACTTGACCCTAGTTCCACATTTTCATAAGTGTCTTCATGTCCTTCCACTATATGATTCTTTCCCCGAGGTGCACTTGTGAAGAAATACCATTTGATCCTTCATCTAGATAATGCTTGACCTCAGGGGCACAATATAGAAAGGGTTGGATAAGACTTCCTATATATGATGATTGACCACATGTTCACATTTGATGAAGAGTTTTATGAGCCTTCATCCAGAATGCATGTGCACATTTGAAGAAGGGTCGGTTGATCCTTCATCCAGATGATTGTTGACTGCATGTGCACATCTGAGAAATGGGCTTTCGATCCTTCTTCTAGATAATTGTTAACTTCATATGTAAATTTGAGGAAGAGTTAGCTACTTATTACTCTAGATAATGGTTTTCAACATGTGCACATTTGAGGAAGGGTCGGTTGATCCTTCCTCCATATAATGGTTGAAAACATGTTCACATTAGAGGATGGGTCGGTTTATCCTTCCTCCGGATGATTGTTAACTACCTATGGAAATTTATGGAAGGGTCAGATGATTCTTCCTTCAGATGATGGTTGTCATCATGTGCACATTTGAAGAAGGGTCGGTCGATCCTTCCTCCAAATAAGGGTTTTTAGCATGTGCACATTTGAGGAAGGGCTAGATGATCCTTCATCCAGATGATGGTTAACCACATATTGACATTTGAGTAAGGGTCAAATAAATATTCCTCTAGATGATGGTTAGACATGTACGGACATTTGAGGAAGGGTCAATAGATTCTTCCTCTAGAAGATGGTTGTCATCATGTGCACATTTGGGGAAGGGTTGGTTGGTCCTTCCTTTAGATGATGGTTGATAGCATGTGCACATTTGAGGAATCCTAGGTTGGTTTATCCTTTCTCCAGATGATGGTTTACCACATATGGACATTTGAGGAAGTGTCAACTAATTATTCTTCTTGATGATGGTTGACAACATGCCCACATTTGAGGAAAGGGTCGGACGATCCTTCCTCCTGATGGTGTTTGACCACATGTGCACATTTAATAAATTTTCAACACCATGACAATCCTTTCCTACTATGACCACATGTTCACATTTAAGAAAGGTTTGACACTGTGAAAATCATAGTGATGATGTCACCTATGGTGATTACAACACTGTGATGTCACCCTGCAACAAAATATTGGGAAGGAAATAATGGGAATTCCCATTGATCACTGAACTAAACTAGAATGATAATGCGAGTTATTATAACTCTAAACCGCAAATAGATATGAGGTGATACTTTACACCTGCCCAAACTTATTTCCTACAAAACAAGATTGTGATCGTACGACACCCCCCCCCCTTTAACACACCATGATATCCCTTCAATGCTATTATATTTGTTTCCTCATGTGAGGAAGAATTCCAACCAATAGTCATTGATATTTATGTATCTAATGATAATATATGGATCAAAACCCACAATATCTCATCTGCAGGGTACTTGGCCAAGGTTGTCATATAGATCAAATACCTCAATGTTATATGAAAAGTTACTCTTCAAAGCATAACTTCATGGTAAAACCCTAAGGATGCTTGCATATTCATTGTAACATCCCAAATTTTCATAAAAATTTAAAAATTTTGAAAACGATATTAAATACAAAAATTATATTTGCATAAATAATAATTGTTTGATTACGACAACTTTAATTAAAAAGTTGTCTGTGATGTACCTGCAATAATTAATTAATGCAAATACACGAGATATCAGAAATAATATAACATAATCGCTTTTATATTGATCACGGGCCACTTCGAGGGGGCAACCTCCTTTGAGCAAGCTCAATACAATTAACTTCACGGTGCCTTTAATGACCTCAACACGCACTTATATACTAAGTCTATGCCCAATACTATGAGTCAAAACCATGGGACATATAATACTACAGGACGACTTATAAAGCATATGCGTCCAATACTATGGGTCAATACTATGGGCTAATATAAACTACGGATCAACAAATACTACGGGACGACTTACAAAGCATATGCGTCCAACAATATACTAACATAGTAAAGAGAAGGGTTGACATAGGTTCCTAACATCCCCTCTCCCTTGGAAAAAGCTTTGTCCTCAAAGCTTTGGTTGGAGAAATTGCTGCAGAATCTGAAGGAGTGGTTCCCCGGTAGCATCCTCAGTTTGCATTTCGGGCCACTGACGCCTTTGGAGTGTCAAGGAGGATTGCTTGGAAGGCTGTAGATGAAGAAGAACCCTGTCAGCTGCGTGGAAAATGCGCTCAGAACGATGCTGATCGGCTTGTTGTTTCAGGCGAATTCTGGCCATGTGAAGATTGTCCTGCAGAATGAGAAGAATTTGATCGTGGTTTCGAAGAACCGAGTCAATTTCCTGAACTGGAGAACTGCTAAGGGTGTATGGAAGAAGAACAGGCGGTGTTTTTCCATAGAATGCTTCATATGGTGTCCTTTGAGATGTGGTATTGTACCACCAGAGCGCTGCTAGGAAATCCATAGAAATAGTTGGCCAAAGCTGTGTAGGGATGGGCAAGGGTTTGAGCAATCCCGAAAGGAGTGTCGTTTCCCCCTTGTTGACTTGGAAAGTATCATCGTCAGCCACCATCTGTTGAATTTTCATTTTTAGTCCCGACCAATAGAAGTTACATTGTTCCCGGTCATAAATTTTGCAGAACCCAGAGTGCCCTGTTGATGAAGAAGCATGGAGTTCATAGAAGAGATAGCCCTGTTGAACATATTGCAACCAATTTGGAACAAGCAGAGAAAGAGCTGTAAGAGAAACTGATTCATCAATTGTGCGAGAAGGAGCATCTTCCACCATATTGTCCTTACCCTTCTTGTAAGTGATCACATAGGGACAACCCATGAGTTGGATAACCCATTGCAGGTGTGTTGGGGAGGAGACCCATTGTTCCAAAAAAAAATCCAGACTCGGGAGATCAGTCTTGATGCAGAAATAATTCCCTAATAGGTATGGCTGCCACTTCTGTACTGCATGCAAAATAGCCATCATTTCCTGCTGAGAGGTAGATGTGGCTACATTCTTACCAGAAAGGTCTCTTGAAGGCAGCAAGCGCATTGGTTCAGCAAGGATACCTGCATATCTATCCAAGGAAGTAGTGGAGACTGTTGATGGGTGCATCTGAATGGAATTGAGCTGAACGATGACACCATGTGAATTCTTCTTAAGGATTTTTTCTAGGCGATGTGAACTGATGATGCAGAGAGACCCTGGTTATAAGCCCATAAATTTGTGTTGTGCCCCATTGACTTTGAACTACATCCAAAGTTTCGCAAAATCCCATAAGATGGGGTCGAGTGTGTGTAACCATTGAACGCCCAAAACCACATCACATCCGCCTAAGGACAAGGCAAACATGTCAGAGCGTAGGTTATAATCTTCCATAGAGATACGCACATTGTGACACTTCCCCTTGCAAGGTAAGGTACCCCCATTGGCAACCATGACTTCAAAGTTGGAGCAAGGACGGACAAAACAATCAGCCTGTTTGGCAATTCGAGGGTCAATGAAGTTATGAGTGCTACCAGAATCAATGAGGATGGTAAGAGGGAGCTTCTTGAAGTATCCCCTGACTCGCATTGTTTGTGGGGTGGTGACTCCGGTTACAACATGGAGAGAGATCTCGAGTGGGTCGTCCTGAGATGGGGTGTCAATAGGCAGGTGTTGAATGTCGACCTGATCATCTACTATATATGTAGCTTCTTCACCAAGTTCTAAGGCAGGCAGAGAATCCACATCCAAGAGATAGAGCTTTTGTTGAACACAGCTATGTCCCCGAGTGAATTTCTCATCACAATTATAGCAAAGCCCTTTTTCTCGGCGTGCCTGCATTTCTATTTCAGACAAATGCTTGATAGGAGTTGGTTGAGGAGCAGGCGTGATGGAAGGTCGTTGGAAACCCATATTTCTGAAGGGAACAAAGGTGGGTTTGGAGCGTTGTTGAGCTGCGATCTTTTCCTCGGCTAGCTTAGCCAACCCTAGGACTTCCATCGTTGTGTTGGGACAAAACATTTTGAGCTCTGAGCGGATTTCATCCTTGAGACCACTGATAAAACAACTCCTATACAATTCATCAGATAATCCTTCTGTGTGATTGGCTAGTTTCTCAAATTCTGTCTGATACTCTCTCACTGTGCCAGTTTGGTGAAGTTTAGTGAGTGCTTCTGTGAAGTCGTCAAAAGCAATAGGACCAAATCACGGCAAAATGAGGTGGCAAAAATCTGTCCAGTTTGGCTCGGGATGAGCTTTGATGTACCAACGGTACCATTGAAGGGCTTCCTGTTCCAAATGAAAGGATGCAAGTGGAACTTTCTGAACATCAAAAGTATTATGCAGACTGAAATATTGTTCTGCCCGGTATATCCATCCAGTCAGATCAGTACCATTGAAGCGAGGAAAATCAAGCTTCGGCCCACGAAAATTGCTAGAAGAAGAGAACCCAGTGGCTGCAAAAGATTCTGGCTGTCTGGTATTGTTCATGGCTGAATGCTGAAGATGGAGGCTGAGAAATTTTTCATCCAGATCCTAGAGTTTGGCTTGGATCGCTGCAAGTGCTTCCTCCATGGTTTTTGCTCCTGCACGGGTGACAACCATAACCAGGAGATTTTTTTTTTTTTGGTGACTGGGTAGGAAAACAAAAACAGGAACTACTTCAGTAAGGAAAAATTTGGATTTGGAAAAAATCAGAAGGGTAATTGGGGTTTGACTAGATTTTGGACACTGTTGGATAGACAGGGAAGCAAAAATGAAGATTTCAGAAGCAGGGTGAAAGAATGGGAAAATTTGGCAGAGGGGAACAAAGAAGCAGAATTCAGAAAGGAACTCTGTGGTAAAATTTGAAGGTGATTGGGTGAAATCTGAGGAAGTTATGGAAAACCCTAAAAATAGACAAATGTGAGATTTTGGGATGTAGGAAGGGGAATTTAGGATAGGGTCCTCAGGAATGAAATATGCAGAATGGAATGACAGGGGTTCCCTGAAAATTTCAAGGGAAACAGAGGTAAAACAAGGGAGATATGGAGAAAAAACTTCTTCTTCTTCTTTTTTTTTTTTTCTTTTTTTTTTTTTTCAGACTGGAGCGACTACGGCTTGGATTTTTTTTTCTTTTTTTTTAAACAGACTAGAGCGACTATGGCTCGGAAGGAATCTAGAACAACGTCGAACGGATGGATCTGGAATGGTTTGCAAAATGGATCTGAAATGGCGCAGCAGTGATCGACAATAGTTCAACTGAAAGTAGATATGGACCCCAGGTATGTGCAGCTTCCTAACAGTTCAAGGTTTTCACTCGGCCACCAATGCTGTATGACGGCTTGCGTATTGGGGCAGTACCCCTCACTCCATGTCTCAGGTAAAACTGATAACCGCTTTGCCACAAACGACAGCTCTTGGTTTACCTCACGGGTGGGAACTAGTCAATCAGGTAGGGGTCGTTGCCCTTTTCGCTGGCAGGTCCTCTCAATGGGCCAGCTACTTCAGGGTTCCTGTGGTACTCCTCACAATGATTTTTAGGGCTTATGCCCAAGTACTTCCCACATTTCAGCGGATAGGGATTATTCCCAAATCCGAACCTGCAACAAAAAAAATTTGGGCAGAAATTCCACCCAATGTTCAAAAACCGGATCTATATTGCTCAGAATCGCTATAGCATGTTTTCGGAACTGGAACAACCACTCTGCTTCTACCCATGAAAGTAGAATAGAAATCTGGGCACTCGGTCAAAAGATTTTCTCGCCACAATTTCCGCGGCCGTCACCAAAATTCTAAAAAATTGTTGATTTTAAATCCGCGATATCTCCACTTTTAGAACTCCAAATGAGATGATTTTTTTTTTGAAACTGCGTATTTTTGAAAGAGGAATTCAGATATGCAATTGGTTTCTTCTGATTTTATGCAGAAAGTTTCAGAAATTGATCTGAAAGTCGCCGCCCAAAAAAAGAAAAAAAATTTCCCACTTGTGCCAAGGAAAGTGCTCTGATACCAGATGTGATGTACCTGCAATAATTAATTAATGCAAATACACGAGATATCAGAAATAATAGAACAGAATCGCTTTTATATTGATCACGGGCCACTTCGAGGGGGCAACCTCCTTTGAGCAAGCTCAATACAATTAACTTCACGGTGCCTTTAATGACCTCAACACACACTTATATACTAAGTCTATGCCCAATACTATGAGTCAAAACCATGGGACATATAATACTACGGGACGACTTACAAAGCATATGCGTCCAATACTATGGGTCAATACTATGGGCTAATATAAACTACGGATCAACAAATACTACGGGACGACTTACAAAGCCTATGCATCCAACAATATACTAACATAGTAAAGAAAAGGGTTGACATAGGTTCCTAACATCGTTAGTACTAAACATAATTTAATTTCTGTTTTAGCAGCATTGTGACAAATGACAACTTTAACACATAATTGAGGAACGTGATTATGGTAATAAATGAACTAGCAGGTCATAATTGTGATGCGATATTTTTTTCTTCTGAAAGATACTAATAGTTTGATTTTTGATGAACAAGGGTGTCCTACGAGGTACCCTGGAGTTTACTTAGCTGCAATGCTAACGCATTTGAATGTTCTATGTGCAGACGATAGGTAAGAGGTTCAATAACTGCATAGTTTAAAAGTACGTGTGTAATTCAATTCAACGCCAAAATAAAAATGTTGTGAATTCTTTTGCGAAAACAAGTATCTTCAGGTATGAAATGTCTAGAGCTACTTAAAGGTTTTTAACGCTGTCTTACAATTCATAAATGTTGGAAACGATGACGTCTAGAAGGTATACATGCTGTTAAGTTTAATGTCGTAAGCCAATAGCGTTGTTATAGATTGGCTTTGGTCGTTGTCTTAAGATAATTAATACTTGTATAGTATTAATGTCATAATTGTATCGCTAACTGTCAAATGCATTGCATTAAGAGTTAGGGTATGAAGTACATGGCAATGGTATGGTTTTTATGCTAGTTATTATTCAATGGTTTTGTTGAAAATCCCAAAAATGCAAACTCTTATCTTTTTAATAGTTGCAATAATGTAAACTATGATTATCATGTTAACCATGCAATTCTTATAGATTACTATCCTAATGTAATAGTTTGACAAATGTAAACTATTCACTATATAAATGAAAGTTCACAATATTATATGAAATTGGAACTTGATACATGGCTAAATTTAAACCTTAATACCCTAATCGCGACCATAATCTTAGAACTATAAATATTAAATAGTGCAACAATAATGTTTTGAGTTTATAAAAGATCTACATGAATATTTTATCGTCGTTAATTGGTACTGACATGCATTAATGTCGATAGGATGGACGAGTTGAGGGTTATTAAATTGGCATAAGCCTCAAGCTGTCAAGGAGATGGTGTCTCGACCTTGCATTAAAAGCTTGAACCAAAACTCCAACTGACAAGGATTGTTAACGATCCACGTAGTATGGTATCAATGTAATAGTAACTGCGACAGCCATTGTGTAATGGTTTTTATATTGAACTCCTCCAAGTTAGTTGTTGATCGATCCTCCGTATGCAGAAGTGGCAATGCCATGCTTATGCTAATGAATAAAACATTAATTGCAGTTGCTTGTTTGTCCCAATGCCACCTCCATGGCACTCTTATGATCATCGATTGTGATGAGTTTGGGTCGTTGGATGTAACCCTAACTTTTGTCATCGTTTTGGTTAATGAGATTGAATGTCTTTCATTATTCTATTATTTTGGCGTTGAGGCCGACAGGCTACCGAATTCTAGGGTTAGTAGAGAGTGCAAGGGATTCGACCTTGAAACCTATAGGTTTAAGGTGGTAGTTGCAGGCTTCAACTCGTTACCAAGGCGTGTGAAGGAATGTAGTGTTTGTGGTTTGAAAACTGTTGGCATTGGTAGATTGCAGTTTTGTTTCTGAGTTTTTGAGTGGAATAAAACCTTTCTACAACAAGAGTAACGGTACCCTAGTTTCGTCCAAGGCAATGAGCTTGTCATTTTAGATGTGTATGTACAGATTTCGGTCACTGGATGTAAAGGGTAAGTGTCTTCATCACTCAGTAATGTTTGTAATCATTCATTTTACAGTTGGGAAAATTATAATATCTAACCCTTAAGCGTTTTAATGGTAGGTAACAGTTTCGAAACGAAGTAAGCGAACCAGGGTTTGGAAAATGAATGGCAATTTCTCCATTCTTGGTAAGTTCTGGGTCTCAAACCCTTGTAGGTGCCTTTCAACTTTGGTTGATGTGGTTTTTTGACAAATGAGTAACCGGTCTCTTCGTGCTTCGGCATTGTCTGTATGTTGAATATCGATGAAGGTTTTTATGGTTGAAGTGAAAACTTATGTAGGAATAAACCCATTTAAATGATACTCTGTCATTTATTTTAGATGTCTGGTTTCGTCAATAGGATTCGTAGAACTCTTTTTTATGAGTGGGAATAAACCCGTGTGGTTTTTACTTTTGGATTTGTAAAGTCAATCTATGCAATGATACTTCCTTTGTGAAGCTAAATTTGTGTTGGTTCGAAACTTTGAACAACTTGTTGATTTACGTTATGTGGAGTAAGAAGTAGAGTCGAGGCTCATCTACTGTGGATACAATACTTCACTTCTTTGGCAATGAAACTATAATATTTCTTTTGTGCTATTCGTCTTTGTTATGTTTTTTAGTACTGTAGGTGGATAATGTGACTATTGAGCTATGCCAGGATCTATATGCTTTGTTGTAGATGATAACTCTGTAATATGTAATGACGAAATGGTTTTTCTTTTCATTTGTAAAATGGAAAAGAACAGGGCCATACCCTAGTTCGAGTCTTGTTTTGAATATAAAAGATATTTTAAATGAAACCTTCAAAAAAGAACTGTCAAGCCAAAACTGGGTTTTAAATCTGAAACTTGTGTAGATCGTTGTTTGTTCATTTATGCAAAACGATGATAAGGATATGGTAATATTACTAGGATTGATACGAAAACCAATGTTTGAGCAATACATGAAGATTGTAATATATATATATAGGGTAAGATGGATGAAAAAAAAAGTAGGGTTTACATTTATTTTCATGCTTTGGTAGAAATGAAATAATTTATGAAATTGTTATAACAAGAAATGAAAACAATGTGAATGTGGAAATGTGAAAGCTATGAAAAATGACTGTGAATTTCAGCTGCATCCTGTTCGGGTATACAAGGTACTACCAGAGGACCGAACACCAAGAGCAACCACTTCACACAAATATATCACAAATCAACACACCGATGTTTTGACATGGTTTAAACCCTCTTGAGGGAATCACTCCACGGCCCCGGCCAAATAGCTTCTACGGGACAATTTATTATGCAAAGAAAGAAAGTTACAAATGAGCTTCTCATAATCAATCAACTAAACAATGACCCTCCATGCTCTTTAAATAGAGATCATGGACCAATCGGGTGTTAAGCCACGGATCAAGGTTAGGTTTGATCTAAGAGAAGTTGAGCCGTCGGATCACTCTATGTCGGGAACATATCGTGACCGTCAGATTAAGTATTTACAAATGCATACTAATGCATACTAAAGAAACACACTATCCCTAACGGATATATTACACAAGTTGATCTTAACTAACTCCTAAGTGTCTAAATATCCTAACATCCCCCCTTAAGAACAACTTGGGATAGGATTGAAGGATTTACAAAAGTGACACTATTAGGAGAAGGAAGGAGGCATTAGAGTCTATCCCCTCTTAATGACAAGTTCCTGAACTCCTAACATAGATCGAAGTTTAGAAAACTTTACTTCTGTAAGAGACTTGGTGAAGATGTCTGCAACTTGATCATCTGTAGAGCAAAAGAGCACTTCAAGAACACAATCATGAACAAGATTTCTAATGAAGTGCATATGTAGCTCAATGTGTTTGCTGCGTTGATGTAGAACTGGATCTTTGGCAAGCTTGATGGCACTTTGATTGTCGCACCAAAGTGGAGTAGGTTGCTGCTGCTCGAATCCAAACTCTGAAAGGATCTGTCGAAGCCATAAAGTTTCCCGACTGGCATTAACTGCTGCTCAATATTCTCCCTCTGCTGAAGAAAGAGAAAGAGCTTGTTATTTCTTACAATCCCAAGTAATAGGTCCAGATCCCAGACTGAAAACATAACCTGCAATAGACTTTTGATCGTTAGGATCGCCAAACCAATCTGAATTAGTGAAACCAACCAACAAAGGATTCCCCCTTGTACTGTAATGAATCCCAAACTGAACTGTACCTTGAATATATCGAAGTATTCTTTTAGCTGCTTTCCAGTGACTTTCATGAGCTGTCTGCATATAACGGGCAACACAACCAATGGAAAAGGAAAGGTCAAGACGGGAATGAGTCAAGTATAAGAGACTACCAACAAGCTGACGATATAAGGTGGCATCGAATTCAGGTGAAGTACAAGTGGCAAAAAGTTTGACTCCAGACTGGAAGGGATAAGGGGCTGGTGTACAATATTCCATGTGAAAGCGACGAAGAAGGTCACAAGCATACTTAGACTGAGAAAGAAAGATTCATTCTTTGGTTTGCAGGACTTGGAGACCAAGAAAATAATGCAAATGTCCTAAGTTTGACATTTCAAAATTTTGTTTAAGACTGGATTTCACATGGGTTATAAGCTTAGGGTCACTACCAGTAAGAATAAGGTCATCAACATATAGAACAAGTATGATGAGATGGTTTCCTACTTTCTTGATATAGACATTGGGGTCAGAATGGCATCTAGGAAAATCAGTGTCAAGGAGAAAGTTATCCATTTTGGTATACCAAGCTCTAGGAGCTTTCTTAAGGCCATATAAGGATTTCTTAAGGCGACAGAAAAGGCTAGAGTTATTCTGAACATATCCAGGAGGTTGTTCCATGTAAATTTCTTCTTGTAAATCACCATGTAAGAAGGCAGACTTGACAGCCATTTGATGGACTTCCCAATTATGTAAAGCTGCAAGGGAAAGAACAAGGCAGATGGAGTTCATTTTTGCGACAGGAGCAAAGGTTTCATTGTAGTCAATCCCTTCAACTTGGGAAAAACCTTTGGCAACTAACCTTGCCTTAAATATTTCAACACTTCCATCTGATGCATACTTAGTTCTGTTTACATCTGACAAGTTTTCTTCCTTTTGGAAGAGGTACAAGATCCCAAGTATCGTTCACCATTAAGGAACGATATTCTTCATCCATGGCTGCATCCCAATCTGAATTCCCTGAAGCTTCTGCAAAAGTTTCTGGATCATGATTCTCGGAAACTTGAGCCAAAAGAGAAGAGACTTGCTGAAACTAAGAACGTGTTCGACGTTGATCTCTAGGATCACCGACAAGATCACCAGCTGCATCACATGTTGAATGGACCCATCGAGGAAGCACTTGTGCTAGTGCAACTGGAGGAACATGAGCAGGCGGAGGTGGATTTTCATCCTCACTGTCATCATCAGAAACTAGAGTTGGAAACCTGTCAAGGAAGTTGGAAGAAGAAGAAGAAGGCACAAATGCTGAATCAGGCTCGCAGGCCAAAGATGGCACAATCGTCGAGTTAGGCTCGCAGGCCAAGATATTTTCATCAAATTCAACATCTCTTCTAATGATTATATCATGAGAATGTGGTTGAAGAAGTCTATGACCTTTTACGTCTTCAAAATATCCAACAAATATGCACTTTTCACTTTTAGGCTGCAATGCTTTCCGTTTTTCATCCGGAATGTGAGCCCATGCTTCACTACCAAACACACAGAAGTGACTTACATCAGGTTTAATTTTACTCCATGCTTCTTCCGGTGTTATACCTTGTAATGCTTTAGTGGGGGTGCGATTAACTATGTAATTTGCACAATTTATGGCTTCAACCCAAAATTGAAGACTTAGTCCCTTAGATTAGATCATACAATTAGCCATTTCTTTTAAAGTGTGGTTCTTCTGCTCAGCTACACCATTTTTTTGTGGTGTATATGGAACAATGTGCTGTTGTTGGATGCCTTGTTCAGTGCAGAAAGTAGTGAACTTTTTGTTAACATATTCTCCTCCATTGTCAGATCTTAACTTAATAATTTGATGACCAGATTGTTTTTCAACAAGGGCCTTGTAGGCCAAGAACATGTTAAATACTTCATTCTTAAGTTTTAGGAAATAAACCCAAGTGCGTCTGGTGTAATCATCAATGAAAGTTAAGAAATATTTGAAACCAGAAAAAGAAGTAGATGGAAGAGGACCACACAAGTAACTATGCACAAGCTCCAAGGGAACCGAGGCATGCCAAGAGGCACGTTTGTCAAAACTGTCCCGATGATGTTTTCCGAGTAGACAACCAAAGCAAACACCATCCCTGCAAGATACCATCAGAAGACCTGTCACCATATTTTCTTTACATAGTTGTTGCAATGAGCGATAATTTAAGTGACCAAATCGCTCATGCCAAAGTTTGCTCAAGTTATCACTATGAGCAACAAAAACTGAAGGGAAAGATGATGACCCAAAGTTGTTAAACTTGTACAACCTAGTAATATAATCAACAATTTCGGTAGCGAGGACTTGTTGAAGATCTTTAAAATCCTTGATTACAACTTGGTGAGGTGTAAAGGTCACAGTTTTACCTTCACCGGAATGAGTGATCTGATAGACTGATAACAAATTGTAGGAAATTCTTGGAACACATAGTACATCACTAAAATGACCATTATCTACTAGAATTGTTCCAGCTCCTACAACACTTAGAGATCTATCATCACCAACAAATATTTGTTTGGTGTTACATTCATGCATAGTAGAAAAGATGGCTTGATCCTTAGCCATATGATAAGATGCTCCGGAATCAATGAGCCATTCATTTGAAGTAGAAGAAGAATATGCATTATAAGAATAACCAAAAGCACAAAGTGCATGTCCATGAGAGGCAGATTCTGAAGGCGAATCTAGGCTTATGTGGTGCTTCTTCATTGTCGCTTCCAAGGCTACCATCTTCTTGAAACACTTAGATTCATCATGATTATCTTTCCCACAATAGTTGCAATAACGCTCAGTCTTCTTTCCTTTTGGCTTGAGTCCTTTGTCATTTTTTAAAGAAGGAGCTGACTGAGAGGGTTTGGGACCCTTGTTTGACTTATTATTGCGAAAATTTTGTTTTTTGAGAGGCTTGGACTTTTCTTTCTGTTGGGACAATAAGGATTTCCTAGATGTATCTGCATTGTTGATTATTCCAAGATGAATGAGTTTATCTTGCTCTCTAATCAAGGAATCACAAAAGGATTCAAGACTAGGCTCTTGATAGCTAGCTGCATTCAAGGATTCTTTCATGGAGTAAAATGTAGGTACAAAAATAGAATATGCAGGTCCAAGTTTGGAAAGAATATGATAAATGCATTGTTTATCTTCCCTCTTAATCTTACATTCTGCACATAAGAGTTTAAGAGTTTTGTACTTAGATAAATAATCTTGAATGTATGAAAAGTCACTCGGATTTAAAGAAATCAACTCATTTTCGAGTTGGTGACCTCGAATTTCATTGTGTTTACCAAACACAGATTCCAACTTGTCCCAAGCAGCATCAAGTTCATCAATTCCAGATATGTGGAATCGCAAATCAGTAGAGATTGACATCCCAATCAATCCATGAGCTTCGTCACATCTATTTGCCCATTTTATTTTCTTATCATCTTCAGTGGGTTCTTTTCTTTCCCTGAGGTAATTCTGAAAAGTCCCCTACTTCGTAGAACATCCTCCATACGATATTTCCATGAGAAATAGTTGGAGCTGTTAAGTAGAATATCACAAGGGGTGGCCATATTTGTAAATTAATGGCTGTAAAAGCAGAAACCAATAGTCTAGATGCGAAGAGATCAAAAAAAATAGGCGGTTTAAAAAAAACGGCACTGAAAACTGACTCTGTATGATGAAGGTATGCTTGAACAAAGAAACTGCTGAAGATGTCCCCAATAGTGACGTGGTAGCTAGAGAATGTCCAACAAAAAAAGAACCCCCCTCTTCCCAAGATGAACCTTTTGACAATCACTTTACAAGAAAGTTGCTTTAAGTGAACCAATTTTGTAAAATAAGTGATTTCACTTTTACAATGATATTACTTTTAAATAGTGCAACAATAAAAAAGAACTTAAGTGACTCACTTGTATTTTTATTTTTTTATTATTTAAGTGAGATGCACTTTTACAATAAAGTAACTTGAAAATAGAAATTGCATGCACTTTTTCTTTTAAAAGTAACTTCCTAATACTTGAACTCAAGACCTAATAAGGAATAAAACAACTTTGTACCAAGTGAGCTAGATTAAAAGGTATGTAAAATATGGGAATGAGGAAGGGGGTTCTTTTTTTTTTACTCTTCTTGCTCGGTTTGCGTGCTTACCCTTTTTCCTGCAAAACACACCACAAATCGAAACAAAAAAAAAAATTCCACGCTTCTGGAGTTAGATCTCGTTAGCTTTCCCAAAAATTCTACATTTCTCTCTGTTTCTGATTTGCCGAGATCGCACAAGGTGCATGGCAAAGAGCATATGCAGCCAAGAAAAACCCTTTCCCTTTCTGTTTCTGATTTGCCGAGATCGCTCAAAGTACACGGAAAAGAGCATACGTAGACGGGAAAGCAACAATCCGAACCCAAAAAAAATATAATCAGTAAAAAATGATAAAATATGATATTTTTTTCTTTTAAAAACAGAAAATAAAAAAATGCGTCACTATAACATTATACCTTCAAATCTGATGAAATACGCATTTCTAGAGCAACAGGGAACCGTTTTCGATCAAACAAAAACTATTTCACAATGGAAATGATTCTCCAGACGCAATGGAACACCTCCCATAGCCCATAAATGCACAGAAATACCAAAACCAGAAACCCTTTTGAGTTTCGGCAACAATAGTTCAAGATCTAGATCATAACCGGAAGCGGCTCTTCATAAAATCTATGATACCATGTTCGGGTACATAGGGTTCTACCAAAGGACCGAACACCAAGAGTAACCGCTTAATACAAACAAATCATAGATCAACACACTGATGTTTTGATGTGGTTTAAACCCTCTTGAGGGAAACACTCCACGGCCCTGGCCAAATAGCTTCTACGGGACAATTTATTATGCAAAGAAAGAAAGTTACAAATGAGCTTCTCATAATCGATCAACTAAACAATGACCCTCCAAGCTCTTTAAATAGAGATCATAGACCAATCGGGTGTTAAGCCACGGATCAAGGTTAGGTTTGATCTAAGAGAAGTTGAGCCGTCGGATCACTCTATGTCGGGAACATATCGTGACCATTGGATTAAGTATTTACAAGTGCATACTAATGCATGCTAAAGAAACACACTATCCCTAATGGATATATTACACAAGTTGATCTTAACTAACTCCTAAGTGTCTAAATATCCTAACAAAGTAGGGTTTACATTTATTTTCATGCTCTAGTATAAATGAAATAATTTATGAAATTGTTATAACAAGAAATGAAAACAATGTGAATGTGGAAATGTGAAAACTGTGAAAAATGACTGTGAATTTTAGCTGCATCCATCGTTAGCAATTCTATTTATTTACAGCATTACTATTTATATTGCAGACATGATATGATGTATGAAATTTTGTATTCCATATATTTCCTATGTACATATTAGAGATAAGAAATTACAATGTATCTAACATGGATTTAACAATAGTTGTTTTTCATGAAACAATGGGGTATTCTATAATCTATTAAATACTATACTATAATTATTACTATTATTAACTATAGTGCAGAAAATGAAACACAACTCAATCATTGTACTTACTCATCGAATCAAAGACAATTTGCATATTTTTTCATCTATACTTAATTTGCTTCTCTACACTAGAGTATGACGCATAAAAAAGCATGTGGAAAAATTGTAGAGATTGGTTTATCAATTCCAAATCATCATTTAAACTTAATATTCAGAATTTAAACAAAATTAGAAATAAATTCTTCTTCCAAATAGAAAAACAGAGATTACTAATTTTACTAAACATAACTATTAACTGAGATAAAGTAGAGAACTATAAAACCTGGATAAATCTGTAGGGAAACAAGCAGCCCAAGAAGACTATTCCACCCAACCAATTCCTGAAGACAGTCAAGTACTTGCCTTAGGACCCTCGAGCCTATTCACTGAACCACCAGGAGGAAGAAACTTAGAAATTTAGGATCTCTTCTTGCAGTAGCAAATAACTGTCGAATCTTCAAGAGCTAGCAGTCTAAGGGACCTGCTCCATCACCTCTGGTTCTCCTTCACAAATATAGTATGCAAACTTATGATTGCACTCACAACTAGCCTCCCTATTCGAATCTCTCAGTGATCACTTGATGCACATGAGGAAATATTCGTGCAGAAATATTGTGTAAGAGCTGCTTGCTCAATTTGAATTTGCCTTATGTAGGCAGCCTAGGCCTTTTCAGTTGTTACTGGGTCATTAAATGAGTTGCCTACCCACTCCCACCACCTGGGGGATAATGCCACATTTTTAGGGGTAGTTGTCCCATAACCAACAACTAGTGGTGTGGTGCAATTGCTGCCATCTATTCCATACCTTCCAACAGCTTCCATTCCTCCTAGTGGGTCAATGAACACTCATTTAGCAGTCCCCTTGGGTGTTTGTCTCCTAATTAATTTATTTAAATAATAATAATCAGTAATTACATTCATGCTTGATCAAAATTGATCATAATTACAAAACTTTGTAATTAAATTTAACATAAATTATTTTGCTAATAAAATAATAATTTCTGAAGTTTGGGTAGGTGACATTCATGGATAAAATCCATAGTAAACTTGTCGGTGTTTCCTAGTGGCCCTCACGCAGGGGGATTCAAACCACACTCATGATGGCACAAAACTAGCCAAACGTCGAAGAACATTAGCAGTAACCGATTGAGATAACATGCTGTGATTACTTAGTAATATTTATAATTTTTCTTTGTGTGAGGGAGGAGTGTTATTTATTCAAGTGGGGATATCCAAGATAATTAAAAATGGGTTGGTAGTTTTTGTTTCCATCCTATTGGACACCTTGTTTAAGAATGAAATATATGATATTGAGTTTGTCGATTACCACTGACTTGTTTTCACATCTGCAATTTTATTTTGGTGATTTTCAAGAAGTGATTGTAATCTCTTATTAGTTTCAAATACCAATTTCTATGCATTTCATGTATTTGAAAAATATTTTTCCCTACTATTTAGACTTCCATTTAATTATAATTCATTTGGACAAGCTTGGTTTCCTAATTGTATTTCTATAACATTATTCAATTATTGGATTCATGGGAGGTGCATCCATTACAATTGGACTAGAATAGCTTAGAAATTTTCCTTGTATACAAAAGTTCACCAATAAGATAGATATAATCCCTATGATTAAGTTGATATGTGTTGCAGTCCATCATGGAGAATGTAAACCTAGTAGTCATGCTAGATTTTATTGTCAAATTATCTCATGTTTAGGCTACAATATATATATATATATATATATATATATATATAGATATATATATATATTTGAATAATGTCATCTTTATGCTACAATAGCTGAAAATAATATTGTTATTCTATGAATATTGTTTTACTTGGTTGCTACAACTTCTCTTGATAAGTTACAAAGTTCTATTCTTCAACCCCTAATATTTACAACATTTTGTAGGTCATTTTTGCAGTGGAATCTACAAACTATTTTGATTGAAGGGTTCTTCCTCATTTTTATATGTTTTAGAAAAATCTAATATAAGGATGCTATCTCCATAATATGCTTTAGTAAGAAAATCGGTAGTAGGAAGTGTGTCATTGAAAATGATTATATATCATTATGTTTTTCTATGGCAATTTGACCTCTCTTTATTGTTATGAAAATTTGCACTCAACTTTGAAGATTGTTTTTTATCTATTGTTGACACCTTGAATACATAAAACTATAAATAATTCCTTCCTACTATAATCAACTACAAAATGGAAATACAAATAAGCACCTTTACTGGGTTTCCTTTATGTCTCCTTTATTTGTGGTCATATTGGAAACTATCATTATCTATTTAATCCATGCAACAAACATGGTGTACACATTTTAAGCAAGTTCTCCTTCTATTTCAAGTAATTATCATTTATTATTACCAACGCTAATCATGGATACATTTTTCCAATCACCTTAGTATGAAGGGCACACATCTTCAATTGGAATCCCATATTAGGGGATCCAATTTACTTCCTAATTAAATGACACTTGCAACAAATTTTAGTTTCCAAGTTATCCCAAAAAATATGAATATGTAGTTCCACATTTGTTTTACATGGGGGGTGGAATGGGGCGGTAGAAGTTTGGGGATGGAAAGTAGATCTTGTTCGATTTAAAATGGATACCCAAGTGCAACGAATCATAGAATTACATAAATACCCTAAACCCTAAACTTCAACATTTTTTATCTCGTGCATTTTTTTAAGAAGTCTAAGCATAGTACATACTAGATATGTTCATGATGAAGAGATCTTAGAGAGGGTTCCACTATAGAAAAAATACACCCTTCGAATCTTGTGAAGAAATTATCTTGGAAAGAATTCCACTATAGAAAACATCCACTCTTTGAATCTCTCTCTAATTAGTGAAAAGTAAGATACTAAATATGAAAATCAAAGGGTTGAGCATCGTGGATTCGCATGGACCATAATAGAGAGGGATTTGACCCCAAACAAAATATCCTGAATGTTATGGCTTGTTCGTCTTACAATGCCAATAAATTGTATGGGGTGAACTATGGCATTATATTTTCCTCTATGCAACAAAGGTCATAGATAATTTTAAATCTCTGAAGAGTGATATCATTTAGATTTTTTGAAGGGTTATGAAGTATAGTGGTTATTTTTATAATCAACGAAACTATTTTGTTGGGAACAATAAAGTTTAGTAATAAAGAGTTGTGTAGTACAGTGGCCATGGATATAAATGTTAGGTTTTGGGAGTAATAAGGTTGAAGGGTTATAGTTACAAATTTATATATGTTGAAGGTACCAAGGCCTTGAATGCCTTAAATATTTATTTAAGTATTAAACCTTGTGATAAGTATTTCAACTATGTACAAGGCCACATGTACCATCCATAGTGATTGAATTACCTTATTATTAACATATATCCCATCCCTCAGAAGACAAAGATTCCATAGACAAGGAAGGTCTAGTGGATCAAGGATTGCATTCACGTAACTTAATTAAAACCTTAGATGCAACCTACCTTTAATGCCCCAAGCTTAAGTTTGAATCAAAATCCTTAAACCTTAGTAATATTACCAATTACCATAATATGTAGTAATAGAAACCTTCATACGGTGCCCAAATGGAGAACTCAAAATAAAATGGAACTCTTGAGACATGGGGATGATTATGGTTTGAGGAACTGTTCATTTTTCTTAATGCCTAGAAGGTTGAATTAGGTCATAATGCCCAATTTTCCTCTTCTAAACACATCCATGTCCCCATAACCAATCTTGGATTACTCGAAGCCACTCGATAGCACCAAACCCCAATCATAGGACATGGATACGATAATGAGTAAAAGTGTGGTTATTGAAGGAAAGATCCTTCTTACCCCTAGATTCATGGGATATTTATTAAGGACCCAAAATCCAAATTTACATCTCTCATGAGAATGTTTGTGGGCCCTCAGAATTATACCTAGCACTAAAAAAGTAATAGTGGAACCCATATCTGTACACATGGGAAAATGATTTCCTTCAGAGGTGACAAGCAATGTTCAAGGCATTTTTCTTGGACCAAAAAGTCTATAATATTATTTTAAGGCGTAAGGTGTCAGTTTCTTCTCCCATCCATTCCCTGGGGAATTAACACCCACACTTACCTTTGATAATATCCCAATCATGCCAATATCCCAACTCAAAGGAAATTCATACCTTAGAAATATCTTGTGTGACAGGTTTACATGTCCTTTTCACAATAGACTCACCCATAATATTCTTTTGAGGGCCAAGGATTTGGTATTGTTCTTGACAATTTCCATGTCCACGCCTTGAGAACCATACCAAGTGTTGAAAATTGGTAATGGTTCCCATATATCCACTTAGGAACCAATTAATCATCAATCCTCAACAAGCTATCTATGATGTTTCAAGGTGTTATTCATGGAGCTCCATCCCTAGAAGACGAATTAATAGCCTAATTCTTGATTTTCCTCTGCTAACTATTGTTATATCTTTGCAACAATACATGTTTCTTCAAATATCCCACTGGTACCCTTATCTCCATGTTGAGGCTAAGAACATGATTGGTAGATCATGTGTTGTGTTTCAAGGTAATGTTATTGGCCTTCGACATTGCATAAAATCTTTATTTAGGTATCGAATCTTGTGATCAAGGCATTAATTCCATAGAGAAGACATGTCTAGTGGATCAAGGATTTCATTCACAAAACATAATTAAAGCCTTCGAAGCATCCTACCTTTAATTCCCCAAGATCAAGTTTGAAATGGAATCCTTAAACCATAGTAAGGGTATGGATACACATAATATGTAGTAATATAAACCTCCATATGGTTCCCAAATGGATAACTCAAAAGAAAATGGAACTCTTGAGACATGGGGGTGATTATGGTTTGAGGAATTGTTCATTTTTCTTGATTCCTAGAAGGTTTCTTTAGGTCGTAAGGCCCAATTTTCCTCTCCTAAGAAATTCCATGTCCCCACAATCGGTCTTTTATTACCTGAAGCCACTTGAGAGAACCAAACCCCACTCATAGTACATGGATATCGTAAGGAGGACACTTGTTCTTGTTCAAGGCATGATCCTTATTACCCTTATATGCCTAGAATATTAATTAAGTACCCAAACACATCTCCTAAGAGAATGTTTTTTGGCCTTCAGACCTATCCCTAGCACTAAAAATAGTAATTGTGGTACCCATATCCGGACACATCTAAAATGATTCCCTCGAGAGGTCACAAGCAGTTTTCAAGGAATTTTGCTTGGAACAAGTAGTCTATAATATTATCATAAGGCATAAGGTGTGATTTTATTCTCCCATCCATTCCCTAAGGAATAACACACATACTTACCTTTGTGAATATCCCTATCAAACCAATTCCCTTACTCGAAGTCCAGTCCTACTTTAGAAATGTATTATGTGATATTTTACATGTCCTTTTCACAATAGATGCCCATAATCTTCTTTTAAGAGCCAAGTATTAGGTATCCTTCTTGACCTTGTCCATGTCTAGGCCCCAAGACCCATACCCAGTGCCTAAAAATTGGTAATGGTAATCATATATACACTTTGGAACCAATGAATCATCATTCGTCAACACGTTATCTATGATGTTTCGAGGTGTTATTCATGGAGATTCATCCTTACAAGACAACTTAAGAGCCTAATTGTTGGTTTTAATATGTCGACTATTGTTACAACTTTACAACAATGCATATTTCTTCAAATCTCCCACTAGTACCCTTATCTCCACACTGAGTCCAAGAACACACTTGGTGGATCATGTGTGGTGTTACAAGGTAATGTTCTTGGCCTTCGACATTGCCTAATGATATTTATTTAGGTATCAATACTTGTGATAAATATTTCAACCATGTGAAAGGCCACATGTCCCATATGTAGTGATTTAATTACCTCATGATGAACACATATCCTATCCCTCTCATAAGGCATGGATTCCATAGAGAATACATGTCTAGTCGATCAAGGATTTCATTCACTAAACTTAAACATGATAAGCAACCTACCTTTAATGCCTCAAGCTCAAGTTTGAATTGAATTCCTTAAACCTTTAGTAAGGGTACCAATACCCATAATATGTAGCAATAGAAAGCTTGATATGGTGCCCATATATGAACTCAAAAGAAAATGTCACCCTCAAGAGGTGGGGGAAGTTATGGTTTTAGGCATTATTCATTTTAGTTGATGCCTAGAATGTTACTTAATGTTAAAAGGCCCACATTTACTCTCTTGAACATGTGCATGTCCCCAAAACAAATCTTGGATGATCAAAACCTTCTAATGGGTCCCTTATCATGAATAAAAAACCATTAGTATCGCCCAAAGAGGTCATGCTTGGTGGTTTGAGGTACTTATCTTGGACCTTGAGCCCTAGAAGAGACCTTTTATTCCCATGCTTTAGTTTCATTAGTTGAAACTAGTTATGGAATTCAAAATATACTCAAGAATTCAAATGGTTTCCTTCGATGGCACCATGGTACTTAAAATAATTAAACTAGAGTGTTAGGGCCTTGAGAAACTATGTTTATTCCCTTGATCATGTATAGGGATTCAATATCATTAATACTACATGAAAATACCTAATTGCAACCATCTCCTTTGACCATGTATGGGAAACCATACAATTAATTGATATTGTAAGATGGATAAGGCACAACCTTTGAAGTATTATGTATGGAGTCAAATCCTACACTATTATGCTTCGCGTAAATCGACGATGCTCAACCATGCTTATTTGATTTTTTAAACTATATCAAAACACACTCTCACATTTCATTGATTGGAGAGAGATTTGAAGGGTAGACTATGGAAACCTCACTATGATCTCCTCATCACCGATATTTTTGGTAAGTTTTATGCACACATTTATTTTAAAAAATAATTTCTTAAAAAATGCATCATCAAGACAAAAAAATTCGAAGTTCCAATATTTGAACAGTAATCGATAGGGAAAATTAAAATTAGGGATATTTTCTATCTAGATGTCAATGCCAGTGCATAAAAATTTATTAGGGCTACAGTTTTTTATGGAAATTTCTAGACTAACAGAATCAATGTCAAGTTGGTTTACCTACTCACACTTGAGCTCAAATAATCTCCTTGCATTAGCAATCCTTTCAACCACCCAGGTCCCAAAACAAGCACAACTCTGTGTAAAACTCAGGAATTTAGCTTACACTTTATAACAATCTATAGATTTAAATATCATACAAAGATTTCAAATAGAGACAAAATATTTTCCATTTTTCTTGAAGTAAAAAACCTATCTCCCTGTATTCAAATGTATCACACTCTCTCAATCCCTAATCTTTTTATTTTTATTTGGCTTGACCCTTGAAATGGTGGAAAGGGTCATCAGGGAACAATGTCTCAATTATTGCAGCTTTGAACTCATTAACCAAGTTTAAAAAAGGAGGAGCATTCACTTTAATCTTACATATGTAAAAGAAACCAAGCCTTTTGACCTGTTATTAGCAAAGAAAAACCTCTTCTTGAGAAATCCGCAATGCACTACAAATTGTTAGAAAAACAGGATCGCAGAGCAATAACAATACACAGAAATGAAAATATAATCACACATACACATTACAAGAGAGACACAGATATATCGTGGTTCACCCAACTTGGGCTATGTCCACACTGAATTTGCCAATCCTTGTTATTATTACTGTCCATCAAGGTGAAGGGATACAACCTATAGCACAGCCGCTGCACTTCCTCTTCACTATCTCACAGTCTCTCTTCTTTGATCTTAGAGATATTTACAATGCATAAAACCCAATACATCATTTTTTTATAAGGGAAATACAATGGGAAAATACCACGGGATACCCAAACCCATGGGCCCACAAAACAGTTGGCGAAAATAGTCCCAAAAACTTTTCTCAGGGGCTACGCCCCCGAACCCACATTTTCTCGGGGGCTCTGCCCCCAAACCCCCTTTTTTGGGTCCACAAGCCCCCAAACCCCTGAGCATCGGGCCGGGATCATAACCAAACCTAGGCTACGGACACGGCTGAATCATCATCTATGAGACTAGAATATCTGGCTCCACAACCAACACGAATAAATAGTATGCCCAAGAAAAATTATTTGCTAACAAATAGACAACAAATTGGAAAACTAAAATGCCATAAATTGGTGTAACAAATCCCTTTTTTTAAAGCATGGCTTATAAATATTTACAAGCATGCTTCTTCAATCAAGTAGTAGCACTATGGAGAGTGCTTTTAGAAAACTTATATTTACATTTGTAATTCAAGAATGCTATGAAAATACATTAACTATAGTATTGTTTTATAATTTCCATGTTTTACAAATGCCATGTCAAGTCTTGTAAGAAAATGCACTTGTACTTTTTTCCCTACTACCTATTTCTAAAAAATATAAATTATTTAGTGGTTATTATAGATACAAATAACTTCCAAAAGACATTATCATCACTCTGTTTCATAAATTCCAAGTCAAGGAATCAATGGTGTCATATATTATCATCAAGTGCATAATGACTTTTAGTTGGAATTCTTCTTCACACGAGGAAGCCAGTTATAGGATTATTAAAGGGCTATCATGTTGTTTTGAGGGGGGGTTTAACTTGATAGTGTTCCCATACTCTATTAATCACTTCCCTTGTGAATCTATGAACCAACTCAGGGTGGTGTGTGAGGTGTCTTGAGTAGGAGTGCTAGTTAGCACAATCTCCAACCATCCTAGACTTTAGATTTATACGTCAATAAAAAAATATGAAATATCCTTATTATTGGCTAAACCATTTTAAAGAGTAAAAATTTCATTAATAAAAGAGCATTCATATTCCTTAGAGCTCATGTATAGAGCAATTCAAAGAGGAGACAAGAGGCACATTCCTATATTCATCTTGTTACAGCTTTGAGAGGGCCCCCGGAAGACTTTTATTTCATTCAATTGTCTAAGTATATGAATAAGGAGATATGATGAAAGAGAGTATCAACTTCCATTAGATGTACAGCAATATTAAATTGCCCAGACAGTTGCACATGATTTTCAACCATCATCCATCTAATAGTTAGCTCACAATCCCCATAAACTGGAATATCGGTGAGACCTTTATGTAATGCTTATTTCATAAATAGGTGAATTACCTCAAATAGGAGAATTGGATCAAAAGGATAATCACATCTAGTACATTTAATCTTTTCCAAGTAGTCTCTTATTTTCACTAATAGGACAACTAGGGATTCCATCCATGCATATGTAAGAATTAGTGGGGTTTTACACTAAGGTTACACTATGAAGAGTAAATCATCATATAATATTGAGGTATTTGATATAATTGATGACAATGCCAAAGCAACTTGCACACGAGCTGGTATTTTTTGTTTTGAGCCATAAATTACTATAAGATGCACATATATCAATGGCCATTAGTTAGCAGGATTCTTCACATGAGATAATCAAATATAGGAGTATTGAAGACTGAAGTGTTATCATGGTGTGTTGAAGGGGGGTTTGCAAGAGAACAACCTATGTTTCCAACAAGTTATCTTTTGAGGTAGGTGTAAAGTACCACCTCACATCCATTTATGTTTGGGATTTATACTAATACAACCTTTCATTATAGTTCAATGATCTATTAGAATGACCAATATTCCCAGCCCAATATTATGATGCATGGTGATGTCACAATGATGTCATCACAATAGGGTGACATCATAATGATGTAAAGCATCATCAAGAGGAAGGAATGGTCAAACCTTAAATTCCCACATGGAATGAACCATTTTATCGAGCAAGGAACGAACTATATTCCTCAAATATGCCCCTCGGGTGATGCATCATTGATCGAAAGGATCGATCTTCCCTTATTCAAATGTGTACTTGGGGTCAACATCATCAGGAGGAAGGCTTGACTGAAAATTCCTCAAATTTTTGAGTATGGTCAAGCATCATCCAAAGGAAGGATCGAAAGACCCTTTTTAAAAGTGGACCTTCGTCCAAGTACCCTTTAGAGGAAGGATCATCCGACCTTTCAGGAATGGATCCATAGGGTCAAACATAATTTAGAGGAAGGATCATCCCACCCTTCTTCAAATGTGGATCTCGGGTCAAGAATTATATTGAGGAAGGATCTTATGACAATACCTAAATTTACAACATGATTTAAGCATCATTTGGAAGAAGGATCGGTCGACACTTCTACAGAAGTGCACCTGGTTTCAAGCATTGTGTAGAGAAAAGTATCAGCTAGACATTTCTCAATTTTTAACATGGGGTTGTGCACCATCCAGAAGAAGTCTAGTTTGAACCTTCCTCAAATTTTAACCTAGTTTCAAGCATTATAGAGAGGAAGGTTCAGACAACCCTTCCTCAATTATGCACCACAAGTTAAGCAACATCAAGACGAAGAATCAGCTAACCCTTGCCCAAATGTAGACTTATGGATAACCATCATGTACAAGAATGGATGACTGACCCTTCCTCAAATATGGACATTGGGTTCAAGATCATATTGAGGACACATCAGTTGAACCTTCCTAAAATGTGGACTTTGTGTTGAGCATCATATGGATGAAACATAGTCTTCCCTTTCTTAATATACAGTATCCCGTAACTCTATCATCTAGATGAAAGAATTACTGACCCCTTGTAAAATATATATATATATAGGAATTGTACCATCTAGGAGAAATATTGGTTTATCCTTTCTGAAATACGGTAGCCAACAAATGTTACATGTTGATTAAATATTGGTCAACACCTTGTCAAATAATAAAATTTCATCAAGCATTATTTAGATGAAGGATTGGCATACCCTTCATCAACGTAGACATTGAGGTTTGATCATCATGTAGAAGAAGAATCATCCTAATCTTTAACTAATATGGATGCATCAAGCATCATCTATATTAAGGATATGTTGACCCTTTCCCAAATATTTACATGGGTTAAACATTGTCTAGAGGAAGTATTCTCCCACCCTTCCTCAATTACTTGCCTCAAGTAATGCATCATTTTTATGAAGGATTGATCAATCCTTCCTCAAACACACAATTGGAATCAAGCATCATGTCAAGAAAGTCTCATCTAACCCATCTTCAAATTTTCATGTATGATCAAACATTATCTTGTAGAAGGATCAACTAACCCTTCCTCATAATTTGAACTCCCAAAAACGACAATCTGGAAGAATGATTGGCCTACATTTTCTCAAATGTGGCTATAGAATGAAATACCATCTAGAATAAAGATTGGCATACCCTTATTCAAATGTGAATATCAAATTAAGAAGCATTATATTGAGGAATAATCCAATGATGATTCCTTAATGTAGACAAAAGGGAAAGCATCATATAGAAGAAGAATAGGACAACACTTCCACAAATGTGCACTTGGGTTCAATAATCATCTAGAGGAAGGATTGGGTGAGCCTTTCTCAATTTTTCCCCTAGGGTTATGCATCATCCAAAAAAAGCCTCAGTTGACCCTTCCTCAAATGTGAAGTTCCATTCAATTATCATACATAGTAAGGCTCAAATTAAAATTCCTCAAATGTGCACCTTGTGTCAAGCATCATCTAGATGAAGGACCTGCTGACCCTTACTTACATTTAGACATCATGTACCTTCCTTAAATGTAGACATCGGGCATAAATATAGTAAAACGCACCCGACCCTTACTAAATGTACACATGGGGTCAACCATATTATGGAGAAAGGATCAACTGACCATTTCTAAAATATGCACCTTGTGTCATGCATCACGTATTTGATGGATCAAGTGACCCTTTCCCAAATGTACACCTAGGGTGAAGCATTTTATATAAGAAGTATCGGTCCACCCATCCTGAAAGTTTCATGTATCATAAAGTATAATCTAGAGGAATCATTGACCAATCCTTCCTCAAAAAGAATATTAAAAACCAATGCATACCAATTCCATACTTAGTAGATAGATTACTAGTCATTTTTTATTAATTCCCAGGTAGTTGGCCATTATTTTGTCTTTGTGTGCACCACAAGCCATCCTGAGTCACTAGAGTGCACTTTTGGAGATTCTAGGTAATATTTCCTAAGATTCTGTGATATTTTATTCCATTCTTGGATTACCATTCCTAGATTAGAAGGGTGTTATCCTTCTTTTTACTTCTTTTTACTGGTTTTGGTGAAAAGGTAAAAGCTAGTTGAGTTGGCTTTAGCAGTCTTTTGGACAACTAGCCCTCCATGATGTTTCCTATTTCTAAAATATGAAATTAGGATTCTTTTCCATCCTACATCACCATCCAACTCTAATTTTACTAATTCGTGAGCCTTAGAGGTGATTTGGAAAGCACTCTTGCACCTAGGGGGGTTTTTCATCTTTTTAGTAAGCCTGCTTTTGTGAGGATTTCGAGTTCCTTATTTAACCTTCAAATATATGATGTAACTATATATTTGAACAACCATTACATTTCCTAAGTTTGGATGATGTATACTTATTCAATAGAGTTATAATGTTTTCATCATATTCATGATTGTTTTATGTGTTCTATGACTAGTTTTCGCAAGGAAGTTTGTGAGATTGTGTAATTGCTTGAGTAGATCTTGGTGTGAACAATATTTTCACATGGTATAAAACCTATCAATATGTTCCATTCTCCTTTTTTCTTGCAAGATCAAAATAGTTAGAGAAAGGGCACATTTCAGTCTCCTAGAGGGCACAATTTTGCATCTTAGGGGTGCAACCAAGATACACTAGGGCACAATTCAGAGAATCCATATATCAGTCACAAAAAATAATGCTCCCTCCATTTAATCACTTTGAATCGAATGCGAATATATAGATATTGTTGAGGATTAAATACCTCTACAAGGTCACTATGACAACTAAAAGTGAGCCTACTGCTCTCATTGAGAAGGCAAAGTGGCATAATAGAAGAGATAAGGATTATGGTATCTTCTCTTGTGTCTTAGCACATCCAGGGATATTCTTTTCTATATATATGGTATTACAACTCCTAGTGACGTTTGGGTCAATCTCCAAACTTTATTTGGAAATACTGATGAATTGATGGGCCACCAACTCGAGAATGAACTAGTTTCACCGAGTACTTAAGCAATTTCAAGAACTTACGAGACTTTTTATCAAAATTTAAAGCTCTTGCTCTTCAATTGAAGCAGTTTTTAATTGATGAGAAAGATGAGCAATTGATCTTGGACATCCTCTCAAGGCTTGGACATGATTACTCAGTCTTTGTTTCGGCCTTCCATGCTACAAAACTCTTTGTTTGAAATTGGAAGATGCCTTCACTAAAAGAATTCATGGAATCACTCATTTAGGAGAAAGACAAATTGGTATTGATGGGCCCAATCAAGAATCCATCCAAGGACCATGATTTGGATGATGGAGATTCAAATAATTCAAAAATAAAGAAGAAAGTCAATCCTAAGAAACCACTTGATCAAAAGAAAGACAAGCAAAAATCTCAAGAAGAATCACCCAATTCCAAAAAGAATTCTCGAAAGAAGAAAGAGAAGTCTAAGTGTGCATATTGAAATAGGGGCTTTCATCCTGAGAGCTCATGCATGAATAAGACCATTGATCAAATGGCTCAACTCCTTGAGAAAGCTAGCATTCCTCTTCCTGATAGCACAAGAGAGAAGGAAGGAGGATCAAATTCTGAAGACAAGGAGAGAGTACATGCTTTCATGGAAAGCACATCCAAGTCTACCTCTTTCATCATTAACTCTAGATATTCAAGGAATATGGTGTCCACAAGAGTGTCTTTCTCCTCTCTTGATTCTTTTGGTGGTCCAACTATTGTGTTGGGTGATGACTCTAAAACTACGTGCAAAGGTCAAGGAAATATTGATCTTGATTATGGTTCTTTCACTAATGTGTCATATGTCCCAGGTCTTGCTGTAAACCCCTTGTTAGTCTATTAGATGACTCACACTGGGTCTCCCAAGAAGGTTGTCTTCACACCTAATGATGTGTAAATTTCATAGATTTCTACAGGAATAATTGTTTCCTTAGGTACTATTGATCATAGCTCAAAAGTCTATAGATTTTCACACTTTGTTCCTTTCTCTTCACCTTCTTCTCTCCTCACTCATGCCAATGAGTCAAGAAAATTATGGCATGAGATATTTGGTCACCTTAATTACAAATAACTTTCTCAAATTCATGAGAAGAATATGGCCATAGGTTTTCCCAACATCAATTTTCCTAAAGGAGTTTGTCAAAGTTGTATCATAGGAAAACACCTTGAGCATAGGTTTGAGAGAGCCAAGTCTGAGTGAACCTCTACACCCCTTGAGCTCATTCATAGTGACATATCAGTTCCATTTTCCCATGTTTCTTTTAACAATGAAAAATACATCCTAACCTTCATAGATGACTTTTACAGATACTATTGGATCTTTTTCCTCCAATTAAAGTCTGATTTTTTCAGTTGTTTCAATCTTTTCAAAGCCTTGGTTGAGAACTAGTCTGGAAGATATATCAAGGTCCTCAGCTCTGATAATGGTGAGGAGTACATAAAATCTGATTTTCAATAATTATGTGCTTATGTTGGTATTCATATGAAACACACTGTTCCCTACACACCTCAGCAGAATGGAGTTGCTGAGAGGAAGAACATATCTCTCAAGGAGATGGCTACATGCATGCTTGCATCTAAGTCTTTGTCTCCAATACTTTGGGATGAAGCTATCAAATACGCAGTATACATATAGAATAGGACGCCTCATAAATCATTGAAATGAATCACTCCTTTTGAAGCTTGTCCTGGGCACAAACCTGATGTCTCTCATTTCAGGAATTTTGGCTCCAAGGCTTGTGCTAGAATTCCACTTGAAAAGAGGAGGTCCTTGCAGCCCCAAAGAAAACCATGTCTCTTTGTTGGCTATTCGAAAGAATCCAAGGGTTATAAGTTATTGAACATGACCACTCAAAATGTAATACCCCCATTTTGACCCTTAGGACATATTGGCTTTCAATGTAAATATTGTATACATGAGATGTATGTTTTCCTAGCGTGGAGCTCAAGGCCAAGTCCCCGCTAGTGGATGCTCGGTTTTATGCAAAGGAAAGTATTTGATATTCTGTCATCCATGTGCTATTAATCCATGGGACATTGTAAATGATGTAAATATTAATATTGCAATAAAAAATACCAAAAAAACTGGTTATGGAGGCAACTAATAAGAGGGGGGCATGTGTATCCACAAGGGGGAGGTGAGGGGGTTGTGGGATTGAACCATAAGCTACAAAATGTCATATTGAGAACCCATTTGACTTCCCTTGCTGACATTTAATTATTTTGTAAGGAAGTAGTTGAGGAAAACTGTTCATGAGGTCGATTGAGTATGGGAAGCCCTGAGATTTTGGATGGCAGGGTATGGAGCTATGTTCCCTAGATCCACAAGTCACTCTACATCCTAAGAATTTGTTTTTCCTCATCCCCATTCCATTATTGATGAGAGAATGGATTTTTCATGCATGATGGAGACGAGCAATGAAGAAAAAAAGGAAAATCACGATTATGATAAAAACCACGATTTGGAGTGTCAAATTCACCCAGAATTTCGTGTGGAAATTTAAACCCAACAGGGGATCTGTCAACCTAAACCCTGGGGTGAATTTTCAGAGTGTGAGATGCTTAGAAACCCATGAGAAAACCCTGAGTTGATAGCCGAGAACCCAATTTCGGGACAGAGTCACTTTGGCCACATAAATTGAGAAAACCCAAGTGGGAATGATAGAGAAGAAATCGAACAGAAGGTGGGATTGCTTGATAAACCTAGTAAAGGATAGAGTCTCAAGGAATTAGCAGCTTGGAGTTTTATATTACCACCCTGAAGAGCACTGGAGGGAAGTGGCATCTGAGGGACTGTGCAGTAGAGAAGGGGACCTTCTTTGTGTTGGGTGTGGTAGGTATTGTGGATGCCAAGGCTATTTGAGTTATAATTGAGAGGCATGTACCTCTGGGGTTGAGCTCATTGGCTTAGAATCCTCCTCCATTGTATTTTACATGCTTGATAAACCTAACTGTGTGTTGGATTAGCATGTTTGTTTGTGTGAAACCATGGCTTTGAGTGAGTCAGTGTAGTTCCTCCTTAGTGGATACACATCCCAACTCAGGGGTGGTCTCCGAGCTGAAAGAATATAGGCTGGGTAGAGACCTATGGTTGGGTGGAACATTTCCCTCACATAGCCATTTGCTTGGACAGTTTCATCTTAAAATATAAGTGTTCTCTGTGGTCTTAAATGATGCTACTTCCTATGTTGTGTTTATCTATTATTTCAAGTCAATCTGAATGAACTGATCACATGGAATTAATCAGTAGGTAGTCTGTGTATAATCCTCAACATGAGGCTAGTTCATTCTTTTATTGTTTCATCATTTTGTTGGTGTTAAATATGTTGTTAGTCTTGCATGTTGTAAATGCTTTAATTATATGTAATTCCACTATGTATGTTTACTATGCATTGCACACATCTTCAGAAGGTTTGTATTTCATCATATGGGATTAGGGGATGAATTAGAAACCCCCTGATGTGTTCATACCCCCTCTGTGGGTCAGATGAATGGAGGGGCCATGATAGGGTGATACTAGAGCTCTATACAGGAGGGGTAAAGAGGCATTGATGGAGTTCAGGGAATCATTTTGGTTGGAAGAGTGGAAAAGTAAGAGTTCTCAAGTGTGGTAGAGGATCACACTATTTCATAGAGTTCGTCGAGATATTTCCAACAATACCAAGTATGCTGGAAATGGACTTAGGAGGAGAAAGTTATCATCTTGAGAATATTGGCAGTAACCAGGGTATGGGTTCCGACTTCCGACTCCCGCATCACGGATCACAGATTGTGGAAGTCGAAGGCGTAATTTTCTCAGAGTTGTGAATTCATGGTTTTGCATTTTGACTCTTGCATCGCAAATCATGGATTGCGGAAGTTGAAGTCATAATTTTCCCGTAGTTGTGAATTTGGGGTTCCAACTTCCGAATCCCGTATTGCGGATCAAGGATTGCGGAAGTTGGAGGTGTAATTTTCCCAGAGTTGTGAATTCAGGGTTCTGAATTCTGACTCTTGCATCACGATCATGAATTGTGGAAGTCGGAGGCGTAATTTTCCCGAAGTTGTGAATTCGAGGTTCTGACTTTTGACACCCGCATCGTGGATCACGGATTACGGAAGTCGGAGGCATAATTTTCCCGTAGTTGTGAATTCAAGGTTTTGACTTCCGACTCCCGCATTGTGGATCGCAGATTGTGGAATTTAGAGGCGTAATTTTCTTGGTTGTGAATTCAAGGTTCCGACTTCCAACTCCCGCATTGCAGATCGCAAATTGCGGAAGTCAGAAGCGTAATTTTCCCGTAGATGTGAATTCAGGCTCTGACTTTTGAATCCCGCATCACGGATCGAGGATTGCGGAAGTCAAAGGAGTAATTTTCTCGTATTTTTTGAATTCAAGGTTCTGACTTCAATCTCCTGCATCACGGATCGCAGATTGCGGAAGTCAGAGGCATAATTTTCCCATAGTTGTGAATGGGGGTTCTGAATTTCCAACTCCCACTTTGCGGATTTCATACTATAGAATTCAGAGGTGTAATTGTTGAATTTGTGCATTGCAGTTACGACTCCAACTCCCACACTGTCGTTGCGGATCGCGGCTTGCAAATTGTGGATTGTGGATTGAAGTTGGTTTTGCAGAGTTGCAGATAGTTTGAAAAAAAAATATTATCAAGTTGTTACCCCATCACCTTGAAAAGACATCAAGGGGATCGGGTACATTACACAAAAAGCATTCATTGAGAGAAGTTTTCAATTCGAATAAGATCCCTTGGAAGTAATCAAAATTGGAGAATCTTCTGCACCACCACCTGTAACAGATACAAACGGTAAGGAATAAGAGAAAAATCAAAACATAAAAGTTGTATAGAATTTCAATATCTTTCCAACGGTCCAAAGTCCACCCAATTCTGAGTTATGAGAAACACGTTATGCCCAAAATATGAAATATTCCTGGAATATTTACGTTTTTTCTTATTTAGGATACATTTTGGCCTGGGTAATTCCTTATGTCCATGGATATATTGAGGAGGATATCTATATGTAGCATCCAGAGGGCTATATTTCAGGTCCTAATCTTGTGTGCAGGTCAAAGAAGTCCTTGTTTTGGATTAAGCAAGTTCCTAAATCTTGGTATACCAAGATGGACAACCTTCTCTTGTCATAATGGCCTTCAGTAGATGCAAGTCTGATCTGAATGTGTACATGAAGCTGATTGACGATTCCATTTTTATTATTTTGTTATATGTTGATGACATACTAATCACATCTATATCCATTGATCAAATAGATTCATTGAATACCTCTTTGCAGCATCAAGCATTTTCCATGACTGACTTGGGAATACTTAAACAATTTTTGGGGCTTGAGATCTCTCAATCCAAGTATGGAATTAAAGTATCTCAGCCAAAATATGCTTCAGACCTATTAAAAAATTTCAATATGGATGAATTAAAACCTACAAAGGACAATATGGAAATTCATGGTTTCGACTTCAAACTCCTGCATCACGGATCATAGATTGCGAAGTGGAAGGCGTAATTTTCTCGTAGCTTTTGAATTCAAGATCCTGACTTCCATCTCCCGCATCGCGGATTATCGAATTCAGAGGCGTAATTTTCCCATAGTTGTGAATTGGGGTTCTGAATTTGCAACTCCCACATTGCGGATTTCATACTATGGAATTCAGAGGTGTAATTCTCGAATTTGTGCGTTGCAGTTACGACTCTAACTCCCGCACTGCCATTGCGGATCGTGGCTTGCGGATTGTGGATTGTGGATTGAATTTGGTTTTGCAAAGTTGCGGATAGTTTGAAAAAAAAAATTATCAATTTGTTACCCCATTACCTTGAAAGGACATCGAGGGGATCGGGTACTGTTGTTGGTACAACACCCCCCCCCCATTTTATTTTTGAAAAAATACTGGGGTCCCTCCTCTTATGAGTATGATTGCCTTAAAAAGTTTTGCAACATCTTGGCATCCAATGACTTAGTTTCTTTTGATCTTATTTTGCCTTGGAATTTTTGAGTTTCGTCTTTCTGCCCAAGTAAAACTCGGTCTTTCGGCCCGCAACGGCGGAAGCTCTGAGATAATTTTGCTGCAATAGCGGAAGAGTTGTCCCAAGTCTTCCGAAACAACGAAAGAGAAGGTCAAGTCAAGTCGTAGCGGAAAAGTTATCACAAAGTCTCCAAAAAAAGAAAAACGTTTACTCAAACGAGCTTGCGGCGGAACAAACTCGTCAAATCCTTCCACTACAGCAGAAGCTTTCATCTAACCCTTCCGCAAATGCCGGAAACACCTCAACAAGTTCTTCATAGAAACTCATCTTTTTCTTCTACCCCACAAACTTTGGCATATTTTCGTGAGAACTTGGCCAACTTTCCCGCGAATGCAAAAACGTTCGCTTAAGTCCACTGCGATGCATAACTCATTTGCGGAAGCGTTCGCACGACTTCCCCACAATGGTGGACCATTTTCTGCTTTTCTTCCCACGTGGGTCGGAAGCGTTAACATAACCCTCCCACTTTTGATGGTCGCATTTATTGAAAAGGTTTTGACGTGACCCGGCCGTATGCAGGCTTAAAACCTATTTAATGGCATGCAGCCACCGAATTAATGACCCACATGTGCCAATTCAAATATATAGGGGTGAAACCCCATTGGCATTTCATTTGTTTTCATCGCCCGAAGGATTTTCCATTCCATTCGAACAACCAAGTGCATCCATCATCGTCTGAAGGCATAGGTTCATAGACTACTCAACAATCATCGGCACCATGCCTTTCGATTCCAAGTAAGTACATTTACAGGCCCTGTCAAAATGTATGCTCCTACTTTAAAACGATATGATACGCCATTTCTTTTCATCCATGACGTTTTTTCGGAACCATCATGATTATCGTCAACCCGATTTTCACCTGGCCTGAGATACCGTCCTGCCTAGTCATTTGTTCAAAGTTGTTCAGTTATCTCGGGAAGCCTCTTCCTATCATCAACAACATTTGACCTTGTTTTTCATGGTTTCAGATGACTTATTGCGCCTAATATAAGAGGTGTTGTGTTAAGCCGCCCTAAGTATGCCTCGAGGCTCTCGTTTTGGTGTGCTTATCCATCACCTGCTAGACCTTTCCTGCCCTTTCTCGTACCTAATCATGGAAGTCTCCATTTTTGCAAAATTTACACCTAGACCAGCCTTTACCCGTCTGTTGTCATAATCCCTTATCACTACAGAAACCATAAAGGTAACTTAATTAATGCTTTTACAAGTTTTTTTAAATTGATATGTGAAGGGAACATGTTCAGGAGTTTTGGTTGAAATGAAACGGACATTAGTTTGGTTTGTCAACGTCATGACATCCATGCTTATTCACGTTAATTGTTGAACAGGATTCCCATAATGGCTAAAGGTGGCAAGAGGAGAACGAAGGCAGATGATGAAAGCATCAGAATGGAGACAATGTTCCAAGACACCAAATGCACTACAAACGTGCCTCCGGAAGTAAACTAGGGTGATGTTTACCGTATGATAAGAGATCAGGACTTTCCTAAAGCTCTCCTTGAAGAAGAATGCTTACATCAAAATATCTAGAACTCCTGTATATCCAAAGTGGCCACACGTCTAGAACTCTTCCCATGTTCAGAGGTGATTGGATGGGTGCTGCAGCATGCCAACACTGAAACTAGAGTCATAGCAGATAGCGCAGGGAATGCCTTCGCTTCATTTCACCCATCCTACATTTAAACAGCTTACAAGCTACCCAAATCTCAGCAGCGGCTAGATGATGCATGGTTGCAAGAGATCCGAATGGATAATCTAGACATGGCAAGAAGGTTGTTAATTTCAGGAAAGCAATTCAGAAGAAGAGACAGTGAAGAATACGAAGTCCAGAATCTAAGACCTCCCTTCAGACTAATTGCTCTCATGCTAAGCAGAATCTTTGGGAGGCCTGACGGGATGATGTTTATGCTGCAATGGGTTCCTATCATCCATTTTGTTGCTTTCAAAGGGACGATCTTCAATTGGGCTGATATTCTTTTAGACAGCTTGTCATCAGTAATAATAGTGGCTAAAGAAGGGCTAGAGGAAAGGAAGGTAGAATTCTATATGGCTTCCTACCTCATAGATTGTATTGTGGCAAAGTGTCTTTTTCCCAAGTTGGGATGCATGTGGAGCTTGGTAGAAGGCCCGGTGTTCCTTGCCTACAAAATATTTTGGGCTCAAAATTACAAGAGGGATTATAAGCTCATTTGCGAGGAGTTCATTATGCCCCTTTATCAGTTGATATTTAATGAAGAACCCAATTGTCTATCTGAAAACACCATGGAAGCCTTGGAAAAGTATGGTGATTTCTATTTTTCTCTAGAAGGTATCTACATAAGAATGTACGGAGGTTCCAAAGCCCCATATATCCTCCCAAGGTATGCTACAGATTACATAGTCCACAAGGAAATGGTGAGGCAAGTATTCATTGATGGGATGGGTAACACTTTGTATAAGGCCAAGAAAGTCACTTTTCCTCCCTTACCCTTTTATGTTGGATCCTACAAATTTTCAGGAATTGCAACTGTGAAAGAATTTGTTGCAGAATTAAGGAATTTTCATTTCGGAGAGAGGATTTTTCACAGGAATGATCGGCAAGGAAAAATTGCACAGCATTGCAAAGAGCTCTCCACTCCCTGTGAATATGCCAACTTTTATGATCCACAGGAAGAACCATATAGGGGAATCAGCAATATGGCTGAATTACGAATTTGTCAGGTGGACAAAGGAGGGGCAAGCTCGAGTCTCAAGGATTTCTCGGAAGAAGAACTAAGGCTGTTGGAACATGCAAAGAAAATCCAAGAAGATAAGCATAAAGAAGAAGAAGATTTGAGGTTCCAAGCAGCCGAAGTCGAGTCCAAGAAGAAAGAAGAAGAGGAAGAAAGAATTAGGCTTGAAATTAATGCTAAGCAGGAAGAAGATGAAAAAAGAAGGAAGGAGCAGGAAGAAGAGGCATGGAGGAAAGAAGAAGAAGAAAAGAAATCCCAAGAAGATGTCAAACCCAAAAGCCCAGACCTGCAAAACTTGGATATGGCCTCCCCCATAAGGGATCTACCCATTGTCCCTTTCACACCCTATAAAGGCAGCACGATTTCTAATTGGGTAAATTTCGCTTACAACAAGAAGAGGAAAACCATTGTCAAGAAGACAGGTTCCAAATTGAAAAGACCATTTCAGCCTGACATCGTCACTACACAAGAGACTACGGTCATGCAGAACACAGAAGAAGCTGCTAGACTCCTGGCATCCATCTCCGTAGCCGGTGTTACAGCAACCGCAGATAATGTCAACACATTGGGAGATAGGTTGGATGAAGAAAAGGAGAAGGCGCAGCAGCTTTAGGAAGCTTTAGTTAAAGAGAAGAACTACACAAATCTGATGATTGAGAAGAATAATGCTCTCACATCTCAAAAGGAGGAATTAAATAAAGCACTCCAACAATTGGAGGTAGACAGGAGAGCTCTGGCAATACAAGTAAGAGTATTAGAAGTAGAAAATGCAGAGATTAAAGGTAAGAATTTGAAGCTCGAATCAGATAAATTCGACAACCTTCAAGAGGTAGATGACCTGAAGGAGAGCATTGAGAAATTACAAGGAGAAAATGAATCGATGGAGCAACAATTGGAGTTGGAGAACAACAAAATGGGAGACAGCATCCCCTTCCACGAGCAGGCTTGTGTAATACTAAGAGAGACCTATGGAGTCCGAGAACTTATAGCAGAAGAAATATACAGACTAAAAGCAGTCAGGACCAAAGTCAAGAAAATCAATGTTGAAGCTACCAGGATCAGGAGGAAACACTCACTCATCAGTGGGGAGATTAAAAAGCATATCGAATGGAAAGAAGGGAAGTCAGGGTTCCCAGCAACCCTTCCCCTTAAGTCTGTTGTTGAATACAAGGCATATATACTCACTCTAGAGTATTCTAAAGACTGCGGAGTAAAGTTGGCCTCCATAACTTCAGCCACTTATGAGCAGTGCAAGACTATGTACTCTCGAATCTGGACCACACAGGAAATATTCCGAATAAACATGCCCCAATGGATAGAAGACTTCCCAGATAAAGCACAGTATTTAGATAATCTAAGTATAGAGCTTTAGGAAGAAAGTGAATATGTGCAGAAGCTGGACACCTTGACAGCAGAAGATCTATGCCAATTTATCAGCCAAGCTGATGTTCATCAGTACAACCTGGAAGAAACCCTCTAGATCACTACAGATGAAATAACCATCTTAGAAGAAGAGATGGCCAAGCAAAAAACATCTCTCAGATTTATGAGTCCCCTGATTGGAACGAATATTATAAGGGACACAAATCACTAGGGAATTCATATAGCAGAGGTGGAGAAGGCATTGACAGCTAGCCAAGCTACCACATCGGAGAGTGGTCCAACTATTGCAGTAGTGCAAGAAGAAACCCCAGCAACGCCTCAAGTTCCAAAGGAGCCAGCTCAGGGATAGCTTGCAGCCGCCAGCATGCCTCATGAGCGGTTATTTTTTGTATATACCTTTGGAATATTAATGATTTGTAATGTTTAACTCCCGTTGTTGCAAAATAGTTGATATATTTCTCTTATGTAATATTCAGCACTACAAGACAAATTAGGGGAATATAAACGGTTAGGGTATAGGTGGCAACCAGGGTAATTTTTAAGGGCGAAATTTTGCCAATTGGCTATTTTTTGGGCTTTTTTTCAAAAATAAATTCGCGATTTGGTCATTTTTAGTCTCTAATATCGCCTATATTTACATAAAATATGTTTTTTTATCATAAATTCACCAAAATTTACACATTTCAATAGTAAATTGTATGTTTCATATTTAATATTCGCCTATCTATCTATATACATGTTTTTTCAATCCAAAATAATCGCCTAGCATACTATACTAAAGTATAATATTAGAATCCTTAAAAAATACCCTGGTGGCAACTCTGAGCATATTTTGTAAAGCTATATATAGCTGGTTAGAAGAAGAGAGAATGGGACTTTTGGCAGGTGAAATTATTTTTTTGTATTGTAAATGGACTATTTCTGCTAAATCAATAGAAAAATCGTTTTGGCCTGTGGAAGCTGGCACAACTTTTTGCATGGAGTCTTGTTGATTAAATGCTGAACTATTTCTGCACTTTTCATAGATTTCCTGTGAGATCTTTCCTGGCTCTTATGAATTAATTCTTTGCTATGAATTGTTTCATATTCTTTTACAAAATCTATGTGTTAAATGGGTAATTGAATACTTACATCTGTCTGAGCTATCTTGGATAATCTTTCTTTTCTGCTATAAATGCTCCTTTCAATTTAACAGCTATTTGTGGAATTATTGGGTGTGTTTTCCAGTTTATTGCCCATTCTTTAAATCTGCTCCTTATAAGGATAGGTAATTTAGATTAAATCATATTAGCATAGATTTGCTTTCTCGCATGCATTTAATATAGGACACTTGCATATCATTTTAAACACAAAATACATAACTGGTGGATCAGGCCGCAACCGGTAAAACAAGCAAATATTTAAAACCCACGGTAGCCGGAACCGTTAACCGGATGGATTCCCCACACCAAACGGTGAGTGATCCAGTTGGGATTGCTTATCAGGAAGAATCCCTTGCTGATTAATGCAACAATATTCGGGGCATCAACAGGTACATTACACAAAAAGAATTCCTTGAGAGAAGTTTTCAATTCGAATAAGAGCCCTTGCAAGTAATCGAAATTGGAGAATCTTCTGCACCACCACCTGTAACAGATACAAATGGCAAGGAATCAGAGAAAAATCAAAACATAAAATTTGTAGAGAATTTCAATATCTTTCCAACGGTCCAAAGTCCGCCCAATTCTGAGTTACGAGCAAAACGTTATGCCCAAAATATGAAATATTCTTGGAATATTTACGTTTTTTCTTATTTAGGATACATTCTGGCCTGGGTAATTCCTTATGTCCATGGATATATTGAGGAGGAGATCTATATGTAGCATCCATAAGGCTATATTTCATATCCTAATCTTGTGTGCAGGTTAAAGAAGTCCTTGTTTTGGATTAAGCAAGCTCCTAAATCTTGGTATGCCAAGATGGACAACCTTCTCTTGTCACAATGGCCTTCAGTAGATGCAAGTCTTATCTGAATGTGTACATGAAGCCGACTGATGATTCCATTTTGATTATTTTGTTATATGTTGATGACATACTAATCACAACTATATCCATTGAGCAAATAGATTCATTGAATACCTCCTTGCAGCATCAAGCATTTTCCATGACTGACTTGGGAATACTTAAACAATTTTTGGGGCTTGAGATCTCTCAATCCAAGTATGGAATTAAAGTATCTCAATCAAAATATGCTTTAGACATATTAAAGAAGTTCAATATGGATGAATTAAAACCTACAAATACTCCCTTCTTTTCAGGAGTAAGACTTGAAGAAGTAGATTCTACACCGTTGGTGAACAACACCTTGTATAGACATCTAGTTGGCAGCTTGTTGTACTTGACTCATACTTGACATGATATTGCATATGGTGTGAGAGTGACCTCAAGATACATGGATAATCCACATGATATTCATTGTTTGGATGCAAAAATAATCTTTCATTATGTTCAAGGCACTAAGTTTGATGGGATTCACTATGTTGTAGATTCTAGCCTAGATCTTCTTAGTTTTACTAATTCAGATTGGGCTGGTGATATCCTAGATCATAAGTCCACTTCCGTATTTGTTTTCATGCTTGGAGGAGGACCTATTTTCTTTTCAAGTATTAAACAAAGTGAAATTGTGATCTCTTCAGCAAAGGCTAGGTAAATAGGAGCAGTGAATGCTGCAATTCAGCGTGTGTGGTTGCAGGGAATACTTTTCGAGTTTGGGATTTCCTTTAGCACTCCCACAGTCATATTGTTTTACAATAAAAGTGCTATAAGGATATCAACCGATATAGTATAGAGGAAAAGTACCAATTATATTGATATTCATATGCACTACATCAGGAATCAGGTGCATGATCACATCATTGATCTGTAGTTTTTCCCATCATCTAAGTAAATTGCAGACATCTTCACCAAATGTTTTTCAGAGAATACTTTCAACCATATTAGATCACTGCTTGGGATGGGTGAACATGTCATGTAGTGAAGGATTGATCAGTAATTCTTCAATTTTTTTCATGTCCATGTTTGAGGGGAGGTTTTTCCCATGAGGTTTTTCTTCTTTCCTTGTTTTGTGGACAGGGCAGTATGTAAAAAGGGTGACCATGCCAATTTGCTGGGACCTATCTATTTCTGATTTTAAACATAAATTTAGGCTTAAGGGGGGGTTTTAGAATATTAAAAAGCCATTAATACCCATTCATACTTAGGATATATATTATTAGTCATTTTTTTATTAATTCCTAGGTGTTGACTAGGTAGTTGGCCATTGTTTTGTCTTTGTGTGGACCACAATCCAGCCTGAGTCACTAGAGTGCCCTTCTAGAGATCCTGGATAATATTTCCTAATATTCTGTGATATTTTATTCCATTCCTGGATTAGAAGGGAACTATCCTACTTTTTACATCTTTTTACTGATTTTGGTGAAAAGGTAAAAGCTAGTTGACTTGGCTTTAGCAGTGTTTTGGCCAGTTCACCCTCAATGATGTTTCCTCTTTCTAAAAGTTGTACTTAGAATTATTTTCCATCCTACATTACCATCCAAATCTGATTTTACCAATTCATGAGCCTTAGAGGTGATTTGGAAAGCACTTTTTGCACCTAGGGGGGTTTTTCATCTTTTTAGTAAGCCTGCTTTTGTGAGGATTTCGAATGCCTTATTTGGCCTTAAAATCTATGATGTAATTATATATTTTAATATCCATTACATTTACTATTTTTTTTTTCTGATGTAGACTTTTTCAATAGAGTTATATTGTTTGCATCATATTCATGATTGTTTTATGTGTTCTATGACTAGTTTTTGCAAGGAAATTTGTGAGATTGTGTAATTACTTGAGTAGATATTAGTGTGAAGAATATTTTCAAAAATTAAACTTCCAATCAAGCAAATTCTGGAGAAATCATCGTCCAACTTTATTCAAATGTGTTCATAGGGTCATAAGTTATCTGTAAGAAGGACCTGTATGCATTATTTGGAAGAAGGTTTGAGCATTATCAGGAAGAAGGGTTGGTCGACCATACAATAAATGTGCACATGGGATCAAGAATAATATATAGGAATAATCAACCTACCCTTTCTCAATCTCGCACCTAGAATGAGCCTAGGTTATAATAAGTCTTGGTTGACCCTTCCTGAAATGTGAACATGAGATCAAGCATCATCCAGATGAAGTATAAGACTATGTTTCCTCAAATGTGCATATGAGGTCAGACATATTTTACAATTCAGGATAACCATCATCTAGAGGAAGGAATGACTGACCCTTCCTCAAATATGGATGTTGAGTACAAGATCATATTAAGGACACATTAGTCGAACCTTCCTACAATGTGGACTTTGTGTCAAGCATCATATGGAAGAAACAGTCTTCGCTTTCTTAATATATGTATCCAATAAATATATCATCTAAGTGAAATAATTACTGACCCCTTGTAAAAAATATATATAGGAACTATACCAACTAGGAGAAATATTGGTTGATACTTTTTGAAATAAGGTATCCAACAAATGCTCCATTTTGAGGAAAGATCAATTGACACCTTGTCAAATATTGACATGGAATAAATCTTTATATAAAGGAAGGATCGGAATACCATTCATCAAATACAAACATTGAGGTGCAAACATCATGTACAAGAAGGATTCGCCAAATATTTATCTAATCTATATGTGTCGGGCATCATTTATAGTAAGGATCAGCTGACCCTTTCCCAAATATTCACATGGGTCAACTATCCTCTGTATGAAGTATTCTCCCACCCTTACTCAAATATTCACCTTGGTTCATGCATCATTTTAAGGAAGTATCAGTTGAACCTTCTTTAAACACACACCTAGAATCAAGCGTCATCTTGAGAAAGGCTCATCCGACACATCTTAAAATTTTCACGTATGATCAAACATAATCTTGTAGAAGGATCAAATTAAGCATTATATTGAGGAAGGATTCGATGATGATTACTCAATGTAGAAAATGGATAAAGAATCATATAGAAGAAGGATCAGTTGACCCTACCAAAAATGTGCACCTAGTCCCAAGCATCTATAAGAAGTCTCATGTGTCACTTTTTCAATTTTCCACCCAGGGTTAAGCATCATCCAAAAAAAGGCTCAGTCGACCCTTCCTTAAATGTGAAGTTTGATTCAATATCATCTAGAGGAAGGCTCAGATAAAACTTCCTCAAATTTCCACCTCGTGTCAAGCATCATCTAGAGGAAGGATTAACCGATGCTTCCTAAAATGTTGACCTCAATAAATTCATTATCTAGAGCAATTATTGACCAACCTTCCTTAAATGTAGACATCAGGAATAATATATAGTAAGGATCACCTGAACCTTCCTCAAATGTCCACATGTGGTCAACCATAGTATGGAGGAAGTATCAGATGACCCTTTCTAAAATATGCACCTTAGGTCATGCATCACCTATTTGATGGATCGAGTGACCCTTCCTCAAATGTGCACCTGGGGTGAATCATTTTATAGAGGAAGGATCAATCGACCCATCCTCAATGTTTCACATATGGTGAACTATCATCTAGAGGAAGGATCAATTAATGCTTCCTAAAAAATTGACCTTTGGTCAAGAAAAATATGGAGGAAGTATTGTCCAACATTTATTCAAATGTGTCCATCGGGTCATAAATTATCTAAAGGAAGGATCTAGTTTCATTATCTGGAAGAAGTGTCGAGAATTATCCAAAAGAAGGGTTGGTAGACCATTCCATAAATGTGCACATGGGTTCAAGCATCATCTATAGGAATGCTTAGCTGACCCTTTCTCAATTTTGCACCTGGAATGATCCTAGTGTAGAAGAAGCCTTGGCTAACCCTTCTTGAAATGTGAACATGAGTTCAAGTATCATCCGGATCAATGATCATATTATGCTTCCTCAAATGTGCATCATGGTTCATGCATAATCTAGAGGTTGGATCAAGAGACTTTTTCCAAAATGTCATCTTTAGGAAAACCATCATCCAAAGGAAGAACTTCATGTCAAGCATCATATGGAAGAAAAATAGTCCAATCCTTTTTTAATATACGATATCCAGGAAATATTTCATCTATTTGAAAGAAGGACGAACCCTTTTTGAAAAAAAAGAGAGGGGTTGTACAAACTAGAAGAAAGATCGATCGATCGTTTATGAAATATGGTATGCAAGAAATGTTTCCTTTTTATGGAAACATTGGTGGAAAACTTGACAATTGTCAACATAGCATCAATAAATTATTTATAGGAAGGATCACCATAGCCTTCATCAGTAGTAGCCATTAATGGTTAATTATTTTGTTGAGGAAGGATTGGCCAAATCTTTCTCAAGTATGGATGCATTAGGAATTATCTAAAGTAATAATTGATTGTCAATTCCTCATATACATTACTTAGAAAAAAATTCTAGTAAAGGAAGGATCAACCAATACTCCTCAGATATGGTAGACACACAACATAACATATAGAGGTATGATGATTCGACACTTCCTCAAATTTTGCGACAAGGAAACCCATTCATTCTATAGCTAAGGAACTTAATCATCATGAAAAATATATATCAATTATTTGTCATTTGTATTATATACAAAACTTATCATTTATAGGAAGAATCAGTTGCCCTTCCTGGATCGCCAAAAATTTCCACTTGAATCACCTATTATAGCATACTATTAAGTAGTGAAGCTCTATCAATTTGTTATTTGCATATCTACCCAAATGGAACTAACAACATGTTGCTATATCCTAAAAAATATTGATGATTTGTTAGTATTATTATTTTAACAAATATAATCTCTACCTTTTACCATATAATATTAAATAATTTGGTGGTACCATTTTTCAACAGGTCACCATGTCCATTTTATTAGATCTTAACCAGTTCATAGAAATTCCATTCCTTGAAATACTTCCAACAGACAACATAAGACTATGTGATATTGATTGGTTTGTCGAGTTGGAAGAACCCGATAACTGATATCCATATTTGTAGGTCTCTATGGATTTGTTGAAGCACAACTAAAAAAGTTTGGCATCGTTGTATCTGCAAATGTCTTTCAAGAATACATGTTGTGTGTCCAGGAAGACGTTGTTGAAGGAAAATCATGTTCTTTATTACAGATGGATCTTCCAGTTTCTAAGTTTCACCCTGATTTGATGAAAAACTTTGATGCAAATGATGAAGTGTCTTCTGAAAAAATGGTTGGATATTTCCATGATGTGATCCTACAAATCAGGATGGATCATGCACCATCACACAATTAAAAAATGGAACTTTTTCGGTCTTTAAAAGAAAAATTATTAAGAAAAAGACATTGTCAACTCTCCATTACATGAATTTTAAGGACAAGCTCATAAATGTTTACCATGAACATAATCTATGTTATCTTAGAAGAGATTGCATATATAACTTGGAAAAAAATGTCATTAAATCATCATTTAGACCTTTGAAGGTAAAATTGGAGAAAGAAAGCAAATATTTTGAGAGGTCAGAAAGCAGTCAAAAAGAGAAAATACAATATTTCCTTTTTAATGAAAAAGTGTTTTCCATTGATGTCAAGAGATGCGTTCTAGAACCTCCGATATCCAATTTCGAAGACTCAATGAAGATGTTGTGGCCATGATGATTCTATCACTTTTTACAAATTTCACCATAACTTTTCGAGAGGCAATTCTAATTCCTTTCAATAGGAACACAAATGAACTTGTTACTGTACATAGAGAAAATAAAATTGGAATGGATATAGTGAACTTCTATATCTTAGATGGCCACCACAATATATCTATGTATCCAAGGATAATTGAAAATCAGAAATAAAAATATGTACATCCAAGACATTGGTTTCATAAAGCACGTCTACTGCGAAAGGATGTTCCACAGAAATTCATTACAAGTTTGTGTAAGAATCAAAATATTTATAATAAATAATTTGTTGACACCCCATTTATTGATCAAGTAATAAAGGCCAAGGAGAAATAGATATATATCAATAGGAATATCTTCCCTAGAAAAGGTCACTATCCATCAATGGAGTGGAAGGTATATATATTTTTGCTTTTAAATATTGTAACTCCACTACAAACATTCCAATCTATTTTTTATTTCTCCTTGAATTTAAAATTTCATTGGATTGCAGAATTTTCATAAAGAATGTGTATATATATTCGATGTTTCCATCAAGGATAGTCTTAAAGACAGTATGACTCTTGTCTTGATTTCAGATGAGATTTGGAATAAATTTTGTGTTGTATTTAAGATTTATAAAAATGGATCATTGGCATGCTCCCCGAAAAACATCTATCATGATGATTTCGTGGAAAATAAAACAAAACTATATGGATCTAATTTTTTAGACCTCTGTGTGATATGGATGAGAGGGAATTGAGAATCACTGCAAATAAGATAATTTAGGGATTAGTTTGGTTGAGTACCATGGTGGACAATAATGTCGATGCAGAGTCTCTTTTATAGTATTGCAAAAGAGTCAAAGATGAAAGAACAACCAGAAATATGATTTTTGAATATATGAGTGTTGAGGACTTCAATTATTTTTCAAGTGTGTGACAAAAATGGGGTTGAGGTTTATAAAATTTCTACAAATCATTTTCTATAGCTTTGCAGTATTCTTTGTGATGACAATCAAGTCAGGTCTTCAGTGAAGAAATGTAAATGAACAATAGCGAAAGATATTTTTATGTTTCCAAAAGAAGATTATGCCATTTTACATATATATATCACTCAAAATGAAATCAATTTCTCTATGGATTCTCTTAGAGATACTACAAGACTTTTGTGTCTATCTTCTTTTCCATCTACATTGCAGAATACAATAAAAGGAATCAGTTTCTTTCAACATGCATTGTGTTGTGAGCTAGTTGTGTTCGATATGTGCAACTATTTATATGGATGGAAAAAACATGATATTCTTGAATTGTTATATTTCTTGGCATCAAATAGAGAACCTTTTTCTTTTGTTTTCTTAGGTGATGTAAATACTTCATATTCGATTGGGAAATCCTTCTCTCTTTTTACAAAGAAATTAATAAAACCAATGAAAGAATACAACGAAATTGGCCTCATTAGATACTTTCTTAAAAATTTCTATATAGGTCTATGTCTTATAAAGTGTTGGAGAGTTGGATTGGAGGGGCACAATCTGTTTATAATTTTTTTGAGAACGGAGTGGACTAATGAAAACTTGTCACTGGTTGATTTCTAGACTATGAGAGATTTGGGATTCCAATATAGAAAGCATGCATTTCCAAAGGAAAGGACAATGTAATTTTGGTAATACTTAGTGTCAAATTTGGTTTCCTCACATGGCACCATCATTTCCTTCTATGCTTTTGCAAGGCTTATTAATTCTCTAACCAACATGCATGATATTTGCATTATTTCTATCATATAGATTCTTCAACAAAAATTGTACATGAAAAAATTATTTTAAATGTTCGTTGAATAAGGAAAATGAAGGTAGCTACAAATGTTTTCTCTCATTATGTGATTTGATTCTCTATTTCATTATAACAAAGATATTTTACTTTGTGTTTTTTTCTGTAAGTGTAGGTCATTCGCAAGAATCCTCTAATAGAGAGAGAAAATTGGATCATGATGATGATGTCATTGAAGGTTCATCAAAAAATTATAATTATGATAGAAATGATCAATCTACTGTTGGTTTTGGTGAAGAAAGTGATCTTCTACATTATGTCTGGTGTTCTTCTAAAATTTCAAATTAGAATCGGTTTAATTACTCTATAGGGAGATACTGACAATATTCATCTCCAAATTGTTGTAGAGGAACACCCAGAATATAGGCATTCAAGGATGATAGCTGGAGAATGACCCAAAAGCTCCAGTGTTGATGTTCTACAATCCTCTCATAGCAAATCAGTTATAGGTAAGAGACAATATAGATTCTTTCTGAACCGTTATAAATTTGATAAAAAAATATTTTGCATTTTATTACCCAGACCTTCTTTTGTGCAAATTCCCATAAAAAACATTTGTTGATTTTAGAAATGGAAGGTTTTTTATTTGAAAGGTAAGAACCACTAAAAAGGGAGTTGAAGTGCCTGATAGTGTCAACCAAGAATATGATTTCAAATTTCATTTAAACTTGTATCAATCACAACCAAGCACAATTTGTTTTTTGCAGTTGTGTGTTGATAAATTAGAAGTTGGAATTTAGTCTTCCAAAGGTGTAACTGAAGGGAGGAATTTATTTAAGAGATCCCTAGGATAGAATACCAAAACAATTGAACAACAAATTAAATTTTGTTTGGTCTTCTGATAAATTCTCTACATATAATCTAGAAAAAACTTCAAATATGTGCAAGTTGTGTGTTGTGAGTCTAGAAATGAATCTCTAGTGGAATGTATAGCTATGATTATCTTGGAAGGTGAAAATATACAAGGAAATGGGGTGATATAAACAATCCCAAACCATCGAGAACAAACAATATCCACACAGGATGTCCATCTTGATTCAATTGCATTTTCATTAAACCTCACGATGTATCTACTATAGAAGAAAAAATATTTGGTGACAATCATATGGAAAGTTGTTTCTAAATTGAATGGAATGTTAGATGTTAAAGTGTTCCTCTCTTATGTAACTATGCATAAAAACTTGTAATATTATACTACTTACTGCTGCATCATATATTTAAATAATCGATTATAATCAGTTTGTGTTACTGTATTATGAATCATTTTTCTACTTTGTTATATTTTAATATTATTGATATGGAGGATTGAGCTTGAGAAACACTTGGCACCTATTTTCTTGTTCAACATCTGCATGCCTCTTAAATTAATGGCATCTATATTCTTGTTGTGATTACATATCTTGTTATCGTATTTTTATGCATATATAAAATCAACAATGAAGAAGTTGTTGGTGTTGCATGTAGAGGGATTGTTGTTTAGTGTTTGTGTGTTTACCAAAAAAAGGACCTCATAACAAACAACCTCACTTTGTGCATGGATGCTATCATTATTATGTACAAAATTTTAGTGTTGATATTATCAACGTTTTGAGAAAGTATTTTGACATTGATCTATGGTTTACTCGTTTAGATTTCAAAGAATTTAAATGTTTCATGGGTGAATTTGAATGGATGGATGATGAAAACCTAGTATTTGTTTGGGGATGCGATCATTGTATACATTTCTCATACTCCTCCACATATTCTCGATGTGGAGTTGGTGTAATACATGTTTACAGAAAATTGATGAAAGATGTATTTCTCCAATATGTAGATCAATATGAAACATCAATTTTTTTTTTGTAGATGATGGTCAATACCATTTAGATGATAATGGGGAAGAGAATTTTTTCAAAATTCCATCAAGTTGGATATTTGATGGTTCATATGAAAGAGACAGAAATGTAAATGCATGGTTGTATTCACTATTGAATCACATGGGGTCTCGATCAAACATCAGTCGTTGGCTAAAAAAATTCAAATTTAGATGACAATATTGAAAATTTATGTTTTGGGGAGTGGCAATAGACATTTTGTGAAAAAACAATAGCTAACCCTTTGGGTCAACTGAGTTGTCAAATGTTGTGCTTGAAGTCCGAATGTATATTTGAAACCCCTTAATAAAGTTTTAAAAAATTAAATGGGTGATTATAATTCTTTAAACATAGTTGTTGTAAATGATTCAAAGGAAACACATACTTCCAACAATGACATAAATTATATTATTCTTAAAGGTTATTCTCGTAATGATGAAAATGACATATTTTTGTTAAACCAATTGTGGCCTTGCTTGCTACATCTCAACGGTGTTAGTGGTGTGAGGTCTATTGTAAAAAGCATGGAACTTGTTTGTTAAAGAATATAGTTTTTTTACGTTTATTGATACTAATATATTTATATGTTTGAAAATGTTTTTGGTTGGGAATGTCTTCATATTTTTCTATGTTTTGTTTTGTTTTGTTTGATATATTGTGATTTAAAATTAAGTATGAAAAAGAAATTTATAAAGTTAACAATAAAAAAATGAAAGGTTCAATATTGGCTTTAACAAGTTCAAAATCTAAATCAATGAGTGCAAACATCCTAATAAAAAATGAAAAACTAGATTAAAAAAGGTGCAAAAATTCATTCAAAAATACACTTTCTAAAGTGCAAAAAATGTTCAAAAAGTACATAGTTGGGTTCAAAAACTGAAAAAATCATTTCAAAAGTCCAAAAATATAGTTTCTAAAGTGCAAAAATGGGTTTGAAAAGTGCACCTTTGGGTTCAAAAAGTGGAAAAATCATTTTAAAAAGTCCAAAAATACACTTTCTAAAGTGCAAAAACGGGTTTTAAAAGACTGCATAATCGGGTTCAAAAAGTGCAAAAACGACTTCCAAAAGTTCCAATATTGGATTCCGTACCTACCCATTTTTGGCACTTTTTGGCTTTAGAAACACCAATTTTCCAATTTAGAAACCCTAGTTTTGGGCTTTAGAAAATTCATTTTTGGCCTCTCTTTAAAGACGCTTGAACTAGAATAAATATAGATTAATGAATGGGAATTATAAATCATATAATCAATCAATATTTTAAGAAAATAAACATAACCACGTGCCTCCTACATTTCAACAATTCAATATTATCATTAATCTTCTTCTTCATCCAATTCAATAATTGTATCATCATGATCAAAATCATCAAAAGGAATTGACATATAAACTTCATCATCATTACCATTTCTAATAAGTTACATCGTCATCAATATCATCATCAATATCATCATCAATAACATCATCATCTATAGCTAATTCATCAACTTCGTCAACTTCTTCATCTAAAACATCTACCTACTCCTCTACTTCATCTTGTTGATCTTATTCAATATTGTCTTCTTATAGTACAATATGATTTATAGGCTGTCCTCTTGGATCATATCTAACAACATATGACCAACCCACTTTACCTAGCACCTCTGAATCAAATACACTTGGTATCACAAAGGCTTCTATACCCAACTCAAATAACCTTGTATTAATCATGGTAAATCCATTGTCATGTTTAATAATAGTTCTGTCAGGATCTCATTCATTCATCCCTAACCTATACTAAGTGACCTTGAAGAGAACTAATTTGAAGGATTTAAGTTCTAGCTCAAGTATATTATCTAAAAATCCATAGTATATATTTTCATGTACTTTTGGATTCCTATCACTTCTAGACAAAACATTCCTAACCTATAAGGATAGAATTATTTTGCAATCAGAAGTTTTCTTCTTATCATCCAATTGTTTGATGTGAAATTTCCAAACATTGCACCACATACCCTTGTGGTGTTTCACCTGCAATATGCTCAACAAGTTAAAACTACATTGTCAATCGATAAACATATTTATGTGCCTAGTCAATAATTTGAGGAAAAAATAACAATACATACATTAATATCAAAAAAATCTAAAATATTATGGGTAAATATGTTTGCATGTTTATCTTTTAAACCATATGCTAAATCAATTTCCCTCTATGTAATATTGGTATATGGACAATGATGAGCTCTTCTAATCAAATATGCCACGCTATCCCATGGTAACCTACAATAAACTTTTTTTGCTTCATTCTATCCATACCTTCATCGAGACAAGATTATTTCCAATGTATAAATGTAGTGTATCCCACTCTTGAGCAATTGTATTAAGAAATAACAATAGTTGATCAATAATTAGGTACCATAGTGAAGCTAAATAAATGATGGATGAATAAAAATTAAATACATATGGAAGTGATAAAAAACGTAATATAAACTCTTATAGCTCTCTATCGTCTTGCATTTCACTTTCCTCATTCTACCTTTCCCCCAAAAACACTCCCATTCAAATTTGTTCATGGAAATGGCATCCCAAATGTGAGGCACATTGATATCTATTGCTACCTCAAAAGGATACTCACTATTATACACTAGGGATTGATATACCATATAGACCTCAACCATATAACCCTTAATATGTGATATTTATCTGATGAAAGCCTTCAATGCCTTCAAGTTCCTCTGCACCATCCATATTTACCTTGTGTGTATAGGTTCATATATTTCAATCAGGCCTCAAATTCATGTATGTATTTACCTTGTGTGTATAGGTTCATATATTTCAATCAGGCCTCAAATTCATGTATGAGGTAATGTTCTTGGGAATCAAAAAACACTAGTATAATTTGGCAAATAAATGACTACATGACTAAAAACGTTAGTCACGACAGTGTTTTTAAGATAAATAGTACTAAATTTGAGCAACATAACTAAAAATGACTAAATTAAATGATTAATTTGGTCATCAAATAAAAAATACAACTAAATAATAAGTCACACAAACAAAAATGACCCAAAAAATTACTAATTTATTCCATGAATAAAAAATGACTAGATAACAACTTAAACTAGATTAATATGAATTAGTCCAAACATGGAGAAAGCTTATAATAATGAAGCATTTTCTTCCCTATGTTTCTTGCATTTTTTTTATAATTCCGATAGAATTTTTTATGGGTTATTGAAATTGTCATTTTTTATCACTGAAATTGCATTGGAGAGGTGGTCCAACAAAAATGGAAAATTACACTTTTGACAATGAAATTTAGCAATTTCACAAATTTTAACACTGCAGATGGATTCAGAGACCCCTATTGAACTTTGGTGTTTTTATTGATGTCAAACAAGAAGCATGATGATGTCAAGCAAGAAGCATGAATCCTTGATGCTAGTTTGAAGAAGTATATACAAAGCAAGGCTACTTATCCGCGCAATATGGATGGGTACATGTCACACATATACTGGGATTTCAATAAGAAAGAATATCAAAGTGTATAGAAAAGACATAGTCAGCTCAAGTGCATTGTTTTGGGTAAACTTGACCAGGAAGAAAGATGTAGTTGACATAAAGAAGCCCCTACTTGTGGACAAATCAATCTACTTAAGGAAACAAGTAGTGATATAAATAAACCAAATATTGAGGTGAAGGGAACATGTGTGCGATGGAGATGTAAAGGTATTATGTATTTGGGAGATTCAATTTATTGGGGAATCAATGGCTCATTGATCTAGAAGAAAGAAACAACATAGAGCCGAGTGCACAGAGCAGAAAAAGTAGAGTAGCAGACAGTGCACAAAACTGGAGCAGTGTACAGAATTAAAGAAGTGCACAAGATCAGAGCAGTGTGTTGGATAAAAGTAGTGCAAAAAATTGAAACAAAGTATACATCAAGAGAACCAGTGCGTAGAACCGAAGTAAAGTATACAGAAAGTAGAGCAGTGTGCAAAACATATAGTTAAGCATAGCAATTGTGCAGTATTGAAATAGAGCACATAAGTACGTGCAAAAGAAAGTGAAGCAGTGCACAGAACAAGTGTGAAGTTATGTGAAAAAATAAGAAGGCGGTGTGATAGAAGAACATCTACATATATCTCAGGGAGGCAGGATGGGGCAAGGACAAGAGATTGTAGTGTCCCCTCAGGTTTGTTTCTGAACACAACAAGTTGGTGCTTGTGCAAAGGATTGGTGTCTTCATAGGTTGGTTCATGTACACAACAAGTTAGTGATTGTGTAGAGGATTGTTGTCCTCATAGGTTGGTGCTTGTAATCAACAAGTTGGTGCTTGCACGGAGGATTGGTGTTCTCACGGGTTGGTTCATGTAATAAGCGATTTGGTGCTTGCATATGGTATTGGTGTCCCAATTAGATTGGTGTTGAGTGAGTTGGTGCTCACATCTCTAGAGATTGGTGTCTCGCATATATGTAATCAAAGCTTTCATTCATATATATATATATATATATACTTTGCATATATTATGCGTACAGTCTTCTTTTATTGTTGAAATTTAAATAGGAATTGGTGCATAATTTGTAAAGTGAAAAATTGTTTTAATCTATGCATGATATTGGTTCACCCCCCCCTCAGTATAATTAATAATCCAACAATTGGTATCAAAGCATGGTCCTTCAGGAATATTCTAACAGCTAGAAGGTATATCACTGTGCGGATATGGATAGACAAGAAGGACTCTCGACAAATAGAGCACCAAGGTTTGATGGATCAAATTACACCTTCTGGAGTATAAGAATGGAAATGTACTTACAGTCTCTTGGATTTGATGTTTGGAAATCTATCGAAAATGTTTATAAAGTTCCCAAGACCCCACCAATTGAGGTAGCTGACAAAAGGTTGTATGAATGTAATGCAAGGGATAGGATCGCAATATTATGGGGTTTATAAAACTTAGATTTCACCAAAGTCATGCAGTGCACATAAGCTAAATAAGTGCGGAATAAGGTTAGAAACATATATGAAGGAGATGAGAAGGTTAAGAAGGAAAAATTACAAACTTATTCAAGACAGTTTGAAACTCTAAATATGAGGGAAGAAGAAAATATTGAATCCTATCTTCTCCGGGAAGATGAGATTGTCAATGCTATCAGAGGACCTGGAGTACAATTTTTTTTTTTGTAAAGTTGCGATATTATATTAAGCTAATAGAAATACATTAGAGATTACATTCAGTGGTGGTCTTATCCAGAGGTGCCAGCCATAGAAATCAGTAGAGTTGTGGCAATTCAAAATCAAACTATACAAAAAAACCCTGCCCATTGTGGGGAAACCAGGGTGAATATGAGGAGTAGTCATGGCCATAGAGGCATAAAGAAAACTAGAAATCATAAGCAAAACCAAAATAGACAAAAAGTAAGAGAGAAACATCAAAAGAACCTCCTCAACCAGTTGCAGAGGGGCCTTCTGCATCAGAAGTTGTCTCCTCCAAAATTGGGTAGTTGTAGCAATCTGTGTCCTTCCAATCGCTTGCAGGTGTTGGAGCATCATTCCCAGGTGTCGAAGCAACAATCCCAGGTGTCAGCGTAGCTCTCATGGGAGGAAGAGTGGTCTTCTCAGATGGACAAGTGGCATGAGCAGGGAGCTTGACCAGTAAGAGCATGGTCTTCTAGGGCATGACAGGGACGAAGCCAGTCGGCTCATTACAAGTTCGCTTGGCCAGGATCAGGCCTAAGGTGGAGGGGATGGTGAAGTAGGTGTGTTGTTTCTCCTTTCCCTTCAGAAGGTCCCTGTTGCGTTCAAAACTGACATGTTTCCCCCTGGGTTAGACTTATCCATGCCAAGAGGAGTGGATAGAGTTCCAAGGGTGGCCCGAGGTCTGACAGCAGACGAGGTTGCACCAGGCGTAATATTCCCAAGACAAGTATCGCGGTCAAAGGGACGAGTGGGAGCATAGGATTCCCAACTGAGCGTGTGTTCCAGGATGTCAAGGGTGGAATCCAAATTTCGCAGAGTCGCCTGTGGAGTTTGGGTGGCGTGGGGAGCTGAAGTCCAATTAGTCTGTATGTCCTCCATAAGTTGGCCTAACATGTTCTTTACAAGCCAATAGGGGTCCCAGGTCTGCTCCTGATTCTTGTTATCCATAATTTCCACAATTATCCTAGCCTTCCAATTATCAATCAATAAACGAACTAGAATGGAAACTTTGGCACTGTAGCCCTGCCTGGTGTGATTCGTCTCCGGAGCTGCATCTTTCTGCTTGCTCTTGGTCTTGGTACCCTTCGGCCTTTCCATGGGAGCCAATGAGATGGTGTTACAGGTGCAGGTAAGCGAGAGCATGAGGAGAACTAGAGCACAAGGATCCTGGAGCAGAACTAGGTGAGTGCAAATGTGCAGCGCAGAGTGCCATTACAAAACATAGTAGCGTGAACTTGGAAGCCTAATCTTCGCACGCTGGAGATCCATGTGAAATGTTTCCGAGTACGATGAGTCGACGTCGGGGGGGGAATTAAAGATCCCAATGACTTGACGTCGCATGGCTGACCTCATCCAATTTGCGTGTCATGAGCCTGTGACCAGGTGTCTCATGTTTGGGCTCGAGTGTCACGTGACTAGAGCTGTCACCCGCATCCGGAAGAATGAGATCCCTATTGGCCAGAGTTTGTCACTTAAGAGTGATAGTCTTGGAGGTCAATGTTGTGAGTGTATCCTCCCAATAAACATTGTTGCAAATTACCCCTTCATTGGCAAGATAGATCGCGAGCACATTCGCTTTTCTTTTAACATGTTGGAAGGTAATAGAGATGGAAAGAGTGATGGAATTTGCAAGATCCTGGAGTCTCTGCATTAGTATCCAACTTGACGAGAGTTTTTCAACTCTAGCTCCATTGTGAATTCTGTTGGCAAGGTTGAGAATGATCTTGGAGTCTCCTTCAATGATGAGAGGTATCCAACCATGTCGGTGGGCACAATTGAGACCTTCCAGGAGTCCAGAGAGTTATGTTGCATTGTTTCTATCGTGACCGGTACTGCCCATGAAGATAATCTTGACGGTGCCTGAATCATCCCGGATGGATCCTCCAAATCCTGCTGCACCTGGATTAGCCTTGGAAGCTCCATCAAAGTTGAGTTTGAAGAAACCACGGGGGGGCTTGCTCCAAAGTTCAGGGCTAGGCATATTGGCTAGGGAGTTGTGAGGGGAGATAAGAGTGGGGAGGACGGTGAGGTTCCAGTCGGTCATAATGTAACTTTCAACAGGGAGAGTGGGGAAATCAAAGGAGCTCTAGGTCCTGAGGGAGAGATTTTCCTGAAGGTTGGTGAGAAAAGTGGCCCAAATCTCTTGACGCTGTCTTTTCTTGGAGTCAAAAATTCTTCTATTGTGTTCCTTCCAGATGTTCCAGACCACTAGTCCTGGAATGATCTCCCAAATTTTGTTAAGAATAGCACTCTAGAAGGGAGTGGGATCCTAGTTGGATATGGTTTGGACAATATTTCCTCTGACCCTATTGGAACGTTTGTAGAGTTGAGCCACCTTGTCCCAAATAGCATTGGCAAAATCACAAGAGTTGAGCAGGTGATCAATGGTTTCAGGTTGGGTTTTGCACATGGGACACCAGGAGGGTCCTTGGATGCCTCTTCTTTGGATATTGTCCCAAGTGAGGATATGTCTGTGAGCTAGGATCCAGAGGAAGGAGGCAAGCTTGGGCCAGAAGTGAGAATCCCATATTTTTTTCCAGATGGGATTCGGTCTTTCTTCAAGAGTTGCAGTGAGGATGGAGTAGGCTTCTTTGGTATAGAAAGTTCCCATTGGGAGGTGCCCCCATCGCAGAATGTCTCGATCATTGCTTAATCTGATTTTCCTGGTTTGAAGAGCATTTCATAGAGGCTCGACATTGTCTGCCAGGACCGGAGGAGTCCAAAGGTCGTGGTGTTTCCAAATTTGGTTTTTGATGGAGTCAGCGAGCATCCAATAATCCCGAATGGAGAGATGTCTATTGTGATCACAGTGAGCTTGAATTTCTGGTGAAAGCATCAAAGTATGGAGGCATGGAAGTTGCTTCCACGAGTCAAACCAGAAGTTTTCATGTTGACCATTTCAGACTTCCCATAAACTGTGCTGCTGAATGAGGGCTCTCTGACAATTCGCGGCTCTCCAAATAAGAGATACTAGATGATATTGGTCGTAGCGGATGTGAAGCTGAGCCGGCCAGATGCGGGCATATTTTTTGTTCCAAAAAAGGCTCCAGGGAGAGACAATGTCAGTGACCCATTTCCACCCAATATTTGTAGATGAGACCTGATTGTTGATTTACGGATCTCTAAGCCCAAGGCCTCCTTGTCTCTATGGAGTACAGAGAGTGTCCCATTTCACAAGGGCCCACTTGCGATTATTGTGGGTTCCCCACCAAAGGAAAGACTTTTGGAATTTTCTCATTAATTTGAGGACCCACTTGGCGGAAGCAAGAATAGAGAAGAGATAAAGAGGCATGGATTGAAGGACAGATTTAAGAAGCACAATTTTGTTGGGCAGGTTGAGGGTGTGGAAGGTCCAAGAAGATATTTTGTTTTCAAGCTTGTAAAGGAGTTCTCTCCAGGAGGAATGTTTGATAGCTGAGTCAAAGAGAGGGGCTCCCAAGTATTTGGAGGGGAGGGAGGCCGTGGAGTAGCCTAGGATGCGCAAAATGTTCCTTTGCGTGATGGGGTCTGTGTGGAAAAAGAAGATCTGGGACTTTTCAAGGTTTATTGTGGTACCAGAGGAATCAGAGTAGCTCTGTAAAACACGCTTCAAGGTTGAGGCCTCCTGGACTGAGGGGTATGCAAAAAGGAGGTTGTCATCCACAAACTGCTAATAGGTTGTGGGGGGCTTCCATGTAAGGAAAGGCCACAGAGGGCTCCAGTAGTAATCTTTTATTTTAGCATCCTACCCAAACCTTCGGCCATGAGAATAAAAAGGAAGGGTGAGAGGGGGTCCCCTTGATGGATTCCTCTGGTCAGGGAAAAAGTGGAAGAGGGGTAGCCGTTGACAAGGATGGAGAAGAAGGCTAAGGAGGTTAGGGACATGACCCAGTTGGTCCAGTTTTGACAAAACCCAAAACCAAGGAGCATCTTCTCAATAAAAGTCCAGTTGAGCTTATCAAAGGCCTTGGAGAGGTCTATCTTGACGAGCATCCCAGGTGTTTTTTCTATTTTCAGGGAGTGGATAACTTCATGAGCGAGAATGATTCCATCTAGGATTTGGCACCCTTCGACATAACCAGTTTGTTCAGGCGAGATCATAAGAGGTAAGAGCACTTGAGGCAGTTGGCAACGACTTTAGTAATAATTTTTTAAACCACATTTCATAGGGAGATAGGCCGGAACTTACCAGGGGTGGTAGTGTCGTTTTCTTTGGGGATGAGGGTGAGATGGGTAGCGTTGAGCACAGGGAGGACCCATCGCTTGGATCTGGATTCCTCGGAAATTTAAAGAATTTCCTATTTAAGAATGTCCCAACAGTAATGAAATAATTTGATGGTGAAGCCATCCGGACCATGGGATTTACCTTCTTCCATATGATTGACAGTGGCCTCTAATTCCATCATGGTGATTTCCTTCATGAGAGTGGCATTGTGCTCAGGAGTTAGAATGGAGGGAATGTGTCTTGTAACCCTGCTGATGGCCTGAGATATTTCATCATTTTCCTCAGTGATCAAGGTCTTGAAGTGGGTGATGAGCTCTTGCTCAATTTCCCCATGGTCGCTTAAATTAGTGTCGTCAGCAGATATTGAGTTAATCCTGTTGTGCATTATGTGTTGGATGGTGGTGCGGTGGAAGAAGGTAGTGTTTTTCTCTCCTTTGAGTTAGTTGATTCTAGATTTCTTCCACCATAGAATTTCTTCTTGCTCGCATCTAGTGTCCAGCTGCCACAATCTTTCTTTCTCCTTTAGTTTGAGCTCTTCAGTGTGGCCCTGTTCCATAATATATTTTGAATGATATCCAAATCCTTTTCTATCTTTCTCTTGGCAGTGAAGATGTTGCCAAAAGTTGTTTTGTTCCAGATTCGCAGTTGGGATCTGAGCATCTTGAGTTTTTTGTGAAAGATGGCCATTTTGGAGCGGCCTTCCACCTCCATATTGAGCCACCAGTCCTGGATAGTTCCTAAAAAGAGTGATGAGTTAGACAAAAAATTTCAAAGCGAAAGGTCGAAATTTTTTCATACTTGAGTGCTGCCAGTTGAGAGAGATCGGCCAGTGATCAGAGCCGACAGAAGGAATAACAACAAAGGTGAGCATTCCTCCTGTGTCAATGGATTTTTCTGAGACCAGGAAGTGGTCAAGACAAGGAGCAATCTGATCGGATCCTCCTCTGTGATTGTTCCAAGTGAAGAAGCCTTCAAAGGACCTGAGGTCAATGAGCTCACAATCATTGATGCAATGCTTGAAGAGAGTGTCTTCAGGGGTGAGGAAACGGTGTCCTCCTTTTTTTTCCTGAAGAGAGGTGATCATGTTGAAGTCTCCTCCCAGAATGAGGAGAGAATCAGAGTGCTGCTAAGTGAGCCAGGAGATAGTGCTGAGGAACTTGAGTTTGGGAGAGGGGATTGAGGCCCATAGACATTCGTGAGACGACCCAAAAGGTTGGTACCCAAGATGTGAAAGGAGGCAGAAAGGGTGTGGGCATTGGCGGAAAAATAGTTCAGGGTGAGAATGGTAGGGTTCCAGGCTATTGCAATTCCTCCGGAAGCTCCTAAAGCGTCATTTCCTATGACTTGGCATCCCTTTCAGAGTTTGGACAGAAGGGAATGGACTTTCTCAGAGGTACATTTGGTTTCCTGAAGAAAAATGATAGAGGGCGAATCTTGCATTATTTTTCATTTTAGCATACAGTGTTTAGTAGGTTCATTGAGCCCTCTTACATTCCAAGAGATTAGCTGCGTTAGGGACCTTGTAAAGTAGTACGGAAGAACTCTGTTAGCTGGGCATATTTCCTTGATTCCACTAGTTTGGTTCCTAATTGACTAATCCTCTGAAGATCAGTTTTTCTTCCTCTCTTTTTGGAGTCCCCTTGCATCTTGTGCCTCTCTTTTCTGGGGAGGTTGTGAACCCTGAGTTTGAGATGCTTGACTTTGCTTAGGGATTCCTTTAGGAGCTAGATCTATTTGGGAGGGATAGTGCTGAAGGATATTTTGGTACATGCATCCTCCAAGCCCAGAAGGTCTAAGTCTCCAAGTTCCAGATCGAGCATTTCATCATCCATTTGTATTTTAGGTCCTTGAGTGTTGGCTTTCTGTTTTGGGTCATTCATGGGGATATCGTGCTCCTCCAAGATCTATCTTTCGTAGGGCATGGGTGTGTCCTTAAGGCCTTCAATTATCTCAGGGTTGTCAGCTTGGATCTGATGTATTGTAATTTAGGTAAGGACTGGATCTTCCTGTTGCTGTTCTTTTTCCATGGGATCTTCTGGTTGCCCTTCCAGGATGGTGAAGCTGTTGCTGGTGGATGGGTCGTTGGTGGATGGGTCGTTGGGATCTTGTTAAGATGGTAGTCCTGGTACAGATGGCCATGTTCATGGCATTTTCTGCATCGAAAAGGAACATGCTCATAGTCTAATGGTTGAACCCATTTTGTGTCTTCATGGTTAAGACAGATCAAGTCAGGAAGGGATTTGGCTATGTGCATGTAAACACATATACAGGCATAGGAGGTGTACTTATTATTTTTTGTTTGTTCTGCGACTCTAACATAGCTTCCAAGGGTATTGCCGATGTCCTTAAGCGTGTCTTCATCCTAGTCTTCTTAAGGTAATGAGTACATCATTATCCAGACTGGAGCCCATGTGAATTCCTTTTTATCAGGGTTAAATTTTTTCGTCTAGTGTCAGAGGTATAAGCCTGCTGAGTTGAAGAAATAGGGGCCTCCATCCTCCACTCTAGCTTTATCTTCGAGTCGGTGGAATATGATGATGAAGAATCCTTTTGATTCGAGCCGTAGATCGAAGTGTGCCTTGGGTTTCCATTTGAAAATTATCCATCCACGAAGGGCTTCTTCAGTTGGCCAAAAACCTATGAATTTTTCCACCAGGGCATGGTCTTTGAGTTTCTGAGCACGGGCATTGACGCGTTCAGCTGGGAGCGAGAGTTGGGGTCTTTCGGCGGCTTTGGCTATGCAGGTGTTCGTGCCAGTTGAGGGTTTGGAGGTCAAAGGTTTTTTCTGAGCGGTCGAGGCTTCAAGGTACATCAGAGGTACTTCAGTGGTCCTAATCTGCACAGAGGCGGCAGGGTTGGAGGACTAGGGGTCGAGCCATGGGGACCCTTGGCCCCTCCCTGTGGTTCTACCATGGGTCGTACCATGGGCTAAGCTCAGGCGAAGAGCAGGTAGGGAAGAGGGGTGACACTGAGGGAAGCAGCTCAGAACCCTATGTGTTGCATGCAAGGCAACGGAGTGGCAGGATCACCGACTAGAGTGTCTCAGTCAAAAGGTGAGCGGACTTGGCCCTAGCTGTAAATATCGCTACGAGCCTCGGTCTTTCTTGGGTTTGAGCACAACAACTGACCATCATTACAAGACCGCTTTACCACTACGCCGCCTCCGCCGACCTTGTCTTGGAGTACAAATTACTAAATAATTTTCCGTACAAAAGCTATTGAGATCTGTTCCAACAAGGTTTTACTCCAATGTATCAATCCTAGAAGACAGAAGGGATTTGAATAAATTAACAATGGAGGAACTTCATGTGATTCTTACTACATATGATATGAGGATGGAAAAGGAGAATCCTTCTCGAAAGGAGCATCTTTCAAAGCTTACAAGAAGGAAAAAGGAAGCAAGCATGAGAAGAACAAGAATTCCTCTGGTGAATCATACAAAGAAGAAGCAAACTTTGTGAAGAGACTAAAAAGGAGTTGTGGAAAATACAAAGGAAAGCTACCTTTCAAATGCTTTGAATGTGGTAAAATAGGTCACTTTGATTCCGAATTTCCTTACAAGGAAAGTAGAGATAGTGATAGTGAAGAATACCTTAATCATAAAGAATGAAGGAAAACATACCAATAAAGCAATTCTGAACATAAGAAGAACAAAAGGATTTTGTATTGCAAAGAGGATAGTAGTTCATTTGTCGAAGATGGTAGTGATGATAATCCAAGAGAAGTGCTCTTTATGGCAATTGAGGAAGACCTAGAAAATGAAGATGAAGAAGATGAAGAAATGGTTGAAGTACATTTTGAAGGAGAGATTATTAGTTCCTTGGAAGAACTGAATAAATCTAGAAAGAAGAATAATTATCTACAGGAACAACTATTAAAGTGTGAAGAAAAATTCAAGGAGACTAAAAAATTAGAAGCGGGCATAATAGGACAACTGATACAAAAGGAAAAGAAGTGTGAAAAGTTAGAAACTAAAGTCATTTTATTAAAAAGGGAATTACAAAAAGCCAGCATCCAGTTGAGTTCTCAATAGAAATTTAGAAGCAACACTAAAGGTCTAGATACAATTATAGATAATCAGAGACAATTATCTAACAAGTCAGGGCTAGGCTATGAAGGTTCAAACTCAATGAACTCAACCTATGATGCAGGAGCAAGAAGTTTTGCAGATGTGCTCAAAGTCTCTATTCCAAGGAAAGATTAGAATTTTGGAGAAAAGAACAAGAAATCATCTGATGTGAAAAATGGCACTACATAGTCTGGAAGAACTCACTTCACAAGGTATAAAATCTCTTTCTTAGGAAATTGCTATTTCTATAACAATTTTGGTCATAAAGCAGTAAATTGCAAAGTTCCTACAAAAGAGAATGTTAAGAAGAATAGTATTTACCATGAATTTATAAAAAATGATATCAGAAGGCCAGTTGAAACTTTGAAAGAAAATTTCAATTCCTTTGGCCCCTTAAATTTAGATGTTGAATGCTATAAATGTTGCAATTATGGTCATGAAGTTCAGGATTGAAAGAATTAGTTATCATCTGTGCACCTTGTTGAAACCAAAAGCATTCTTAGTAAAAGAGATTCTACAGAATTCTGGAAAAAAAAGATAGACTATCATAATCAAGAAGGATGCAGCTTGGCTTTACATGCGCAAAGTAAAAGAGATCATTGGTATATTGATAGTGGATGTTCCAAACACATGGCAGGAAATAAAGACATTTTTTTTAAATTCAAAGAAGAAAAGGGAGGCAGTGTTCATTTTGGAGATGAGGGTTCTGCTAAGATTCTTGGAAAGGGCATAATATGTCTTGGGGATAAAAAAGCCAAAGCAAAAAATGTCTTACTTGTTGAAAACATGAAGCACAATCTTCTTAGTGTAATCCAAATGTGTGATCAGGGATATATTTTCACCTTTGACTCCAATAAATGTAAAATAAGGAAAATGGATACAGGCAGATTGGTAGCAATGGAATCCAGAACCCCAAATAATGTATACATCTTAGATAAAAGAAAAGAAGAAAGATGGTGCATGGGGAAAATAGATGAAAATTGGATCTAGCACAAAAGAATGGGACATATAAATTTTGACAATCTTATCATAATTAGCAAAACACAAGAAGTGAGAGACATTCCAAAAATCACAAAACCCTTAAATTATGTTTACAAGCATTACCTACATAGAAAGCAAACAAGAGTAAATTTTAAAACATAAGAATATTATACAACAAAACGATTGGAGCTACTGCATACTAATCTTTGCAGCCGAATGAGAACCAAATCCCTAAATGGTGAATCCGACTTCCTTCTCTTCATTGATTATTATACTAGAATGACATGGGTCTTTTTTATTAAGAAAAAATCAAAGACATTAGAGTGCTTCAAAAATTTTAAAGAAACAGTTAAAAACGAAACTGAATTGAATATTAAGTGTCTAAGATCAAATAATGGAGGTGAGTACACCTCAAATGAATTTGAGGATTTCTATGAGAAACATGGAATCAAAAGACATTTCTCAGCCACTAGGACTCCACAACAAAATGGAGTAGTAGAAAGGAAAAACAAGACTATGTAGGAGATGGCTAGAATAATGTTAAATAATTCTAAATTGTCTAACATTTTTTGGACCGAAGCTGTTAATACTACTATTTATATTTTAAACAGAGGAAAAATCAGAACTGATAGCATCATGACCCCCTATGAACTCTGGAATGGCATACCAACAATAGTTAAGCATTTCGGAATATTTGGGAGCAAGTGTTATATCAAAAGAATGATGAAAACCTAGGAAAAATTGATTCCATATCTGATGAAGGAATTGTTGTTGAGGTATATGTAGATTATATCATCTTTGTTGTTGTCAAGGTATATGTAGATGATATCATTTTTTTTTTCGAGGTATATGTAGATGATATCATCTTTGGAAGTAATGATAAAATTTTAAGACAAAAAATTTCTAAGACCATGCAGAAGGAATTTGAAATGTCTATGCTCAGAGAACTATCTTTCTTTTTGGGACTTCAGATATCTCAACTTGAGGATGGTATCTTTATTTCTCAAACAAATTACGTAAAAGAAACATTGAAAATATTTAACATGGAATATTGCAAGCCAGTATGTACACCTATGATTACTGGTTACAAATTGAGAAAAGAAGATGAAGCAAAGGAAATAGATTTAAAACTTTACAGATCAATGATTGGAAGTGTGTTATATGTAAAAACCTGAATACAAGATATAATGCAAGTTGTAGGATTGGTTGCGATGTTTCAAGCAACACCTACGGAGACACATGTTCAAGCTGTAAAAAGGATCTTTAGATATCTGAAAGGAACTTTGGATTTTGATTTATGGTATCCACAAAGTAATGACTTGACCTTGTTAGCATATACAGACATAGAATGGGAAAGAAGTATCGATGATAGAATAATTACACGAGGAGCAACATTTTTCATAGGAAATGGCTTAGTATCCTGGTTGAGAAAGAAACAATCTTCAGTATCACTATCTACATGATAAGCATAATACATTGTTGTAGCATCCTGTTGTGCACAAGTTCTATGGATGAAACAATCTTTAAAGGATGTTCAAGTGGAATTTAATCATCCTATACCAATTTTATGTGACAACATAAGCACAATTAGCATCTCCAAGAATCATGTAATGCACTCCAAAACCAAGCATATTACTATCAAATACCATTTTGTGAGACAACAAGTCTATGAAAATATTGTCAAGATAGATTATGTGGACACCAAGGAACATATTGTAGATATATTTACAAAGTCACTTCCAAGATATACTTTTGAGTATCTCATACATAAACTAGGAGTAATTCCCACTCCACATTAACTTGAAGCATCTGCAACATGGAAGGAACTTGGCACAGCATAGTAGAAGTGACAGGAGAAAGAAATGGAAGTATGAAGCCAACGGGGCATCCCTCTTCCATTGATGTCAAAGGGGGAGAGATATTAGGTAGAAGGTATTGCAGATAAGTGTTGAATCATAGTTTGTGCAAGGAGCGTGCAAAGGATCAAATAACATGAATACAGGGGGAGCACATTGTGCGCCGAGAAGAAGAGCTCATACTTAGGGGAAGCTCAGTTTTTATTGGTGTTGACATCAATTCCAAAGGGGGGTATTTTTGAACTTTGGTGTTGCCATTGATGTCAAACAAGAAGCATGATGATGTCAAGAAAGAAGCATGAAGATTTGATGCCAGTTTGAAGAAGTATATATAAAACAAGGCTACCTATCCATGCAATATAGATGGGTACATGTCGCACATATACTGGGATTTTTTGCAATAAGAAAGAATATCAAAGTGCATAGAAAAGACTTAGTTGGCTCAAGTGCATTGTGTTGGGTAAACTTGAACATGAATAAAGAGGTAACAGACATAAAGAATCCCCTATTTATGGACAAATCAATCTAATTAAGAAAACAAGTAGTGATATAAATAAACCAAATATTGAGGTGAAGGGAACGTGTGTGAAATGGATATGTAAAGGTATTTTGTATTTGGGATATTTGTTTTATTGGGGAATCAATGGCTCGTTGATCTAGAAGAAAGAAATAGCAGAGAACTAAGTGTGCAGAGCAGAAAAAGAACAGAAGCAGACAATGCATAGAATTAGAGCAATGTACAGAATTGAATAAGTGCATGGGATTAGAGCAATATGTTGGATCAAAGTAGTGCACGGACTGAAACAAAGTATATAGTAAGAGAACCAATGTGCAGAATCGAAGTAGAGTACACAGAAAGTAAAGAAATGTGCAGAACATATAGTGAAGCATAGTAGTTGCACAATACTGAAGTAGAGAACATAAGTACATGCAAAATAAAGTGAAGCAGTGCACAGAACGAGTGTGAAGTTATGTGTGGAAATCATAAGGTAGTGCGACAAAAGAACATCTACATCTATCTCAAGGAGGTGGGACATGGCAAGGATAGGAGACTATAGTATCCTGTTGGGTTGGTTCCTGAACACAGCAAGTTGGTGCTTGCACAAAGGATTGGTGTCCTAATAGGTTGGTGCCTGTAGATAGAAAGTTGTTGCTTTTGCAGAGGATTGGTTTCCTCACAGGTGGTTCATGTAATCAACAAGTTGGTGCTTTCATATATTATTTTTGTTCTCATATTTTGGTGCATGTAATCAATGAGTTGGTTCTTGCATGTGGGATCTGTGTCCCAATTAGATTGGTTTTTGAGTGATTTGATGCTCACATATTTGGATATTGGTGTCTAAGTGAGTTAGTGCTCACATCTTTGCATATTGGTGTCTCCCATCTATGTAATCAAATCTTTCATATATACATATAAATTTACTTTGCATATATTCTGCACACAGTCTTCTTTTGTTGTTGAAATTTAAATAGGAATTGGTGCATAATTTGTAAAGTGGTTTTTTTTAATCTGCACATGATACTGATTCACCCCCTTTCTCAGTATCAATAAGAATTCCAACAACCCTCTAATGGAGTTCAATGAATCCATCTGTACTGTTAAATTTATGAATTGGGAGGGGGGGGTGAGGGACATTGTATATGGATTCAAAGGCCCCCCATTGCAGATGGATTCAAAGAACCCTGTTAAGGAGGTCTTTGAATCCATCTGCAGTGTTAAAATTTATGAAATTGCAAAGGGGTCTCTAAATTTTCATTTTCAAATTAATCCATGAATTTGCATTAAAACTATAAGAATACAAGCATCTTTATCAGGACATCTCCCTTATCTAGTACATGACCATGGTAGACTATGAAGGAACAATCCACACTAGTCCTACACACCTAACAATTAACAGACATTAATCATATTTCTTTAATATATTATAAATAAAAATTACTCTATGGGTACAAGCATAAAATAGTTGTGATATATATTCAAAAATTTGTTAGTGACAGATTCAATGCTATTTAGCTATCACAAATGTAAAGAGAATATGAGCCAATAGAAATCATTTTCATGGTTGTACTGTTATATTCCAAGTATGGAATATTGATTGTTATTGTTTCAACATGTTGAAAAGAATAAACATAAGACTCGTTGCATAAATAGTTCTATTATAATAAGTGAAGTAAGTGCACTCTATGGTATAACTATAGGATCCTACAATATCCAAGGATTCTTTGTATGCAATATGATCTCATCCTTCCCAAACAAAAAGAAAGGGAAAAAGGAAAAAAAATCCAAGGATACTTGATCCCTAAGTCGGTCCATAATAGTTCCTCCAATCAAACCTGGTCCAATTATGCCCATGGGGTTCTCATTCTAGAGGCACACTCTTTTCCCTGTGGGGTTCATTTTTTTATATCCAATACACTCCGACATCTTCAACACCATTCCTTATGGCCATCTATGTAACACCCAGTGGAACAATTTCTTCAAGCTTTCTCTCTTTAGAGTTAGAGTAAACTGACCAATTGGAAGAATGGATTATATAAATTCTTACCAATCCCTTCCCATCCATGGGATTCCATCTCCATGGATTTCCTCAATTGTATGTTAATGACTATGAGGAAGCATGATACTATTTGGATTGTTGTGTGTTCTTTTTGAAGATGAAACTTTTCATGCCTTGCACCAAAACCACTTCTGCCACTCAAACAGTTGAACTTTTCTTCATTTAGGGTATGGTCCCATTTTGGTCTTCCTGGAAACGTCATTTCTAACCGCAATTGTTGTTTTCTCCGCACATTTTGGAAAACTCTTTGGAAAATCATGGATTATCACCTTTGTTTCCCCATAGCCTTTCACCCTCATTCAGGTGGAAAAATTGTAGTTAACTACATCCTAGTGTACGCTCTATTTGTCTATTTTAATTTCACCAGTGGGATTCATATGTGCATGGTATCTATCATAGTTATAACCATGTTATCCACTCTTCTACTATCCTTTGTCCATTTTATGAGGATTATGGATATCAATCCCTTTCCCCATATAATCTCACCATCACTATTGCTCCACTAGGCAGTCCACATTTGCAAAAGTAACATAAATCCACCCTCTCCTTTATTAGTTGACACTAAAACATACATAGGTCTGTGTTTCCCTTCAATTCACTCAATAGTTATATAATAAACATCATGACCACCATCACACTTGTTTTCATTTCTAGCTTCAGGATCAAGTATGGTTGTACCTAGACAAAGACTGCTTTTAGGTTCAGTTCCTAATTTCAAACCTCTCCATATGGCCCTTACACTATCCTTCAACTAGTGGGATAAAACGATGACTTTCTATACTTATCTTGGAATCTTGGTATTCACAATATTATCAATGTGAACAATATGAATCTTTTCAATACTATGCTATCGAAGGAGAATATTGATATTCCTCATCCAACAGATAATATCCCAAACTTTCATCCTCCATTGGTTTCTAAAACTCTATTGGACACCCACACCTATTCCACTCATAAGAAGAAACATACCTCTTAGCTAGTGGGATGTCAAGGCTATCTACCCACTCAGGCCAAATGGTCCATTTCACATTCTATCATGAAGAACCAATTTTCTTAGCTCCTAATGGAATTCGAGACACCTTTAGATCTAAATAGAGAAGAATCATACCATTAATAGGGGCGCACCTACCCCCACATGGCTACTATGCTAGTGCGCACCTATCCATCTATTGAGATGAAGTGAACCACTCCATAATTGCATATTCTCCAAGAGGACATTTGAGATCTAGGTAGTTGAGTAGTTAGATAATATATTAAATAAATCAAGCAACTACTATGAGCATATATATTATAGGTTAAAGTTGATTCTATCAATCTACAATGTATTGTAAAACCTATAAAATGGACAGTTTAACTAAGTAATAGATATGATGTCATTCTACGGTTTAACTCCTAATGTCTACTTTATCTTCATTTGCTTATTGTTTCTTGCAAATTCTTTCGAGTAAAGTAGATCATTGGCCCTCATAAAAATACATATCAAATGCCATGAAATGGCATGGGATTAGTGTATATAAATACGGTTCGATAAGATGTTTAATTATTAAAAGTGGATCCACATTATTCCAGAAGACGAATTTTTTTTTAGATCACTTTTTTCGGCCAAAATATTTTTTAGCTGAAAAATTGACGACCTTAATATTAATGGCCATTTTAACGGAAAATAATTTTTGCCTAAACTATTTTTCGGCCGAAAATATTTTTATCTGAACAATAGTTTATCCAAAACCCGTTAATATCTGAAAACTAACAAGTTTTCAAGTTTCTCCAATTTTATTAGGTAAAAGCAATGTTCAATATTGCAAAGTGACTTTCGGAACTGATACCATTATTTTCAACATTGAATCTACTTTCTGTAATTACAAATTTTTTTTTTTGGATCAGATCTGATAATTTTTTTTTGTTAACATTTTTTTCAAGTGGCTCATAGCCCCAAAAGATCAAGGGCTTGCTACATTCACGGTAATAATTCTCAAGGGGTCCACCTGAAGGGGCCTCACCCTATCGACTCTAGGTTCGGGAGCCTAACCCAAACAGACCCATAGATTTGAACCTCCAACCTCAAGTACTTTGGTCTTGGACACAGAATATCCAACCAACTAATCTACCCCTCATGGATTTTTTTTTCTTAACATGTGTCTGTTTTGGTTTCATTTCTTTCAAAATTCAGTGAAATGAAAAATCAATAACTTCATAAACACATAATGAAAAAAATTAAAAAATTATGGGACCGGTTGTTGGAGTGTCTACATTGTACTAAATTGTTTAAATTTTAGTGGAAACTGAGGGAAATGTAGAATCTCCCTACACATGTTTATATTCTACAAGTTTTCCACATTGATCTCCATTTCAAAAAATTCAAATAATTAGTATATTCACCCGTTGGATACAAAATTATAGTCATGTGTTAATATGTTGTGTCCAGATTGATGTGGCATATTTTGTTTTTACTAAAACAAAAGTTTAACACTATGTTCATGGGGTTCTCCCAACATGGTTGTTTATCAGTCCTTTCATTTTATAAGAACATATTGTCAAACATTTTCTAAATTGACATATCAAATCTCAATTGAAAAAATATTTAAAATGATGAATAGAAAGCTAACATAATTCTTCAAAAGTTTTGTTTTTACTGTAAAGTGAAATTCTAAACACAAACATAACTTTTGTTCACTCGAAGTTGGAAAACATGAGAAAACCATTTTTTTTCTCATACCCCCCCCCCCAAACCTCACCCTCCCAAAAAAAATACACCCCCATTTAGGATTTTACAAACTCATTCTATGTGTGTTTTTATGGGTGCATAATTTTTTTTGTATTTGTGAGTTTGATTTCTTGCAACTATGAACAGTGTTTTATAAGAGTTCTAGGCCTATAGTGCTTATTGTTTGTTAGTGTTTGTGCATTTCTAATTAAGTAGTTGAAATGTGAATCTAGGGCTTGTTTTTCCTTTCTTTGTGTGTTTGTGCTAGAGGAGAAAGAAACCTACAAGGGGGGTTGAGGCTCCTAATCTAGATCAAGAGGTATCAAAGAAGGAGTATCGTGAAATGTATATGGAATCCTACTAAAGAAGGAAACTCCACATATGAGGTTGTGGATAGAGTTGTAGGTGGAGGGAAGAACAATGCCAATTGTGGTTGGCTAAGAGACTATGGGAATTTCAAGGTGCAAGTAGTTCAACAGAATAAATCCCTTAATGGGTTTATAAATTTGTAGGAAAATTTGTATTTTGTAAGAAGGTTTGAGAAGCTAGTTCTAGTTCCAACAAGAGTTGAAACTAGGTACGACAATCATGGAATATTTAACTGAATGCAAATAGTTGTAGTTGGGTAGATATGTAGAGTAATGAATATGCACATTAAGTAAGTACAAAGATGGCTTATAGAGGTAAAATTAAAATTGGGCTTTGTAGCAAAAGGAGGTCTGGGAGAAAAGAGGTCTACAACGAAACAACTTAGCACATGAAGAAATTAGTGGTTAAATTAGAAGCTCTGGAGGAATCTCAAGGAATTTAAGAAACCCTTGGTCAAGGTAAAACCTTGAGGAAATTAGTGGATAAGAAAGGGAATTTGAATGAATAAGAGGTCTTGTTGCATGTGAATTACTTGTGAAAAGGCTAGAGGTGTTGGAGCATGCATAAAAGCTACATCGAACCTTTTCCTAATTCTTAAAATAGTTACAAATTTACAAAGATGGGCCTTAAAGGGATTTATACCTAATCAATTACAAGTGGACTCCAAGTCTCTCCACATATTCAATTAAAACTATAAGCCTATTGATCTAAGCCTCAAACAGGCATTACATCCAATTTCCTTTACAATTTCTAAATATATATTAAGACATGTAATTGATGCTAATTTCCCTTGTCTTGTTAGTGTTCTCCGTATCCTTCTTCAACTATGTCATTGGCTCTAAACCTCTACTCTTCTCTGTTTTTCCATAATGACATCATTATTATTTTCTTGTTTTCTTCAATATTCACATAGACCTTTCTCCTCTTCTTCCCCCCCAAAAAAAACCTCCTTTACAAGAAGATTGGTCCTCCCATAATTTACCCATACCTTCGTAAATTTACCTTGGTCCTCAACCGCTATCGTTGTTCCCTAATGACATCATCATTGTTTTCTCATTTTATTTAATCTTCACATAGACCTTTCACTCTTCTTCCTTGAATTAAAAAAACAAAATCCTCCTTTACAACAAGATTGGTCCTCCCATTATTTACCCATGCCTTCGTAAATTTACCTGGGTACACCGTATTTTAATCATCATAACCAACACACAATACCAAATTAGAATGTAATTTAATAACCCTCAATGAACTTTAATATTGTATTACATGCAATAACACGGGATCCTTCGAGATGGTTCCAGACCTCCCTTATCCATGTGCAAACCCAAAAATGAGTATACCATCCTTATTCCAATATTTAATTAATTTTTGGGGAGATAAAATAAACATGACTTGATGAAGGATGAACCCTTGCATTTTAGTCAACCACTATATGGGGGGTTGACCAGATGGCATAAAGTGGATCATGCGATTATCCCAAGGGAATCTCATCCAAAAACAAATTCACCATGGAGACAATCAAATTGTATGTAGTAGAAAAGCGGATGGCTCAAATTACACATAGTGTTTTATGCAATCGGTCCTCACCCCAAAAAAAATGCCACAGATATCATATCTGATCGTTCGTGCGAAATCAATCCATGTTTAAATTATGTCGAGATTCTTACCAAGGATTTGGGGGCCTATTGGTGAGATCAAGTGGTGTTCACTATTTTCAATAGGGATCAAACCTTATTGAGACATTGAACCATTTTGATAAGGATCGAAGGGAAGGCGACCCCTGGGATAAAGGCTCACCCCGGTGGGATGTGGGACATCTCCACTTCTACTAAGTCATAAGTTATTGGTATATTTGGCTTGTAGGTTGTTGGATATACTCTTGGAGTTATGGTGGAAACCACCATATTTGAACATGAGCCTAGCCTAGGTAATCCCAGCAAGTTACATGTTATCAAGGTTCTTACACATGCCAACCCCACATTTGTTATGATTTGTTGGATTTTCTTGGCTACAAATGTACGATTACTTGCAAACCAAACTCCTCTAGATATGGATTTGCAAGCCACCCACATGGTTTTCTAGCATTCAAGCCTAATAATTCTACATCAATTGTTTTAATTTTTTTCTTTTATCTTTTTTTGCATATTTAAACATAAATCTTCCTCTCTCACCATTCTAATACATGTTCTCCCAATCTTGTACATACAAACCTCACTTACCTAAAGTTATTAACCTAAATATAATTGAAATACCATTACACATATTCAATCTAGTACATTACCTAAAGTTATTAACCTAAATATGTTTCAAATACCATTACACATATTCAATCTAGTACATCATCTTATTAGTCCCTGCCCGTAAGCACAACAGGGACTATAGAAATCGTTTGAGTAGAATTGTATTAGTTTTGCACTTCTTTCTAGGTGTTTTAGCCTAAGTTTTTATGGTTATTTTCCCTTACAACCAATCAATTGCTTGAGAGCCTTATTGACCTCACATCGAGGCCAAGGCTGTCGGTGGTGTGGCAAGCAGGGAGGGAAAGGTTGCAGGGAGCGTGGCAAGCAGGGAGGCAGGGAGGGAGGCCAACCTAGGATGATGCATAAACATATTTATCTCCTTCCCTCGGTTCATATCGTCATGTCTGCTCAGTGTGGAAAGCTTGAACGCGTACCGCAATGCCTAGCTTTGGATTCAAAGGTGCTTTGGGTGATTAAGATTTACATTAATCAAACTTTTAACCAGGCTATGGAATTTAATCATTCCTTTCACCACCTGGATTTTACCATTATGCTGTCGATGTAGAGTCTATTTATTCTTATGATTCAGGTGACCGACCAAATCTACATCTAGGTCCTCGAACATATCCATACGCATAGCCTACAAAGGAATAGGCACCATCAATGGAGAAGGTAACAAAGGCGGTTTCTCCAGTGGCTAAGTAAGCAGCAGGAAATCCAACGGATACAAAGGTATACTTAAAATGTTTACTTATTCCAGTAGTAGTTATTTCTAATAGGATTTTGTCTTATACTGGTAGTGGAAAGAGTATGAGTCACTCTTTGTCTAGTTGTTCTATTAGTGGCTTGTATGAGTTCTTATTCAAAAGTTTAAAAAGACAATTTATGTATTTTCCTTATAAAATCTAGTTGAATTCTGCTTTCAATTTCTGATAAGGAAACCCTAACAATTCACAGGGTATATGCTCCTTTGCAAATGTATGAATTAAAACCCTAACAATTCACAGGGTATATGCTCCTTTGCAAATGTATGAATTAAAACCCTAACAATTCACATGTTGAGAATTAAAACCATAACAATTCACAAGGTATATGCTTCTTAGCAAATGTATGAATTAAAACCCTAACAATTCACAGGGTATATGCTTCTCTGCAAATGTATGAATTCAATGTTTTTTTTCGATCCTATCTAACACGGTTAAACTAACATTTCCTTTTTCTTACCGAGGTTAGCTTGCCAGAAACGTTTAATTCGTTACCTTGCATTTCGCGACCCTTATTTTCTCAATAGGCTTCAATCTCTAACTCTAGTCTTTTAGTCTCTGGATTTTTATCAAGGCCAATGGATTCTTTAAAGGGTAAAGCAATGGAAGGATCTCGGGCAGGTTCCCTGCCAACCCTAGCACAGACCAATAGCATTACAAGGGCATTCATCCAACTCGTCCCCGTAGTGTGAGCATAATTTCTTTTTTCTAAATGGCCCCACAGAGAAAAAAAAAACATGCACGATAGAGAACACATGAGAGATACATCACAATGCACGCAGGAGGGCACACTTGGCAAGCTCAATGGATACATTAAAAAATGCAAAGAGGGAATAGAACCATGTGGCAGAGAGAACCCTAACAGGTAAAGAATGAGAACACATGGCACCCATTCCACTCGGCCTATAGTTCGATAATTTCCCGCTTTCAAATAATAAACAACGGACAATATTCAATAAACAAGCAAAGAAAACAAAGGAATAGTTGCAGAATGCTAATCAGAGAGAATTTTCACATTTTGTATGGGGTTTTAAAGTAAAATATAGGAGAAATAAATTATAAGCATAGTATGATAAATTCATAGTGTTCCTTCGTTCAATTGATCATTTCATCGGTCCGACAGTGATCATTTCGTCAGTCCGGCAGTGGGGAAAGACACATCATGTTAGTATATGATGCATGCTTCTTGTTTTTATGATGTATCTGACAGTATTTGAATTATATAAAGTCTAATGTAATATTCCTAATAGGTTATTCCTAAATAAAGAAATAGAAATAGAGTGTTAAATAAAAAAATCTCATAGCAAGAAAGAACAGATTCAAATTTCGTGATGCTAATTCATTTAAAGCATAGATGCCCTAATCAGCATAATGTTCATATCTAATTATATAGTAAAAACCAGGTGTATTGAATAACCAGTGATTATATCATAAGCGATAAGATCAATGCTGTGGGTGGGAGAAGAATGGGGTGTGTTGATGGCCCTGGGTCTTTAACCGTGTTCTGAGCAGATTACCCACGAAAGGCTTACCCAAGTCGATGGTCTCCCATAGAGCCAGTGTATATTCAGATTGAGCAATTGACAGCTCGCTTGTTATTTTGGGTCTGGCACAATTGTTCCAGCACTTGAGCTATAAACTAGCAAGTGGCAAGAAATAAATAAAAGTGACGGGTGAAAATATATTTCTCTCTCATACAGATTGCTTCTCAACTGCCTACATTTTCCACAATTGTCTTGTTTGTTCTACTAATGCGTGCATGTTTAATCACGTCATGTTACAAGTGTCTATGTGAAATATTGTTATGAATGCCAAATTGCATTTTTTCGTTAAGTTGATTTGACTCCCCATCATCCATTTTGATGTTAAAATTATAAAAAGTGACATATTTTAAATATAAGCTAGAGTTTGACCAAATCACTAATCGCATCAACAATGTAAAGGATACAACAACCAGTGTAATATTTAGTTTAGAATAATTTCAGATAGAATTCTAATTTAAACACCTATTATATGTGACCTTTACAAACACACAACCCCTTCATGTAAAGTTGGCATACCACTGGATACACCAGCAAAAGAGAATACTTCACAGAATTCACAAGCTTCTACCTCAGGAGAAAACATAGAAAAAACAGTAACTAAAGGATACAGATGCTCATTTAATAAAATATTTTGCAAAAATTTTCATGATAATGATAGTTGCAAATTAGTCCAAGATATCGGTATTGAAAATAGGGAAAATGTTTGGCTAGAAGTGTGATGTAAATTGCTAGAGAAAATCCATTGAAATTCCGGGAGCATGGAGGAAAACCAATTGTATATTCTTGCAACAACACACAAGCCAATACAGTGACGCTTATTTACGCACCTCTCCGACGATTTTTGACGAAATCCGACGGCTCGAAATGGTGAGTTACACTACTCTTAAGATGGAAGTAGCTAACAAGAAGATAAGGTCAGAGTTATTTATGTGAGAGTTGTTTATGTGGTACTGAAGATTGTGGTGCTTGATTCTTATGTGTTAAGTTTTATTTAATACTTTATGCTATGTGATTTTTCTGTATTGAGTTTTAATACTGGTTTTGGTTTTGAACACTTATTTCATTAAATTTGGACAAATTAGGCAAATTTTGGACTAAGAATGTGTGAATTTAGACTCTGAAAGTGTCAATATCAACCTTTCTAAAGTGAAAAAATGGGTTTTGAAAGTGGCAATATTGGATTTGAAAAGTGTGTTTTTCCATTCGAATAGTGTATTTTTTGACTACTTATGAACCTTAAAATTGCAGTTTTTTTGTTATGAAACTATGAATTTCAATTCAAAATAAGTGATTTTCAAATCAAAAAATGCGAATTTTGATTTGAAAAGTGTGAATTTAAAATATAGAAATGCAAATTTTGATTTGAAAAGTGTGAATTTCAAATCAAAAAATGCAATTTCGGATTTGAAAAGTGTGAATTTCAAACAAAAAAACTGCAATTTTCATTTGTAAATGTGAAAAATTCAATGTTTAAAATATCCAGTCATTGTTACAATAACAAGTCAATCCGCTAAGTTATAACATATAAAAATAGTTTGTCCCGATTTCTATTTTCTGACAAGAAGGATCGTCCGCACCTTCTTTTCGTAGTTAATTGTGAAAACATTTATCCAGCAATTCAGCTATATCCATAATGGAGAACACAAGAAGGATCGACCGACCCTTCTTACAGTGTCGAGCTATTATGAAAATCATATTGGGTATAAGAAGGGTCGTTCGACCCTTCAATTTCGAGGGAATTGTTAAACTAGAACACCTTGGAATTTATAACATCTAAAAATAGTTTGTCCCGACTTCCATTTTCCGACAAGAAGGATCGGTCGCCCTTTCTTGCAGTGTTGAAATATTATGAAGAGAATATTGATAATAAGAAGCGTCGGTCGACCCTTATTTTAGTGTCGAACTATTATGAAAATAATATGGGGAATAAAAAGGGTCGACCGACCCTTCAATTACGAGGAAATTGTAAAAATAGAATACCTCAGAAGTTATATCATATAAAAATGGTTTGTCCCGACTTCCGTTTTATGACAAGAAGGATCAGCCACCCCTTCTTTTCATAGTTAATTGTCAAAACACTTATCCATCAATTCAACTATAGCCATAATGGATAATACAAGAAGGATCGACCGACCCTTCTTGTAGTGTCGAACTATTATGAAGAGAATATTAAGAATAAGAAGGGTCGGTCAACCCTTCATTTAGTAGGGAATTGCAGCAATAGAACACCTTGGAGAAAGAGTGACTGCTCTTTCTCTAAAAATATTTCTACTTGCTATCAAAGTCTTTAAAGCAAAACTTCTATAAATTTTGCGACACGTGGAACGCTTATATTGTGACGTGTGGCATATTTGATTTTTAAAATTAGTTTAAATATTGTTTAAACGAATATTAAGGAAATTAATGGTACCATTTAACGTTTGGGGACTGTTTTAAGCTCCTACATTTTTTGAACCAGCAACGAGGATGTTATATGACTAGGGTCCAAATGAGAATTATAGCTTGCAGTTTGTGGAGAAATGAGAAGTAGTTGGAGATGAAGATGGTGTAAGGAATTTATGGTTGAGTTCCTGAGTAGAAGTTCCTTAACGAAGTTTAAAACTGATACACTCCAAATCAGTTTTAAACTGATAATAGTTGAGCTGCCCCATTATTCCTCGAGAATGGGGCAACTCCCCAGTAGATAGAGGAGAGAGAACTGACGCGCAATAATTCGACCTAAAACTGTACATGTATTTTAGATTCCGCCAACTTTTTCGTTTAATTATTTCCTGTAGTTGATTATAAGTTTTTCCCATGAACGATGGAGCATTTCGTTTAATTATCTATCTCAATGACTACTGCAACTGTTGACGATCACATGTGACGACGGTTCCATCCCATCCTTACATCCATCTATCGCAGATCTATTTCACCGGTCACGTTGTCAAGTCGAATTAGTGCGCGTCATCACATGTATTTCTCACATGTATTGTTCTTATTTCCTGTAGTTGATTATAACTTTTTCCCGCGAATGATGGAGCATTTGTCAGACCTCTATTAGAAAACGACGGCTCCATTCTGTCCATATATCCATCAATGGAAGACATACCAATCTCTTTCGGTCATGTTGTCAGATGCCTAACATTCCAAGATGAGCAGATCTGTGTACAAATGATGGTTCCTAATAGAGATGCAATGGGTTGCTTCACAACTACGTTAATATTTTGAAGCAACCCATTTCATCTCTGTTAAGAACCATCATTTGTACATAGAAATGCTAATCTTGGAATGTCAGCCATCTGACAACATGACCGGAAGAGATTTGTAGGTCTGCCATTGATGGATATATGGACGGAATGGAGCCGTCGTTTTCTAACAGAGGATCTCAATTCGCTCGCAAAACTTATAATCACTGCAATCCAACAAGAATATGCAACTATGGAACAATACATGTGATGACGCACAATAATTCGACCTGAAACTGTGACCGGTGAGATAGATCTGCGATAGATGGATGTAAGGATGGGATGGAGCCGTCATCACATGCGGTCGTCAACAGTTGAAGCTATTGTTGAATGTTTTTTTAGTACCAGACCATGCTGTCAACTTCTTCTTACTGCGCCAAGTAGAAGGTAGAAGGATCGTGCTTTCATAGTCAGCAATGTTCTGTTCATTCAAATCCAGTTATTTTCTGATTTCTTCGGGATGAAGAAATGGATTGTTCGTGGGGGATATGTTAGAGGATCTTAGGTCGGCTGACCGACTAGGTCCTCCATTTGACCACTTCAGAGAACATGTCAAACCGTCGTGTTGATCAATGTTAAATTGTAATTAGCATTATAGTGTGCCTGGGAAGGCATGCATGAGTTGCTTGTTTTTGAAATTATACATGGAATGTGTTGAATATAATTATACCACTGATGAAAAACCTATTCAGTGACAGTCTGTAAATTTCCTTCCTGTCTCTGATAATTTTTATTTCCCGCAATGACAGTCTGTAAATTTCCTTCCTTTCTTTGTTAATTGTTATTTGCAGTAAATTATGTGTGTCTGTAAATTTCGTTCCTTTCTCTGTTAATTGTTATTTCCAGTAGATATTTTCCATTGTGTTATTCTTCATGCTTGGATGAAAGTAATACTAAATCAGAATTCATATGTTTATGCTCTGGTTTACCGCATCTAAGTATTCAGCAATCTTATGCTAAAATTGATATTGGATTCATTTATGACCAATGCCCAATATTAATGGAGAACACAAGAAGGATCGATCGACCCTTCTTGCAGTGTTCAATATTATGAAAACAATATTGAGAATAACCAGGGTCGATCGAACATATAAAAATAGTTTGTCCCGACTTTCGTTTTCAGACAAGAAGGCCCCTTGTTTTCGTAGTTAACTGTGAAAACCTTTATCCAACAATTCAGTTATATCCATAATGGAGAACACAAGAAGGATCGACCGACCCTTCTTATAGTGTCGAAATATTATGAAAAGAATATTGGTAATAAGAAGGGTCGAGCGACCCTTTGTGCAGTGTCAAAATATTATGAAAATAATAAGCGGAACTTTTTATTTGTAAATTGCAATTTCCATTTCTAAATGTTCAAAGTTTTAAGGTGAAAAGTTATAACATATAAAAATTGTTTTTCCAGACTTCCATTTTCCGACAAGAAGGATCGGTCGCCCCTTCTTTCATAGTTAATTGTGAAAAGATTTATCCAACAATTCAGCTATAGCCATAACGGAGAATACAAGAAGGATCGGCCAACCCTTCTTGCAGTGTCAAACTATTATGAAATGAATATTGGGAATAAGAAGGGTCGGCCGACCCTTCATTTAGGAGGGAATTGTAACAATAGAAAACCATGGAGAAAGAGCGGTCGCTCTTTCTCTGAGAATATTTCCACTTTCCAGCAAAGTCTTTAAAGCAAAAATTATATAAATTTTGTTGTTAAAATTTTGATATCTGGTATCCTAGGGTGACACGTGGAACGATCATATTGTAACACGTGGCATATTTGATTTGGAACTTTGAGCATACCCAAAATTATATTGTTTCTATTTAAAAAAAAAAAAAGAGAAAGAATGTTTATGTCTGGTTAATCGCAGTCATAATCATTCCAACTAATGGCATCACTATCTGCATTGTCATCTGGGAATGTCCTTTTCCAACACAGTATCCTATTTAAATTTTAATTACTAAATACAATTACAAACGAGCGCCTAGAATCAAAATGGAAGACACAATTACTGAATACAATTACAAACGAGTGCCCAGCATCTCCTGCCATACTGAGTATGGTCAAAAATCCAGAGTAGATCAAACTGAGGAGAATACAACCAGGATATCTACAAGTAAAACCCATGTTGACTCGACTCTTCTCGACAGGGGTTCTCACTGTCGTAAACAAGCACCAACAATCCCTTATACACCGGCCCGGAAAGGAGTTACCCTTCCCAGCAACACCTGCGGAGGGTGCTCCAGGAACCAAGTTTCCACGAAGGGTGGCTTACCCACAAATCTCTTATCGTAGAAAGTTAACCAAATATCATCAACTTGACAACATATTATTTACTAATCATTCGCATATTAGGTAAGAAATTCGCAGATTCAACATAAAGTAAACATTCACAATAACATATCCATTCTACTTAATCGCATGAACCACTATCATTCAATCCACAACATAATAGACATAATGCAACATTCACCATCGCACAGAGATAGAATTAGAACAATAATCGGACATCTTCATGCATTCATTAAACTCTGCGGTAAACCCATTGCAGGAACAGTCAAAACATAATGTTGCAGATCCAAATTAGACCAAAAGGAGGATTTCTCCACTATCTCTCTCTCTTCTAATCTGCCCTTAGGCTTACAGTTCACTTCTATTTATATGCTATTCAATGGTCCATATTGATCGAGCAGCCCCCATAAAAAAACCACGCTAACATCCGGAGTCTGCACCGAGACTGAACTTCCAAAGACATGGAAAAATACACAGAAAAAATAGCAAGCCACCAGCAAAAAATCCACGGAAAAAACAGCGAGCCACCAGCGAGCCGGATGCTAACCACCAAGACCATCACAAACGCAGACCGGGAAGACCAATCAGGGAGCAGGGTGCTCCCCCCGTGGGGAAACTAGTTCTTCATGAGGGAAGTCCCTCGAGCTATCCATGTAATCTTTCAGAGCAGACTTGAGCAAGCGAACACCGTCCGAATGAGTTTGTTCGCCTCCTTTTATAATTTGGAGGGCTTCACGGAGGCCGTGAGCCAGCTAGTTCCTCGCTTGAATTTCGTGACTGAACAAGATCCTCACCACCCAGTAGGGGTTGGAGATTAATTTCCGGCCCAAGTGGGCTTCATATTCCCGGAGAAGGGATAATTTGCGGTGTGCTATCTGCTCCTCTATCGGAGCAAGCGTCTCTGCTAGATACTGAGCCCCCCAATTGAAGGTCTATGGGGAAGACTCTTCCATCCCCATGGTGTGTTGTTGAGATGAGCCTTCTCCCTGAGAACAACTTTCCCCCCAAGTCGTGAAGACCCTACACCCCTGCTGGATCCCCTGCGTCTACATGCCCTCATACGGGCAGCCATCATATACCAATTAAAAAAACTGAACCACTAGAAATCCACCTAGAAGTTCAACCAAGCTTTAAATTGCAGGTCTCTCGAATGGAGGTCGCCTACTCCATTGAAAATATTTATAGGAATTTCTATGGAAAGTAGGGCGAAGAGCCGACTTGACTCCCAAAGATTTTCACAGAAGCCCACACATACGAGAGGATTTTCGTTAATGGCTTTGTAGAGATTGAATGACTCAAAATCCATGTAAAAGGCCATCTCGTACAATTGAAAATCAATTTGCAGTACTTGCTCGGCAGCGCGGTACAACCAGAATTACTGCCTTCAGCACGAAGGCAGTTATGCGTAAAAAAGCAAAGATAGAAACGAATTGTGTAAACCAGCATTAGCATAATGATTGAGGGCGTAATTTATTAGAGGCATGACGTTACAAGGCGTCTAGCTTACCCCTGCCCCGTGTCATCCTCCACCACCGTCCCTTCAAACCAGCCTGCCTCTATCCGAATTGTACTGTCATGATGGTTGATAGTATTGTCATGATAGTTGATAGAGGTGTAGACAACGAAAGCTAAGCATTGAGCTGCAGAGTATTAATTGCGGCAGCTCCACTACCGTCCCTTCAAATGAGCCTACATCTATCTGAATAAAAGATGTCGCCAACGTTCAGCAACTGACAAGGACAATCTAAAACGTTGAGCAACTTTAGCCTTTGAAAGTGTCAATATCAACCTTTCTAAAGTGAAAAAACAGGCTCTGAAAGTGGCAATATTTTCTTTGAAAAGTGTGTTTTTCAATTCAAATAGTGTGTTTTTTGACTGCCTATGAACCTTAAAATTGCAGTTTTTTGTTAAAAAACTATGAATTTCAATTTAGAAAGTGTGAATTTCAAATCAAAAAATGCAAATTTTGATTTGAAAAGTGTGAATTTCAAATAAAAAAATGCAAAATTTGATTTGAAAATGGTGAATTTCAAATAAAAAAATGACAATTTTCATTTGGAAACTGTGAATTTAAAATTAAAAAATGCAATTTTTTATTTGAAATGTGTGGATTTCAAATCAGAAAATTCAATTTTTTATTTGAAAATTGCAATTTGCATTTGTAAATGTTCAAAATGTAAGGCGAGAAGTTATTAAAATGGTTGTCCCAACTTCCGTTTTCCGACAAGAATGATCGGCCACCCCTTCTTTTAGTAGTTAGTTGTGAAAACATTTATCCAGCAATTCAGCTATATCCATAATGGATAACACAAGAAGGATTGAGCGACCCTTCTTGCAGTTTCGAACTAATATGAAAATAATATTAGGAATAAGAAGGGTCGGTCGACCCTTTTGAGAGTGTCGAACTATTATAAAAGTAATATTGGGAATAAGATGGCGCGGTCGACCCTTTAATTACAAGGGAATTGTAAAAATAGAACACCTTGTAAGTTATAACATATAAAAATGGTTTCTGACGACTTTTGTCTTCGATCCTTGTTTTTCGACAAGAAGGATCGGCCACCCCTTCTTTTCATAGTTAATTGTGAAAACCTCTATCCAGCAATTCAACTATATCCATAATGGACAACACTAGAAGGGTCGACCGACCCTTCTTGCAGTGTCAAACTATTATGAAAACAATATTGGGAATAAGAAGGGTCATCCGAGCATTCAATTTCGAGGGAATTGTAAAAATAGAACACCTTGGAAGTTATAAGATATAAAATTGTTTGTCCCTACTTCCGTTTTCTGACAACAAAGATCGGCCACCACTTCTTTTCGTAGTTAATTGTGAAAACATTTATCCAACAATTCAGCTATATGGATAATGGAGAACACAAAAAGGATCAACCAACCCTTCTTGCAGTGTCGAAATATTACGGAAATAATATTGGGAATAAGAAGGGTCGACCTACCCTTCTTGCAGTGTCCAACTATTGTGAAAATAATATTGGGAATAAGAAGATTCGGCCGACCCTTCAATTACGAGGGAATTGTAAAAATAGAACACCTTGGAAGTTATATCATATAAAAAGGGTTTGTCCCGACTTCCATTTTACAACAAGAAGGATCGGCCGCCCCTTCTTTTCACAGTTAATTGTGAAAACCTTTATCCAACAATTCATCTATAGCCATAATGGAGAATGCAAGAAGGATCGACCGACCCTTCTTGTAGTGTCGAACTATTATGAAATGAACATTGCGAATAAGAAGGGTCGGCTGACCCTTCATTTAGGAGGGATTCGTAACCATAGAAAAACTTGGAGAAAGTGCGGCCGCTCTTTCTCTGAGAATATTTCTACCTGCTAGCAAAGTCTTTAAAGCAAAAATTGTATAAATTTTGTTGTTAAAATGTTGATATCTTCTATCCTAGGGTGACACGTGGAACGATCTTATTGAGACACGTGGCATATTTGATTTGGAACATTTAGTATAGCAAGGTTACTAATGTTGGTTTAACCACAACACAATCAGGAAATGAAAATTCACTTATAGTGGTTTTAAGGATTAGGCACATGCAAGATTACCCTGTAGCTGGAAATGCTAATTGAAAAATTAACATGAATTTATTAATTTATGTTAATTATTTACAGAAATAGATAATTTTTTTAATTAAATAAATTCACTTCAAACATAAAAGACACACAAATCATTAGTAAAGACAAATCCAAACTGTAGATCAATGTATGGATAATTGATTGCAAAAATTCAATAGTGTTCATAAACAGTGTGGCTTATTGATTGCAAAAATTAAACAATGTTCATAGACAGTGTGGATTATTGATTGCTTATTTGGTGAAGTTTCGAGAACCCAAAACTCACAACCCGCATTTTCGGATTGTAGATTTTGAAAACGTTGAATAAAGCAATATTTTGAAACTTGACCCCGAATCCTGCATCCCGTAGGAGTAATCTCGGTCGTTCGTTTCTTTCTAGGTCTACGGTCCAGATATCATCCAGTAGAAAAAACCTTAAATAAACATTTTTTTCTAATTTTTCACTATCATTTTTAACGTTGGTTTTTACGCTCCTATGTGGATTTTACTGTAGAGTTTTTACCAGGGTCACCTGCACGGTTTTCAGCTGAAATCAGGTTCGTTTGTCGTTAATTTTGCATCTTCTTTTCACGCTTTTATTGTTTATGGGTTGATTTTGACTCTCGTTTGTTTATTTATCAGAATTTCCCAAAACCTTGATCATAATGTCTCAAACTACCCGGTCCAAGGCACCATAGGGATTCACTGACCAAGGATCCCAATTTCGGCATTTTCTCAGACCCCAGTGAGAGGGTGACTGAGGATTATCAAATGGACTGGGCAAAAATTTATTCAATCTTTGACAACCATGACCTTTCAGGCATCAAACAAGACCGGCTAGCCTATGAAAAAATTAGGGCTTCCCAAATTCATGCCATTGCTGCTCGCCCTTCCATCTTACCTTATACAGACCCTGTAAAATGGATTGTTGAAAATGCCAATACCAAAGACCGATCATTCAATGATTGCACAGGTTTGCAATTGACTAGCTTTCGCCCGGAGGTTTTTATCAGAGCTTTCAATCTCAAGCCAACTATACAAACCCTGAGTTCTAACTTTATTCAATCCTCCAAGACCAGAAATAATTTTGACAAGATGATGAAATGTTGGATGATGAAACCTAATAGTTTCGTGCCCAAGGTGGATGATCTCTATCCTATTATTTGGTTCAAGGAACCTTACTTTTTACTCGCAGCCATGCTTTGCAGGCTTTTTGGTCTCCCCAATTGTTCATTTTTCAAGGCTGAATGGGCTCCCATAGCCCATCATGTGTTAACAACAGGTGAATCCTTTCCTTGGGCATCCATCCTGTCATCAAAAATTAAGACACAAATTCAAAACTATCAAAAGGCACCCACCTCAAAGAAGCCACATTTTTATCTATCAACCTACATCCTTGATGTCTTCTGCGCTGACTTTCAATATCCTAACTTGGGGTGGAATCGAACCCCTGAGGCTCCACCAGTTCATATATATCATTCTGCATTATGGGAAAGCAATTATCTACCCTTGCTTTATGAAATTTGTGACCACTTCATGGGTACCATTTATTTTAAATTATTTCACCAGGAAGCTCCTACCTTCTCAGCATATGCCAGAACCTTCATCAAAACCATTGGGGACTGGTATGTTTATGAGTCTTTTGCATATATCAGAGTTTGGGGAAGTGACATTGTTCAACTGTTGCCCAAAATTGTACCTGACAAATTGGTTATTCAAGAAGTTTCCTATCAAACTGTCACTGCTGGAGTCTACATGAAACTTACTGGTCCTAAAAAGAGAGGTTGGCCTAAGTTCTCTCTAAATCTTGTCCCACTAGTTATTCCTACTTCAACCTGGGCTGTTGTACTTGGTGATCAGTTGGCTCCTTTGAAGTTGGGAAAAGCACCCAAAAGAAAGCATGATCCCAAGAAATTATTGGATGCACACTTCAAGCAATATCACAGGAAAATGGACTATGTCCATGAATATTTTTCAGATGACTCTATCTATCGAGGGGTGAACACCTTCCCTGAAGTGTTAGCAAGAGCCAAGAGCTTGGATGAGCAGCGACAGATTATGGCATTTCAGAAAGAAATAAAATCTCAGGTTTATGGGCAAAGAACCTTGGAGTTGAATATCACTGAACAGGTTAGAAGGAGCAGAGAACAAAAGAAAATTCAGCTAGCCAATGATCCCTTAATGCTTACTTATACATATGGAGACAAAGGTAAAAATCCCATGGAGGAACCTCCTCAGATTAAAACCACTAAGCAAGTTAAATACTTGTTGCAGACATCTCAGAATTTTCAGCAACATTTGGCAAAATTGACTTCAGTGTTGGGTACCAAGATAGCTGAATCACCCAAGGTTGCTATGAGTGTTCAAGTAACTGTTGCAGCTTCGCAGCTAGTTGATGACTCGACAATGATTGAAGATAATCCTCCTAAGAGACAGAAAGTTCAGGTTTCCACATCTGAAGTTCCTACTGTTGATCTCACTAACAGTGATGTAGAAGATGAGCCACAGGATGCAGTTCAAGTGACTAAAGAAGTACCTGAAAATGTAACTGACAAAGTTGTGGAAGAAGTCACTAGGGAAGTGACAGACAACTCACAGTCACTTACAGACTTGTTGGACAATATTTAAATGGACCATTCTGATCTTGATCAACCAATTTTGGAACTTACCTCTACTAACCTTGACATCACAGTTCCATCACTTTTGTTACCACCCATCCAGGATCTTTGTATTTTGCCTGCAGGGGAAATCCCACCACTCTCTATTTCACAGTTTTTTCACACTTTGACTCATAGGGCCACCCCTTTTCCTAGTAACTCAATTTCTTTTTCCATTCCTTCCTCTATAATTGCAGAATCCCAGTCTTTGACTGGCCTCCTGCCTCCTGCAATTACCCACATCTACTTCATCATTACCCACTGACAGAGATTCAGTCACAACTACTTCTTCATTACCATCAGCTACTAATGGTGACCAAGTTCTCCTTTATGAAGCTATCACTTCAATCCCTTCTCCTACTATTCTCTCATCAATTACTCAAATTTTTTGTACCCCTATGGTTGTTCCTCAAGTTACCATGCCTATGCTCAATGCCATGGCCACTCAAACTCCCTCATTGATTTCAACGGAAAATGTTATTTTAGTCACTTCTGAAGTAATAACTGAATGGGAGGATGATGAAATAGTCCCTCTTGGACATTACTTCTACAGTAAGGATAATAAGGTAGTGGTAAAGAGGGGTAAGAAGAGAAGCATTGATAAAAAAATCTTAGAAGTGTTTGTTCCTAACCAGATAGTCTGGGCTCAACAAGCCAGTAACCCTCACACAGGGGCAATTGAGACAGCTACAACCCTAGGGCCATTTGCAGGAGCAAACCTTGATTCAATACAGGTTCTCAATAGATAAATTTATCAGAAGAGGGAAGAAGTGGAGAAGCTTCAAGAAGAGCTGGCAAAGTATAAAGAGGAACATCAAATTTATGTTGATGATCTTAGAAGGATTTGGGAAGATAAATTGGGAGATGAGGAGCGCAAGAACCAATCTTTGCAGGTTGAACTTCAAAGGTTACAAGCTAAGAATTATGCCAATGTTCAGCAAATTGCTTTATTGCAAAAACACTGTGAGGATGCAACTGCAAGTGTAGCCTCTTCTACTTTCTTCAAGATGACATCTCAGGAATTCAAGGACTTGGATTCTCAAGTTAATAAAGAGTATCACGAATACCTGGAAAAGTTGTTTTTGCACATTGGATGAAATTAGAGAAACTCATATCACTTTTGGCAAGATGCTTAGTGCCTTTGAAAGGCAGGAAGGTAAAAGGATTGAGTATTCCAAGGCATATAATAACATTGTTGAATGGCATAAGTACACTAAAGAAATTCCAAAAGGATTTCCCATGCTTAGCAGTTTTCAATTTAAGAAGATCAGAGCTGCGTTGAATACTTGGTTGGAAATAAACGAATCAGTTGAAGATATTCTTAAAAAATCCCAAGCCATCTGTAGCAGGCGATGGTATGCAGCAGATAATGTTATGTTGGCTCTCCAGTTTCCTACCATGGAACTCATCGAAGATCCATGTCCACCTAAATTGAAGATTGAGGAAGTTGAGCGTAAGTTTGATGAAGTTCAGCAGCAAATTCAGCTTCTAGAAGAAGTCAAGGTTGATGATGTGGAGCAGTTGATTAGGAAGCCAATTTCCCTGGAATGTGAGATCCAAGTCTACATCCGTATATGGCATAAGCTGGCAAGGAATGAGATGGAGAAGTTCGAATGCAATGCCCAGTTGGGACTCGAGTTAGCAAATTATCCTATGATAGATGAGTTGTTAGAGATTCGGGGCAAATGGCAAGATGTCCTAGGACATTAGGTTATTTTTTATTTTTTAATCCCTATTTTTTGTGGATCTCCATTTTTGTACCCTGTTGTAGTTCTTATTGGACAGATGCCTCTTTTGAAAAGGGGTGGATAATTTTGGGATTGGGAATCAGCAGGAGACAACTAGGGATTCTCTGTCTTACTGGAGCTTTGTAATTTTGTTTGTAGAACTCATTAATACAGTAAAGTAATCTCATTGAATCTTTTCCTGTTTATTGTTCAAGTTTCTTTGACAATGTTTGATTTCGTATCTCAAATTGTCATCTACAGTATGTGATCCCTTTTGCATGTATGAATTAATGCACAGGTCTGTTGTACTGATTTCTCTTATGGCTGATCTATGTATAAAATATCTTATTGAATTTCTTTAATTAAGATATTTTTCTTTATCGACTTCTGCAAATGATTCACATGCTATTTGATTAATGTTAATTTTTCAATTGACACAGTGATCACAGATTGATCTTGAATAGGTTTAAATGACTTGAATTATTCTCTTTTAATTTTCATTAATTGGTGATGATTTAAGTAAACAAGTAAAATGCATCTTTTACATTTCTGTTGGAGTTGGAAAACATGCTTGTTCCTTTCACATCAAGACCGATCTGCACAACAAAAAGTCTTCCTTAGAATATATTCTAACTTATATTAGGATCCCTCCCCTCGTGCTCTCCATGTGCTAGGGGGATGGCCCCATAGATCATGCTGACATCCGTAGCCAGGGGATAATGCTCCTCGAACTGAAGTTTACTTGTGGAAGTAATTGTAAATAAGTAACTTTACACATTTACATTAGTATCATCATAGTAGCATTATACGAAAGCTATTCTATTCTTTCTTTTTCTTTTTTTTAATAGAAACATTCTTTTTTTTAATAGAAACATTCTTTTTTTTAAATAGAAACATTCTTTACTTTAGTTTTTTTAAATCGTAGCATTATTTCTTTTCTTCTTTTTCTAAATAGAATGAAATCTCATAAAAAGAATGAAAAGTGTTGTTAGTTATTATTATTTTTTAATTAAATCCCTTCATGCTAGAAGGGAGGTACGAATCTATAACCTTCAAATGTGAATTTAAAATCAAAAAATGCAATTTCTGATTTGAAAAGTGTTCAAAATCGCAATTTTCATTTGTAATTGTTCAAAATTTTAAGGTGAGAAGCGATAACATATAAAAATAGTTTTTCCCGACTTTCGTTTTTCGACAACAAGGATCAGCCGCCCCTTCTTTTTGTAGTTAATTATGAAAACCTGTATCCAACAATTTATCTATATCCATAATGGAGAACACAAGAAGGATCGATCGACCCTTCTTGCAGTGTCAAAATATTATGAAAAGAATATTGGTAATAAGGGTCAACGGACACTTCTTGTAGTGTCCAACTATTATGAAAATAATATGGGGAATAAGAAGGGTCGGGTGACCCTTCAATTATGAGGGAATTGTAAAAATAGAACACCTTGGAATTTTTATCATATAAAAATGGTTTGTCCTGACTTCCATTTTACGACAAGAAGGATTGGCCGCCCCTTCTTTTTGTTGTTAATTGTCAAAACCTTTATCCAGGAATTCAGCTATAGCCATAATGGATAATACAATAAGGATCAACCGACCCTTCTTGGAGTGTCGAACTATTATGAAAAGAATATTTGGAATAAGAAGGGTCGGCCGAACCTTCATTTAGGATGGAATTGTAACAGTAGAACACCTTGGAGAAAGAGCAGCCTCTCTTTCTCTGAGAATATTTCCACTTGCCAGCAAAGTCTTTAAAGCAAAATGTCTATAAATTTTGTTGTTAAAATGTTGATATCTAGTATCCTAGGGTGACACGTGGAATGATCATATGGTGACAGGTGGAATGATCATATTGTGACACATGGCATATTTGATTTGGCACACTGAGTATAGGGAGGTTACTTATTTTTATTTGATTTGGCACATTGAGTATAGCGAATTTACTAATGCGGGTTTAACCGCAACACAATCAGGAAATGAAAATTCACTCAGTAGTTTTAAGGATTATGCACATGCAAGATTACCCTGTAGCTAGAATGCTAATTGAAAAATTAACATGAATTTATTAATTTATGTTAATCATTTGCAGAAATAGATAAATGTTCTAATTAAATAAATTCACTTCAAACATAAAACACACACAGATCATGAGTAAAGACAAATCCAAACTGTAGATCAAACTAATCAGAGGCAGGAGGCAGGATATGATTAAACATGACATTGCTATGCAAAGAAAACTAATCAGAGGCAGGATAGTTGATTAAAGAGATTTTGTTTGGTGATTAAATAAGAAGATATGAACAACCCATCAATATAGAGCTTATGATAATGAATTCTATACCGACTTTAGCAGAAAATGGTAGTGGATGCTTGAAATGAAAGCAACAGAGCATAATATTTATGACTTCTATCCCGATACAACACTTATCCAAGCATGAAAAAGCATAACAGTATGAATTAAAAAGTGAGAGAAACATTCACATAAGAGAAGAAGTAAACAGATTGTAAGACGAATAACACATGAATCTTTGATAGAAAACCTAGCTCGACCTAGCCAGATTTTATTAAAATATATCTCAGAGTGCTTAATAACATAGGGAATTCACGAGTCCAACAAAATTTTTCAACCCTTTATCCTTCTATTACATTGCTTACATAGATGCTCAAAGCCTTCCGGCTCGAGCTTCCTCAACAGGAAGTTGTTACAATGTAGGTGACACCTATTCAAAAAGGTTCACCACCCTCAGGAATTACTTACAACAAAATGACAATGCTGGTAAAACTGGCTCAATTTCCTTTTACAAAATTACTGAGCATGTTTACCAAAAGACAACAGACTCTAACAAAATAAACAAAATGCTTCAACAAATATTTCCTCCATGCTGCTATCCCATGATCATCAAATCTTCAGCGGTTCAATATCAGCTTTCCCTTCCCATATTTCTCAATGAGCTTCCATAGCTCGGCAGCTGGCAGCTCTGAGGTGGCCAACTCCTTCATTAAGACTCAGATCTCAGTGTGGTCCCTATAAGAGTAGCTTCGCAGATGTGCACTAGCCTCCTTGAACATCATGCTTAACTCAAAATCCTTTTCCATTTTCTCCACCACTGTCTTCCCTGATAGCAATTGATCCATACCTACAAAATCATTGAAATTCACTTTACATCCTGCCAATTTTTCTAATATTCTTCTTCTATGAGCATTGTTCCATGCTCCTCCCAAAACAGAGGTAACACTTTCTTGAACAAAGGGTCAAACATGTCTTTGAAATACTTGATCTGTTGTGCCATGACATCTATTTTAGCTTGAATAGCCTTTACCTGCTGGTGCTTGTGCATCACTTTTTTGGCTCCAATGATGATGGAAACCCTATCTGTTACACCATTTGTCTTGACCTTCTCCTCAGATAAGCCGTTCAGGAATTCGATGGCATTCTCAGTATACTCTACAGGTTTTTTGTTCAATTTCTCATTTGCTGCTGTCACACTACTCTTGGCTAATTTTATCACTGTTTCCTTGTCCAAGACAAAATCGAGGAAGGGCCTCAATTTCCCTACTTCTTCAACAATGCCATCCCAGATGACCTGCCTAGCCTCTAGCAAGGAAGTTTTCCCTATAGCTTGTCTTGCCAACTCATCATATTTACCCTGCAACTCCTGGTGCTTGGCTTCCCAAGCCTCCTTTTCTCTTTCTACATTATCCTTCAGGGTTTTCAGATTCAAATTCTGCTTTTTTAATCTTGTTATTTCCACGTCCTCCAGACTAGCTTCGGCTATAGCCCCTACCAGGGAGAAACCACCAGCCTCTATGGATGGAGTGGCCATGCTTTCTACTTCTTGATCTTTCTGCTGTAGTCTCTTCTCAAGCTCTTCCACTTCGGCCTTTAATATTTTCTCACTTGCCACCACAGTGGCTATATCTATCTGCCATTGTTTTTCCTTCGCTTCAAGCTTCAATAGCTTAGCCCTACAATCTGTCAAGTCAGTCTGCAACTTCTCCTTCTTTTCCTCCAATTCTGTTAGCTCAGAGACTGCTACTAACTGGGTAGAGGGGATTTTCAGCCCCTTTTTTAGAGATTGGATGATGTTGTCTTTTTCGTTGAGTAGGTTTTGAATAATGGCTCTTTTATCAAGATGGCCCTCAATGGCCACTATGTCACCCTACAATTTTTTTTATCTTTGCCTTATGAGATTTGTTTTCCATCTTTTCCTGCTTGAGCTGGCTGGCAACCTTACTCTTACTGGCCTGTACCTTTGATAGCTCCAAAGCAGTCCTCAACAGTTTAGTATAAATAACATCCTCAGTTTCTTTGTGCAAGTTTATTACATCTGGGACGGGGATGTCATCTAAATTCATCCTTAGCTCAGTGGCCTTGCTCTTGGTGGCCAAGGCCAAACTCAGGGTGTTCTGAGCGAGGCTCCTGCTAGTCACTAGAGACACTTCTTTGCTTGAAATTTTCCTTAGTTCAGTATATAACTTGGACTCCTCTGAGGCTTCCCGTGATTCCACCTTGTATTCATCTATCAACTCATCTCTAGTCTTCCCTAAGCCAGCAAGATGAGTGGCTGCTGGGTTAAACACATAATCTTTGATCTCAAATGATGTAGCTTATCCACCTATTTCTTTTTTCCTTTACGAGTCCCCACTGGGACTAGTTGCTGCTCAGATTCATCAATTTTCTGCCTCTTTGGGGCTCTCTCAGCTTACCCTTTTGTGTCCATAGGGACACTGTCAGCTTCCTTGCTAGAGTTTATTAAGTTGATGGCTATAGGCATGGCTACTGGCACTGATAGGACTACGCTAGAAGAGCCAAGAACTGTGGGTGTGTTCCCTTGTCTCAGCAGGAAGGAGCTCTCAGGTGTTTCTATTTCCATCTGGCTCCTGCTAGGACATTCCAATAAATTTACAGCTTCTACCATTCCTGGAATTTCGAAATGCACAAAATCCTTCATGTCGCTTTCCTTCCTCCTGTTGAAAATGATGTGGTGGGGATCATAGTTTAAGTCTATATCTGTTTTGAAACCCATATCCTTTATCTTGCATTCGATGGTTGTAAGAGCTCCTTTGTTTTTTATTAAGAATGGACCTACATTCCATGGAAACACAATATCAGAGCCATTTCTATGATCTCGAAAGTGCTCATCTTCTGCCTTCAATTTTTGTCTGATGAATTCTAATGCAAACATTATGGGGGTCGGGAAAACTGGTAGCACGTAGGGTGCATAAGCATACCCATAAACCCTGATGATTGTGCCATGCTCTGAAAGGAACCAATCTCTGACCCTCTTCTCAGGAGAAAGCTGTAGTAACTCCTGCGTTTCTAGCAATACTCTAGGCAGCTTCTTTTGGAAAATGACCTAATAAACCTCAGACATGATCTCATCATGGAAATTTGTGTAATCAGTGTGCATATCCTATGTAAGTAGTACCTCAAGCATTTGCAAGTTTTCCTCATTGAATGCCAGGAACATTTTTAGTAAGTAGGACTGAAATCTGAAAATCCTTGTTTCTTGGAAATTCTTTAGCTGGGAGTGTATACTTTCAACCAAAACTTCATCAAACCTGAGGCATGCACATTGGGTAGACTGGCTTGAGTCATCTGATTCCAGGGGGCAGGTGCCTAGGACAAATAGAAAACTTATTAGAGGTTTTGTGACATACATATCATAGTCTAGACCTAGGAATTTGCTCATCATGGCGATAACACCTCTGGATTCTTCCGTGAATAGTCTGGCTTCAGCTAGGAAATCTTGCTCTTGTATTTAGACAGTAGGATTCAGACAGGACCTGTAGAAATTCTATTTTACTTCAATAGGGGATTGTCTAAAAAACTGAATTAGGGCTTCCTCGGTATACCCTATAGCTTTCTAACAAAACTCTTTTGGGACTGATAGGGATTTTCTAAGGGTTTGGGTGTCGATTTCGCAAAGAATATTGGACTTGGAAGAATCCATGATTGCCCTCTCGGTGGAAGAGTAGTTAGAAATGCACCATTCAACAAATTCGGGAAAACCATGGGTTTGGCTGATTGTAAATAGATGGAAATAGGACTGGTGGACCTGGTGCACGTCTATACCTCACTCCCTAACCAGTTTCAGCTTGTTTTTTACAGTTTCCATGGGATCATCGGTCATCACAGTGTCGTAGACCTCTACATCTCTGTCTATAAACAGTGTTTCTATGGGTTCTCTATCACTCAATTCATCCATTAAATAGTTTACTGTGGAGCAGATAAACTACCTGTTCTTTTGAGGTTGGCTTGGGCCCCTGGTTCACCTGTTTGCTTCTTCACAGCTTGCTCCTATCGCTTTCAGATGCAAAATAGGAATCTAGCTCTCCGTACAGGTGAGTTTTTTATATTATTTATCCTTTGCTATCACCCCTGCATCTCCTGCGATGTGGAAGCTTCCTTGGCCATCCATTTTCCTGAGCCCTAGTGGCCTCAAATCCCGCCACATGTCGCCTCGAATCCTGGCCATCAAACACTGTGTCTTTTACCAACTTTGCGGATTTGTCTTGCGTTGATGTTTCGTGCAAGTTAGATCCGCGAACAAAACCTCATCCATAGATCTCGGCCTCCTCAGATCTGTGTCGTCCAAACCCGCGGGCCTCTACCAAAAGTTCACGGATCCGAAAGTTTGTTTGCTCCACGCATGTCGTATCGGAGAAGTAGTTCCCGACCGTTGATCTGCTACTTAATATGCTTGTGGGTTAAACCTCTCGCCTCCATCTAGAACACCTCACCCTATTTGCGCGAAGCATGCTCATGACTGTAGATCTTCACCACCGCCAATCTAGACCGTTTATTTGCGCATATATGTAACTGTAGGCGGACCTCAGCAATTTAATTCTCCTTGCAAATTTTTGAGCTTGGGATTTGATCAGTTCACCCTTGAGGCCATCAATACCTACCCAAATGATTCTATTTTGATCAGACCACCGAGGCTTTCTCCGTTCTTTTTAGAAATTGAGCCTCCCAGTTTTATCCAGGACAACGCTAGTGCTAACACCGACAAGCTAAATGGGCAAGCTAAACTTCATTTGAATCACTCGGTGTAATCTTATCCACAGTATCAAGACAAATTGACGGTTAAAACGTAAACATGCCGGAAGGAAAAGAAGGGTTGCGGGCTTTTATTTGATAAATATATACATTCTTTCCGCAATCCTCAATTCGCAATTGTGGGTTGCAAGTTCCGGAAAGAAAATATATCAAAACCGAAAACCAAGATTCCAGAATTGGCTAAGTTATAACATATAAAAAGTGTTTGTCCCTATTTCTATTTTCCGAATAGGCAGTCAATCGGCTAACTTATAACATATAAAAATTGTTTGTCCGGACTTCTATTTTCCGACAAGAAGGATCGGCTGCCCCTTATTTTCATATTGAATTGTGAAAACATTTATCCAGCAATTCAGCTATATCCATAATGAAATACACAAGAAGGATCGACCGACCCTTTTTAGAGTGGCGAATTATTATGAAAATAATATTTGGAATAAGAAGGGTCGAGCGACCCTTCTTGCAGTGTCGAACTATTATGAAAATAATATTGGGAATATGAAGGGTCGGCCAACCTTTCAATTACAAGGCAATTTTAAAAATAGAACACCCTGGAAGTTTTAACCTATAAAAAATGGTTTCTCCTGACTTCCGTTTTCCGACAAGAAGGATCGGCCGCTCCTTTTCGTAGTTAATTGCGAAAACCTTTATCCAACAATTCGGCTATATCCATAATAGAGAACACGAGAAGGATCGATCGACCCTTCTTGCAGTATCAAACTATTATGAAAAGAATATTTGGAATAAGAAGGGTCGGAAGACCCTACATTTACGAGGGAATCGTAACAATAGAACACCTTTGAGAAAGAGCGGCCGCTCTTTCTCGGAGAATACTTCCTCTTGCCAGCATAGTCTTTGAAGCAAAACGTCTATAAATTTTGTTTTTTAAATGTTGATATCTAATATCCTAGAATGACACATGGAATGATCATATTGTGACACATGGCATATTTGATTTGGCACATTCAGTATTAGAAATATAGTTGGCTCGCATAGAATATTGGCTCGTATAGAATATTTTTTCCAATGAGCACCACTGAATTTGGCAGTATGAGTATAGCGGATCATATTTTAGTATTTAAGTAGTTACTCTGAGGATAATTACTTGATTTTAAGTGCAGCGGATAAACCACTTCTAAAGGCCAATTATTCTTAACCACAATTACAACACTTAACGACAGTTAGTGCGCAAATTACGACACTTATCACAAATCCAATTTTGTAACAAATAACCATCCATTATCAATCCCAATGGCTATAAGTTGTATTATTTCCCTTTTATAAAACTTTAATGAAAATGAGAAAATACAACTTTTTGTTGACCAAGTGGAAATTTAGAAACACAACAATTTTGTTGCTTAAAACTGCCACATAGAGAAAATTATTTAGAAACCAATTTTGTCTACTATCAACCCTTGAGAACATCCACCACTCTGAACACTATTCCCCATATTTTCTCTTTGTGCCTTGACTGTTGCAAGGCCCTTCTCGTTTATTCTAATTTTTTCTACTGCAAGGCCCTTCTTGGTGACCATGCCCATATGTTGTTATTTACATCGATCTTCATGTTTTCTTCTACACCAACAACCCATTGTTGTTGTCTATCTAAGCATTTTTTAAGTATATATATTCCCTGTCCAAAAACAATCTAGTTTAAATTTTTCCCTTCAGCAGATAAAATAATCACCTGTCCATAGTAAATTTTTTATTAATATATATTTTAAAATTGATTAAAATTTCACATTTACATAGAAAATAAAAGTTTTAACTATATAGCGAATGCTCATGGCTGAAAATATTTTCAATGTGTATGTTTATTTCCAGGTATGATATGCATAGAAAGGTCCAATGGTTACATGTCAAGTTAACAATTTGGAGTTTTCTATTTTAATGCCAAGTTGTTTATGTTAACTTATCAAACAAATTAATGATCATGGAAAAAAAAATTAAAAGAAATTAGAAAGGTTAGCTGTAAAATGTAAATCCAAATTCTGCTAAGAGTGACCCACAAAAATTAATGACGGTTTAGAGAATAAAGTGCCCATCAAAAATAAGTTTTGGAAAAAAACGTGATAGTTTAACATGACGGTTCCAATATGACAGTACTAGCATCTAACTCCTGATAAATATCATCAATTGCCTTACCCAAAGTGCTCTTTTTTATCTAATGGCATTTATACCATGCATTTTGACAGTCGTCTATTGTGTCTAATCTCATTGTAAACAAGCTTCTTTTTCTGTCATATCCTTCTTTGGCCACAGGAGCATTTGATCCCATAGAATTTATAACATTCAACTATCAAATTTCTTAGCACATTCAACTATTGATCGAAGTGGAATTTTTTATATACAAAAATTTGAGCAACAATGTTCGGTACCAATGTTTGAAAGGTGTGCACCCTGATTTATTGCAGGCCTATAAGGTAACAATCTTAAATTTCATTCGTAAATTTTAGAAGAAGCTGGTATATCCACTACTCACCCTTGGACAACATGCCATGCAAGAAAACACCACTTCATCGACCAGAATACCAAAGGAGATGTCACCCAAAATTGTTCCCCCAACAAAATCAGTCTCACTCACATTTGTTACAAAACCTATGGAAATGCAATCCTTTCTTTATGAACACTTATGTAACAACTTAACGTTTCTCATAATAAAAGAAGATTTATTCTCAGTTGTTGTGATATGTGCTACACTCGTCGAAGTAGAAGATGGTATATCATTCACCTCATTCTCAGTTGTTATGATATGTGCTGCCTCATTTACAGAATTGTATGGCCTTGTTCAATTATCTTTAACATGTGTATATTCACAATGGAGAGTACCTGGAAGGACCATCTGTAAAGAACATTCTTCAAAAACATTCCAAATGTATAACATCCAAAGGAACATTATCGAGGTCAAGCAAAGTGTTTGCAGGCCATCTTATAATAGAGCCTTCAAATACACCACAATCCTCGCAATTGCGGAAGACTTTATGAACTAAAATACCAAACTCACCAGCATCTAGTACTTTGAATTGTATAATGTCTCCCTTAAAAACAGTTGACACTAATCCCTGAGCAACATACTGTGTCTTTAAAGAACATTGATGTATCAAATTAAGTAGTAGATTCAGATTGATTATTGTTGAAAGCGCTTGGAACATAAAGCAATGTTTCTATATTAAAATCGATTATTCTTTTAATCATCCATACAACAAAATATCCACTGCTCACCCCTGGACAACATGCCATACAAGAAAACACCACTTCATCGACCAGAATACCAAAGGAGAAGTCACCCAAAAATGTTCCCCCAACAAAATCAGTCTCACTCACATTTGTTACAAAACCTATGGAAATGCAATACTTTCTTTCTGAACACTTATGTAACAACTTAACTTTTCTCATAATAAAAGAAGTTTTATTCTCAGTTATTGTGATATGTGCTACACTCATCGAAGTAGAAGCTGGTATATCATTCACCTCATTCTCAGTTGTTATGATATGTGCTACACTCATCGAAGAAGAAGTTGGTATATCATTCACCTCGTTCTCGCGAAGAACGGACCCAATCTGGTTAACGATAGCATATACAGGCCATTGAATATAACCACCAAAATCCTCTGACAATGTATCTGCACCTTCTGATTGATAGTGAAATGGAAGACTTGCATTCAAAGACTTGGTAACATTTACAATGATACCACCTTCATTAATGTTGATATTATGCAAAAAAATTCTTTCTGGAAGCGAGATTCCTTCAGCAACTTCCAATCCATTCAAAAGTAGGTCCACACATTGTTGAGTACCAAAATACATTGTATAAACAATATCTAAAATATAAAATAACAGCACACATTGTTCAGAACCAAAATCCAGTTCATAAGCGTTTTATGAAATATAAAATAACAGGAGCACATTAACAATCATATTTATTTTAAACAAAGATATAACATAGATTATAATATATAAAAAATGGCTGTTCGGACTTCCATATTTCCAAATGGTAGGATCGGTCGCCCCTTTTTGTAGAAGAAGCGAACACAAGAAGGATCGAACAACCCTTCTTGCAATCTAGAAATATTACGAAAAGAATTCTGGGTAGAAGAAGCATCTCCCCCCTGTTCATTTATGACGAAATATTAAAAATGTTCAACCTACAAATGCTAGGCCATCAATATATGTATTTTGAAAATTGTGAAAAAGGGAAGAATACTGACCACAACAAGGGTCGGCCGACACTTCAGTTATGGAACAAATTTAATTATATTTAATCTATGAAGGCTATGCCAACAATTCTCGACTTCCAACTTCCACTGTAAATAGTAGGGACTCGGACATTATCTAAGTTCTAACATATATAAAAATGTTTGTCCCGGCTTCCATTTTCCAAAGAGAAGGATCGTCCGCCCCTTCGTTTAGGAGATAATTCTGAACAACTATATCCAACAATTCACCTATATCCAGAATGGCGAAAGAAAGAAGGATCGACCGACCCTTCTTGCATTCTAGAACGATTATGAATACAATACTGGGCAAAAGAAGGGTCGGCCGCGGTAAATTTATGAGGGAATTGTAAAATTATTCAACCTACGAAGGCTAGTACATCAATTCATCTATATCTAAAATGGTGAACACCGGAATAATACTGAGCACGGCTAATTTATAACATATAAAATTGTTTTCCCTGACTTCTATTTTTTTAGAAGAAGGAGCAGACGCCCCTTCGTTTAGTAAATAATTGTCAAAACGTTTATCTAGAAATTGAAAGATATCCAGAATGGTGAAGACGAAGAAGGATCGACTGACCTTCTTGTAGTCTCAAGCTATAACGAAAATAATATTGGGAAGAAGAAGGATCGTCCGCCCCTTCTTTTACGAGGGAATTCTAAAAACAGAACTTGGAGAAAGAGCGGTCGATCTTTCTCTTTGGATATTTCCACTCTCCAGCAAAATGTGTGAAGCAATGTTCCTATCAAATATGTGTTTAGAGTGCCAATATCTACTTTATCCACTCCGAAAACTCATCCCTAGAGGAAGGAGCGGACTCTCTTTCTCCTCAGCATCTACCTCGAACACCCCAAAATGGAACAACCTTATGATAGAGCTACCTCACTTTCATTGAAAAAATTTTGACTTGACGGCAAACTCTTTGTAGCAAAACATCTGTAAAAAATTTCGTTCAAATGTCAAAATCTAGTCTCCAGGGCGACACATGGAACGTTCAGATTGTGCCACATGGCTTTGATTATTCCAGTTCTGATCTGTACTACACTCGGTGAAGTAGAAGCTACTATATCATTCACCGCAGTCTCGGCCCAAAAGTTGAAAGAATGTTTGTCTGGTTATTAAATCGCAGTTAGAGTCTTTCCAACTAATGGCATCCCTATCTGCATTGCCGTCACTATTAAATTCATTTTCCAACACGGCCTCCTGCCTAAATTTTAAGAACATTTTTATCAGCTTTATCTCTGAAACTAAATGCCTTGGTATCGTATGCAAGATTCACATGTGTTCTCATTGCATCCAACAATTTGAGTCATACACCGCGTCCAACTACGCAATACATGGGACTTTTCTAGCCAAGATACTGTATTGGCAAACAATTATACCTTAGTATTGTTTAAAGCTAGTATTTGATTGCTTAATTTTATTCAATTAATTTAAATACTTAAATTATATATATTTATATTAAAAGAAATGTAATCAATATTATATAAATTAAGACATAAATTATCAATTTCAAATATTTCAAATAAAGTATTAACGTTTACATAGATCAGTATACTATAGTGAATATTAGCTGCAAAATGATATTAAAAAGAAAAAACATGTTTCAATTTTTCGAGTTCATTTCTCGTTATATTTTCCAACAAACCTAGCCAAATGCTAGAGGATTTGCAGAAAACTATATGGAATATATGAAAATAATACGCTACATCACCAAACAAAAAACGTATGCAAGCTAGCGGGAATTGACATTAAACCTGTTAATTTCGTTAATTTAGCCAGTAATGAGTAACGCACGATTTTTCAAATATAACGTTGTGAATTCATATTAATGGACTGTAAGAAGATAACTAAACAGAATTGAATGGTGGAAGGAAATCTGAAGAATGTAAAACATTCAACGACTTTAAATTACTGTAAACTTCAAATTGTCATTGCATTGATTTTTGACAACCCCGGAAGATATCGATTTTTAGCCCGGCGGCTGAATAAGCATGCTCTGTTACAAATTTAGATTTATGGTTTGAATAATATAAATACCTTCCAATTGAAAAACTAGCAGTCGATTCTTCAAACCAATCTTACTGCTCTACCCGCCCAACACTCTTCTTGGTTCCACCTCAGCAAAAGAAAACCTCGATCCTCAGAGAAAACAGAGCTCCAAACTATCAAACACAAAGAGTTTGAACTTTAAGTTTCAATGTAGGTAGTGGGCGGGAAGAACAGTGTGGTGGGACAAGTTTCAATGTAGGTAGTGGGTGGGAAGAGCAGTGTGGGCGGGAAGAGCAGTGTGGGCGGAAGAGCAGTGTGGCGGGATATCAATGCAGAAAATTTCATGACATTTATTATCATAGTGTGGAGGGATATCATCTATATGTCGTGACACATAAACACAATCCATCATAAACGGGAGCCTCATAAATGTGATGAGATTATTCACGCGAGTGATACAATCCATCATTTACCATTATCGCTGTAGAAACCATTTTAAATGGTGGAAAAGATCAACTCCATTCCAACGTACAAACCATTTTAAATGTTCAAAAAGATCACCTCTGTGTGAACGTACAAACCATTTTAAATGGCTGAAAAGTTCACCTCCATGCCAACGTACAAACCATTTTAAATGAAGGAAAAGATCACCTCCATGCCAACGTACAAACCATTTTAAATGAAGGAAAAGATCAATCGGGTGGCGGAAGATCAAGGGTCCCACTTCCGTTCCGCATCTCCAACATGCACGCTAGGATGAGGGGATGGGTGGTTGTGAAATATGAAACCACTCTCCACATGGCAGCACCACATGATTTTGCAAGTTGGAAGGGCAGTAAGGAAAACCACCTTCCTCCATTTGTGAAACCACCTTCGCCCATCCTTCACGGTAGCTGGCACGTGTGGATATGATGTGGTCGGTCCACATCACACCTTCTGCCCACGCAACTCCTCCACGTTGGGGATTCTGCCAATGTGTCTCCTCCGTGCCAGTCTTCATTCCCACGTGGCTTCTCCACGTCAACCTGCACATGCACAGTGGAAAACACCTTTCAATAACACAATCACAACATAATTAAAAACCTTTCAATTACACAATCACAACATGCAAGAATGAAATAAAAACGCATCAGAATCAAACGCATAAGAATACTTATCTTTATGCAACGCAGATCCAAGCAACTGGCTTTGTAAGAGCACTTTTCCACTTACTAGCATCAATATAAATATGTGTTTGTTTATCAGTTGCAGAAAATTATAGATAAAATGAGTTAATTTAACGAAGAAATTCATTTAACACATAATAACACATGAATCGTATATTAATAAAAATCCAACCTACAGATTGATGTATTCATTAAATTGGAAACATAAAACATAGTTCAAAGAAATTTGACAAATTAATATCCGAAAAAGATGGCCAAGAGAAACTGACTGAGTTTCATTAATTATGCAAAAAATTACAATGAATCAATACATAAACATTAGAATAAATTTACCTAAATTATACATAATCCAAATTGAATCGACATCCCCACAACTTGCCTTGATATTCTTCTTCCTGTGTCCTCGTGGTGCCATCCTCCTCCCAAAAGATAGGAAGTCCCTTCTTGAATAATGGATCAAACATTTCTCTAAAGAGTTTTACTTGATGTGCTAAAATGTCTATCCTTGCTTGAATTGTGTTCATTTGGTGATACTTATTCACCACCTTCTTTTCCCAAATAATACTAGACACTCTATCCTAAGTTTATGCTAGTTGTTTTCACCTCATCCTCTGTCAGCCCATTCAAAAATTCTATGGCCTTTTTTGCACAGTCCATGGGCTTCTTGTTGAACTTTTCCTTGACTGCTATTAGGCTTTGCCTAGCTAACTTTATTACACCCTCTTTGTCCAAAATGAAATCAAGATATGGCCTCAATTTCTCTACCTCCACAATAATGTCATCCCAAATGACTTGCTTTGCTTCCTGCATGGAGGTCTCACCTATAACCTGCTTTATTAATTCATCATATTTTACCTGTAGCCCTCCTAGAGAGGTCGGCCCAGGTAGAGCAAAAGGCAAGTGGAAGACAAGTATAAATAAGTGGAGGAGGTAGGGATATTAGACTCTCTATTTATTCATTCATTCACTCACTCATTCTCTCAAGTGAGTAGTGCAGACAAGTGGAGGAGGAGAAATACAAGGCAAGGTTTGTGGCTCGTGGATTCTCCCAAAAAGAAGGGATAGATTATGAAGAAACTTTTGCACCCGTAGCCAGATACACTTCCATCATTATTAACAGTACTTGCTCTGGTTGCAGTGATGAAGTGGAAGAATTACACTAGATGGATGTCAAGACAACTTTCTTGAATGGTCTAGTCGACGATGAAGACTTGTGCTAAAGAACTGTGTCGAGAAATACCTTCCCAGTTAAGAGGGAGTGTTAATGTATTTGTAACTTCGAAATGTATTTCACTTGTATATTTTATATTGTATTCATATGGCATTGTACTTCCGATGGAGAGGTTTCATTCCTCCGTTCGGAAAGGTCATCATTGTATGTGATATGGTTATCAGACTCCCTAGTGGGGTCGGCCCTGAGTATATTGGGATGTTAGAAAAAAATTGCATTAATGAACAAGATACTACTTATATGCAAGTAACGGGCATTAGTGGTTGATGGTACTCTACAACATTCCATTTCTACTTATCTAGAATGAAACCGCTTTGCTGACATGTTGGAGTAGACTTGCACACTCTTAACAATGTTCTGGTAGAGATGGAAGGCATCTAGAAAGTTACGGGATTAATAAATGTTGTATTGAAGCATGATTGGCTAAGATAATTGCATGACTGTATGACATATGTCTTTATGTTTAAGAATTTGCTCTGAATACTATGAGATGTTTCTAATCATGCAATTGAACTTGTCCCATAGGAAAGACCTTGTACCGTCACCTACAAGAGAGACTTGTTTCGAAGAACAAGTGACGATGATTCAACAAGAATATTGATGAAGTCAAGAAGAAGACTTTGAAGAACCAGAAGTGCTCAGGAATCGATATGCAACAATGAATGAAGTAAAATCAAAAGATAATGAAGATCGTGAAAAGGAAGATCATACACCAGATGGATGTCAAGACAGGATTCTTAAATGGTGTAGTGGAAGAGGAAGTATATGTGGAGCAATCACTTGGGTTTGAGACACACGACAAGGAGACTCATGTGTGCAAACTGAAGAAATCCTTGTACGATCTGAAGATTATAGGGTGACATTAGGGTACACAAAATTTTGTAGAGACAGTGTAATCAGCCCTGAGATGTACCTACTTGATGGCTTGTTCGCAGAGATGATGAAGACCTACGATGATGCTCCAGTGATCCAGTGTTTATGATCTAGCTCCAATATTGAAGACTTGTGCCTATATGTATTGACACTTGTGTCAAGAGAATACCTTCCTAGTTAAGAGGGAGTCTTAATGTACTATCTGTAACTTCAGAAGATACTATTCACTTTTATATTGTATGTATTGCATTTGTACTTTATTGTATCCCCGATGGAGATGTTCTTATTCCTCCGTTCAGAGGTGTCATAATTTGTATTTGCAAGTGACGTCACAAGTTTTATTCTAAGTGTTGTAACTTATATTTGATGGGTTATTAGACCTCCTTAGAGGGGTCGGCCCAGTATGTGTTAAGTGGAAGGGTTATTAGACTCCCCTAGGGGGTTGACCCAGTTAGGATAAAAAGTAGGTCAAGTTAATTTAAAGTATAAATAGAGTGGTTGCACCACTATATTTTCTCATTCACTCACACATACAACTCGCATAGTTGAGAGAGAGGAGTGCACACAAGTGGAGGAGCCTGGAGGAAGAACTGCTGGAGACATCTATCTTTTGGGGTTTCATTTTTGTGATATTTTATATTGGTGCTTATTCTATCTCTGAGGAAGTTGCGGGGTTTTTCACCTTTATGGTTATCCCCATGAAATGCTTTGTGTCTCTTGTCTCTTGTGTTTGAAATGTACATGTTGTTCTCTCAGTTAAGATCCTAGATCATATTAATTTGAATTAAATGATGAAAAGCCAACAAAACAAGGCTACAACCCCTTGGTTTTCATTATTTCAAACCTATAGATAGGACTCCAAACCTCAGTAAAGTCCAACTCAATAGTTTTACTAGCACCAACTTGATGGAATCCCCAACTCCCTGAGATCACAAGAACCAAACCAAAGGAGACTTCAATCTCCTATCCTTGCTCGATCCTACCACCCTAATATGAATAAGAAGAACAATACTCCACTACCATTGTATCACAGTTTCCATCAACCTATACGTGTATCTATGTCCTTGTACCTATATGTCATTATCCATGTATCATTCTATTGATGTCCCTATCACAATCCATGTTCGTCCCCTACCCTTGGGGGTTTTGAACCTCAATTTGACTAGTAAAATTCCCCAACTTATCCTGAAGTTAAATGGATGTTGCAGAAGTATTCTGATATTAGTCTATAATCACCGATGAGGTTCCTTTTTATTTCTTAATACCCTCCATATACCTTGAGACCCAATTTGAAATCTTTTAAAGAGTCGTTTGGAGTTATCTACCCTTGGGGGCTTCAACATAGATTTTCCTAGTGATTCTTCCTTTCATTCTCTAATTGTAAATGCAAGAGGTTGAATTATATTGGAAGTTTCCATTCCTATAATAGCTGCATAAATGTGTCATATTACACCTCAATCCACTCTAGACATAGTTTGAAAGCATTTGGGATCATTTGGGACATTTTGAGGCTTCACTAATCCAAGTTTTGAAAATTGACAGAATTGGGAAAAGTTCCAAGTTGGGGACATTACACAAGAATTTAATGTAAAGAATGCCTTAAAGGCCAATTGAAAAACACAATAAATTAAGTCTTACTAAAATCATAAAACCCCGTAGTTGTCAAAATCACTTTCTAAAACTATCTAAAGGCTCACGAATTGGCTATATCTTTAGCTTTGGTTAATGTTACCTTTGCACTTTGTCGTCCACTTTCAAGTTGCCAAAGGGATTCAAAGGAGTGGCATTTGTTAATGATGTGATTCAAGATAATAGTTTTTGTATTCATGAACATATTTTTTAGATTCACTCCCTCTTTTGCATTTATCAATCTCTGTATTCATTGGAAATTGCATAGATTGTATTCCATTTGCATCCAACCTTGGTTTTTCTATTAGAAGTTTGATTACTTGTCAATTCAATCTCGATGGTTATAAATATTTTTCAAATGTTTTTTTCAAATTGTTAGGTATTTTTTATGTTTCTAAAATTTCCTCTATATGGGTTCTTGGTTTATCTCGGTTAGACATTGCTTATTAAAGCCGTAGAGAGGAACAATGCAAATTTTGTTACTTTTTATGTCCTAATACCTTTCAAACACCTTGAGACCCAAATCAGAAGCATTTGGAGCCATTTGGAAGCATTCGAGTTATTAGTAGTCAAACATGAACAATATAATTATGGAGCTAATATGAAATGGGTTGTTTAAAAAAACAACACAATGTTAGATGTTATTGCTACGACATATGATCTCTCCTTGTTTTCCTAATTTAATGTTTTATCTCAATGCCATCAATGCCATCTTGGAAGATTGATCTTGTTGTTTAGACTTCTCTTATCTATTATGGTCATCTCTCCCTCTTCTTCATCTACTTCTTCCCATATTACACTAGATCTTCTACAAACCCATCTACAAACAATGTCTATAATTGGTATTATTCATCAAACAAGGGATTTCTTCATATTGTTAGCATTTTTGTCTTTATGTTTTTTAATTTTATTCTATATGGATTCTTGGATTATTAATGTTTATAGAGAGGAACAATGCAAATATTCTCACTATTCTAAGGTCTCTACATAAGGTCTCTCACTCCAAGGGCAAAGGTGGAAAAGGCACTAAAAATTTGGACAACTCACACCAAAGTTGCAAATGTGTAGCAACGTGGAAAACACACCCAGATAATCAACGGTGGAAATGGGTTCCCGCGCTAGAAAGTGCACAGTGGTTAAACTTGGAAAAGGTAGAGTGGAAATTAAATCGCTTACCACGTGGCAAGCATTGGTGGAGTCCGCTATGAAAAGCGGTTAAATTTAAATCGCTCATCGCAAGTTCAGAAACCACCTAAGTATATGTTCTATAAAAGGTTTGTTCCAAGTTTTAAAAAATGTTTTTGTCGCTTACTTATTACCTGGAGGAAAAGAACGGTCCACGGGAAACACGTCATTGTCTTCGTCAACTTGAACAGCACCCAAGAAGCTCACTTCACAGTTCATAGGTAGCTCGAAACTCTCAATGTTTAGATTTTGTGTCCCAAATGGCGAAAACCCAAGACCTTCATCCCTTTAATGAAAGTTCAGATGAAAACGAGAAGCTTGTATTTGACCCTATTTTCGACCCTGTTTTGTCTGTGTAGTATTTCGCAGTCTAAGGAGAAATTAATGGAGTTTAAGTCGCAGGGAAAGGATGTATTTAATGTTTTTGGTTCTTTTCTGTACTATTTTTGTGTCGAACAAACTCTACGCTTCCCTGAATTTGTTTGTTGGTGTGCGGTGAATTATTCGCAGCATGAAAGGGTAATCATTAATGTAAAACAACCAAAATTCTATGCCCAGTAAATGCACAGACTGTCCGTGAGGTTCTAATTTTACCTGAAACATTTTTCAAAAAGCCTTGATTCGTTTAACGAAGAAAATTTGGCAAATTTTATAGAAACAGCAGTCCTGTAGAAAAAGACAGGTTTTTATTACAAGTCTTGAAAGATGGTCAGTCACATGAAAACCTATCGTTCCCATTGAGTATTGATGTCTTTCAGCAAGATACCCAATTAGTTTTGTCCTTGTTGAGTCAAATTTTACGTCTAGATAGTGATAAGTCGAATCACGGAAGTTATGTTAGGTTTCCTTCTCCAAGTAATTTCACCAGAGTCACAGTCGAGTTCGGTGTATTGTTTTAATTTTGATGAATTCCTAGTTGAAGCGATTCATGTCTAGTTGGTGAATTTAAACCAGTTGAACCATTTCAGGTATCAGTCATATTGTTCAAACATTTCGAAATTCAAGTTTCTTGGTACCAACTTTTCTCATGACCTTAATAAACAGGTCAATATGTTTGAGTTCACCCATAAAATCATGGCAGAAATTTACAGAATTATTTTTAATGCTGAAATTCCCCGAGTGTTAGAAGAAAAAGAAACTTTGCAACCTACACCGGAAGGCCAAACAGGTGATTGGTTCTTGTATAGAGAACATAGTATAATTAGGGTGTATGGTTTTACTGGAGCTTCTGATGTGAAATTCCCCCTTAAAGTTGGTCCATTCATCATTAAGAACAAGGTAGCCCTCTCTGTAGTAGAAAAATTACTAAAGATTATGGTTTTCCAAGAGGCAGAAAGGATGAATTATAATCCTCATCAAATTATATCGCAAAGGAGACATCTAAATGGAAACAAGGATTTTGATCATCAAACAGCAAAAGGATTGAAATAAATGGCAAATTTATTCAAACTTGAACAAGATAATAGGGGTTGGATCAGAGAGATTTATTTGAAACTTCTTTTTTTAGCGACGATTTCAAAGATCATTTTGTATAAATTTTGATTTTACAGAGTAATAGGGGTTGGTTCCGAGAGCAAAAAATACAATGACGTAATATTTTTTGAAGACTTTAATGAAGAATAGAAGTAAAAGTATATCTGAAACAGAGATTCATATGTTTTTACTTTCTTCAGTATTTTAATTTCTCTTTTGTAGATGTATTTCATGTTACACCATCTTATCGCTTTGCCTCATAGTTCACTCTAGTACATGGGTTATAATTCATTTTATATGCTCTGATCCACACATTTAAATATTTTCAATTTTCTTTCTTCCAAATTAATGCAGAATTCATCCTAGAACTGAGATTGGCTAAGTTATAAAATATAAACAATATTTATCCCGACTTCCGACCTCCAACACGAAGGATCGGCCGCCCCTTCGTTTATTATAAAATTGTGAACAACTATGTCCAGCCATTCACCTATATCCAAAATAGTGAACACTAGAAGGATCAACCGACCCTTCTTGCATTCTAGAACTATTTTGAACAGAATACTCAATAGAAGAAAGGTTGGCCGACACTTCATTTACGAGTGAATTGTAAAAATATTCAACCTGCCTAGGCTGGGACAACAATTCCAGAATTCTGACTTCCACAATGAAATTATAGTTGGGATCGGTATATTGTCTAAGTTATAACATATCAACAATATTTGTCCCAACACGTGACAAGAAGAATTGGCCGCCCCTTTGTTTAGTAGAGAACTGTAGACCCCTATAGGTTACAATTCACCTATACCCGGAATGGTGAACACAAGAAGGATCGACCAACCCTTCTTGCAGCCTAGAACTATTTTGAATAGAATACTCGGCACAAGAAAGGTCGGCCGACCCTTCTTGCACCCCGCATGAGGATTTCATTGCCTTTATCGAAGACGCAAATATGTTACAGATTGCGGATACCTAGATTTCTTGAAATGTTCCATCAATACCGCTATCCCGCAACCTGGAATGCAGATTGCGGGATGGGGTAACAATTCCCGACTCCCTACATCTGCTATAAATAGTGGGGAACGGATATTGGCTACAAGAAGGATCGACCGCCCCTTTGTTTAGTATAAAATTGTGAACACCTATATCCAGGAGTTCACCTATATCCAGAATGTTGGAGACAAGAAATATTGGCCGACCCTTCTTGCGATCTAGAACTATTATGAAAAGAATACTTGGTAGGAGAAGGGACGGCCACCCCTTCATTACATGGAAATTTTTAACAAAGGCAAGGTAGCCATTTAGTTACTGTCAAAATGATTTGGTCTGGTGGGAAAGAAGAGATAAGAAACAATCCAATCAATACTCTTTAATAATTTTTATTTGTTATCTTTGTATGATTTGTAGAGCTTGTTGTCCAATAATGTTCCAAGCTTAATTAAGGTTGCCATCTATTCAATACAGCTAAATTCCATTCTTAATACCATAAATATTTTCAAATTATCAGGTGGCCTGCAAATACTTTTGTCCAATTTTAAGGCTTAGCTCATTTGATCTCATGGAGGAAGAACATACCTATGGAAGTGGGAAATTTTCTTGCAATATGCATGGGAGAAAGATTAAACCCCTTAGATAGATTAATTTTGCTTATATTATATCAAAGATTCAAAATGAATATAACTTTGTTCCATATGTGTAATGTGCCATTCCATTGTAGCTCTCTTACCTGATTCTTTCAATTTTTCTTTGAGCTAGTTGTTTAGTTATTGCATCAGTTTTGTTGGACTTGGTCCCAGATAGAATGTGCATTCACCAAGGTGCTAGAGTCTATTTGAGTCTATCTAAATTAACTTGCCCCCTTGACCTCGACCAAGGGAGGAAAGGGGCAACCGAATAAAATAGTACTCAGATCCCCATGCATTCCATTTTTTATATTATCTATCCTTTCCTATCATTCTTGCACCTCTAGGGATAAAGGAATTTATCTGAGCCGTCCATCTTGCATGATCGATTTGGTATCGTTGATCTCCTTCCATGCTTATCCCCACAGCCTTCCGTAGTCTTCAATCTCTCAAATGTTGCCTTCCTCGCACCTTGGATCTACGTAGTTATTATCAATTGTCGATCTGGCCCCTGTCTGCATCCTGACTCCTGACATCTGGAAAAAAGGATCGGCTGCCCCTTCCTTTAGTAGAGAATTGTAAATTCACCCGTATCCAGAATGGTGAACAGAAGAAGGATTGACCGACCTGTTATCACTCGAGGAGTCTTTCTAGGTTGCAGTCGAAATATCCTAGTAACTTGACCAAAATATGAATAATAAAAAGGGGGTGGATCAAGTTGGACGATTAAAACACTCTTTTTCACTCAAAACATGTTTAATGCACTCAGATAGACGAGGCTCTCAACCACCAGCGTTCAGAGGTTGTAAAATAAGTGATTGCATGGAGAAATAACTATCATATTAGCATAATCATACACAAAACCTTATATATGAATGGCAGATTATAATAGTCACAGAACACTTGCAGAGTTAAGCTTGTGAGTAGAATGATAAGATGACAGTCATCAAATGTAAGCAAACATAACAGCGTGAATGTAACATTCAAACACAAGTACAGAAAAGAAAGAAGGTGGAAAAACTGAACAATTAATAGCGAAAGAAACTGGTTTCACTGCTATTGCATAAAATGTCTGAGTTTACAAAATGTCTGAAAATATCCCAAAATCGAACCTGTATTCTACTTCAGTCTTCGGATTTATAGCCATTACACATTTTTTAGATCCCAAACAGATGGATCGAATATACTAAAAATAACGACTGAAACAGCCAATGATAGATGCAGTAACACATCATGACCAAAGTAACTGCTCTGTGTAAGTGACACCACGCCTGGCAGTTTGAGACGAGCATCTTGGAACTGGGGTAGGTGTAAAATGCCATTCTGCAGAAACCTGTAGGGGTTTTTTCCAAAAATAGGTGAGAATATTCTACTATCGAATCTTCCATCTCTCCCAGCCTGTGCACAGAGGTGATTGTGGTACACTTGAACGCCTGTCAGCCTTCTGGAAAACGTCTTCAAGGTGCTAGGAACCATACCAAAAAGGTTTGTTGCCTGCTGATATATTTGTGCGTTTGTTTTCGTTTTCGGCAGCTAACAAAACTGAGTTTGAAGGTGACAAGCAACCAAAAGGCTAACGTTCCGTGGTTAATGAATCATGATAACACTTCGCCTAAACCCCTGAAACGGCTTCATGAGTGCGGGCGTAACTTTTTCCTTTCGGGAGCTAGGGAATATTTCGGCTTTGACCCTCGAGCTGTGGAAAATGTTTGACCCGTCGGTGGCTAATGAACACCGTCATGTTCGCCCAAGCCACCAAAAACCATCTCTCCACTTTACGCTGTAACTTTTCCGTTTTCGGTGGTTGGAATGTTCTGTCTTTTTACACCATAAATAGGCAAAAACCCGGCTTTTGGTAGCTAATGAGCTAAAACTAGGCCTGCCTAAGCTACCGAAACCTGAAACTCTGTCTTCGGAAGGAGGCCAATGCAGAAATATCATTTTTAGACTTCGTTACCTTCTCAGACCTACCGGACTAGAACTCAGACACGTGTGGACCAAAAACAGAAATATAAAAGACTTCCTATCACCTAGATGACTTGACTAGTCTACGTTTATTTAGGGAGATAACACAACCCTTCTTGCTTTATTGAACTATTACGAAACAAGTCCTGGGTACAAGAAGTTTCAGCCTAGCCTTTATTTAAGAGGGAATTGTAAAAATATTCAACCTCCTAAGGCGAGGGTGTCAATTCATGTATATGAAGGATGGTGAACACTGGAAGAAGACTGAGATAAGGGTCGTCTGACCTTTCAGCATCACCTTGTAAACAGGTTGAAGTCTAACCTAAAGCAAATATGGGGGTTGCATAATCAAGATTCTCTTAACCATGGTGATGCACAGATTTCGTTACCATCTTCGCATAACATTCTATTTAACATCAACTAGAACACCATATGACTTCGCACTTGGAAGCTATCACAGTCTACAAAACTACGTTGAATCTCTAATGTATTCACCAGTTTGCTACGAATTCGTCAAACTATGTGCTTCTTCTTCACAATCACGCACTTGTATTCCAATTAATCAATGTGCAATTATCATTCACATACATATAAATTAAGCACAAAAACTCACATAAACGCGAATGAAAAACATGTGATAAACTCATACACATAAACAAGAAGGATCAGTCGCCCCTTCTATGATGATCGCTCATTCTATGATCGATCCTTATCCCAAACGACTCTATAAAATGTGCATTCTATCTCTCATGGATAATGCTAGCAGATTTGATCTTAATCAATCAATTGATTTTGAAAATGAGGGGTCGTTCCCTACCATCGATCATTAGAATGAACATTTGCAAGTATACATCTAATATTAAAACACTAATGTATAATTATAGACATTGTATGCATTCTTATATTGACTGTTTTGCAGATAAAGCATGGTTGATTGAATTGACAAAAGATCACTACCTTCCGCCATTCACAAATGGATGGTATGTTGAGATGGAAGAACCAGATAATTTGTACCCAGATATATATCTATTCTACTTGGATTTCGAGGGAAAGCCAATTAGAGCTGGGATATTGACATATGCGGAACCCATTGATTCTGATAAAAAATTGCGAGTTCAAGATGAAGCGATGATTGGTGAAAAGTATTGCCTTATACAGTGTGATATTCTGGTTTCTGATTATCGACCAAATCTAATGAAAAATGGTCCCGATCCAGATCCGATTTCCTATGCTAAGCAAGGGTGGGTTTTTCCCTTGTATGTTGTTTCTAATCGCTCTGAAATTGATACTGTGACATCCTTGAAGAAAGGAATTTTGTCGGTATGGAGGAAAAGAATGTTGGCTAGGAAAACTTCCTCTGTATTACATTATATGAATATTAATAAGGGGCCAATAACGGTATGAAATGAAAAGATTCTAACGTACAACAGAAGAGTATTTCTCCAAAATATTGTAAAATATGTGCGGAAATCTACCTTGAAACAACTCAAAGGAAATCCTTCTAAAGCGATCTTGCGAAAAGCGACTAAGAGCTTCGAAACTTCAAAAGAAGTTCAACAACATCAGATCAAATACTTTTTGTTCGATGAGAAAAAAATTTCCATTGACGTAACAAGATGTGTTGTTGCGCCTCCACACATACAATATCAAAATGTTGATGAGGAGGTCGTGCAAAATATGGTGGTATCACTTTTCCATACATTTACAACAACATTGAGAGATGTTATTCTATTGTCTTTCAATAAGGAGACCATATTTCCCTTTCTTCCTGAAAATGAAAAAGAAATTGATCTGCCATCAATAAATTTTTATATATTGGATGGGAAACATACTATTTCTGCGCAGAAAATAATCATTGCAGATGATCAATATAAACAGCTCCATAAAAGGTATCGGCATCAAACTGCTCGTCTTGTACATAGAGACGTTCCTCAGGACATCATCAGCAAATTATGCAAACAACAAAACTTGTCAAAAAAGGAATTTTCAAACACTACATTCATTTCTTCAGTTGAAAAATCAAGGGAGAGATGGTTATTGTGCGGTTGTCCATCCCGCCCGGGAAAGGGAAACGCTCCCAGTGATGTTTGGATGGTATAGAATTTTTCTTCTTATCAATAAAATTCTTTAGATTGTTGCATGTGTTATGAAATTAGGAAATTAACTGGAATACTCAATTTTATATGGTTGCAGTCTTTCCAAAATCAATGTATCGATATCTTTCGTGTTAACTGGGAGAGCCTTAAAGACAAGCTAACTCTTGTTTTGACATCGGAACGACTGTGGAGCAAATGGCTGTCTGTATTCAAGCTTTACAAAAGTGGCGCCTTGGATTGCTCGCCGAAGAGCATCGCTCAGGATGATTTTTCTCTAAATAAAATAATGATTTATGGCTCTAATTTTTTCAGACCATTGCGTGCTCTTGATGAAGATGCATTGACCGTTGTGGAGGAAAATATAATCAATGGATCGGTTTGGTTGAGCACATCAGTTGATAAAAAAATTTGCACAGAAACTTTAAGTCAATATTGCGAACGAATAAAGGACGAGAGGTCAACCAGGCATTCGATCGTTGAATATTTAAAAGTTAATGATGTTGAAACTAAACAATCATAGAATGTCACTGACCATAACGTCATTGAAATATATAAAATTACACCAAACCATCTCAAGCAACTGTGCAGTATTTTATGCTCGGGAAAGCAACCAAAATATCCGAGTAAAAAGAGAAAGAATGAATTTGAAGTGGATATTGGTACCAAAATACCAATTGAAGCTCAGAAAATATTGAATTTATATATCAATAAAGAGAGGATGTCCATTGAAGACGTCGAAAATAGTTCACAGTTTGCTTTTCAATGTTGTTACCCTGATTCTTTGGTCACTACACTCAAAACAATTCCATTTTTTGGTGCGACAGTCAGCTGTGGATATGTGTAATTGTGCTATTCCATGGACAGAAGAACACATGCTGGCATTTTTGTACTGCCTTGAAACAAATCAAGAGGAATGTACTTGTATTTTTCTAGCTGATATGGATAACTCTTGTATGATTTCTAAAGCTTTCACAAGTTGGAGCAAGAAATCAAAAAAACATGTTACGGTGAATCCTACAATGGGAGTATATAGAGAATTCTCCGGGGACCTGTTTAGAGGATTCTCTATTATACAATGTTGGCGCATTGGAAATGATGAGAATATTTTATCTACCTCTGAAATCGATATGGATTGGAAAGACGAGGGCCTACCAATGCTTGATTTACCTCGGCGCAATGTTAACAACGATAGTGTGAGGAGCCATGTGTTTCCAAAAGAAAGGACACGGGAATTCTGGGATCACATAGTTTCCAGATAGGTCTCTTATGAAGTCATAGTTCTTTCGTTGTACGTAGGAGGTAGGCTTCTTCGTTCGTTGACCAGGTCTCCAAAAAGAATAGTTATTTCTATTGTGGAGACGGTACAACAAGAGCTGTTCATGAACAGTTTCTACCATGAATTGGGTATAAAACAAGGTATTTCTATTAACATTTTCATATGTCTTTGATTTTATTTTACTTTTGAATTTTATTTTACTTTTTTCTCAAACAAGGTATTTCTATTAACATTTTTAGATGTCTTTGATTTTATTTTACTTTTCTCGGTCGGTTATGTTCAATAACTTCTTTAAATTCCTATTCTACTACAGCTTCAAATAAAGAGCATACCCAAGTATCCTCCAATCAAATTACAATATTCGATGACGAAACTGAAGGTGATAGACAATCTACAAAGAACTACAAAACAGGACAAGAAGGTAAAAAATTATTTTTCACAGATCGTGGTTAAATTAAGTAAATTATGAAAGGGGATAGTGACCTGCAAAAAATTATATAACATGTATGCCTGTAAATTTCCAGGTCAACATGTGGATCATCCACAACCAAAGCAGGCATCGACGATGTCCCTGGAGATTGGCCAACAAGTCACATTGGAGAATAAGGGACCAAGCGGGAGCTTGGACAATAATGAACAAGTCAAGATCTTGAACAATGCAGCACAAGAAGACGGCTTGGCCAGTATTGAATGTGGAGAGGGCACCTTGGTGTCAAAATGTGGTGTCTCCAGCGATGTTACTCACCAGTCAAATGTTGGCCTGCCATTGACAGGTAAAAGACAATATTTTCTACATACATTGATAAAACAAATTTATTCCAAAGTATATATAATGAAAAACAATATTTTTGTGCATCTCCCCATACAAAAATGTTATTGATATTAGAAATGGAAGGTTTTCTATTTCGCAAGAAAGTCACAGAAAATGACTCCAAAAGAGATTAAAAAGGGGAAAGAGTAAAAAAGGGGGAAGAGACTACTCTAATAAATGGTGAATTTAAATATAGAAAAACTTCATATGAGTCACGAACAAATGCCATTCGATTTTTGGATTTACTTTTTTCCAAATTCAATGTTGGGATTTGGTCATCTAAATGTGGTGTCAATGAGGGGAAGGTACTGCTTACAAAAAAAAAATTGGCATGCAGTAAAGATAAATCATATGAGAAAAAAAATTTATTTGTTTGGTTTCGAGATATATGTACCTCCGATCAAGAAGGAAATAACAATAAAATATGGAGAGTGTGTGGAAGGAGTTCCCAATGCAAACTTCATAAATTAATACATCAATGATTGTTTTGGAGGGTGATGTTGAGAAAGCAGTTCCATTTCAAAACTGTATTTCGTGTAAGCCATTTATTGGATCTTCCCTTCGGACAGATACTGAATTGGTACATGGACTTTGGTAGTGTTTGAGTAAAATGCAAGAATCAGCTGATATCAGAAACTATCAAATGTAACCTGTCATTGCCTAAATTTTCTAGATGTAATCTATCATTGCCTATTTTAAACCATTCAATGTGTTTTCTGTTTTTTCTGGAGATGTTGCTATTTTCGTCTGAATGTAACATATTATTAGTTCAGTGTGATGCTTTTATTAAATCAATTGAATCTTTTGTGATCATTAACTTCATGAACAAAGTGTTGTTGTTGTTGTTATATATATAGTCACTATTCTTGTATTCAGTGAGGATATTATCACCGCAAAAGAAACTATTGGTCCTGGGAGTAGAGGGATTGCTCTTTGGAGTTCGGATGTTATACAACATTGAATATTCTTCCAAACAACCTCATTTTGTCCATAAATGCTATCGTTATTATACACACATGTTCAGCCGCAAAATTATTAGTGTTGCTAGAGAGCATTTCGATGTTGCTCTATGGTTTTCTTGAAAAATGAAGAATTTGTGTTTATTTGGGGTCGAGAGCAATGCGAACCTAGTACTATTTATAATCACTCAATGTCTGCATACTATAATGTTGGTGAATTACCGAACATAATATACAAAAATTCCTTCAAGGATGTACTTATCCAATATGGATATATATATAACCAAACAGACATGTTGTTTATAGATGAAGGGAAATATCAATCAGTAGATAATAGCAAGGAAAACTGCTTGAAAATGCCAACTAGTTGGAAATTTGATGGTTCACAAGAGAGAGATATAACTATAAAAACAATGTTGTGTGCTCTGTTGAATTATCTCGGGCGTCGTTCAAAAATAGGGCGTTGGTTAAACACATTGAATTTGAGATGACCGTCATATTGTACAAAACAAATTCATTTAGTGATTTGTATATTTTTTACAGTTACTCCTACATTTAATTGATGTAAGTTTTATTGCACAGTTCTCATCTTATTTATGGACATCGTACCATGTATCTGATAATGTGTTTAAAAAATTGTTGAACATGAAAGCAATATACTTAGAAACATTGAACCATAATATTTTATTGACTGGTTTGTGTGTGTGATTTTGTTTGCAGATAGTACTAGAAAACCATTGATCATTTTTTATTTCAATGGCGTTTTGTTACACGCAATACGTAGAAAACAGAAACTCGGATTTCAATGACCACTGGACATTGAAACATCAACAAAGTATTATTTTATATGCCTAGGCTTGAGGGAATTTTTTGAAAAATGCTTTCGTATTTTTTAGGTTGGGGTATGGACATCTGCTCAACGAAAAAACGTTGACGATTTTTTACCTAGATTATTACAAATAACAGGATTGAAAAGGGAACAATTTAGATTAATTTTAACACAGGAAAATTGTTCTTCCATACCCAAAGAGGGTTTTAAGGTTGTTGGAAATCCTAATGTATATCACAAGCCTTTAAGTATAGTTTGGGACACTTTGAACCGTGGTTGGGATCGAACAAATACTGTGATTGTCGATGACTCCGGAGAAAAACATGTTTCTAACGGTGAAGGAAACTGTATTATAACAAAAACTTATAATTCTGATGATGTTGATGACACATTTTTGTTAGATGGATTATGGCCTTGCTTGTTGCACCTGAATGGTGTGAGCAATGTGAGACCAATTGTGAATAAGATAAAAATGGAAGTATTTTGTTAAATAATGCACTTGAATGTTTGTTTGTACTAGTATGTCCAATTTCACTGTGATCATAATTCTTGTAAAGTGTCGAGTTTGGTTTTCGAAAATGTAACTCTGTTTAAATTGTATTGTTAAATCATAAAACATATAAATATGTGTGCTTGATTTATCATCATATTAAGTTAATTTGCTAAGTTAAGTTATTAAGCATCTAATTAACAGCTTCATAACTAGCCTTATGCCTATCATTCTAAGAACATACAGGAGGCATCCATCCATCAATGAGGTTGTCACAGCATAAGCATACATTTATTACATAAATGGAGTTTAGCCATTCATCATTCACATACAAAACTAATACAGTAGATAGCTTATGCAATTGAAAGAAACCTCATTCATGAATATATATTAACCTTCTAACAGGCTTAACATAGCATATTCATGGCTTACATTTATTTACACATAATTTCATTCCACGGATTGAACAAATAGTACATGTATGTTCCATGAGGTTACTTGACTCACTAGAGAGCCGAAGTAAACCAAATATTGTCAAAAAGACTTCTTGGAAAATTACAATAATTTCTCGAAAACAGTCTGAGAATTTCATCCTTCTACCAGAAAAATAAAAAACTTTCAGCTATTTAGAAACTTAGCCCTTCTAGGTCAAAAAGCAGTCCAAAATATGGCTTAGTCAAAGAACTTTACCGATCCCTTATCAAAACATAAGTGATCAATAATTTCCTCCCAAAACAAATAATCCAAATTTTGTTGGCGCATGCTATATGTTATTTCGTTACATATGTAATAATTGCATTTCTCATACCGAAAGGTTCTAATCAATTTCCTGGCAATTCATTACAGTTAATCATTATGGGATCTTTAATGCTCTTCTTAAACACAAAGACCAATATGGGCAATTTGTTAGTCGTCATATTCCATAGAAAAAGTGTTGCTATTCAATTTCCAGAGGGTAATCTTGCTATGAGTGAATTTTCATTTCATGGTTGTGTTGTGGTTAAACCCGCATTAGTAACCTCACTATACTGAATGTGCCAAATCAAATATGCCACGTGTCACAATATCATCGTTCCACGTGTCACAATATCATCGTTCCACTAGTCACCCTAGAATATCATTGTTACAATTCCCTCCTAAATGAAGGGTCGGCCAATCCTTCGTGTATTACCCATTATGGCTATAGCTGAATTGATGGATTAAGGTTTTGATAATTAACTATGGAAAGAAGGGGCGGCAGATCCTTCTTTCCGTAAAACGGAAGTCAGGAAAAACCATTTTTATATGATATAACTTCCAAGGTGTTCTATTTTTACAATTTCCTTGTAATTGAAGGGTCGGCCAACCCTTCCTATTCCCCATATTATTTTCAGATTAGTTTGACACTAGAAGAAGGGTCAGTCGACCCTTCTATTTACCAATATTCTTTTCATACTATTTCGACACTGCAAGTAGGGTCAGTCGATCCTTATTATGTTCTCCATTATGGATATAGTTGAATTATTCTATTTGACGTCCATGAATTTACATTTCCTCTCAGAAATTTTAATTCTTGTTATACTATACCCTATACCCTGTACTTCTTATTAATTAATCTTGGCCATTATGTTGTTCCACTCTTGCACTGCTAGCAGGTTCCTTCACTGGCTAGCTGGTTGCAACTCTGGTACCTCGGCCCTCTACGCATTCAAAGCAGCCCCATTCTCTCTACTCCGTGTCTATTGGGGAGATCCATGTCTACTGGGGATCTTCCCCATTTTCTCTACTCCATCTATAACTGGGGAGCTTCCCCATTCTGTCTGCTCCGTCTGTAACTGGGGAGCTGCCCCATTATCGAGGAATAATTCCTCCCAACTCATTTATGAGGGAATTGTGCAAATATTCAACCTACGAAGTATAGGCTGTGAATTCATGTATATCCTGAATTGCAAAGACTGCAAAAATACTAAGCATAAGAAAAGTAGGCCGACCCTTCATTAAAGCTGGAAAAAATGGAGAAAATGACCCCTGAAAAAAACTCGTAGTAAAATCCACACAGCAGGTAATTTTCAAAGATGAAATATAATAAAAGGAAACAAAATCAAAATCAACATATTTATTAATTCTGTCAGGTTAAATCTGGGCCGTAAGATTAAGACAAGTCAACGGCTGTGATCTAATCTGGGGAATGCGGTTTGCGGGTTGCAGGTTGCGGAAACGCATGTCGTAAATCCATTATTTAAACTCTTCCCGCAATCCACAATCATGTATAACTAGATAGCCACTTCAACAAGCTATAGCACAATATGATGGTGCGTGCACTTTTCTGAAACCGTGAATTATGGCGGGCATTCTATTAGAGCAGTTTTGACTACTTTTTCCATACTTTCTCAATTTCCAAAGTTTCACAAACTTGCCATACTTTTTGAGAATGATGTCAGATTGCAACACTGACTAAATGATAGCACGGTAGCACCATAACACCATCTTGTGTCTTTCCAACCTCATGATACATTCCATGTCATCATACATGCCATGTCATCACTTCCTTTGGTGTCGGTTCTCTCTTTGAGGCTCACACGTGTGAGATATTCCCTTTCCAAAATAGAGATTAATTCATGTATAACGATAATGGTCAAGAATGGAAAAATATAAATCACAAGAAGGGTCGGCCGACCCTTCTGGCAGTCTGAAACTAGTATGAAAATAATATTGGGAAGAAGAAGGGTCGGTCGCCCCTTCATTCATGAGGGAATTGTGGAAATATTCAACCTACGAAGTATAGGCTGTCAATTCATTTATATCATGAATGGTGAGACTTCAAAAATACTAAGCACAAGATGGGTCGGTCGACCCTTCAATTAAAAGAGAAATGAAATACAATTAATCTATGAAGGTTGGGAAAACATTTCCCCACTATTGACTTCCGCAGTATGTGGTGGCAATCGGGACATTGATTTTCTCACCTTAAAATTGAGAACATTTACAAATTCACACTTTTCAAATAGAAAATTGCATTTTTTTTAATTTTAGATTCACACTTTTTGAATTGAACTTCATAGTTTTATAACAACAAACTGCAATTTAAGGTTCATAAGTAGTAAAAAAACACACCATTTCAATAGAAAAACACCCTTTTCAAAGGCAATATTGCCACTTTCAGAAGGTACTTTTCAATTGCATTTTTTTATTTTAAATTCAACTTTAGAATAATTTAAAGTCGTTGAATGTTTTAGAACAAAGGAGAGCAATGATTCATGGAATTAAGTTGGTAAGCTGAAATTCATCGAGGAAGAAACAGAAACAATTGTTAATATTCTGTTTTTTCATTCTGTGGAACTGGAAAGTCTCGAGATTTCTGACTGTCATGGGACTGACTATAAATTGTAGTGGAAATGGGTGAGGTGCGCATCTTTAAAATGAGTAAAACAAATTATGCACAGTTAGAAGAAGCTGACAGCATGATCTGGAGGCACAGAGATTCGAAGATAGCCTAGACACGGCGGTATTGCATCTCTCTCGAATACTTGCACAAAAAACAAATAACTGTTTATCATGTTGCCGTAAAAATAAACCATTTCCAACAAATGCAAAAATAATCATTTTATTGCAGCCAACGCGTGAGCACACATATCATCATGCACAATAAAAACAAAGAAACTATTCCTAAATTGCCAAGTGCACCATAATAGTTGGTCTGGGCATCCCGCTTGGACGGGTTAGCTCCTAACACAGTTGGTCTGGGCATCCCGCTTGGACGGGTTAGATGCTAACACCGTAGTTAGTGGCATAAAAGGAATTCAACCAATGAAATATACTTTGCAAATGATAAGCAAACACTTAAATTAGACGTGTGTATAATAATGACTACAAAAATTCTTTCTTACCAAGAAAAACCTTTTGTGGATATGTAGTCTTTCAAGGTTAGGAAGTTGCTCCAATAAATTGAGAAGAGGAAGAGGCTTCGAAATATGGATATCAAGATTCTTCAATGATTTCAAGCTACCTATTATCTCCCCAAATTTCTCTGCAGGAAAATGGTGCAATAGATCCATTATATGAGAATGTTTCTTCATCAACCATATACCTACATGAGAACGTTTCTTAATATCCCTATGTCCCCTCCTGGTTGCAGGAACATAATGATAAATCCATGCATACCCAGGAAATATAAGGCGAACAAACTGAAAAATTCCATTTCAATTTGTTGTTAATGGTCACTGTGTTGATGGATTAGCCTATATATAGTGAGTGGCCACTATGTTGATGGATTGAATGGGATGGGAGTCTGGGACGGATGGGGAATGGTAATTATCACAGTATGGCGGGATCATGGTGGTCAAAGATATCATCTATAGCGACTACATATTTTTCTGGAGTAATCATACAAGTATCACTCCAATTGATTCCTTGAAAATCCAACGACCAATATGCCTGCTGCTGGCGCATTAAATGGCCAACATGCCTGCTGCTAGTGCATTAATAATATTCGCTATAAATGATGGATTGTATCACTCGTGTGAATAATCTCATCATGCTTTCAGTCCCCATAATGTTTATGTCTTGTCACCAATAAAGTCTCTGGTTGGGGTCAATGGTAATTATCACAGTATGGTAATTATCACAGTATGGCGGGATCATAAGCTGGGCGCATGAAACCATTTGGGTTTGACAGCCGATTAGAACATGAAACATAGGCACAGAATATTCAAAACACGGTCTTTGCCTTCGATACTTTTGTTTTTGGAGGATTTAGGTGTTAATGATTCAACGTGAATGACCAAGATAATAGGGTGTACCAGTAGCTAGAGAGGCAGTGATACTGTGAGACCACAAATGATACTATAATTATTCACTTCCTCTTGCAGTTCACCCAAGCATATTTAAAACATAGTGTTTAAGAGAGAATAAAACGTAGCATGGATTCAGTGGTGCTCAGAGGAGAAAATATTCTATACGAGTCAATACTATAATTAAACTATATTTCTAATACTCAATTTGCCAAATCAAATATGCCACGTGTCACAATATGATCCTTCCATGTGTCACTCTGGGATACTAGATATCAACATTTAAACAACAAAATTTATAGACGTTTTGCTTCAAAGGCTTGGTTGGCAAGTGGAAATATTCTCAGAGAAAGAGCAGTTGCTCTTTCTCCAAGGTCTTCTATTGTTACAATTCCCTCGTAAATGAAGGGTCCGCCGACCCTTCTTATTCCTAATACTCTTTTCATAATAATTTGACACCGTAAGAAGGGTCGATCAATCCTTCTTGTGTTCTCTATTATGGATATAGATGAATTGTTGGATAAAGGTTTTCACAATTTACTATGAAAACAATGGGCGGCTGATCCTTCTTGTCGCAAAACAGAAGTCAGGAGAAACAATTTTTATATGTTAAAACATCCAAGGTGTTCTATTTTTAAAATTGCCTTGTAATTGAAAGGTTGGACGACACTTCGTATTCCCAATATTATTTTCATAATAGTTTGACACTGCAAGAAGGGTTGGTCGACCCTTCTTGTGTTCTCCATTATGGATATATCTGAATTGTTGGATAAATGTTTTCACAATTAACTACGAAAAGAATGGGCGTCCGATCCTTCTTGTCGCAAAATAGAAGTCGGGAGAAACCATTTTTATATGTTATAACTTAGTCGATTGAGTGGCTATTCAAACAATGAGTGAATATTTTAGACATTGGACTTCTCACCTTTGATGGTAACTTTATTTCTGAAGCAAGGGATTGTTTAGGTACCTAAAATTCATGACCATTAGAGGTATGTACAGGTTCTAATTGTGAGGTTGTAGATCCTAGTGATTGTTTGTTCACTGTAGAAATTGAATAACTATTACATTGAACAATACATGCATCAACATTGAATAGAGTTCCCACACAATCACCCTTAGCAAACACCATAGATTACTAGACCATTTTACACCCTTTGTTAGATAAAAGGAACCTGACACAAACATGAATAAGTTTTCTTAATAATACTAGGTTACATGCAAAACCTGGAATGCTTAAAACTCCATTGATCCTCTTCACTATACCACCAAGGAATTTCATCAAGACTCTACAATGGAAAACTATGTTGAGAGGAGAATCGCAAATCCATTATTCGAACTGTTCCCGCAATCCGCATTTCGGGTTGCGAAAACATAGAAGGAAAACATTTACAATAATCTTCCCAGAATCTGCAAATGTGGGTTACGGGAATCAAATCCGAAAATCTAGTAATTCACATGTATCAAGACTGGTGAACACAAGAAGGATCGGATGACCATTCTTGCAGTCTAGAACTAGTATGAAGATAATATTGGGAAGAGGAAGGGTCAACCGCCCCTTCATTTATGAGGGAATTGTCCAAATATTAAACCTATGAAGTATAGGTTGTCAATTCATCTATATCCTGAATAGTGAAGAATGCAAAAATACAAACGTCATAAGAAGGGTCGGTCGTTCCTTCATTTAAAAGAGAAATGAAAAAATATTAAATCTACGAAGGTTGGCACGACAATTCCCCACAACTGAATTCTGCAGTATATGGTAGGGATCAGGAAATTGCCTAAGTTATAACATCTAAACAATATTTCTCGAGACTTCCAACTGCTGGAAAGAAGGATCGGCCGCCCCTTCTTTTAGTAGATAATTGTGAACACCAATATCTGACAATTCACCTGTATCCAGAATAGTGAACACAGGAAGGATTGTACCACCCTTCTTGCAGTCTAGAACTATTATGAAAATAATAGTGGGCAGAAGAAGGGTCGGCTAACCCTTCATTCATTTATCTCGAGCCTCATTCAAAATGGGGTGTCAGTTAATGAAATTCAACTTCAAATGACCGTCATATTATGCAGACACCGATTCATTTAATAAGTTGTATATTTTTTACTACTTCAAATGACCGTCATAATTATTATATCAGAGCACCGCAAAAACCAATTTCAAAAATGGCAATATTGGATCCTGGATTTGGCAATTTTTGAAACAGATTTGGCAGTAAAATCCACACAACAAGTAATTTTCGAAGATGAAAAATAATAAAAGGAAACATAAACAAAATCAACATATTTATTAATTCCGTCGGCTTGATTCTGGGCCGTAAGCTTAAGACAAGTCGACAGCTAAGATCTAATATGGGGAATGCGGAAGACGAATTGTGGGGGTTTAATTGTTTTGAAATATATACAACGTTCCCACAATCCGCAATTGCAGGTTGCAGGACTGTTACTCGAAATAAAAACGAACCAAACTTTCCCAAAGTTTCCCGCAATCTGCAATCCGCAATCCGAATTGCGGGTTGCGGAAACGCATGTCGCAAATCCATTACTCAAACAGTTCCCGCAATCATGTATAACTATAGATAGCCACTTCAACAAGCTATAGCATGATATGATGGTGTGTGCATTTTTCTGAAACCATGAATTATGGCGGGCATTCTCTCAAGCAGTTTTGACTACTTTTTCCATACTTTGTCAATTTCCAAGGTTTCACAAACTTTCCATACTTTTCCATAATGATGTCACATTGCAACACTAACTTAATGATAACACCAGAACACCATCATGTGTATTTCGATGCCATGTCATCATACATGACATGTCATCATACATGTCATGTCATCATCATACATGCCATGTCATCATACATGTCATGTCATCATCACACATTCCATATCATCATACATGTCATTTCATCACTTCCTATGGCGTCAATTCTCTCTTTGAGGCTCACACATGTGAGATTTTTGCCTTCCAAAATAGAGATCAATTCATGTATAACCATAAGGGTCAAGACTGGATAAATATAAATGACAAGAAGGGTCGACCGACCCTTCGGGAGGTCTAGAACTAGTATTGAAATAATTTTGCGCAAAAGAAGGGTCGGCCACCCCTTCATTTATGAGGGAATTGTGAAAATATTCAACCTACGAAGTATAGGCTGCAAATTCATGTATATCCTGAATGTCGAAGACTGCAAAAATACTAAGCACAAGAACGGTTGGTCGACCCTTTATTTAAAAGAGAAATTAAGAAAAATTAATCTACGAAGTTTGGGACAACTTTTCCCCACTACCGTGTTCCTCATTATGTGGCAGGGATTGGGACATTGCCTATGTTATAACATGTAAACAATATTTATCCTGACTACCAACAAGAAGGATTGGCCACCCCTTGTTTTAGTAGATAATTGAGAACACAAATATCCGACAATTCACCTGTATCTAGAACACAAGAAGGATCGAACCACCATTCTTGCAATCTAGAACTATAATGAAAATAGTAATGGGCAGAAGAAGGGTCAGCCGCCCCTTCATTCATTTGGCTCGAGCCTCATTCAGAAATGGGGTGTTGGTTAATGACATTCAACTTCAAATTACCATCATATTATACAGGCATAAATATCAAAAGAAAAATTATGGTTTTGGTACCTGGATTTTGGCACTTTTGGAAACGGACTTGGCAGTTTCGGAGCCAATTTGGTCACTTTCAGAACCGGATTTTGCACTTTTGGAACCGGTTTTTGGCTATTTAGGAACCGGTTTTGTCACTTTTGGAACCTTGATTTAGTACTTTCAGAATCAGTTTTGGCAATTTCGGAACCAGTTTTGGCACTTTTGGAACCGGTTTTGGCACTTTTGGAACCTGAATTTGGCAGTTTTGGAACCGGATTTTGCTTGATTTTGGAGTTTAGAAAGGTGGTTTTAGACCTATCTTCAAAGTGACTTGGACTGGAATAAGTCCAAGTTTAATGAAATAAGCGTTTTTGAGTTATGAATATATTATTTGGATATCCAAATGCCTTAATAGATAGTTTGTCAAGGGTGTAGCAAGCAAGTTCCATTGGTACTTACTCAAAAATTTCATTTCTATTAATGCTAATATTAAGATAATTTAGAATAATATAATATTCACAAAATATTCATAGCTATATTGAAATGCATATTTTAGAACAATCATATGAAATGCCAAATTATAAGCATGTATGCCAATGGGTTTTATTACTTGAATGACTATTTAAGTTAACTAATCACATAAAAAATTTCCACCATAATTTGCTTCGCATTTCCAATAGGTTTGACGGTAAAATAAATTTTTAAAGTGTAATTTGTGCTAATATTATGTCATATAACTATAAGAAGAACAGAGAATGTTGCATTTAGAAATTCTATAATACAAACTTAAATCTGAAAACTCACCGAGTGGAGAATTAAGATCTTGTTTAGTGACTTCTATATAAGATAGAGAATACAGCACGCAAAATACCAACGTTTTAATGAAAGTTCAGGAGCTTAGGGATCTAAATATAAATCTATGTAAAGACGTCTTGTTATTGTAGAATTCCAATCACCTATGTATTCCTGTAGAAGTTATCTGTCCTTTTGGTTAAGAATCAAGTTTTGTTCCAAAGTAGGCAAGTAATCGGAGGATGACAAAACCACTTAAGCAATTAATCAAGATGCCCTAGTTTCATTTCTTTGAATTTGAAAACATGGAAAAACAATGAAAGTGCAAGGTGATTGCACAACTTTAACATTACATTGGAGGAGCATAAGTAAATGTTGAGGAGAATTTATGATTCATACGTGAATGCTAACTTTTGAGAATACATGTAGATAGTTGAATGCTGGATGCATAAAAGTGTATTTTATGTTCATTGGGTTCATTATGCACTCTATAACAATGTATTTAATGTTGTTACTGATAATACAAAATGACACTTCCTTTATGAGATTCTCCTCTAATTTATTTTGAAAATTACTTTATGAATATACTTTCATATCATTTTCCTTTAATTTATTTTCAAGATTGCTTTATAGTACTAACTTTATCATATTCTCCTCTCGGTTGTTTTCAAGATTTCCTTTATAGTACTACCTTTATCATATTCTCCTCTCGTTTGTTTTCAAGATTTCCTTTATAGTACTACCTTTATCTGGTTCTCCTTTCCTTTTTAAGATTTACGCAAAGTAGTGAAATAGGTACACAATGGGTAAACATTATTCAAGATTGTCTTTATAGTACTACATTTATCTGGTTCTCCTTTCCTTTTTAAGATTTACGCAAAGTAGTGAAATGGGTACACAATGGGTAAACATTATTTAAAATAAGCGGTCACTGTACATAACTATTAATCTCTTTCCTTGTTAAGATATGCTAGGGAGCATCAACCAAAACTAGTGTAATCAAATGAGCATTCGTGTTTGTTGATGCTGCAGTGGAGGCGAATATCTTAGTTTTTGTGATTGTCTATGCAGCCATGTTTCCAATTCAGGAAAGATCAAAATTGAATAATCAGTGGTTCTATGGAACATGAAGGTTTGCATTCCCATAATTGCATAAAAGCATGTTCTGTCTCGATGTGGAAGATGGATTTTCAAGATATCTCAATAAGTTTTACATAATAATTAAAAGTAAATAATCAAGCTAACACTCAAGCTTTTGAAAGACTCAATCTATGTATAGCATTTAATGTGTAGTTATCAATATGCAAATAAGATTTTCCATTTTATTTTGTTCAATAGGTTTTATGTTTTCCCTAAATTTGTTAAAGCATGCTTTCTTGTTTTATATATAATACTAGATATTGACAATTTTTTGGTAGATTGTAAATTCAGAGCACAAACTCGTTTAAGGCATTAGTTTTAACGGATTCAATTAAATTTGGTTGAATTTGTTCCAGTTAGAGGGATGATATTTTTGAATAGTGCAGGCACAATATTAGCCATGAACCTAAACCCACTTTTAACAAGATAGTCTTTTTGAAATATAAGTTTGATGTTGGCATGTGATTTTCATTTTTATTATATATGTTCAATGAGGACATGGAATTTTATTATTTTAAAATCTTTAATGATATAGCTTCTTGAACTTGATGCCATGTTTTTGCAAAACTTCATGGATGTCGAACTTGAACACTAACTCAAAGTAGGCAATGTAGACTATGGCTGCCATTTCACAGCAGAACTGAGTTGAAAACCAGAATCGCCAAGCTTATCTTGGCAGAGGATCATGAAATAGAGAGCAAGTGATTGGATTTTGAAAGCATATAGACTAGTGTTGTCTGAATCTCTAGATGAAGGCAAGTCTCTCATGATATACAGCTAATGGATTTGATGCAATATGTTGTGTTAGATATATAAGTCTTTATTCTAGTTTATAATTGAAGTTAATATTCAGGAACACTGCTAATAATCACCTCGTACATGTTCAGTCTGACGAGAATTCCAAAGTACTAACTAGCGTGTAAAAATTTTAGTCAAGCTTGTCGTCATTTCACGACTTCATCAAAAAGTGACGCAGACATTACAGCTAGTATAAATAATAAAACAATTCAAGTTTTTATTAGAAGTTAATTTTTTTTTTAATTATAGACTTTTTCTCAAAGAGTGAAGTTGTGCTTCAATGTAACATCCTATAACTTCAACCCAAAACAAACAAATATAGCTCCTTGCATCCAAGAAAATTCTTATAGGTACTATAATCTACATCCTAACAACGATTTTGAATTTCTAGGGAAATAAATAAGTTGGGACAAAACTAATGATACACAATAAATTATTGTTAGCTACATTTGATAAACTGTGGAAAATTCTAAGGCATTGGATTACTTTCAAATGCAACCTTGTGCAATTCTTTTGTTTCCAGTGTCAACTTCTAATGATGTATTGAGCATATCCAGCATGAAACTTGAGAATACATCAACTATCTAAGTTGTTGCCTAGGCTGCATTCATCTTTATAAGTTAATCACAAGTGCAATCATTGTTGATATCTCTGAAGGATAGAAACATTACTTCTAAACACAATGAAAGTATCTCCTGAAGTTGATTTGGTAAAGAACTTTGTTTAATTTTGATGTGTTATTTTGTTATCAATTTTGAATATAATTTGAAGAACATTGGAATTTTTTCTCTACTTGTGAATAACTTCTCCATGAAAACACAATTTGGACTATTGTTTGAGAATTTTGGTATGAAAGTGGCTTTTGAACGAGTATGTATAAAGTTATAAACAATATAAAATAAATTATCTATCTAGAAAATCAAGGGAATATGAATGACATTAATTAGCAATGTCTTTGTCCCGCACGGGTGTGGCTCATTGGCGGTTCAGTTGTTATGAAGTCACAGTTGTAAATGGAGGTCACGAGTTCAAATCACACCCAGCTTTACCCGTGTCCCATGCTTGCGGGGTGTGTGGGGCACTTGGGGGTATAGTGGTATCGGGATTGGATCCCTGGACCCCGTGTCACGCGAGTACCATCCCAGTCTCCAGTTGCCGATTCCCCTAGTTACAAAAAAAAAATTAGCAATGTCTTTGTTATGGTTGAATGTCAACATTTTGTTTTGCAATATCAGTTTACTCATGGATAACGATGCTTATAGCTCTTCGATGGTTAGATCAAATCTTCTTTGATGTGATCTAACATAAATCCCAAAAAACTATTGCAAAGTAAACGAAGGACTTAGTAATTTTGCTTATAGTTTTGGCAGGGACTACAAACTATGCTTCCATCTGACTTGTTCACATTTAATCTCTCAAAATATTTAGTTGCGATATACTATCACTTTTCTTCCATGTTCATCATGGCTTTCGATACAATTTTGTTTTTCAATTTCCTATTCCATTAATATTTACCCTCAATCTTCAATATTTAATGATTTTTTGATATGTTGCATGTAATTTCTAACCAAATTAACACATTACACAACATATTGTCACATCATTCCTATCATTATGAGGTAGGCGTCTACTTATTCTAACTTGTATGATTTTTTTATGCCATATTCTTCTCACTTTTCTAAAATCTTATTTAATGAAATGGACATCATTTGTCACCATATTGGACTTATTTCTTCTTAAAAGCATCTACCCACTGCTTCTTTGGGTGAAGCTATTCACAACACAATTTCTTCTCACTTTAATACCAAATATTTCAAAGCACATAAATCAAATTAAAATATATTATTAGTATTTCAATTTATGTTGTTTCTGGCTGTGGAGGTGGAGGCTATGATTATGACCTAGCGTGTTAAGGTCATTTCGGGTAGCAGGCGCTTAAGGTGTGTTCGGGATGGTAGGGACAGCTGGATCCCTTTGAGAGTGGTGTCATTGTCTACCCTTTTCTTTGGACAGGTGTTTGTGTCACTGGCTGGACCGGTTTCTGGGATATGTGTTCATACGGAGGGGGGTCACGTCCCCTATCGCCTCATCTTCTCTGTAGTGAGACTGGTGTATGCCCTCCTGTTCTTTCCCCCTCAGCTCGCGGCTATGGAGGAAACCCTAATCTGACTGGTGAGCGTGCAAAAAGCAGGCGATGGGCAAAAACTCTCAAGGCCAGAGAAAAGGTTGATAGGTTTGTGATACCTGCGGGTGCACACTTGGAGAGGGTTGAAATGCTGGTGGACAGAGCTTTGGTTGGGAGATTAGAGTTTGCTTCGGGCTCAAAGGTGGAGATTGTCAAGTGGGTTAAGCAAAATTGGACGCCTCTGGTGGGTAATACTCCGAGGGTTAATATGTTGGTAAACCAGTGGATTCTGTTTATTTTCCCCACTGCGGAGGCTATGGCTCAAATACTGGAGGGGACCTGGTTGTTTAAAAATGGTTCTCTGAATCTTAAGCGTTGGCACATCGCTTTTGATCCTATTCATGAACGTCAAGGAATCCGCCATCTTTGGATGATTGTCCCTGGTCTCCCAATTGAAATATGGACGGAGGATACTGTGGTTGGGCTGGAAAATTCTGTGGGCAGGTGCATCAGGGTTGACAAAAACTCTATCTTTGGCATAGATAGACGGTATGCGAAGGTGTTAGTGGAAATTGACTTAATTCTAGGTTTGCCGGCAGATATTGATATTGTGTGGGGTGACCGTAGCTGGACACAGCAGCTGGATTTCTACAGGATCCTGTTTCGTTGATTTCATTGTCGGGCGGTAGGGCATATCCAAGCAAAATGTCCTAAACTTCAGTCTGGTCCGAAGGTTTCGAGTTGCCGGAATACTTTTTTCACTCCTCATCTTGCTTCGGCTTCCCCGAAGGTGGATTCCCCGAAGACCCCTTTTTTCTGGTAAGTTAAAAGTCCCTCCGGATTCTACTTATTCTGAACTTACTAAAGAAGAGCTAGATTTTATTTCCGCCAAAGAGGTTGACTTAGATAGGAGGATTTCTTTGGGGGTCGTACAGTTGAGACATGGTTTATCCACACTTGTGACTTGTTCTGGGTCAGATTTGGTTGGTTCGGGGCCCGCTCCTGTCACAGGGGTTATTTCTTGCCCATCCAATTTGTGTACTAGCTCTTCTTTGGATGTTCCTTCTTGTGGGGAGGTTACAAATGTTTCGGATTCCACCTTCCTTTCTTCTTCTGCTACTACTGTGTGCGAACCGGTTGACATTCTATCTGATAAACCTGTGGATGTTGTGGTTTCTACTTGTTTGGAGGATAATGACTCCAGGGGGGTTTTAGATTTGGTCCCTATCGATATTTTTTCAAAAAATCCTTCTAGGGATTCTGATGTGTTGGCCATCCCTCCTAAATTTCAAAATGTGACTATAAGAAAGGGGAAGAAAAAGAAAAAAGCTCCTATACTTGAGTCTTTGCAGACTGAAGGATCTTTTGATGGTGTTAGGGGTTTCGATGGTGGTGATGATTTGGGTCTTAGAGCACAGATACCCAATGAGGACGTTTCTTAATGTCTTTAATCTCTCTGAATGTCCGTGGGTTGGGTGGGGTTTTGCGGGCTAGGACCCTATCCAACCTTAATCTTGCTACTAGTTCGGGCTTATTATTAATTCAAGAATCTATGTGCTCTAGTTTGGATGTTGTTTCAAAAATTAGAAGTCTCTTTCCATATTGGGAGGTCTCTGCTGTGGATGCTTCTGGTCTTTCGGGGGGTTTAGAAGTTGCTTGGAATCCTCAGTTATTTATTTTCAAAGCTTTCAAGACTGCGTGGGGGATTCTTCTGAAAGGGCATTGTGTTGGTCTGAACTTATGTTTATCGGTTTTCAACTATTATGCACCTTATTCAAATAGGCATATCTTTTGGGATTCTCTCTCCGGTTCGGGTCTATTGAATGATGAGAATCTTATTTTCGCAGGGGACTTAAATTTTACATTGTCACCCTCGGAAATTTGGGGGAAAAAATCTAGATTGGATCCCATGGCGGATTATTTATGTAAATTTTTGTGTGATCATGCTTTAATTGATGTCGTGCCTTCTAAATTATGCCCTTCTTGGAGTAACGGTAGAGGGGGTGATGCTGGTGTTCATAAGCGTCTTGATCGTTTCTTGGTTAAGGCATCTTTGCTGGAAAAGTTTCATAGATATCGCTCCTGGGTCCATGGGCAAAATGTTTCTAATCATTGGCCTATCCTTTTTCAGTTTGATGAATTTGGGGTGAAATCTAATGTTCCTTTCAAATTTAACAACTCCTGGCTGTTGGAGGAAGATTTCTGCAATGTGGTGAAAGATTTCTGGGCTTCAGTTGTTGCTTATGGGGATAACCCTTTAGATATTTTCTACAATAAAATGAGGGATCTTAAAAGAGTAGTGATTGGTTGGATCAAGCATAAGAAGGAATCTGATAAGAGAGATCTGGTTTCTCTGGAAGATGATATTCAAAAGTTTTATAAGGAAAATTTTCTTGGAAAAATGACAAAGGAAGATTTTGAGGCAGTCAAGTTACTTGAGAAGAAAAGAGAGGATATCCTCCTTCGGGAGGAGATGGAATGGAGGTTAAAAAGTAGGGCATTGTGGGTTAAACTGGGTGATCACAACACAAAAAAAATTTCACTCCTTTGCCTCGGCACGTCGTAATCAGAATTTAATATGGGAATTGAAAGATGCTAGTGGTAACCTCTGCTCAGGTATTGAGGCGCTGAAGCTAGAAGCTGTTAAACATTTTGGGAATATTTATAAAGATGAGGATAATTGTGATTTGATGGAACAGATTAGAATTGCAGAACTTTTCCCTCGGTTTTTCAATGATGAGGAGGCTGCTGCTCTTGGAAGGGAGGTTACTCTTGAGGAAGTGGAGACTACTTTGCATCTTTTTGCTTGTGAGAAAAGCCTGGGCCCTGACGTGTGGCCTATGGAGATTTTTTCTCATTTCTTTGAGGTTATGGGGCCTGAGATTTTGCGTATGGTGGAATATACCAGGTTGCAAGGTTTCACTTCGAGTGCTTTAAATTCTACCTTTGTTACGCTGATACCAAAGAAGGGCAAACCTGAAAATTTTGGAGATTATAGGCCTATAGCTCTTTGTAATTTGGCTTATAAGTTGGTATCTAAAATCATTGCTCAAAGAATTAAATTGTCTCTCTCTAAACATATCACTGAAGAACAGTTTGGCTTTTTGCATAATCGTCAAATTCATGATGCCATTGGGGCATCACAGGAACTTCTTCACTCCATTAAGAGTCGTAAATACGGTGCTATGCTTCTTAAATTAGACTTGGAAAAGGCATATGACCGGGTGAATTGGACTTTTTTAAGGCTTATTCTGATCCAAATTGGGGTTCCCCCTCTGGTCCTCAATTGGATCATGTCTTGCGTCACCACGGCTATCATTGCTATTCTGATCAATGGTTCGCCTTTGTCTTTTTTTCAGTGTTCGAGGGGAATCCGGCAAGGATGCCCTTTGTCCCCTTTATTGTTTCTTTTGATTATTGATGCTCTCAGCAGAATGCTAAACTTTGCCAAGCAGGAGGGTTTGATCAAGGGCATTGAATTGGGGATGGATTGTGTTATATCACATCTGATTTTTGTCGATGATGTTTTGCTGGCCGGTTTGGGGAATCTTGCAGAATGGGGGGTCTTCAGGAACATACTGAATTGTTTCTGTCGTGTTTTTGGGATGAAGGTAAGTTCTACAAAATCAAGCTTCTTTTTTCATAATGTGGATTCTGATGTCAGACAGGAGATTTCTACTATTATGCCTTATATCTGTCATCCTTTAGATGAAGGGCTCAAATACTTGGGTTTTTTCTTGAGACCCAACAACTATCAGATCAAGGATTGGTGGTGGCTTGTGCGGAAATTTGAAGCACGGATCTCTCACTGGGCATATAGATTGCTCTCCGTGGGAGGAAAACTTACTCTGATCAAAGCTGTTTTGTTGGGGATACCTGTTTATTGGTTGTCTCTTCTTGAGATACCTGTCTATATTTTAAATGTTATCAGAAAATTGATTTTCAATTTTTTGTGGTCCGGTGGTTTGGAAAGGGCCTCTTTGGTCATGACTAGGTGGGAATCGGTTTCCAGGCCTGAAAGATACGAAGGCTGGGGAATAAAGGATTTAAAATCTTTCAGTGTGGCTCTCAGAGCAAAAAGCCTTTGGAGGTGTATTTTTAATCAAAATCCTTGGTCCAAGATTTCCTTTGTGAAATATATTAAAATGGATTGGATTGCTTGGATCATAAAGCATACTCCTTCATGTTCTGGTTGCTCTCCGTTATGGCGTGGACTTCTTAAAGTTTCTAGATGGATATTGGGTGACCTGAGGTGGCAGGTGGGTAATGGTAAAGTTATCAGAGTCGGGAAAGATAATATTCTGGGCATTGATGGATCCGTTCGTCTTTCAAACAAGATTCTAGATTATTTAAAAATTTATGGCCTTACTACTTTATATAGTATCAGGGGTGATTCAGGTTGGTTAAAATCCTATGATTTGGGGTTAGTTGATGAGGATGCTGTCTCTTGGGATTCCTATGTCCGTGCTCTTGGTTCGGCCGGTGTTTCTTTGTCTGACCAGGGTCATAAGATGGTGTGGATTGGTAATGAGAAAGCTGGTATTGTTACTGCTAAAACAGCCTATGACATAATTATGCAGGAGAAGTATATTTTTCCTCAGCACTGGTGGTTCAAACAGATTTGGAAGTGGAATATTGCTTTAAAGCACAAGTGTTTTTTATGGCATGCATTATAGGGATCTTTGAAAACTTGGGATAATCTTATAAAGCATGGTTGGTGTGGTCCAAATTGGTGTATTTTATGCAAGAAGGATTCGGAATCTATCAATCATTTGTTTGTGTTTTGCTCCTTTGGGAAAAATGTCTGAGATTTTTGTTGTTCAAAATTGGCAATCACAAAGGTTTGGGAATCTAATGCTTTTGGTGAGTCTCTGCTGAGTTGGTTTCGTTCTTCAAGAGAGTCTTTACAGGTTCCTATTCTAATATCTTGGGCTCTGTGGCACTTCCAGAATATGGTTACCTTTCAAGACAAAGTGCCTAATGTTGCAGCTTGTGGACATATTGTATTAAACTTAATACAACATTTTACTGTTGATATCAAATTGGTGGAGGAGAGAAGACTTGGTCAGTTTACATTTATTGTGAACCAGCCTACTCTTTTCTTTGATGGGGCTGCGCAGAATGATTATTGTGCTGCTGGTGTGTTATTTATTTGAATGAGGGTCATTATTATACTCTACGCCTCAATTGCGGGAATGGTAGTAATATGAAAGCAGAGCTTTTAGCTCTGTGGTGTACTCTGAAATGTGCCAACATCTTTGGGCTGGTAAATTTAAAGGTCTTTGGAGATTCGCGTGTTACTATCAAATGGGCAACTAAAGAATTTGATCTAAATGTTATTGCTCTCTCTCACTGGTGTAGGCGTGCTAGAGCGGAGATTGATTTGCAGGAACACATCTCCTTTTCTCACATCTTCCGTGAACACAATGGTCAGGCTAATGGGTTATCAAAACATGCTTTACTGGGCGCTGAAGGTTTACTGGTATGGGAAGAATGGATGGATTCCAGTTTGCTGGAATGTGGGGAAGTCTATTTTTTCTAGAAGTCAAGGTTTTATGTGGATCATTTTTTTTGTAAAGTCTTTGACCTTTCTGTTGTATAAACTAGCATGGACAATCTTTTGCTGTTGATAGTATGAGGTCTTTGGGACAATTGTCTGATCAGTTTGGATATACCTTTTTTCAAAAAAGGAGAAAATCTTTGTACTATTTGATTTCAAGGAATAGCAATAGTACGTTTTTTTTTCGGTTGAAAAAAAGTTAATGTTATACTAATAATATAATAATAATAATAATACAATTTAAATGAGTCTAATAATGAAAAACGTGTGAAGAGATCTCTTTTCCCAATTTCAACAGACATTAGTATTTGGTTTTGATTTGACCATAATCTTAATATTAAATTATTATTATTAAATCATATATTTTACTAAAAACACTACTTATCACTTCTTACATTTCTTTATATGCATACTCATTATACTCAAAAAATAATGCAGTCTCATTATTTATATATATATATATATATATATGAGATAATGACTTCATATGTTATTTTCCATTTCCATTGATATCATAGTTGTTTTTCATTGAGATGTGGTCAAAAGTGGGTTTCTAACTTCCCATTGGTTTGTGACAAATTCCAGTTGCTTGTGGCTAAGTTCCCTTTAATGATAATAATTGCTTTGGACATGTAACCATAAATTTGGAAAAAAAATAGTTGCAATAATGACATGAGAACATACCCTAAAGAATGGTTACATACACCTAAAGAATGGTTACATACACAAGCAAATTATGAAAACCATTAGGAAGGCAAGAACAAGCAAAGGGACTCACTCAAAACCTATGGAAGAAAGGGGGCACTCACATTTTCCTTCCTTACATACAGTGATTCACAAACAAACTAGAAAAGAAACATAAATGTAATTTTCTCCCCCCACAACATTATTAGCAAAATGGTAGACCCAATGAAAGCTCCTTTGAACCCCTACTTGTATAAAGGAGTGTACTCCATACCATGTTCATGTGGCAAGATATACATTGGGGATACAAGAAGTTCTATCCAAATGAGGTTAAAAGAGCATTGTGCATACTCATAGCATGCACACAATACCAACAACTAGATTTGCATAGAAAATGCCAAAATCAGTGCTAAAGAAGGAAATTGTGTAAAAAGAAAGATCACAGAAAACCTAGAAATCAAATTTCAACCAAATAATATTAATAGGGATGATGGTGCAAAATTAAGTGAGATATGGAATCCCTTAATCCGAAGACTACAAAATTCCCATAGGAAATAATGCTCAACATTTTCATCAAAACCCTAAATATCTTAAGATTATTCAAGACAACTCTAATACAAATAACCCCTAATTTGTTTTATGATCACCCAAGTAGGCTCAAATTTCCCAAATTTTATATTAATACTTAAGTATGGATTAGCTAAACAACAAGTCTTATTAGTCTCATGATCTTGATCATAGAACAAGATCTAACTTGTTGAGGGTAAAAATTGAAATGCAATTCTCCTAGACCTTCATGAATATACCCCAAAGAAGCATGTTCAACAATTCCAAGGTTAAATAAATTCGATGACTATTCATTGAATCTCTCATTGGAGAACACTAGTAGGAGTCGATTAATGGTGTGGTTGGAATGATAATAGTTAGATGTGTACTAGAAATTTCCCTACACTACCTCCATGAGTATAATAAAAAGGCACATACCAACATCACCAAAATCACATTCAAGGGTCCCAGATGCAAGTGATTTGACAAGGGGACGCAATTACTCCACATGTGAATGATGATGGTAGGGGTTGCAGGGGGGGTGCATGGTCCTGCCACTTGTTTTTGATCGGACAAGGGAAATACTGAATGTGACGCCCAAGCCTGGATATGGGGGAAATCATGTAGAACAACGTGTATCGAATGTGGGAGTCGGGCGAGGTTGTCAATCCTGGTGTGATGGAGGGCATGCGTGGCATACGGGTTTGGCATCACACCTCTTCAGCAGTCATGGTAGAGTGTAGGAAAATCTAGAAGACTCTAGGTGGAATTATTGCAGACGGAGGTGAATTGATTGCAAGCAACTACAACCTGGAACTTTGGTTTAAATTTCCCCACTAGCTAGAAGAAAGGATTGCTAGTCCCAATGCAAAATATCATCCTATTAACCACGTTGTGGGTGATGTCTGGTGTGATAACCTGATTAAGTAGCAACGAGGTGTGAATTTGTGGGTAGATTTTAAGGTAGATTGGACTTCTCTTGCAGTGGCCCCAAGACAAAGGGTTCAAAGTCGTTGAGGCCGAGGAAGGGGCAACTAACAAAATGTGTATGGAGAAGCATAGAGCTAGACCTTTTGTTTTGATGTCCCTTTGCACATATAAAAGGAAATTAATGCCATGGAAGCCATGGCTCTTGAAGACAAGATCTCGGGGTATGGAAGTCTCAACTCCTACTGGCTGGTTAAAACCATTATGGCACAGGTGTTGATCGAAAAGGAGATGTTGCATGCAAAGGCCCTTCGCATTATCCGTCGAGTTGATGACGATCTCAACAAGGTGCATTGTCTATTGGATGCTACCGTGGAGGTGCTCAAAGCACCTTTTCAACTTGATACTGAAGGGGAGAAGGACCTAGGGTCCTTGTGCAACACCACTTCCTTTGGGGTCAATATGCGAGATTCTAAAGGGTAGTTTCTTGTATGTATTGCTTTTGTTTTTCTCCTAGATTCTTAATGGATTTTGATATCTTAGTAGTTTATATCTTGACCTGGTTTCTTGTCAAAGGGTAGGTCACAATTCTCATTTACTCTGTTTTAATAAATTCTATATACATATGGTTTCAATATCATCAAGCTTAGTTTCCATGTTATGAGCGGGTTGACTTTTTCTCTATTCAAACTTTAAGTGAACCTAGTTTCCATGTTATGAGTAGGTTGACTTTTTCTCTATTCAAACTTTAAGATAATCACTGGGAAGATCAGAATGGTGGTGGTTTGATCTCTACTAGCTTGATTTCCTTAAGAGAGGTAACCATTTTGTATCTTATTTCATTTTGCTGGTTAATAGAACGTTTCTATATAATTTTAAAATAAAAACGCATCAAGGGAATATAAGACAACCCAACGAAATCTTCGTATGGTCCTATTAGTCGTGGAGAATTATATTTCCGTAGAGCCAGTATTCATTAAAAGTCCACACCGTTAATGTGAGCCGGCTTTGTAGATTCAAAAGCACCATTCCTAATATTTAACTCGATACATATTGATTAAATGGCGTCCCAACTCCCAACTGAAAGACAGTGAACAATATAATAGTAAGTTAGCTTTTGATAACCAAAAGAAAAATTATTATATAGTACAAGGGTGGCGCATTATTATGAAGACTTTAAGTAAAAAGGAAAATAAAAGGTTATTACATGGTACAAGGGTGGAGTATTTTTTCAAGGCCATGAAAACAAAAATCAACTCCCTTCAATTAATATTAAATTGATCAGAACAATAAGTCGTTAAAAAGTTTTTAAATATATATAAAAAGATTCGAAAAGATTTTAAAATATATAAAAAGTTTCGAAAAAATAAAGATATCAAGTCACTTCAAGAACGGACCGTTAAAAAGTATAAAAATACTAATCAAGGAAACTTCCTTTTTTTTAATTTACCTAACAAAAATTAAAGTGAAAAAGAAGATAACGGTTTCATAATTGGTATGGAAAAAAATTTATATATATAATATTAATGTAGCCACCAAGGAAATTTCCAACTTTTTTTAATTTCACTTAACAAAAGTTAAAGTGAAAAAGAAGATAATGGAGTATTTTTTCAAGGCCATGAAAACAAAAATCAACTCCCTTCAATTAATATTAAATTGATCAAAGTCGTTAAAAAGTTTTTAAATATATATAAAAAGATTCGAAAAGATTTTAAAATATATAAAAAGTTTCGAAAAAGTAAAGATATCAAGTCACTTCAAGAACGGACCGTTAAAAAGTATAAAAATACTAATCAAGGAAACTTCCTTTTTTTTAATTTTACCTAACAAAAATTAAAGTGAAAAAGAAGATAATGGTTTCATAATTGGTATGGAAAAAAATTTATATATATAATATTAATGTAGCCACCAAGGAAATTTCCAACTTTTTTTAATTTCACTTAACAAAAGTTAAAGTGAAAAAGAAGATAAAGATTCATAATTGGAATTGGAAATAAAGTTATATATATATATATATATGAACCAAGCAAAATGGTAAGGATTTATATTTAATTTAATGTTAATTATAAAATATTTTTAGTAATATTTTATAAAATTATTGAAAGCTTTAAATATTTTATTTATAAAGTTTGGAAAAATCATTTTAGAAAAAATTATAGAGTACAGAGATAGATTCATCATCATAAGAGTCTAAGAATCTAAAAAAAGAACTTTAGTCATGAAGAACACCAACTTTCATTTCAATAGCAAAGTCCAAGGATTCAAAAATACCATTGTCTGAGGATCCACAAATAGTGATATTGGATTCAAAAGGCAAATCGTGGATAGATTTGATTGCAACTTGGTCTAATCTAGGGAGATGATGTTTGGAAAGGACGTAAATATCTAAAGGAATTGTAGACTCAATCATAGCCTCTAATAAAGCTTCTACTAAGGAAAGAACATCATCTGAGAGTTAAAGTATGTCGAAACATTCACTTGGAACATACGGGGGAGAACCAACTCTAATGCCCCCATTGGATAAATTACCTAATCAACTACTGAAACCAAATCCAAAGAATATGAGCATGAACTCAGAGGCTCCTCTTCTATAGCAATTGGACACATGGGATATGATGCCACATAATTCACTTGTGGTGGGTAGTCTCCATGGCAACACTAGAAATAGTCAAAGGGGTTGGTATAAAGTGAAATAAAGAGGGGATCACCAAATGCAAGTTGATCAATAGTGACTGTTATACGTCAAACCTGCACTTCTCCGTTCGTGATCACATTACCCTGTCGATCACACAAAAGGACACTATGGATGGAAGAGCTGGATTGACCTTGGATGAGTTATTGCTGAGATCATTCATCTTCAGCTAAAAAACATTTTTTTTTTTTTGCAGTTTTAACTATGTGTGCGCTACTATTGCCACTAACATCTAGCGTTCTAAACGTTGGTTCTTCTGAAAAGAACCCGTGCACTTACCTCAAAAGATATGTGCGCTAGTTGTTGAGAGCACTAGTTGCATACTGAGCACTGGTTTACTATTATGATACTTGAGCACATGTTAAGATGAATGGAAAAAATATATTAAGATTATGAATTGGGATTAGTTGAGGTTGGTTTGTAACTCCCCCAACCTCCCAATTCAATTGCCTCACGAATCCAAATTCCAACCTTGTCCCATAAATACAAGGGGAAGCCATGAGGGAGAGGCCAATGAAGAAGAAGCTACTATTACGCTGAAGGATTTTCTAAGTCATTGTGAAGAGCAGGAGCCTAGGACTCGGTTGCATAATTGTATGGACAGATTAGTTATATATGTACTTAACCACATTTCTTTGACAATAAAAAGTGGAAATACCCTTCCCATCCCAATAGAATGTCTATTTTATTGAATGTTTGATTGTGATTGATGTTAAATTGTTTTCAATTTCATTATATATATTACAGTCAAGATACGTTGAGGAAGGTTGATTTGTTTTGCAGGTACATTACTATGGAAGATTGGGCGAAAGCTAGGACTAGCCATTGTTAAAAAGGTACTATTTTCGGAATCCTAATCTCATTTCAGTCGCAGTGATTAGCGCAAAGCATAATGTATTTACCTGTCACCCAATGTAAGTTGGTAGTGTCATATCCCCCACTATAGGGTATATTCCTGCACAACAGAACTGGTGACTCCGCTGAGGAGCACCGGTTGTTTCTATTCTGGGGACCTTGTCTAGGCCTTCTTTCAGTTTTTTCAGTCTGTTGGTTTTCTAAGAGGTTCTTATAGGTTACTTTGATTTTCCTTTTTGTCTTGATTCATCTCAATCTGACTGAGAAAAGATCTGTTGATTGCTTTAAGTCCATGTGCGTTGGTCTTATGTGCATACAGAAGCGCATTTTCTTCCTTGTGCACTAGTTTCTTTGAAACATAGCTGCGCATTTTGTGTTACAGGCACTGGTTGTTATACTAGACAGTAGCGCATCTCTCCTGTAGGTCTAAGCCTTCCACTAGGGTTTGGTTTCCAGGTTGTTGGGTCCACTTTTAGCATTTTCCTTGCTTCTCTGATTGTTACTGAGACATCTTTATCTTCTTTGAGTCTTGTTTAACCTCTTGAAAGTTCCTGTGGATTTCTTCACTTGCTCCAACACTTGTTTTAAGTGTCTTTTCCTTTTTTTAAGCCTTTTGAAGCTGTGCGCGACTCTCTGCTAGGTACAGTAGCACACTTTTTTTCCCTAAACGCATGTTGCATTGATACAGACCAGCTCACTCAACGCTTGTTGTATGTTACAATACCTGCACACTTTTATTGATTCTTGTCTTATTTTTTAGGGTTTGATCCCAGTTTGAGTTTTTTTCAGGTGGTTTTTGAAAGGTTTGATAGTCTGGATACCTTCTAAACTCCTGTTCAGGTTAGCCTAAGTTAGTTGAATCCTTTTGGACAGCTTTTCCTTTTGAGTTTGTGTGGCGGTAGAGTTACCTTGGTTTGCTTGCTTGCCCTTTTGTTTGGCAGATGTTTTTTTGGGGTTTTGATGCTTAGGAGTGGCCTTTTGGTTCGTTTTTCCCGTTGCATGCATCTGTTTTCCCTTTTTCTTTTACATCTCGTTCCAAATTTAGAGTTTTTCATTTGAACAACTCTGTAGGTTAAGTCTTTATCAAGTCTATTGATTTGTTTGGTTTAAAGCCTTTAGGTTTTTCATCTTTACCCACACTCTTTTTAGATCTTGCTTGTTTCCTTTTTTAGATTCATTTTCTTTTGCAAAATAGAAGAAAAGATCAAAAATTGAAAATTGGTAGCTTAGTATTAAGATTTGCCATTAATGTTTCGAAGTAGGATAGATCATTTTGCTATTTACTTTGAAAATTAAAAAGAAAATTGAAAAAATTGTTATGCTTAGGATTGCCTATTTCTTGTTTTGAAAGACATAAACGAAAAAACAAAAAGAGTCTTTGTGAAGTTTTAAAGCATCTTTTGTACACACTTTGCTTTCTGTCATAAACCATACCACACACGTCACTACCTATTTGAGTAAGAAACAACCTTTAAAATGAAAATTTAATAAAATCAATTAGTGACTTTTTCTTTTTAGGTTTAACACTACATCAACTAGCTTAGGCTAGGATTTCGGGGTAGATCACTTTAAATTGCCTGAAATCAGTTTCATTGCTCAATAATCGTGGTAAGACAATCTCTTAGGAAAACCCACTTATATCAAAGTATCCTGGGAACTCTCTACTCAAACCAAAGTTAAGCACGAGGCCGTGTGAGACTAGAACTGCTGAGGATACCCCCTCACTTTCCTTTCGAACATAAACCAAAGTTGATTCGCATACGGGGGTCCACTAGTACTTTTAAGTGCTTTTGGATTTCAGTCTTTGCTACCCTGCCCATGCGTCTTGGCTAGGCTGAGGACTGTTCCCCCAGATATTTTCGTATTTGTGGTATCCTTAGTATCTTAAACCCAAGGCTCTTCATAGGTATAATGGAAGGCTATTTCCACTGCACTCGGACAGACACGGAAGGTAACCCTTTGCAGTAATCTCGGGAGGGCGGTTTGGTGATTCAAATGCTTGCACCCATAGGACCTCCATTGGATGTCGTGTAACTAACCGTCGATATTCTATTGGTTTGTTCTGGACCCTCACCATCCCAGACTTGCTTCTAAGAGTATTAGCTTTGTTTTCCTGGTTTTGATCACTGTAGGACATTTTTAGTGGTGTGCTCTTTGTGTTGCTTGTTTTTAGTTGGCCTTAGATATTTATGGCCCATTGAGTCAGAAACTATGGATAGCATCCCAATTTGCACCAATCAAGGGATCCTTGTGCTTTTTGTAACAACCGTATCCGGTTGGACTCTCAATAGTCGGAAACGACTATTAAGAGTCCAACTGGATACAGTTTTTACATTTGGTATCAGAGCTTTTGCTCCTCCCCTCAGAGCTCAAATTCGGCTCCTCTTCCACCACCCTTCTCATCTTCCATCTCTCCCATTAACACTACTCTCATTCATTCACACATCCCTTCCACTGCTCATCCCACGTCCATCATCTTCCCTCCTTAACTCCATCATTTTCCCTCCTTAACTCCATCCTACCTCCTCCTTTTTCCCCACCATTTCCATCTCCTCCATTCCCTTCACACAACCCTCCACTCCATGCTCACATCCCTCCACTTCCGCACTCGTCACTCCTGCCAGCCTCTACATCCACGCTCTTCACTTCCACGCCCTTCACTCCTCCCTCTTTACCCTCCTCCCTCCGCCTGCTATCGTCTCCTCTCCCATCCTTCGTGCAACCTCTCGTAGCCTCTCCACCTCCTCTCCCCCCGTATTCCCCATCTCCTCCACGCTCCTTCCCTCCATCCTCCGTCCACCCTCGTACATACACAGCACGCCATACACCGTCGTGCGCTACCACTTCCCTCCGCAGCCTCCTTCTCCACGCTCCCCCCATTCGCCCAACCTCCTCTTCCCTCCACTCACGCTCCACTCTCCCTTCCAACACCGTCACACACTACCTCCTACATGCATTTCGCCACGCCCATTCCATTGCACCCCAGCTACACCCCCTACCGCCTACGTCTGCTACCCACTGCCTCACGCTACCACTGTGCTTAAACGCCCTCTCTCTCTCTCAGCCTGCACCACCCTACACCTTGTCACCTCCACCTCTCTTATTGCACCTCCACTATTCGCCTTCCTCCCCAACTCCATGTAGAAACCCTACCAAAAAAAAATTAAAAAAATAGTTAAAAAAATATATTATATAATAATTTTATTATTATCACAATATATATATATTTAAAAAAAAAATTATAATATATAATAATAATATTATTTTAAAATAATAATAATTATTATATTATTATTTTTTTACTACCACTTGCTTTTAATAATAATTATTATTATTAATTAATCAAGCCCACACACAAATCTCCCGAGTATCACTTCACCCTCACAAGCCAAAATAGCGTCGAAGTACACACATCCACATACAAGGTCCAAAACCATGACGGAACTAAAAGAGCAAATCGAAAAAATGGAGAAGGACATCAAATTCCTCGTTGCTAACCAAAAAAACTTGAAAGAAGAGATGAAAAATAACAATACAGTGCTTAAAAAAGAAATCAATGACGAAGTTGTTCTGGTACTAGAAAGAAGGCTGGATGAAAAATTTGACATTCTCAACGAAAAACAAAAAGACTTGGATGGAAAAATGAGTACTATGACTCAAAACATAAACACCATAACCCAAAACTTGAGCACCATGACGCAGAACCATAATACATAATGGAGGTGTTACAAAGGCTAATGCCTAAGACAAACCAAGTCAGTAGTCCAGACATGCTAGATGCCTCATTTCATATTTTCACACAGGAAGCACTTACCAAGAATCAAGAAGAATTGCAAAAAGAAATAAATATTAACAATGTGATGCTTAAGCAAGAGATAGAAACAAAAGTACTGCTAGATATGGAGGCACGACTAAACAACAAAATAGAAGCTATCAATAAGATAGTAGAGAATAAAAAAGCTAAAAATCACCGCCAACAACAAAGTAGTTCAAATAGGTCACTCACATCGTCCAATAGTTCCAATTCACCATCAAACCATAAAGCAAAAGGAAATCAATATCACCCTTACATAGTATAGCCACCTAAGGCAAAAATAGAGTTGTCGAAATACAATGGAAGTGAAGACCAATGCGTTGCTTGGCTAAACAAAGCGGAAGAATACTTTGACATTTACAATATTCAATGTGACGAGGAGAAGGTGAAATATGCGTCAATACATATGGAAGGGTACACCTATAACTAGTACTTATGGTGGAAGAGAGACAATTTTTCCTACACTTGGAGCTTGTTCAAAAATTATTTTTTTAATAGGTTCAAGGAATCAAAGAAGATGAAATTTTTAGTAAACTTACCAGATTACAACAAGTTGGAAGCGTGGAGGAATTCACACATTAGTGGGAATCCTTATCAACACGAGTATTTGGGTTGTCTGACAAGCAAAGACTCGAAACCGATTTAGGAGGTCTTAAACCATACCTCCAAAAAGAGTTAAAGTTACTTGACATACCTAACATAGAAGTAGCAAGACATAAAGAAAAATCCGCATAATGCAAATTGGAAGGAATAAAAACAAGAGGTGATAACCATTATCAACAAGAAAAAGAGACACAATGTAGGTACTATGCAGATACTTGGTCACTGGGCCATCAATGCCACAAACCTCAATCATATGCCTATGAAATGGAAAATAGATCAAAGTCATCTAACAGTTACTCTAATAATAGAAAAAAGAAGAAAAACATATGTCGTTGATGCGGTGATGACTGGACCCCAGGCCATAAATGTGGGAACAATCAGACACTACAGTGCAAAATCACCAATGGAGAGGAAGTGCAAGTCTCTACACAAGAAATCTCGTTTGATTCTAATAACGACACCAAATCTGAATGAAGGACGACAGTAGGAAAATACTCAAGCTTTGAGGACAAAGATTTCCTAAGGGGAAGGCAATGTTGTGAATATTTAATTAATATTAATATTTATAAATTAATAGATTATTAGGTTACTAGTGAAAGGGCGTAACCCTTCACTATGCTTTCTCAAGCCCTATAAAGGCGATCTTATTGTAATTTTACCTTCATCATCTAATATATTATTCTTATATATCGTTCAATATGAAAGTCGGATACAACTATTAAGAGTCCAACTGGATATGGTTGTTACAAAAAGTACAAGGAGCCCCTTGAAAAGAGGTCCCTTGATTGGTGCCCACTGGGATGATATCCATAGTTTCCGACTCAACAGGCCAGAAATATCTAAGGCCTTTCACTAGTAACCTAATAATCTATTAATTTATAAATAATAATATTAATTAAATATTCACAACACTTTTTCATTCATTGGGAACATTGGTACTCCCTTAATGGCTACCTTGAATCTTTCGGGATTCACTATAGGGCTACTGGTTTGGTTTTTTTCCACTCCCGAACACCTTGCATGCTCCTAATGCATCTCAAGTAAGCACCTGACATCAAGAGCATCAAAACCCTATGTGTGCTTCACTAGTAACATCTTCTCCTCCTCCTTCTACCTCATGTGGTGAAAGTAGTAATACTAGTAACCAACAGTCTAAAAGGAATAGATGGAAGAAGATGCCAAAGCAAGGGGGGAGCCACCCAGCCTCTGGAAGTCATGCTTGGGGCACCTACCCAACCTCTGGTGGTCATGTTGGGAGAACTCACTCAAAATTTCAATCACTACAAATCACACTGAAAGTATGTCTTCAACCACTGTTGGTCATGTTGAGGACGCGTCATTAATCACTATTGGTCATATTAATGACAAGTCACCAGTTACTATGAGTCATATTGGAGACACTGATCAGCCACCTGCAAGTCATGCTGAGAAAGTTGACATTGTCGACAAACCTAATAAACAGAAGCTTAAGCTCCCTTGTAAGTTTTGTGAGGGAAACCACCTGACCTATTTGTGCCCTGTAATTCCAGAAGTGCAAAACAGTTTGGTCCATAGTTCAAAATTCTTCTGCTTCTGAGCAACCAGCCACTGCAAGTCATGCTGGGGTCAAAGCTTTCAACTAATGCTAGTCATGATGAGAGTATTGTTGTTTTAAAGGAATCTAAGCTTATAGGACGCAAGCCAAAGTTCCCTTGTAAACTTTGTAAGGGAGATCACCTTACTCACCTGTGCCCTGCTATTCCAGAGGTACGAAGAGTGTGGTCCATGTCTGAAGGATCCTATGCTCCTAAATTGTCTATAGATTCCCAACAGTCTAATCAACCTTTAGTTGATGAAGTGGTTAAACCAATGCAAATCTTTGGTCAAACCCCACTCTTCCTTCGAAGAGTGAAGTGATCGAATCGATGCAATCTTCGATCGATCCCATCAGTCCTTCGGAGACTGATGCACTCGTCCCTGAAGTCTTCTGCATTACCAGTTCAGATGTTTCTGAAATGGAGGGCACTTCATCTGTGCCGAGTGAACCCCTACCAAGATCTAGGATCATTTCCTTTGATTGGAATAGTTTAACTAGGCCTCGCCTTCCTTCTTCCACACCTTTTCAGATAAAGGTTGATATCGACAACCATGTGATTTATTGATGTATTGTAGATGAAGGAGCCCCTGTTAGTATCTTATCCCCTTATGCTTGGAGAGATTTAGGTTTTCCTAACCTTGTTCCAGCAGTTAATTGGCCGTTAAATTTCGATAAAAGACCTAGTACCCTCAAGTACCCGTTACTTTGGGTGGAAAAATAGTCTTAGTTGATTTTATTGTTTTAAAGGACCCTATGGACTTTGATATGATCCTAGGGCATGATTACGTATATACTATGTAGGCTGTGGTGTCTATGCTCTTTCGTGTGATGCAATTTCCTCACAACGAAAGCATTGTCACTATCAATCAGCTTACATTTGTTGATCCCTCTTATTACCCAACTATAGACCAAGTATATCCTTCGTCAATATGAACTACCATGTCACAATCAAACTATGTGGCATATTGTTCCTTGAGTCCAACTGCTACTGAGAAGAAGCCTCTGAATTCATGCTTACCTTCTTGGGACTGGGTCTCGACAATTGACCAGCATTCTTCTACCTTCACTTCGAGATCATTAAAAACAATAAGGAGGTTACGAGCACTCTTCCACCTTTTCTTCGAGCTCGTTAAAAACAATAAGGAGGCAACGAGCATTCTTCCATATCTCCTTTGAGCTCGTTAAAAATAGTAAGGAGGTCACGAGTTTACTTTTTCGGGCTCATTAAACCTTTACAAAAAAAGTTTTTATAGAGTTATTTGATGCTCTTGTTAGACTCTTTAAAGATGACAAGATTGCCGAGTATAGTTGTCTTTTCAAACTCGTTAAAGAATTTGAAGCGACATCCACTTAAGTATAATTTTACCCATTTTCCGTTATTTTGTGGATTATTTACAAAAAAGGAATACCCTAGTCATACATGGCTAGAAGAGTTCTTCTCTCATTATTTAATACTTTTTTGGGTGAGGAGACTAATTGTATGAAAAAGGACCTTTTGGAGTCTTCTTTAGGGTTTTCAAACTCTCAAAACATGAAAATACCAAGCGAGAAGTCACCTACTCGGGCTCGATGTGAAATCCACAAGAGGGTATATAGATAATTGTTTAAGTTTTTCAGACTCTATAAATAGGAAAACACTGACGAGCATATACCAACCCAGGCTCGATACTAAAATCCACGGGTATGTGTATGGAGTTATTGTTTAAGTTTTTTAGACTCCTTAAAATTGAAAACACCAGCAAGCAAGAACAGATCTCGGCTTGATATTAAAATCCAGAGATTAGTATTATAGAGTATTCGTCTATCTTTTCTTCGAACTCTGTAAAAAATGAAGAAAAACTATTGAGTTTGCTTTCTTAGACTCATTAAAACAACAAGAAGAATATTCTTTTGACAAAAAGAATAAGGGAAGAGAAGGGTGTCAACATCTTTTTAGTTTCAAAGGTAGCTAAGTCAGTCATGTCCTTGAACACAACACCTATTTGAGTCCATCATTCAGTTGGGTTTTAGTTTTTGACCTTAGGTTGAACCTAATCTCAGAGTTTTTACTCCTCTGGTTGGTTATTCTTCCAATCATATGGACAATCTGCTAATGTCTCCTACATTACAAATTTATATCACTTTCCCCTTATGTTAAAAGCTTCCTAAGTCACTTTGTGTCGTGCTCACTATTCAAGGATATAGCCTATGTCGACCATTCTATTGTTACCTTGACTTCATGTGTCGGCCATCCTAGTGTTAGTTTGTTTCATTTTGTTACTTGTCCTACTCCAAATCAGCTCAAACTTTTGAGTGTTCCTTGTGTTGGATGATGGAGGATGCATTAAGGCCTTCCTTGAAATGGACTTCTTCCCATTGACCTCAACTCATTATGGTTTGGGAACGAAGTTTTAGAGTTTCAGTTAGTACCTTGGGGATTGCAATCATCAGTGGCAGTTACCCTCATTGTTGGATAATGGGAATACATCAATGTCCCTTATTTGACGAGTTTATCAAGTGTTCGACTTCAAGTCCACTTATTCACACGTTTTGAAACGTACTAGGTGCCTTGGGCTCCATTATCATTATCGATGGAAGCCCTCGCGTTTGTTAACAATATAAATCAATGGCGGGTAATCAAACGATACCCCCTATGTTCGACTCTAGCTCATTTATTCACATGGTTAGGGTTTGTACCTTGGGTTGTTTGGATGAAGACCTTGGGACTCTGATAGCATTACCATATTCATGTTATCACCCAAGCTGCGCAAGACTGAGCCACACTCATTTTGGCTCTTCATGAGACATAGATCCAGCTTATTGTTATGGCTATGATCTCTTATCTTTGACATGGATCCACGCTTGTATTTCAGTGGCCATGCTATATATACATCTCCCAGTTATGTATTGGATATCATGTTGTATCACACCAAACATCTATATGATGTCAAGATTGTAATTGCTCGCTGACCTTGATCGTTGTTTTTAGGTACTTTTGTGAATTGGTCCTGTGGTTTCTTTCTCCTCCTCTGACTTGGAATTGTAATGTATTTTGGCTATCGTTTCCCTATGACCTCACACATTAGGGGGCATTTGTTATAGGTCAAATCTACACTTCTCCGTCCATGATCACATTACCCTGTCGATCACACAAAAAGACACTATGGATGGAAGAGCTGGATATACCTTGGGTGAGTTATTGTTGAGATCATACATCTTCAGCTAAAAAACATATTTTTTCTACAGTTTTCACTATGTGTGCGCTACTATTGCCACTAACATCTAGCGTTCTAAATGTTGGTTCTTCTGAAGAGAACCCACGCACTTACCTCAAAAGATGTGTGCGCTAGTTGTTGAGAGCACTAGTTGCATATTGAGCATTGGTTTACTATTATGATACATGCGCACATGTTAATATGAATGGAAAAAATATATTAATATTACGAATTGGGATTAGTTGAGGTTGGTTTGTAACTCCCCCCAACCTCCCAATTCAACTGCCTCACGAATCCAACTTCTAGCCTTGTCCCATAAATACAAGGGGAATCCATGAGGGAGAGGCCAATGAAGAAGAAGCTACTGTTATGCTGAAGGATTTTCTAATTCATTGTGAAGAGTAGGAGCCCGGGACTCGGTTGCAGAAGTGTTTGGTCAAATCAGGTATATATGTACTTAACCACATTTCTTTGACAATTAAAGGTGGAAATACCCTTCCTATCCCAATAGAATGTTTGTTTTATTGAATGTTTGATTATGATTGATGTTAAATTGTTTTCAATTTCATTATATATATTACAGTCAAGATACACTAAGGAAGTTTGATTTTTTTTGCAGGTATATTACTGTGGAAGATTGAGCGAAAGCTAGGACCAGCCATCGTTAAAAAAGTACTATTTTCAGAATCTTAATCCTGTTTCATTCGCAGTGATTAGCGCAAAGCATAATGTATTTAACTGTCACCCCATGTAAGTTGGTAGTGTCATCTCCCCCACTATAGGGCATATTCCTACACAATAGTGACAATGATTATGTTGTGAGTAAAATGCATCGCATGAAAGACCGTAGACACCACATCTTTCATAGAATATACACAATCATTCTCAAAAAGAATATTGAAATCTAATGGGCCTTCCATAACAACAAAATCATCTAATATAGTCTCCCCCATAATGAAATAGGAAATTAAGGAAGCAACCCCAAAGGTTCACTAAGTCTTCTATCAAAGGACAATAGTGGATTGAAAGCTGACACTAGGTTGGGAGAACCCAAACCTATCCAATAATATGTGAATAAAATACTAATAGAGGCTCTTCATCTACAATACATAGAAAAATCATTTAAGATTTAACTTGAACCCTTATTTGGAAGGGTGCATAAGAAGGAATGCAGGGCCTAGCTAGACTATTCCAATTAAAGGAAGAAATCCTAGAGCTTGGTGGGGTCTCATTCAAGGTGAATAGAATGCCCTCTTGTCCATAAGATTTTGACATGGCAGTAAAGAATACCTAATTTGTAGTCATGTCCCTCTCCAAAGGAAGAGTAGGATTGACTGAAGATTGCATTGGTTCAAACACATCAACCTTTTCACTCTCCAAGGGAAGAGTGGGATCAACCAAATATTTCATCTGTTTGACCACTTCAATATTTTTACTCTCCAAGGGAAGAGTGGGATCGACCGATGTTTGCATCATCTCAACCACTTCATCACCTAAATATTGAATGGGTTTCCAGGAAACCATAGGTTGCTTGGGAGCAAAAGATCCTTGAGATAGGGACCACACAATTTGTACCTCTAGTATAGTATGGAAAAATTAAGTAAGGTGATCTCCCTTGCAAATAGTAAAAGAAAACTTATGCGTGCATCCTATCCATCTAGGTTTCTCAACAATATCAATACTCGCAACATGACTTGCAGTAGTTGGTTGCTTTCCCCCATCATGACTTGCAACAATTGGTTGCATGTATTTGGTATGAATTATAGTGAGCGATGATTTGTCTCTAGTATTAATTTTAGTGACCGGTGACCTTCCCCTAGTTTAACTTGCATTGGATGGGGAATTACACTATAATACCCCAATTTTGACCCTTATGAAATATTGGTTTTTAATGTAAATATTGTTTTCATGCGATGTATGTTTCCCTAGTGTGGAGATAAAGGCCAAGGCCCCGCTAGAGTATGCTCGGATTGTATTTAGAAAAGCAAGTATTTGTTATTTTCCCATCCATGTGCTATTAAGCCATGGAATATTCTAATTGATGTAAATATTAATATTTCAATAAAATACAAAAACTGGCTATAGATGCAACAAATGAGAAGGGGCCATATGTATCCACTAGGGAGTGGTGAGGGGGTTGTGGGATTGAACCATATGCTTCCAAATGTCATCTTGAGAACCCATTTGACTTTTCTTGCTCACATTTATTTCAGTTGTAAGGAAGTGGCTGAAAAATCAGTCCATGGCTTCAATGGAACATGGGCAGCCCAGAAATTCGTATGGCAAGTATGGGATTTGTTTTTCTTGTACCATGAGTCACTGTTCCTCATGGGAATTGGTTCTTCCTCATTCCCATTCCATTGTTGAACATCCCAGCATCAGTTTTCATCCATTACGAATGCCCAACAGTGAAAAAAACCAGAAATCGCAACTTTGCAAGAACCCATGTTTTGAAGTGCCATAAACGTCCAGAATTTGGTATTGACAGTGAAATCCAATGGGGGATCCATAGATATGAACCTTGGGGCGAGTTTGAGAGTATTAGATACCCCGAAATCCATTGGAAAACCTAGTTTTTATAGCCCGAAAATCCAGTGACGGGATTGAGTTATTTGATGATAGTATTGTGAGAAATCCAAGTGTGAATGATTGAACGGAGGTTGGGTTTGCTTGATAAACCCAGTGAAGGCTAGAATCTCAAGGAATTAGCATTTGGACCTTTCTATGCCCACCCTGAATAGCACTGGAGGGAAGGGATGCCTAAGGGACTGTGCAGCAGAGAAGGGGACCTTCCTTGTGTTGGGTGTGGTAGGTACTGTGGGTGCCTTGACTGTTTGAATTATCTTGAGATTCCTGTAGCTCTGTGGTTGAACTCACTGGCTTAGCATTGCACTCCATTGTATTTTGTAGGATTGATAAACCCAACTGTGTGTTGGCTTAGCATAGATGTTGAGTGAAACCATGGCTGTGAGTGAGCCCATTTAGTTCCTCCTTAGTGGATACACAACCCAGCTCAGGGGTGATCTCTCAGCTAAAAGAATATAGGATGGACAGAGATCTATGGTTGGGTGGAACGTTTCTCTCACATAGGCAGTTGTTTGGACAGCTTCATCTCAAAGATAAGTGTTCTCTGTGTTTAAATTATATGCATTTTGTGTTCTGTAATGTGTTAATTCTGAATGATAATTATTGATGTTAATGGAATTGATATGAAGTATGTGCATAGTATGAGAAGGGGATTGATTCTCTACATATTGAATCATCATCTACTTGTGATAAATATGTTGATTCATTACAATTGTGTGTGTGCAAATATGATTTAATCCCGCTGTGTTTTTATTGAGTATGAATTTACACACGGAAGTTTTTATTATTATGAATTTCTTAGTAATGTATAGGGATGAGATTGTCAAATAAGCCCGGTATGTTTGGTCATATTCCCTCCCTTGCATTGGATTGATGGGAGGGGACTTGACAGAGTGGTATCAGAGCCCATGTTGCAGCACTGGGGCTGCTTAGGACAAACTCTGAGTTACAGGCAAGTAACATAATGTTTTAACGCAGTATTAATGAAGTTTGGGTGGAATTTTTTATTGGAAAAATTTCAGGATCATATTTCTCAGGTATGGAAGAGGATCGCACAGGTGCATAGATCTCTCCAAGAGCTTTCCAACGGTACCAGACTCGCCTAATTTGGTTAAGGGAAAAAGGAGATATGAACCCTACAAGTTGCAGGGACGGAGGTGTTCCACAGTTGCGGATTACAGGAACGAGGATTTCCAAATTTTGTGTTTTGGATTTTTGCAATTCTGCACCCGCAATTTCGGATTTCGGATTTCGGGTTGCGGATTGCGGGAACGCCAAATTTTTGAAAATTGCATTTTGGATTTCCGCAATTCCGCACCCACAATTTTGGATTTCGGATTTTGGATTTCAAGTTGCGGGAACGCAAAATTTTTGAAAATTGCATTTTGTATTTCCGCACCCGCAATTTTGGATTTTGGATTTCGGGTTTCGGGTTGCGGGTTGCGGGAATGCAAAATTTTTGAAAATTGCATTTTGGATTTCCGCAATTTCGAATTTCAGGTTGCGAGTTCAGGAGCTTGGATTGCAAGAGCTTGCAGGATCACAATTGGATGAGTTCAGTGGCATTCTGAGGCCATGAATGAACCAGTGAAGATCCCAAGCCCATTATGCTCCAATTTGGCATAAAAATTGAATTAATGGCTTTTATTAATCAGTGTCCCGATGCTTGACAGAAGGTCAGATTGAATTGAAATTGATATGGAGCAGTTATGGAGCAGGCACGGTGTTAAGTTTGGAATTTTGGAGCCAAAATTAAAAGGATGTGGAGTCGGGGTGTGCAAAAAGGCCAAAAAACACTATTTTGGGCCACATTTTTGGAATTTTGAAAAGTTTGCAGTAGATGGACGAGATCTTAGATGAAGGATTCAAGAAATTTACTAACCTCAACATTTCTTATTCTCATTAAAATAGAAAATTCACGTTAGACAAAGATTTTCCAGAAATGCACCGTTTAGGAAATAGCCATTTTTGGCCCAAAATTTGAAATTTTGGAAAAATGTTAAAAGTGAAGAGTAGTCAAACTTAGAATTTTATAGAAGATGAATGGAGCATCGGAACAGAGATCCACAAGTTGATGAGTGTTCCTTGTTATATGAACTAACTTCTCCCGGTAGAAATGTTTTCCTAAATCCTTATAGATTTGCTTCTACAGGTGGTTGAAGTTGGAAGTTCCGGATATTTTACAACTGTGTAAAAAGTGCAAAATTGTGGAGAAAATTGTCATTTTTGAAGTGATGTAGTTTCCACACCCGAAGTCGAAATGGAGCACGTGGATAGGCATTGGAAAGATTATCCAGCAAGGAACAATGGTGCATGACCAGAATTTGAATGAGGTTATCATACCCCATAGATAATTAGAGCAGAAAAGTGCCAGTGACTGTTTTGACATATTGTTGATAATATGGGCAATTTCTAGAATTGCATGAATGGGAAAAAGAAACGAATACAAATTAACTCTGTAAATGATTCAATGATTTTGATTATGTTAAATATTGATTGCTTATCTTTCTATAAGCATTCCTAGGATGTCTAACAAATATTTTCATAATGCACAATGCTTGCAGCTCATAAGATTTAATAGTGTAGCAGAAGTAGCATACATGGAAGAGAGTCTCCAAAGAAAAATGGTGACCATAAATGATGCTCAGGATCCTTATGAGCATGAAGAAGATGTGCTAGGAGAAATTGTGTAAGAAGGGAATGCTGAGACTAAATCCAAAGGGAGAAGAGAGTAAGTAACTCCTCAAAATTGGTTGAAACCATGGTGAGCTTCAATGAAAGGTTGATGAAGGATCAAGAAGAACAAAACCAACTCAATGTTTGTTATAGGTCAAATCTGCACTTCTCCATCCATGATCACATTTCCCTGTTGATCACACAAAAGGACACTTAGGATTGAAGAGCTTGATTGACCTGAATGACTTGCTGCTAGAAGTACATTCTTCAGCTAAGATTAATGCAGTTCCTCTTGATTTTACCTCATGTACGCCCCTCTCTCTATAGCAGACCAATGTACACCTTGATAAAATACCCTACTTTGCTCAAGGACAACCAGCGTACATCTCCCAAAATGTTGTAAACGCATGTTGCAAAGCATAGAATTGCTTACTGTACGCTACTCTTGTTGTATGAAACCCGCGTACATCTTAAGATGAAATCAAAAAATATATTAATTTTACGAATTGGAATTATTTGAAGTTGGTTCTGCAACTTCCCCAACTTCCCAATTCAACCACCTCTCGATCTAAACTTCCTACCTTGTTGTAACATACCCTTTAAGCTGGAAAACATTTTGTGTTAAGAAAGATTATGATAACTTTTATTGTAAAGTTTATATTGGACAGGTGTCCAAGGATGACTGTAATTTGCACAATATATTATTATTTAATAAATAAAATAGGAGACAAACACCTAAGAGGACTGTTGAAAGAGTGGTTACTGATCCACTAGGTGAAATGGAATCTGGGGTAGAAGGCAATGGACAAGTGGTAGCATCATGATGCAACTAACTAGTTGTTGGTATGGGACAACTCCCTTGAAATGTGGTCATAGTGCTCTGAAAGATGGGACTGGAGCTTGAGGCTCATTTATTCCAAACTAACCACTAAAAGGCCTAGGCAATCTATATAATAGCCATCAAATATTGAACTGAGGTTCATCACTTTTCCTGAAGAAGAAATTTACCTTGGGGTTTTGCTTTGTTTGCACCCAAGAGATTTGATGAGGGGATATGTTGTTGTTGATCATGTTGTGATTCTGCCAAACTCTTATTGAGTTCAGGAGGTTAATGCTGAGTGGAGAAGGCATTTTTCAGGAGGTTGATACCGAGTGGAGAAGGTATTTTTGAGTGCCTTGCATCTACACAGATTCCACTCACTTACTGGATCAGTAATCAGGCTTGGGGGTTCATTAGAAGTCAGCAGTTGAGCTACTTCTTCTGGAGCAGGTTGGGAGGAACAGGCCTCCTTGGGTGTTTTTCGGCCATATCATCTTTTACAGGTTCTATTGTCTTATCTACTTTTATTTTTAAGTTCTATTATCTATTTAACTTTTACTGTTATGTTCTTTATTTCAGTTTTCCTGAATAATTTATTAATTCTGTATCATTCGAATGATTGAATAAAATGATCTCTGCATTTTTCCACATGCAAAAAGGAACAGCATCGTACTCTAGTACAGAGATAAATTAAGATAGATAGGTATGATCGGCAAGAGATCCAAGTGATAGAAAAGATGCAAATGATGTGTTTCTTTAAATACTGTTTACTATTAATTTTCTAAGTTTACCTATATTAGTGTTTTTCAGTATTTTCTGATTCAACAAGTATCTCCAGAAATTACAGTAATGTTTCTCTATTTGCTTACATAACAGTTTGTTTAGAAATAAATAAATTTCCTTCTGAAAATTTAATAAAGATATTTCCTATTTCCTATAGTTACAAAGTAGATTCCATTAGATAGCGTATTTATATCAATTTCTTTTAATAATAATGCATAGAAATTAATACAAAATATTTATGTATTAGATCATATACTCTCACACAATTTCATCTATGTTTAAAAGTAATTATATTTCTTTAACAGAGTCGAGCTATAGATTTTCATCACAAATAGTTTTGTATTTCTAAGTTTTTATATTTCCCTGCTAGAGTAGGAAATCGAAACTGTTATCAGCATTTTTATTAACAGTAGACAAACCAAGCAATTGCACATTAAGCATTTCTGTAGGTCCAATAGTTAAATTCCATAGATTCATTTTCAGGGTTTAAATAATACATTTGACTGCAATAAATCGAAATAGAAATAGCAAACATCAACTCATTTTACCAAGACCAAACACTCACTCCATAAACATGCATGTAGATCGTTTAGTTAAGCTTTATAGTTCCAAAACAAAGACTAAACCCTAGCTTTGAGAACACTTTCCTATTTCTTTATATACACAGTAATATTGTTATTCTTTTTTTAAACGAAGTGCTTACAGGCCGAAACCTCATCATTATTTTTCATCTACCCATTGTTCATATAAAACAACCAGTCGTATCTTTGTTTCACAAAACATTCACCCATCGATTTAGAACCAAGATAAGCACAGAGGTTGCTAAAACATATTACATTCTCATATCATCGATGAGTTACAATTCGTGTTTGCAGGCCAAGCCCTAAATCGACGAAAAGACACAACTATAACTTCTAATTCATCAAACCCTAAACGCAGGATCATGTTTATAACATAAACAAAACTTCATACAGGCCATAAGCCATACCTAGATATAAATTATCTAGCCTGTAGCAAACAGACACATCGTTTTACAGACTTCAAACACTTACATTATAACTTTATCCATATACAAAAGAAAAACGATAATAGTAGTCGTGAAACACCATGTATTACATTATTCAAGTCTGAGGGTAAAATCCCTATTTATAAAACTGTTGCATTCAAAACCAAAAGCGGCAGTTGCCTTATGGATCGAGGCATATCCTCCCCATACTTCTAAAATATCTCAAACCCTATGTACAGAACTCTCTGAGTTGTAAATACAATAGACAGAATAGCACACAGTTGAACATTATCTCTTCAACACAGAGTTTTCAAAGCTACCGCCGAGGCTTACCGGTTGGTATAGATTTTCCAACCTTCAACGCCAGATTTGTGGAGCCATTATTTAATGCACCTGCAGGAACATTTTAAACGTGGTTAAAATAGTAACTAAGAAGAAGAAATTACAGTATTGAAAATTGAATAACTGTTGGTATCATCGTATGCACAATACAGGGAAGGAAAACAAAACATATTACCTTTCAAAATGCTAGCCATAGTAGCAACGAATGCCAAATCCTTTGCAACTACAATGAAACCCTACCATGATAAAAGCTGGAGTAACCGGAGCCAACACAAACCATCAACTCTCAATAGTGTCAAGACCTGGAACAACCATAGTGAAGGGTTGGTTTCTCATACAAATTGAATTTCCAGAACCACAACCGATCTGACGATCGAACCTCATCAAGGTTACAAACCCAACTGATAACTTAACAAATAACTACTGCATGAAGAACTGAGAGCTCGGCTCTTCAATTTTATGAGGTTACGAGTTCAAAACTCAGAAGTCACAGGCAGAACAATGAGGGTAAAATTTCTCAGCCTGTCGGCCGCATAGAGCCACCACTACCAAAAGACTTGAACACAATAACTCATCAAAAACGCAGCAAAGATAGGTTAAACCATTGCATCGAAACCCTCGATAGATCAATAGTGTAGATCACTGGATGGAATCACGAAATCCCAAGACATCTACCCTATTAATTGTTACATCATTGCAATTTCCACGATGAGCCACGGTGGAGCCAGCTCATCAACAAGTGAAAACGTATGCCCACACTTCAACACTTTAAGAGCTATAATCACGGTGGTAGCACATGGTCAAGCACACTAAGCAGTGCCACATCGGAACTCCATTACCTTGGCAGTTATGTGCATTCAATGCCCAGGTTACGTTTACAGCTGCCAACCTGTAGTGCATATCAACGTTCACATCACATTAATCAATACATTGGATTTGCATATGTTATGGTCGAAAATTTACACCTTGTCACAACACGTTTGTACATAGTTGGATATATAGCTCCATAGTTCTCATAGCAACGTATGATCACATAGTTTGCGTATAGTCCACACAACATATAGTTTGTATATATTTCAACCCTCGCATGATATTACAAAGTTTGCATATAAATCATACCCATTGCATAATAGTTATTAAGATTCCTAGGGTAGGATATATAATAGGGTATCACAATGCACACATATTGCATAGTTAGCATATAAACTATATTGTGCATATAGTATCACACATACCATATGGGACATCTAGTACATAGTTGAGCTTTGAATTATATGTAATATTACAACGCATTATAGGTCATTTAAATCAAACAAAGAAACATACATTTTGTGTATGGTGATACATTCAACTGAACGGTGTAATGAAAGTTGTGATGACGAATTCAACCACTATAATCATAAAAAGATATAATTCCTCAAAATAATATTAAACAACAATACATAGAATTTTCTATAGTATGCCATGAAGAAAAATAGACAGTTATGCATTGTTCAGCTTGAAATCAAAAGGAAAATTCTTATAAATCCGAGTATAGAGCTGAGATACAATCTTTCTAGACCTTCTTATAATTTAATTACAAGCTTACAGTTTACAAAGATTTTCACTGAAAGAATGTCCACATTTTTATCTCTTCATTTAATGACAAAAGAGGTTCACGGTAAAACTGTTTGTTTACTTGTCGAAACCTCAAACCCTTACCTATAAGTTGTCACAAGTACAAATCACATGCTTTAGCACGAAGGCTAAGTAAGCCTCGGGGCGTCCGAAGGACCCCTTCATCAATCAAACAAAAGTACATTAGTCAAATAGATGTTTCATTGTCCATAAACAACAACAGTAGAATTTGTAACAACACAACTAAATTTGGATAACATTAAGACATAAGCTGAAATATGTCGGTCGCAAAATCATGTTTAAATAAACCAGCTTGGCATTTAGTAAAACAATATATCATTTCACGCATTGTTCTTTTCCACATTCATTAATTAAGCATTAAATGTCACGTAGAAAAATTTTAAATTTTTGTGATTTTTCCAGGATGTTACATGTGGTATCAGAACACAAGTTCAAACTCTAGGCTTGAATGAGGCTCATGCGCGCAAACAGAAAAATAAATCAGAAAGTATATGTTAATAACTTTTGTAATTTAATTTCATTTTTGCACAGAACAGATTGACTTTTAATTGCAGGTATGGAAATACTAGAGGAATCAGCCGAGGACAGATCTCCTTGTAATGAACGCTTTAATCCTAATAATTCTGAAGGAATCTATGTTGAATTAAATCACCAATCTTCTGAAATTTTACGCACTGTACAGGATTTAAAGTCTGAATTAAAAGCTGTTAAAGAAGAAAATGAACGTATCCTTAAGGTACAGGAAGAGTTACAACAGAATTTAAAAGGGAACTGTCACAGTGAGGAAAGAGGTAGAAAATCAGAATTTAAGGCTGATTCTAAAATAATGTCCCACCAACATAAGCATAAGAAAAAAAGAAATGATAAAAGGAACAGTCATTCCTCTTCTAAATCTGATTCAAGTAATGAAGACATAAATTATGACAGCAGTAATAGTGAATGCTTCTCTAAAAAGAGAAAACATAAGCATCATGAGCAGATTACTGGGGAATTTAAAAAGATTAAGCCACCTACTTTTAATGGCGAAAGTGAGAAGGGTGAGACAACATAAGCTTGGTTGTCTGGAAAAAAAAAAGTACTTTAATATTTACGACTACTCTTCTCAACTGAAAGCCAAGATGGCTGTTTATAATCTGACCAGAAAGGCAGATATATAGTGGCAGGATCTTAAAAGAATCAAGAGCATAAAAGAAAAAAAAAGTAACTTGGACTATGTTTAAAAGTTTGTTTAAAAAGAAGTTCTTGTCTGAACAGTACTTTGAGGATAAATCAAAGGAGTTTTACGATTTGAAGTTGGGTACAATGAACATAAAAGAACTGTGCAGCAAGTTCCTTAGTTTGTTGAGTTATGTACCCTACATGGTTGAGGAAAAGCCTAAAGTGCAAAGGTTTCTCAGTTGTTTACCTTTAATATAAAAGATCGTATTGAGTATGATAATCCTTCCACTTTGGAAGAGGCCATGAGGAAGGAAAATTTTTGTTTTGACCAAAACAGAAAAAGAGAAGGAACAACTGGCTGGAAGAAAAGTAAGAATAATTAGTATGACTATAGAAAGAAGAATTTTAATCAAAATGCTAGAGGTTTTAAGAAAAATTTTAATAACAGAAATTTTCCTAATAATTATCGGAATAATACATCTCAGAACACTACTACTGCAAGAAATGTACCTAATAATCACAGCAATAATAATAATAACAATAACAACAGGTATGTTGAGCAAAAAGGACCCATAAAATGCTATGAATGTGGCGAACCACACAAGAGAGCAGATTTCCCATGCAACCAGAGGACGACCAACAACATACATACTATGCAAGCAGAACCTACAGTTGGAGATATCGCAAGAGAAATGCCCAGGATAAATGCAGCATTGGAGAACCGTCAAGCGGACCATCAAACATACATGGTCGAAATTGAAGGTATGATACAAAACGAGTCTATTTCTATTTTAATAAATCCTGATGCAAATTTAAGTTATAATTCACCTACTTTAGTAAACCATTGCAAGCTAAAAACAGAGAAATTTAATAATGCATGGCTAGTTCAGCTTGCAACAGGAACTAAAAGAAAGGTTACAGATTATGTTCAGAATTGTGAAGTATTTCTAAATCAGTTGAAAACACAAGTTAATCTGAATGTTTTACCCTTAGGGTTATATGATTTTTTGATAGGCATGGATTGGCTTGAACAGCATAGAGTTATATTGAATTGTTATAATAAATCTTTTACTTGTATAAATAATGAAGGTTATTGAGAAACAGTAAAAGGAATTCATAGGCAGATTTCAGTAAGGCAGATTTATGCCTTACAAGTAAAGAGAGCTGCCAAAAAAGGTTGTAAATTGTTTGTTGTTAATGTTGTTAATGATGCATGTACATCTACAGAAGACAAGTTAAAACTAGAGGATATTCCCATCCTTAGGGAATTTTTTTATGTATTCCCGAAAGAAATTCCAGGATTGCCTCTGAAAAGAGAACTTGACTTCACCATTGAGTTAGTACACGGTGCGGTACCAAACTCAAAGGCCCCCTATAGGATGAATATTCTAGAGTTGAATGAGTTAAAGTCTTAGCTGAAAGAATTAATAGATAAAAACTACATAAGGCCCAGTGTGTCCCCTTTGGGAGCACCAGTAATATTTGTTAAAAAGAACGACGGTACCCTGCGTTTGTGCATTGACTACCGTCAGCTTAATAAAATGACAATTAAGAATCGGTATCCCTTACCCCGCATAGATGATCTATTTGATCAAGTACACGGAGCAGAGATATTCACTAAAATTGATCTAAGCTCAGGTTATCATCAAGTCCGGATAAAATACGAGGACATATTCAAAACTGCATTTAGAATGCGTTATGGACACTACGAGTTCGTAGTTATGCCTTTTGGGCTAACCAACGCACTGGCAATGTTCATGTGTTTAATGAACAACGTTATTCATAAATATTTGGATAAGTTTGTAGTGGTATTCATTGATGATATCCTGATTTACTCAAAAACTAAAGAAGAGCATGACGAACATTTAAAAATCATTTTACAAGTACTTAGAGATCATCAACTTTATGCTAAGTTCAGTAAATGTAATTTCTATAAAGATAAAATTCAGTATTTGCGTCATATTATTTCAAAAGATGGTATTTCTGTTGATCCTGATAAGATAAAAGAAATAAATGAATGGCCTGTCCCTAAAGATGTAACTGATGTACGGTCATTCATGGGAATAGCAGGGTATTATAGAAAGTTTATTGAAGGGTTCTCTAGAATTGCTAATCCCATCACTTCTTTGCAGAAGAAAGGGAAGAAATTCATATGGGATCAAAAGTGTCAAGACAACTTTAATAAATTAAAAGAATTGTTAACCACTGCACCCATCTTAAAAATTGCAGATCCTAATAAGGATTTCATCGTATGCACGGGTGCATGCAATAAAGGACTTGGACGGGTCTTAAGTCAAGAAGGTCATGCAATTGTGTTTGAGTCAAGGAAGTTAAAAATACATGAAAAGAATTATGCAACGTATGATCTTGAGTTGGCAGCCGTGATACATGCTTTGAAAATGTGGCGCCATCACTTGATCGGAAGAAAATTCATCTTAATGACTAATAATAAGGGCTTAAAGTATCTTTTAGATCAAACAAATCTTAACGCAAGGCAAGCTAGGTGGTTAGTTTTCCTTAGCGAGTACGATTTTGATCCATCACATTAATGGAAAGGAAAATAAGGTTGTTGATGCATTGAGCAGAAATGCTAGATTGAGTTTTGTGGCAGCAATCAGTACTTTTAAAACTGATTTGGAAAATCAGATCGAAGAAGGAATTAAGCAAGACGAAAATTACCAAAAATTACATGATAAAGTAGCTGAAAATTCCTCTTAAAATGTTATAACAGATTACAGTATTAATGAAAAAGACTTCTTAACTTACGAAAACAGAATCTTTGTGCCTAATTTTTCAAAAGTTAAGTTGTTGATTTTAGATGAAGTTCACAAGAGTCCTTATTCAAGGCATCCTAGTTATCAGAAAATGATAACTATGTTAAGAAATGAGTACTTTTGGCCCAACATGAAAAGTGAAATTGCTGAATATATAGCTAGATGTTTTGAATGTCAGACTATCAAAGCTGGACACCAACATCCAGTTGGGCTATTGCAGCCCTTACCAATTCCAAAATGGAAATAGGAAATTATAAGCATTGACTTTATTACAGGTTTGCCTAAAAATCAGAAGCAGAACGACTCAATTATGGTTGTTGTTGATAAACTTAGCAAGTTGCTCATTTTATTCCTGTTAAAACTACTTTCAAGGCTTCTAACATTGCAGATATTTTCATGAAGCAAATTTTTCGCTTGCATGGAATTCCAAAGGTAATTATTTTAGACCGAGACTCTAAGTTCACTAGTAACTTTTGGACAACACTGTTTAAAGGATTAAATACTAAGTTAAATTTCAGCACTTCTTTCCACCCACAAACTGATGGTCAAACAGAAAGAGTAAATCAAATTTTGGAAAATATGTTAAGATTATATGTTAAAGATCATCCCTCTAAATGGGAAGATTACTTGCACTTAGCAGAATTTGCCTACAATAATAATTACCAAGCATCTACTAAGTTAAGTCCATTTGAAATTTTGTATGGAAGAAAATGTTGTACTCCAATTTCATGGGATAATCCTGTAGACAGATTGATGTTAGGACCAGATTTATTGAAAGAAATGGAGCTAACCGTGAAACAGCTTCAAGGTAACTTAAAAGTTGCCCAAGATCGGCAGAAAATCTATGCTGATTTAAAACGCACAGAAAGAGAATTTCAGGTAGGAGACCATGTTTTCATAAAGGTAAAGCCCAATAAAAGTTCTTTGAAGCTTGGGAGTTGTGCTAAATTAGCACCAAGGTATTGTGGACCATTTGAAATCCTATCAAGGATAGGAGTTGTTGCATATAAATTGGCATTGCCACACAATTTAAAAATACACAATGTTTTTCACATTTCTACTTTAAAGAAGTATGTGCACGATGCTACTCATGTGCTGAATTGAAATGACATACAGGTGGAACCCAAAGGAGATTTTCAGGTGGAACTGGACTGTATTCTAGACCGGAGGGAAATTATGCTTCGGAATCGCATCATAGGGTAGGTAAAGGTGCAATGGAAGCACCTTAGCCCTAATGAAGCTACTTGGGAACTGGGAAGTAATATGCGGGTAGCATATCCAGTTCTGTTCCATGAGGAACTTGATGATGAATAAGCAACATCGAGGATGATGTTGAGCTTAAGAGGGGGTGTTTGTAACATACCCTTTAAGCTAGAAAACATTTTGTGTTAAGAAACATTATGATAACTTTTATTGTAAAGTTTATATTGGATAGGTGTCCAAGGATGACTGTAATTTGCAGAATATATTATTATTTAATAAATAAAATAGGAGACAAACACCTAAGAGGACTGTTGAAAGAGTGGTTACTGATCCACTAGGTGAAATGGAATCTGGGGTAGAAGGAAATGGACAAGTGGCAACATCATGATGAAACTAACTAGTTGTTGGTATGGGACAACTCCCTTGAAATGTGGTCATAGTGCCCTGAAAGATGGGACTAGAGCTTGAGGCTCATTTATTCCAAACTGACCACTAAAAGACCTAGGCAGTCTATATAATAGCCATCAAATATTGAACTGAGGTTCATCACTTTTCCTGACGAGGAAATTTACCTTGGGATTTTGTTGTGTTTGCACCCAAGAGATTTGATGAGGGGATATGTTGTTGTTGATTATGTTGTGAGTCTGCCAAACTCTTATTGAGTTCAGGAGGTTGATGCTGAGTGGAGAAGGCATTTTTCAGGAGGTTGATACCGAGTGGAGAAGGTATTTTTGAGTGTCTTGCTTCTACACAAATTCCACTCACTTACTGAATCAGTAATCAGGCTCGGGGGTTCATTAAAAGTCAGCAGTTGAGATGCTTCTTCTGGAGCAGGTTGGGAGGAACAAGCCTCCTTGGGTGTTTGTCGGCCCTATCATCTTTTACAAGTTTTATTGTCTTATCAACTTTTATTTTTAAGTTCTGTTATCTATTTAACTTTTACTGTTAAGTTATTTATTTTAGTTTTCCTGAATAATTTATTAATTCTGTATCATTCGAATGATTGAATAAAATGATCTCTGCTTTTTCCCCCATGCAAAAAGTAACAGCATAGTACTCTAGTATAGAGATAAATTAAGATAGATAGGTATGATCGACAAGATAGCCAAGTGATAGAAAAGATGCAAATGATGTGTTATTATTAATAATTGTTATTAAGATTCCTAGGGTAGGATATATAATAGGGTATCACAATGCACACATATTGCATAGTTAGCATATAAATTATATTATGCATATAGCATCACACATACCATATGGGATATGTAGTACATCGTTATGCTTTGAATTATATCTAATATTACATCGCATTAGAGGTCATTTAAATCAATCAAAGAAACATACATTCTGTGTATGGTGATACATTCAACTGGACGATGTAATGAAAGTCGTGATGACAAATTCAACCACTATCATCATAAAAAGATATAATTCCTCGAAATAATATTAAACAACAATACATAGAATTTTCTATAGTATGCCATGAAGAAAGATAGACAGTTATGCAATGTTCAGCTTGAAATCAAAAGGAAATTTCTTATAAATCTGAGTATAGAGCTGAGATACAATCTTTCTAGACCTTCTTATAATTTAATTACAAGCTTACAGTTTACAAAGATTCTCACCGGAAGAATGTCCACGGTTTTATCTCTTCATTTAATGACAAAAGAGGTTCACAGTAAAACTGTTTATTTACTTGTCAAAACCTCAAACCCTTACGTGTAAGCTGTCACAAGTGCAAATCACATGCTTTAGCACGAATGCTAAGTAAGCCTCGGGGCGTCCGAAGGACCACTTCATCAATCAAACAAAAGTACATTAGTCAAACAGATGTTTCCTTATCCATAAACAACAACAGTAAAATTTGTAACAGCACAACTAAATTTGGATAACATTAAGACATAAGCTGAAATCTGTCGGTCACAAAATCATGTTTAAATAAACCAGCTTGGCATTTAGTAAAACAAGATATCATTTCATGCATTGTTCTTTTCCGCATTCATCAATTAAGCATTAAATGTCACGTAGAAAAATTTTAAATTTTTGTGATTTTTCCGGGATGTTACACTTGTCCCATAAATACAAGGAGGATCCATGAGAGGGGTTACATATACTTACACTTAGAGAGAAGACTTAGAAAGAATACTTGGAGTATTGTTACGCTGGAGGAATTCCCAAGTCAGAGTGAAGAGCAGGAGCCCAGGAATTACCAAGTCAGAGTGTCTACTAGATTGTATATTCATTTGGATTAATATCTTGTTATATTTAATGATCAAAGTGTTTATTCTTTCATCATATTTATTATATCCAAGATACGCCGAGGAAGGTATCTTTTGTGTTGCAGGTTTGTCAAGCAAAAGATCAAGTGTGTAACCAAGTGAAGGACCAAGCGAAAGCTAGGAACAGTCGTCGATAAGAGGTATTTCCTTCAATCTCGATCTCTTTCTTTTGTAGTAACTAAATGAAATATAATCAATGTGCTTACCTGTCAACCCTGCCCAGTTGGTAGTGTCCATCTCCTCACTATAAGGTAGAAATCCTGAACACCAATGTTTCTATTTTGCAAAGCCTCACTGATATGCAACAGAAGATAAACCTTGGGTCCAACCCAAGCAATGTAGGTGAAGAAGGAAGAGATGCATAAATTTTCTCTAGAGGTCATTCAAAGAAGAGGACCCTAAGCCCAATTAAGAGTGCTGTGAACAAGAAGCATAGAACACCTTCCTCTAGATCTTCTTCTAGCAGATCATGTGACTTTAGAGGTTCTCAAAGAATTCCAAGGCATATGCCTAGGAGATTTGATGGAAGAAAGAAGTTCAAAGGCATCCCATAGGGAGAATTCAGAAAGGCAAGGCCTCCCACATTTGATGGAGAAGACAAGATTGGCCAAGAGGCAGAGGCATGGCTTCTTGGAATGAAGAAATATTTCAGAATTCAGGACTACTCAGGAAATGAAAAGGCCAGAATTGCCATTTACAATCTAAAGGGTAGAGCCTCAATTTGGTGGGATAACCTCTTGCAAGTGAAAGGGATCAGTGAAAGGAAGATCAGCTGGGAGAGATTTAAGAAGTACTTCAAGGAAAAATACCTTTCTACTAGGTATTATGATAGTAAGAGAAAAGAGTTCAATGAACTCAGATTGGGACAAAAATATATGGAAGAGCTTGTCCATAAATTTTTGGAATTACTGAAGTATGTGGATTACATTAAAGATTAGAGAGTAAAAATCCAATGCTTCCTTGGGAGTCTACCTCGAAGTTTCAGAGATAGAATTGAGTTTGTTAATCCACCAAGTCTTGATGAAGCCATTAGAATGGAAGTGCATTGCTATGAGTAGAATAAAGGAAAATCGGAGGTTAACCCAGCATGGAAAGGAAATCCAAGAGGGAGATTTGATCAAAAGAAGAGTCGATTCAAGCCACCATTCAAAAGTCATCCTAGAACCTTTCCATAGGGGTAGCAATCAAGGAGTGGATTCAAGCCAATAGTAGCAGCAGAAAAGACATCAAAAGGGCCACTTCAGTGTTGGGGATGTGGAGAAAACAACATGCTAAAGGATTGTCTACAGCAGAAGGAGAATCTCCGAAGGTTGCACAACTTAAAGGGAGAAGCTACAGTGGAGGACATGGCTAGGGCAACGTCTCGAATTTATGCAGCGTTGGATAATCATCAGGGAGATCATCAATTATCAGTGGTGGAAGTTGAAGGTAAGATTTCTAAGCAATCTATTTTTGTTTTGATTGATCCAGGATGTACTCATAGTTATGTTTCTCCAAAAGTGGTTGAAGGTTGTTCTCTTAGAAAAGTGAAGCACAATAATTCTTGGCTGGTTCAATTAGCCACAATGACCAAGAGAAAAGTTAGTGAAGTAGTGGTGGAGTGCCCCATAGAATTAAATGGACTCCACACACATGCAGATTTAAATGTACTACCATTAGGATATTATGATGCCTTAATTGGCATGGATTGGTTGGAAAGACATAGAGCTAATTTGGACTATTATAAGAAAGCACTTGAATGTATTGATGAAGAGGGAAGACCAAGGTTGGTAAGGGGAATTCCCAAGCAAGTTTCAGTAAGACAAATTTCAGCCTTACAGTTGAAAATTTGTTATAAGAAAGGTTGTCAATTATATGCAGTCCATATATCAGATTTGTCAGAGAACAAAGGACCAAGGATAGAATACTTCCCATTGTTGCAAGAATTCCAAGATATGTTTTTGGATGATGTTTCGGGACTACCACCAAAGAGAGATATTGATTTTACCATCGATCTTGTTCCAGGGGCAGCACCGAATTCCAAATCTCCTTATAGAATGAGCACACTGGAATTAGTAGAGTTAAAGATACAACTACAAGAGTTAATGGACAAGAGGTATATCAGGCCTAATGTGTCTCCTTGGGGAGCACCAGTGTTATTTGTTAAGAAGAAGGATGGCACCTTAAGGCTGTGTATTGATTACAGGCAGCTCAATAAAGTGACAATCAAGAATAAGTATCCATTGCCAATAATTGATGACTTGTTTGATCAAATGAAGGAAGCTAAAGTGTTTTCCAAGATTGACTTGAGGTCTAGCTACCATCAAGTGAGGATAAAAGAAGAATATATTCACAAGACAACTTTCAGAACTAGATATGGTCATTATGAGTTCACTATGGTGCCATTTGGTCTTACCAATGCACCTGCTACATTCATGTGTCTCGTGAATAGTGTATTCAACAAATATTTGGATAAGTTTGTGATTGTGTTCTTGGATGACATTCTTGTCTATTCAAGGAATGAAGAAGAACATGAGGAACATCTAAGGATGGGGTTTCATGTCCTTAGAGAACATTAGTTGTATGCCAAGTTAAGCAAGTGTGAATTTTACCAAAAGAAGGTGCAATATATCGGTCATATCATTTCTGATGAAGAAATTGTAGTTGATCCAGAGAAGATTAATGCCATCCTAGATTGGTCTACTCCCAAGAATGTTTTGGATGTTAGATATTTCATGGGTCTTGCTGGTTTCTACAGAAGGTTTATTGAAGGATTCTCCAAGATAGCTCATCTGATCACTTCGTTGCAAAGAAAGAATATCAAGTTTGTATGGTATGAAAAATGTGAGAAAAGTTTTCAACAATTAAAGGAGTTACTTACCAGCGCTCCTATTTTGAAGATAGCAGATCCAAAGAAGGATTTTGCAGTGTGCATAGATGTTTGCATTGAAGGGCTAGGTGGAGTGCTCATGCAAGAAGGAGTTGTGATTTGCTATGAGTCAAGGAAATTAAAAGAGCATGAAAATAATTATGCCACACATGATTTAGAATTAGCAGCCATAGTACATGCTCTCAAGATGTGGAGACATTATTTGTTGGGATGAAGATTCGAGCTTAGAACATACCACATGAGCTTGAAGTATTTGTTTGACCAACCAGACTTGAATGTTAGGAAAGCTAGGTGGATGGAATTCCTTTGTGAATTTGATTTTGAAATTAAGCATGTAAAAGGGAAAGAGAATAAGGTTGCAGATGCTCTTAGCAGAAAATTTCATGTTGCACCATTAAGTGTGTGTAAATCAGATTTGAAGACAAGAGTTCTTGGAGCCCAAAACAGTGATGAAACTTGCCTTCAAATTAAAGACAAGTTGCAGCAAGGTAATGTGGATGAAAATTGTGCGAGATATCAGCTTTGTGAAGATGATATTCTCATCTACAAAGATAGACTGTACATCCTAAATAGTGCATATTTGAAGAAGCTAGTGATGGATATCAAAAGACAATAATAGCAGCAAGAAAGCAATACCTTTGGCATGGTATGAAGAAGGACATAGATAATTACATTGCTAGGTTTAAGAAGTGCCAACAAGTCAAGGCAAAGCACCAACATCATGCAGGATTGTTGCAGCTCTTACCCATTCTGAAATGGAAGTGGGAAGTGATATCTATGGATTTTATAACAGATCTTCCCATGACAGTGAAGAAGCATGATTCAATCATGCTTGTGGTGGAAAAGCTATCAACGGTAGCTCACTTTATTCCAGTAAGTCCACTCACAAGACTAATGACATTGCAAATATCTTCATGAGAGAGATATTCAAATTGCATGGATTTCCCAAGGAAATAGTTTCTGATCGTGATACAAAGTTCACTTCCAATTTATGGAAGGGATTATTTCAGGAATTGGGAACTAAATTGAATTTCAGTACAACATATTATCCTCAAACAAATGGCCAAACTGAGAGGGTGAATCGGGTTCTTGAAGACATGTTGAGAATGTATGTGATGGATAAACCGTCCAAGTGGAAGGATTACCTACACTTGGTAGAATTTGCATACAATAATGGACATCATGCATCATTGGGGATGAGTCCATTTGAGGTATTGTATGGAAAAGGATGCAGGACTCCAGTGAATTGGGATAGCCGGTGAACAGGGTAGTACTTAGACCAGAGATGATCAAGGAAATGGAACAAGAAGTTGTTAAGATCAAGCAGAATTTAAAGGCAGCTTAGGACAGGAAAAAGAGTTATGCAGATTTGAAAAGAGTGCATAAGGAATTTCAGATTGGGGATCATGTTTATTTGAGAGTGAAACCAAGGAAAATTTCTCTCAAGTTGGGGAGTTGTGCCAAGTTGGCACAAATATATTATGGGCCATTTGAAGTCCTAGATAGGATAGGGGCAGTTGCATATAGATTTGCATTGCCTGCTAACATAAGAGCTCATAATTTTTTCCATGTATCTTTGCTTAAGAAGTATGTACATGATCCTAATCATATGATTGATTGGAATGTGATACAGGTGGAACCCGAGGGAGAGTTCCAAGTAGAGCCTATGAGCATCCTCGACAAGAAGGTCACTTTGCTCTGGAATAGATCCATTGGGCAGGTAAAGGTCCAATGGGAGCACCTTAATCCCGATGAGGCTACATGGGAGCTGGAGGATGCCATGAGAAAGGCATTCCCATTTTTGTTCAGTTTTGATAACATCGAGGACAGTGTTGTTCTAAGGGGGAGGGGAACGTAATACCCCAATTTTGACCCTTATGAAATATTGGCTTTTAATGTAAATATTGTATACATGTGATGTATGTTTCCCTAGCATGGAGCTCAAGGCCAAGGCCCTGCTAGTGTATGCTCAGATTGTATTTAGAAAGGAAAGTATTTGATATTTTCCCATCCATGTGCTATTAAGCCATGGAATAATGTAATTGATATAAATATTAATATTTCAATAAAATATCAAAACTGGTTATGGAAGCAACAAATGAGAAGGGGCCATGTGTATCCACTAGGGAGTGTTGAGGGGGTTGTGGGATTAAACCATATGCTACCAAATGTCATCTTGAGAACCCGTCTGACTTTTCTTGCTGACATTTATTTTAGTTGTAAGGAAGTGGTTGAGAAATCAGTCCATGGCTTCAATCGAGCATGGGCAGCCTAGAAATTTGTATGGTAAGTATGGGCTCTATTTTTATTATACCACAAGTCACCCTACCTCATGGGAATTGGTTCTTCCTCATTACCATTCCATTGTTGAACATCCTAGCATCATTTTTCATCCATTACGAATGCCCAATAGTGAAAAAAACCAGAAATTGCAACTTTGTAAGAACCCACATTTTGAAGTGCCATAAATGCCCAGAATTTGGTATTGATAGTGAAATCCGATGGGGGATCCATAGATATGAACCTTGGGGTGAATTTGAGAGTATTAGATACCCCGAAATCCATTGGAAAACCCATTTTTTATAGCCTAAAAATCCAATGACGGGATTGAGTTATTTGATGATAGTATTGTGATAAATCCAAGTGTGAATGATTGAACAGAGGTTGGGTTGGCTTGATAAACCCAGTAAAGGCTAGAATCTCAAGGAATTAGCAGTTGGACCTTTCTATACCCACCCTGAATAGCACTGGAGGGAAGGGATGCATGAGGGACTGTGCAGTAGAGAAGGGGACCTTCCTTGTGTTGGGTGTGGTAGGTACAGTGGTTTCCTTGACTATTTGAATTATCTTGAGATGCCTGTAGCTCTGTGGTTGGCTTAGCATTTCCCTCCTTTGTCTTTTGTATGCTTGATAAACCCAACTGTGTGTTGGCTTAGCATAGCTGTTGAGTGAAACCATGGCTGTGAGTGAGCCCATTTAGTTCCTCCTTATTGGATACACAACCCAGATCGGGGGTGATCTCTCAGCTAAAAGAATATAGGCTGGATAGAGATCTATGGGTGGGTGGAACGTTGCTCTTACATAGCTAGTTGTTTGGACAACTTCATCTCAAAGATAAGTGTTCTCTGTGTTTAAATTATATGCATTATGTGTTCTGCAATGTGTTAATTCTGAATGATAATTATTAATGTTAATGGAATTGATATGAAGTCTGTGCATAGCATGAGAAGGGGATTGATTCTTTGCATATTGAATCATCGTCTACTTGTGACAGATATGTTGATGCATTACAATTTTGTGTGTGCAAATATGATTTAATTGTGTTGTGTTTTTATTGAGTATGAATTTGCACATGGAAGTTTTTATTATTATGAATTTCTTAGTAATGTATGGGGCTGAGATTGTCAAATAAGCTCGTTATGTTTGGTCATGTTCCCTCCCTTCCACTGGATTGATGGCAGGGGACCTGACATACACCCAATATCACTTGCATTGGTTGGTGGCATGCCCCCTTGACTTCATGTCTTCTTCTTATTCAACCGCTTTCCATTACTTTTAGACTTATGTTTAGTAGATATAGTTTCACCAAATGAGGTAGTTGAAGAAGGAAAATATGTCACAGGTGAAGAAGGGAAAGGGTTTTTATTCTCTTTACATACAATTCCTACTTGAGAAGAATCGGGAGCATTTAGGACATTCACAGTTGAAAATAACCAAAGAAGCAACCCCATGGTGAATAGACGAATATTCAAAGTGGGCATAAAGGGAGCACCAATATTTCTAATAAAAGGAAAAGAATAAGGATTCCCTTGCACACATGTCCCTTGGTTGGTCTCCTTATGAAATTTAGCCATAATATCCAATTTGAAAAGGAAATCTCTAAGTTTTTCGAACAAGTTGAAAAATTACAATCAACACATGCCTATAAAAGACTCTATAAGATACAACCAAACAAACTCACTCTACCAACCATCAAACCAAGGTGGTTAAGACCTAATTTTGATCAGTGAAGAGTTGAATATGGGCCTTCTGAAGGTCAACTTGCAATGATGAGGACCCAATTTAAACCAACAAAGGTGTGAGAGACAATTACGATAACCTCACACAACGAACACTCAAGGTGAAAGTACTCTCGCAAAGAAGGGCACCCTCCAGGGGAGTTGAGGTGGATGTTATGTGTCTGTCTCAAGTACCACAAGCATTTCCTGCTTTCAGTCACCCAGGAGAAACGTAGTATAAGAAACTATGGCCACCACTTAACGATTGACAGTTGGACGGAATAGTTGAAGGCCGAGGGTATACAAATGAGTAGGGAATGTAGGACCTAAGTCCCAAACCTGAAAATCTAGCGAAAAGTGATGTCTCCCTAAGGACCTATCACTTCACCTAGAGCCCTCGTACTCACATATCCAGTAAAAAGAACAAATGATGGAAAAATATCACTTGTTTCCTTAGCTTGACCTCATGCTTAAGTTTAAACACATGTGTGAGGCCTTCTTTCCCAACAAGTGTCACTTGTTGCTAATGGATTTTACACTCAACTAGGCAACTCCTACTTTCATTTTATGTGGCCTTGGAGAAATCTACTCTCCAATTATAGAACCAATTCCATAGAACCTAGACTATTGTTCGTTTTCTATAATAGAAAAATAGGTCTAGTTCATTTTAGTTATGTTGCTTTTAAAGGCTATTATTACTCTGAGAGGTGCAAAAGTGAGAAAATAGTGATGTTACCAACTAAAATAGATACATAAGAGATTGCTTATGAATGGGAAATACCACTTCAAATTTTTAAAGAGATGTTTGCCGGTAAACAACTTACAAAAAGCATAAAAAACCAAGCAAATCCTTTCAAAACATAAGCAAGATACAACTTTTTAAGGAAATCATTATAACCAAAGAAAGAAACTCTTTATGATCATCATGAGAACAAGCTATTGCAATCCATCATTAATATTTTTCCTTTATATACAAGCATTACCATGGAAATCCAAAAACTTAAGAGATTTCTATATGAAGCAAAAATGTAAATGCAATTGCAAACTATCATTAAAATCGTTAATCCAACCAATGAAAAAAGGGAACTCGACAATAAAGGTTTTTCCTTTCATTCACCTAATAAGCAATGAAAGGGATGAAAAAAAAGCAAGATCATATGACTTATTATGCAATACAATCAGATGGAAAATCACCCAACAAAATTCTTCTTTTCCACTAAGCATGCAATCGAAAGAACCCAAAAAGAAATACTAAAAAACTAAGCATTTCTTTCTTTTCTTAATGGAACTAATTCAAAGCACAAAATAAGTGTTTCAATCAATAAAATCCCCTAAAAATTTTCTAAAACCTTCCATGTATACTCAGACACCCAACACAAGACAAATCAAGAGAAAGGCAGGCAAATAAGGGTTAAAAACTACACTTTTGGAGACCCCACAGACTTGTTAGGACAATACGATGCATGTACACACTCTTCTTGTGAAGGTAGGGTGCATGAAACTCAAGTCCCATGCTTTTTTTTCCTCTATAGGGAGCATGGGACTCTTGTAGGAAGCTAAAAAGGGTAAAAAAATCATAAAATTGCAAGTTTTCTAGAATTAAGGATGGGCATTAAGGTAAGGACACCATGGATCCTAGAACACTTAATTAAGGCTAAAAAAACAATTCAGAATGATCCCTATGGAGAGGAATTCATAGAACCTTCCACAATAGAGTCACCATTTCTATTATAAAAAAAAATCACCTAACTATGGATTCGCTGCCAACAGAGTGATGGAAAGATAGCTACTACAATTCCCCTAACATATTAATCTAAACTCAATATTTTACATAAACATATAGGGAGGTAAATAGGGGTAACAAAGTAAAGGAGATGAATGAACCTATAGAATGATGGTTTTCCTTGCTTCGTCTTCTCATATAATTATTCCACATAGCTTTCCTTCACACCTACAAACAAAGAGACAACATATCTTCCTCAAATATTTTTTTCACTATATAATTGGAAACCAAATCATAAGCATGACAAATAAACAAGTGACCCTATCTGACCTATCAGGAGGGACAACACCTTGTACACCAATGAAAAACAACTGCAATAAAAAATTAAATTGGGGGGGAGAGATAATATCTATTTATTGACAATGATGAAAACAACACATAAGTATACATGATTGTGATGTCATCACACTTGGAACTGAAGTCTGGATCCCTCTGCATCCTTGAGCCACTCACGTGTTCTACTCTGAAACTTTCCACCTTCTCTCACATATAAGGAAGAGGTCATAGGATAACCTCAACATGAAAATGGAAAGAGAACTTAGAGACAAGGATCTCTAAAGGTGGAATCAAATGTAAAAATGTAGGGATAAGGGAAGTTCTTCTAGCAGTATTACAACCTATGTGTTCTCTCTCCTACTCTCCCTTTCCTTCTTCCCATAGGTTCCTTTTATTGAGTGTGTGTCAGATATAATATGGTTAAGAGGTCATTTTGATTATTTACCACCAAGGAAATACCCTTTCAATTGTTTGATTTCATGAATTTTCATGAAGTTTTAGATTTTTACACATTTTCCAAGGCCCTCACACCCTACGGCAGGGAAAGGTGCATGGCCATGCACTTTTCTAGAAGGAGAGGTGTAGGGGGGTCAAAATTTGGGATTTTTTATGAGAATGTGAATTGGAATGACTTGAAACCATCTTCTAAGGTGATGACCAATGATTTAACTGAGCTTTATGTGAAATTTAAGGTCACCAATAGATATTAAATGCACGATCTAATGAAATTAGGGACCCTTGGATCCAAATCAAGGGTTGTTTGATGTTTTCTAGGAGGATCTAATTCCATTAGTGTCACCTCGATGTTGTTAGGGTCATTAGGGTTCTAGTGTGCTATAACAATAGGATGTTTTCTCCTCTCCACTATCCCTTGACCTTGTCTTTGATGCTTACATAATATAATACAAGTATTTAACAAATACATTCCAAATTTAAAATAGGTATATCCAACCATTAACCATTGAACATCTTATATATTGACACATTATTATGATGATGTATCACCTCTTGTAATCTGTTTTCATCTTTTTGCATCGGGTTTTGTTACCTCTCTAGTACAACCTTTGATGCACTACTTAAAACTTCTTATTTTTTCTCTAATCCTTTACTTAATCTAGTTTTATATTATCATTCCCTTATTCTTCATATTCTACATCATGATAGAACTCATTAGTTGCTTCTCTTATCCCTTTAAGGGATCTCCTCGATTTGACAAGGATATCACTGCATAGGTTATATCTTGTGGTTTTCCTTATAGATATTTAAATGTCCAAAGTCCAACATTTTGTATCTCCCATGAGTAGGATGATGATAGGTTCTCACATTTTAAAACCATCATATTAGGTAAACTTGGAATTATATTTTGGGCATTATATTTTTGACATGTGACTTCATGTTTTAGAGTGATGAACTAAATTAATCGAAGTAAACTCTAATCTCAACCTTCATCCATACTTTGAATATGACTATTGACCTATTGGAATCTTCTTTATAATATGCATTCATATTTTTGGTATATTCTTTGATACGTGATAAACCCTTTTTCTTCATAGTTGATGATGTTAATTTGACTAACAACTACCTTAATTAGTAGCTAATATGTTTGCGCTCAATTCAATGTCATCTTTGATTTGTTTTGTGTTTTATGAGTCTCATTGTTCTTGTGTTGTGTTGGAAACTTTTTGGATTAAATTTCATTATGGACTATTTTTTTGTATTTTTCACTAAAAATGATTTATCAATTTCCATTTTATCTAAAAATAACTCACCGAAATTTATAGGATAAAATTATTTTAATATAAAACTTGCTAACATTCATAAAAACCATATAAAATCCTTAGAAAATTGAATTATTTTACAAAAACATCATGAAACATTTTATAGTTGGAATTTTAATAATTAGTAAGATTCGTGAAGGTTTTTTCACTTGAATATCAATATGAATCCTTAAAAATTTCCTTGACCAAAACAAAATAATAAAAAAGCACACTCAAAATGAAATTATATTTTTGGTGATGTACGATTATGGATTTTGTGAAGATTCCCATGTATCATATAGTTGTAATATGGAAAAATGTGAGGATTGTCTTATAGGGTTTCTAACCAATCTAACTTTATATCAACTATTTTTTGTCTTTATCTTGTGTTTTCCCTATATTGCAAGCCATAATCATTTATTTTTCTTCTCATTCTATCTAACCTCTTGATTATTATAACAATCCTCCTGTTGCACTCTAAAAAATATCATGATTAATCCTCATTATTTATTTTTCCACTATCTTCAATTGATGCAAAATTCATCTCCGCTACAATATCATTGTTTTCATCTCCACTCTCATAATCGTCTCCTTAAGACCCTTCTTTTTCTCACCTAGTTCACACATGTGTTTCATAAAAATGCTATCTTACCTTACCAACTAAAACTCACACTCAAATCAAAGTTAGCTCTATTGATGTTTCTCTTACTGATAAAGATGAGCCTGTGCATATTAATTTGTTAGATAAATCCCAGATAGATTGAGCTAAAACCTAGGGATATAAGTATGCCCATCTTGGTGCAATTAAACTTGGCCTTGGTCCATTAGTGCGCCCCTATCTTCCCGTTTCTTCTTTGTGTGTAGCCAAAGACACTCGGCATATCGATTTTTCTGATGCCATCATTGGAGGCTTTACCGCTCCTTTACATAATGGCCCATGTTTTGGCACTATTTTTCCTAAGTATTTTGTCATCCTTGAAGATCCCTATATCTATGATTTACTTAAAGCATATATATTACCACATGGCTTTAAAATGGATTATGGCTCCAAGATCATACAGCTCAAAGCTTGTGTTCTTGTCCTCTTTGGGAATGATACTCTTCCCCCTCTCCGTTCTAAGGTCCATGAGAGCTCGCACCTGCACAACATGGTGGAGACGAACAAATCTAAACAAACTAATCCAGTTACTTTTGGCTGGACGAGAATAAACTACCCTAGACAATGGGAAGTGAAATATAAAGAGCTAAGGAACCAAGATATTTATGTACAGAAAATAGAGTCTTTTCTCAATACCCAGATTTCTTTTGATAGATCCTCCCACTCATTCTGAATCCCTGAAGGCCATCCTACCCCTCATTTTACTCCTCCTCTTCTCAGGACCCCTTCTATGAATAATGTTGCTTTTAATTCAAATAGGCATGAACCTGCTTCTTCTACTTCATTTCAGCCATCCTTTTCTGGGGTCTATGACACTGAACATAAAGGTCATCACTCAAACTATCTAGCCTGCAAGAAAATACTCCATAGATTAAAACATAATCAGAATAGAGAACCCCCGAGTTTTTATATGTTTTCATCTTTATCTAGAAATGGATCTGGTATGGAAAACACCTCTGCTAAAGGTGATAGGTCATTTTTCCCTGGAAGAAATCTTTTAGAGGTTCCCTTCAGACAGTTTTCAACTCATGGACAAATTAAAAAAGAATTCATGCCCTATAAATCTTATATTCCCTCTAAAACTGTCTTAGATGAAATAAAGCTTTCCAACTATGGCAATTTGCAACAACATCTCACAGTAGAAAATCTAGATGATATGGCCATGGATATCATTCAGATAAAGAAAACAATGGAGGATGAGCATGATAAGATATTAATGCTCCAAACCAAACTAGACCTTCTGGATCATTTGTTGCATGATACAGAAGAGATAAAAAATGCAATAAATATAGCCTTTGACAAGACAAAGAAAAGGTTGAATGTATTGGGTATGCTTTTGACCAAAACTCAAGTATTGAAAAAGAAAATTGGCTTGGTCATCCAAGCAGCAATGGATATTGCACTAAAAGGACACCAACGACAACACTCTAAAAATTACTCGTTTGGTATGATGAGTGTCCAAGATGAGGATCAAAGACCATATTTTAAGTGTGGTCAAGATGAAGAAGATTTCCAAGAAATACAAATCTTAGTAATTCAATTCCATAGAATGCCTAAGGAATTACCTAAAAGATATATGGTTATGCTTAAATTCCCCTCTCACACAGAAGATACCCAGCATAGTTCAGGGATCAGCCATGAAGTTGGTTCTTCCTCAGGTCCTCCTCCTCCCACTTTTGATTTAGAAATGCAATATGCCTCTTCTACTCCTTCTCACAAATTCCATTTTGGAATAAATGGAATGAATAACCTGATGTCACAGATGCCTGAGCAACCCGTTCTAAATATCCAAGGTTAGTCGCGAGCAGAAATAAAGTCATCCATACAGATTCTTGGCCAATGGGTTTTATATAAAAAGACCCAAGATTCAAATATTCTCGGTCAGTAATTAGCTTTACAGTTGATAGCTGGATTATCTAGTTTTAGCACATGAATGGTGGCGATGGCTACCACAAGAAGAAAAAGATGAGATTTTGAATGTTGATGATGCAGATCAACAGATATTGCATGCTTTGGGAAAAGAGTTCTATGGCCCTGACGGTAAAGAATATTATGAGCACCTAGCTTCTTTATTCATGTATGCAAGAATTTGTGACCTGAGTCAAAGTGAGAAATACTTATGTTATATGCAGAACCTTCTTATCTCTTTTGGAAAATCTGGTGAACCAGCATACTTGAAACACTATCTTAGAAGTTTTCCTAGTCATGTTCCATATGCTGTGGAACAATTTCTTAAAGATAAGAAGATTAATCTTTGCGGACTCTCATTAGCACAGCTCCATGCTTTTATCATGGAAACTTGGCAAGAACATTGCCTAGAAAAGAGAGTCAGTCGGGATTTCAAAAGGCACCAATCTATGTATTCTCCATTTTTTGTAAAGATGTTGCAAAAATGCCTGATTGGGGTTGTGGTGCTTACAATAGAGGGCATTTTGGAAAAGAATCCTTCCACTGCAAGAAGAAAATTAAAGGATTCCATACAAGTACTCCTAGATATCATCCTGACAAATCCTACAAGCATAAGACTCATAAGTCTTATACGAAAAAATTTAGAAACCCTTTCTATAACAAAGCTTATGTCAAAAAAAGGTATGCGCCAATAGACAAAGAAAAATGTTTTATTTGTGGAAAGAAAGGTCATTGGGCAAGCAAATGTCCACAAAAGAAATCCAAACCAAAGCTTGCGGCTTTCTTTGAATAGCTAGATCCAGCCTGCTGGGATCTTTATTTTTGTGAACAAGATCAGTACCCTTCTGGAGAAATTATGTTTCTCCCTGATGATGATTATTCTTCTGATAATGATTCTCATATCCATCTGAATAAATTTGCTCCCTCCAGTTCTGATTCTTCCTCTTCCGACTTTGATTACGCCTCGAAAGCAAATTTAGGGGGGTGTGAGGGACCTCCATACTTTGATTTTTCTTGTTATATGTTTTATGCCTCAACAAAAGCATCTCCTCAACAACGATTAGCTGCAATTGATCAACAGTTATCTGAGATTCATGTTTATGAGTATATTCTTAGAGGAGAATTAAAGGAAGAAAAGAACAAGCTATTGTCATTACTTAAAGGAAAAGAGAAGTAATCAAGAGAAGGTGAACTCTCTCCTTCCCATCATCCTGCATTCTACAATCCTGCATATTTATATAAGCACTATCCTGCAGAGCATGAGGATAGGCAGAAGTTCAGAAAAGATAAAGAAAATCTACTTCGCCTGCAAATCAAAGAAAAACATAATTTCCTTCGGAAGCTTGTAAGGGAAGTTGAATATTTGAAAAGAGTGCTTGAAGTAACAGTCAGAGAAAAAGATCAGTCTTCTAAAGATGAGGTGTGCCGACAATATGACATAGCTCTTAAGAGTCCTGAGCATGAAAAAAAAGATTCAAAAGAAGATGCTCTTCTCCCTAAACCTTCCTGGGGACTTTTCACAGGTCTTAAAATGTACATTCAAGTTTCCTTTTTTCCTCTAGAGTTCAATCCCTATAAAATAGATTGCATGATTGATTCAGGTTGTCAGATGAATTTAGCAAAAGGAAGTGCAATCCATTCATTATATTGGGAGGAGGCTTCAAAACACGAAGTTCCTATAGAAGGTACCCTTGTACAACTTTTGGGTAGAGTAGCAGACTTTCTTATTCAAATAGAAGGATGTAGAGAAGCTTTATCCTTGAATAGGTTGGATAATATAAAAGAAGAATGTATATTAGGCTCTAAATTCCTAAATAGAGTGAGCCCTGTTACTTTTGACACTGTTAAGATGTTGTTTAAATTTACCATAAAAGGAAAGCCAGTTTCTTGTCCTTTATGCTTTGAAGCTCATTTGAAATGCAAAATCCCTATGAAAAGAATTGAGCCTAAAACAAACATTGCATAATTGTTCAAAATGGAGAGATGCATTGCCTACGCAAAAATGCACAAGGACAAGGCCCTTTTTATATCTTTGAAAAGCTTGAGAAAGACTACACTTCAGAAATCCCTAATGCTTTCTGGACCAGAGAAAAATAATTTGTTTCCCTTCCTTTTAAACTCTGGTAAAACATAATGCTATGCAAGCCTCTACTATATTGATGTCTCCCTCTGAGAGAGAATTTTGTGGCAGTGAAATTAAAGAGTTGCTTTCAAAAGGGTTAATTGAACCCTCTAAGAGTCCATGGGCTTGCAGAGCCTTTGTTGTTAACATACACTCGGAGATTTAGAGAGGTAATCCAATACTGGTTGTGAATTATAAACCTCTCAATGCAATGCTCTAGAAAATTAGGTATCCATTACCTGATAAAGCTAGTCTTCTGCAACAGATTGCTGGATGTACTATATTTAGTAAGTTTGATTTGAAATTTGGTTTCTATCAAATTGGGATTGAATCAAAAGATAGGTTTAAGACTTCTTTCATTGTTCCCCATGGTCAATATCAATGGAAAGTCTTACTTTTTGGAATAAACAATGCCCCCTCTAAATTCCAAAAGAGAATGGAGGATATTTTTCAGGGAAAATAGATGGGAATTAGTCTACATAGATGATGTCCTGATATGCTCTAGGAACTTTCAAGATCATTTAAATCATTTACAGGAATTTTATCATTTGGCCTTTGTTCTACAACAGAACAATATCATCTTGCGGTGATGTTGACCTTTAACATTTCAGTAATATAGGTCATTTCTTATGGAGTATTAGTTGGTGAATTAAATCTGCCTTTGAATGGATTGTTAACCAAGAACAACCTCAATATCAAGTGATATATTGAATGATAATCTACATATTTGAGAGCACTCATACTCTATTGAAATCACCCTCAATACCTAACCTACAATCCCATGATATTGTTCACTCATGGCAGTTCTAAGAGTGTTCCTATAGTCCTCTTGCAAATCTGAAAGGTTAATTAATTCAATAGTATATGGTCCTAAACCCTGCACATAACACATATTTGATAACCTCATCTTGTTTGGAGCTCATAACTCTGTCTTGCAACCTTTGAAGAAAACATCGTCAATACTTTATACCTACAAGATAACTCTATTTTTATATGATTAGCAAATATCCTTCTGCAGATTTGGAGGGTTGTTTTTTATAAGCACAGGGTAGGAAAATTAAATGTTAAAATTCAGTTTATCATTTTGTTGGCTTCCAAGTAAGTTATCATCCCTACTTCATTCCTCTAGTATGCCTATTGATTTTCTTCATTTGGTCCTCTAATAAAGTTATACTTGAATTGCCTAGGGAGAGCTCACTACAGAGCCAGTATATTGTAAGTTGTGGGTCTTGGTTTTCTCTTATTGATTACTCTTTCCTTATCACATTGTTCAAGTATTGGAGGACATAGTTGTTCCATTTGCAATTGGATTGAGTCACATAAGGAAATAATACATACTTACTACTTTAGTATCTCTCTTCTCATTACTATATGGCCTATACTATTGCAAATCTAAAAAGATATTGAATCCTGGCTTCCACACTTAATATAAGGAAGCAAATATATCAAATAAACTAGTTAAGTAGGAAAATCAGCTTCATCAGAAAGACTGCCATATCCTACATAAAACCTGTCTTTTAAACCAGTCATTTTCACTGTGAAAAAATAAGGATAAACTTCATCTTAATGAAAACGTTTTGAATCATTTGTAGTGACAAATCTGTTTGGGGATTAAGTCTACTTGTTGTATGCATTTTGATGAAGGTTCGTGTTTCATACTTGAATACTTTTTGTTTAATTCACGTTTTTCCTTATGTTCTCATGTTATTTAGTCATAAGAATTCCAATTGTTTAATTTGTTTTATCACAGATTCACAAGTATTTCAAAAGGACCTTTTCATTGTGAGAAACAAACTTTGTGGACTGTTGAAATTGTAGATAGATATGACGTAATATTAGGCAAATTATTATATAAATTTATTATGCTTGAATTGGAAATGTGATCTGTAGGTGTGATAAAGTTTTGCAGAGCTGGGGAATATTGTTTGATTGGGATCAACAACACGACATCTAGGTACACAATGTTCAAGCTAGGGTGTTTGGTGATATGGCATGGGTAACATTAAAAGTGTTTTTCGATGAAGTTGTGGATCCTTTGTTGGATACTAATATTTATGAGTTTCATAATGGGTGGTGACTCATGGTTCATCATCACAGTTCCTCATAGTTGATATTGGCATACTTGAGAGTTGAGACCATGGTACTTTAATAAACAAGTTAAAATGGTAGGAAATGGATGTCAAGTTCACTTTTCTTTTTCTAATAGGAATATACACTCTTATGCTTCAATTGTTATAGTCTTGTGTCCGATTACTTACCTGGAGAGGTGATACCTTCCTTTGTACTCAGAAAACTAAATTCATAACAGAATGTGCCTCTCGGAGGCAAGTCAATCAATAGGACCAATATGACCCTTACCTGAGGGTTAGTACATACCTGAGAGAGAGAGAGAGAGAGAGAGAGAGATGGAATAGGCTGTAATATAACCAGGACAGAAGGGTAGCCAAAAAATAGTCCAAAGTGGCAGCTTTAAACACAACAATGGTGGTCACCAACAGGTCATGATAGACCTCAAAACACAGTAGCATCCCAGATAGTCACCCAACAAGATAAAAAGCCTCAAATTAGATCCAATCAAGTTTCCAACAGGAAGATACTTCCACAGGTGACCATAAGGCAGCCCTAATTTAGTGCTCTGACCCAAACAAGCTTTTAACCCGATAGATATGACCACGTGATAGTCTCATCACAATAGATTTGACCACAACATAATAGATCTACCACAAGACATTCTCAATAGAGTGGATCTGACCACAACACAATAGATCTGACCACAAGACAATATCAGCACAGTAGATCTAAATACAAGCTAGATGACAACAATCAGCGACCTCCTCAAAATATCACAGTCAGCTCACAAATAGTCCACAGGGGCTGGAGGCCTCCATAAATGGAAGCATGCAGCCCTAGATCAACGTATAAGAGGTCGGGGCCTTGCCAAATCAGGTAGTGGCATCCCACTATGGGTTGCATTTGGTCACAGCCCACTTTAATAGGGAAACATGCAACCTTTAAACAACCCAACAGTCCACATATAGGTGCCAGCAAGTAGCCCTAGGGCTACGGCCTGCTCATACGTCAACTAACAGACCTTAAGCAGTCACAATAAGAGCAGTGGCCAACTCTTTCAGTCCTCAAAGACCTCGGATCATACCTCAAGAGCATGCGGTCTATCAAATCAATCCACAAGAGAGGCAACAGTTCATTCTTCAAGGCATACCTAGTTTGTGCCAATGCATACCTAGTTTGTGCCAATGCATACCTATTTTATGCCAAATCTAACCATCAAAAACAGTGTCCACCTTGTCTTTCAAACCTTGCCATCAATCACTTGAGATCATACTAGCATCTTCCTCTCTCACCTTCAAAAGTTAGTTGAAGTAAAGTAATAGCTAGCAAATATGGTCTTTGCAATCTTAAGTAGCTCCAACATAGTGATTGTGGAATATGTTATGGGCATGACTATGATTGACTATGATTAGTAATAAAATTTGCCATACTTTTCCCTTTTTACTAAAATGCACTAATCCATTTATAATAATACTCCTTAACAATATCATGCATCAAGAGGTTCAATGTGTGCACCAAACATCCAAACCAAAATATGTTAGGTTTAATATCCTCAATGATTGCTCCCACTACCTTACAATTAACAACATTATTAGTAGGGACTTCAATGAGATTGTACGACCCAATATCTTGCATGGATTTGAGTAAGGGTTCTGCAATATTCATATTGGTCATGTAATGATTTGAATTCATGGGCTAAAAGGAAGAACACATCACTAGCAGACACATGAGAACATTTATCAATTCCCTACCTTTTTATCATTATTCAATCATTAGATACAATGGATACCCCATATTCATTCCATCATCTATAAATTGTCCCATAGCACTATGGAATTTGGTTCTTTCCTTGTCGAGTCCTATGGTTTTGGCTTTATCATACTTGGGCCTCATATATCCTTTAATGGGATTGTTAATGGCTTGTAACATTTCATGCCATTAGGGTGAGCGAAGGACATTGAATGCAAGGCCACATGCATAGAAAATTTGTTGTCTACCCTTCATATTTTGCAATGCAAAAGTACTAGCATCTTTAGAATGGTCACCATCAAACTAAGATTGATACTAGTTTCTGCCTGCGCATTGTCTTCAGATTGTTTTAGCTGAAATCGGACTTGTGTAGTCTACTCTGTAATAGACATCGCCATCGCTTTCCAGTCTTCAATATTTTTTTAATGTCCATCCATATAAGCAGGAGATGGTGTTGAATCTACAAATTGTTTTGAGTCTTCATGTATCAACTTGCAGCCATCAAACTGTTCTTCTGAATTGCATATGACTTTATTTGCATTCCTAAATTGTGATCGCATATCCTCAACATCTTCAACTGAAGTAGCAACTTTTTTTTTCAATTGTAACAACTCAGAGTCCAATAGTTTTTCCTAGCAAACCAACATGCTTACTTTCATAGTGGATGTGTACTAACTATCTTTCAACAACTCCTCTAGCCTTACTAACTTAGAAGACATATCGTTTTCTCTCTCTTGCAAAATTTCCATCTGAAGTTTTACATTTTGAAAACTCGTTATCACAATATTGAACTCTGCAGCATAATGCATGTCCTCCCTTAAAGCTGATTTTACATCCAATTAATATTTCCTAATAGACTTTGCATCTCATCAAATGAATCGCACAAAAATTAAATTTCAATGGTTTCCTCCTTCAGGATACCTTCTGCCCCTTCCAAAGCTACTCGCAATCCGACAACCTACTCTTCAATTATCTTAGTTTTATCTTTGGAAACCTGAAGTTTATAAAAAATCTCATTGACAGTCTTCTCATCGTTTCCAACAGCATAAATCAACTTCTCTAACTAAGTATGAGAAGCTATCAAATCATCTTTTAAACCTGAAATATATGTGTCTTGATTACTTACAGTTTTCAAGGCAGATGCAAATTCCTCTTTAATTTGAGAGATCAAGCTACTTGTCTCTCTTTTTTCCACCTCCTTCTGCTCCAGTTCCTTTCGATGTTGATATACCTCACCATTCATACAAGCTAATTCATTTCCCCTTGTGATCACTACGTAGGATATTCAAGTCACCATCCTCATTGCAAAGTCTCTGTCCTCTTTCAACAGCTCATCATGACCAAGCTATAGGATTTTTGTTTTGACCTCTTACAATGTTCATTATTGAAGATAATGAGTATGCATTCAATGGATGTGCATTCACTTATGATAGTACTCTTGCAAGTTGTGATGACAAGGTTGTTGCTTCAATACTTCAAAAACACCAAAGAAGCTCTTTTTAAATCTACTATATAAATGCCAAGAAATTGTCATTCAGAGATACCAATAATCTTGTCAGGGTACCATATTCTTTGCCTGAGGTTGAACACTGCCATATTACATGAAAGCTAACGTTTGTAAGCCATAGTTTAATCATTTATCTACTGCAACCATCAAACAAATCTTCTTAGTCTTTTACAAGGCTATTCACAAGTTGCTGCTACAAAAATGCTCTATTTACTAATGCATTATTTTGAATCTCTTTGCCAAAACCCTTATCACAAAAGATCATCCTACTTATGAGCATGTTTCATTTACTCTGCTGCAAATTCTATGAGGCCCATAAGGATTGGCTCAATAAATTAAATTCTACTAAAATGTAAAACAATGGAAACTCAAAGGCTAATTTCTAGTCTTGTAGCTAATTTCATTTACTCCGCTACTAATTTCTTTAGTGTCAGATCTAGATGCATTTTTTAAAAATTTACTTCAGCATGGCTTGCTTGGAAATTGACCCCAGGCCTGATTTCATCCTACATTTATTGCACCTCTTAATAGTTTTTCTAACTTTCTACGGGATTTTTTTTAACTAATAGATTTTTTATGTCAACATTAAAATATTTCATACCTGAAAAACTCTGTTGTTATGTTGCATATGGAAAATATCATAGATTCCTCAGTATCAAGGAAACAATATAATCTTTCAATTCTACTGGATCAATATATGGCACCATTACAAAAGAAGAACCAAGCAAAAGTACATGGTATTGATGAGAACAAACTAAGATTAGATGGGGCAAAACATATTGACTTATGGGCAAAGGGAGAGTTGTTCCCAATTGATCCTAAAACAAATCTGCATCCAAATTTCAAGAGCATAACAGGATTGGTAAAGTTTCTTTGTCATGGAAAACAAGGTTTGTTAGGATATTGTGAGAGTTTAAAAGGAAACTATACAGAAATTAAGGAGAGGAACAACTATTTGGAAATGAGGAACAACCATTTGGAAACATAAGTTAAGGAGAGGAACAACTATTTGGAAATCAGGAACAACCAGTTGGAAATTATGCATTATAGTTTGGTTGGAACAATTAATCAACTACAAAACAATAATATCACCCTAGGAAATGAAAATAATAGTTTCAAGCATCTCATTTCTGTACAAAGCAGAAATGTTGATGAAAAAAATGAAGAGTTAAGAAGATTGCTTGATGAGAAATGCCATTTAACTAAAGAAGTTAAGAACATAAAAACTAAGCTTAAGAAAAAAGAGAATATCTCTATGATTAAGAAACCATGTTTCTATCCTCTTTGAAAATCTCTTCTTGATGAACTGATAAGGCAAATATCAAAATCCATTGATGTAGATGAAATACAAAATGTTTGTGATGACAATGGAATTAGTAGAAGAGCTTATGAAACATTATTTAAATGTTTACGAGGGGGAATGATGAATCTAGGAATTACTAAGATTGTAATTCCTCGACCCTTTCATGTAAAAAAAACTCATGGAAGGAAAAGCAAAGAGATTGCTGATATTCTAGATGATATGTATCATGTACAAGCAACTAAGGAGTTTGTAAGGAAGGTTGGAAAAAAGGGAAATCATACTGAATTGATCACATTAAACACAAAATAATATATGGCTTGATTTAGAAAAAACCTTACATGCTATGGTCAAATTTTATGATATTTCAATAGACGAAGCACATGGAAAGTTAGTTTTTGTCATTAAGTTGGATGAGATGGAACTCATTAATGATGACAAATATGAAAGAGTTTCTATCACACTAATGAATAGGGCCATGGATCAAAATACTAATAATACTGATAAAAAATATTTATCTGTCGAATCTGAGGATCACATTTGGTGGTTGGGATTGTTTCGAGTTGATAAAGAATCCCATGACTCATTAAAGTGGGTTTTTCATCAAACATCAATACCCACAACAATTGCTTCCTATAACATGGGGGGGAAATTATATGTTGAAGGTTATGGATCTTATGAAGTTGAATGGCATTTAGCGATTGACCTCAAAACATTAAAATGCATGTACAATATAATCCATGGTGCTAATGCAAAGCATAGTTGCATATATTGCATGCACACAAGAAAGAAGGAAAAGTCACTAGTAGGTGGGTGGTCAAATGGGATCATGAGTTGTAGACAAGACATCCCTCCAGATAGAGAAAAATTGGACAAAAAATTTGATCCTATACAACCTATACCTCTTACAAAAGTACACATATGTACATTACATGGATTGGTAAGGATTATAGATAAATTAGTGTACCTTTCTATTCTATCTGCTTGGAATAGGATCCTAGAAGAAATTGCTAAAAAATCAATTGAGGCAATTGAAAATGTTCTTTCTAAAGTTGGTTTACATGGGGGAAATGTGAAAATTTGTAAAGATACAAAGTTGTTTGGACCTCGAGGTAATGTTCCTTGCAAACCATCAATAGGTGGGGTTAAGGCACGCCACTTTATTGAAAACTCCAAGGAGAGTTTAGAAGCTCAACCAAAACTTTATAGTGACCTTATTGATGCAGAGAATGATCTATCTGATAGAGGAAATTCTGCAATAAGAAAGAAGAAGGTGTGGATGGCGCTTTCTGTTATGCATTCTTTCATGAACAAGGAGAAATTTGATGTAGGTGATGACATATCCTTCACTAATTCAGTTATAGATTTTACAAAACAATTTGTTGAGGCATGGGGAGAAAATCACACTACACATTACATGGTAAATAACATTTTCCTTTATGTTATGTTATATTTGTTATTTTTCTTATTTATTCTATTCTTTTATTTTTTAAAGTTTCATTTAAATGTAAATTAGTAATTTACTGCTTATTTATTGCAGCATATACTTTATGCTCATGGTCCTTGGTTTGCTAAAGAGTACGGTAGTTTGGCAATTTGGAACACCCAAGGAATGGAAAAATCCCATACGCAAGTAAAGGTGGCTTATCAAAAAAACAGCCAACATGGAGGAAGTTCATCACATTCAAACCCATTGATTCAAACATTTCAATGGTTCTATATGCGCATATTATCAAGATTTAATGCAAAAAACCCGGAGTGTGATGATCCTACTGAAAATTTTATAAGAGATGCAGAAATAAGGCACAGGCGTGAAATATTTGAACAATCTAACGGTAGAGATGCTTCTGCTGAGTGGCATTCAAAAAGAAAAAGAGAAGGTAGAGCATGGGTTTTAGAAGAAAATGGTAACCAAGCATAACTTGTCAAGACAAAGTCTAGACACAATCCATCATATTGTATTTTATCCATGTAAGTATGGTAGGCTTCGTTTTTGGCACTTGTTTGTTAGGTATAAAACTATGATAGTTTTCTTTTGTAACAGTGAGCATGACATTCAATTTATACATACAAAAATAGTTATAGATATGTTGAGATGTCACCAAAGGTCTGCTAGACATCCTAGATCTTTCAGAACAGGCCTTGGATCTCCTTATAGTCATGAACAACACAAAGCTAACTAATATTCAAACAAGCAAATATACCAAGCAGTTTTCAGGGCTATCAGTTTTCAGTATTAGAGTTTATAAGGGAATAAAAATAGTGAATTTCATAACTCAAATGTAGACCAACAATATATTATAAAATATTAGAAAAACCTGGCTAAGCTTCCTAATCATTAAAGTATATGGGGTGCAGACTTGGGGTATTGATCAAAGAGTAATTTCAAAATATTGTTTAGTTCTTTGCAAAATATTGACCAGCTTTAACCAAGTTTAGTAGAGCAAGGACAAAAATCCTTCATGCATTCACATCAACAACTTTATCAATTCCAAACTTTAGGATAATATTGGTAAGTTGGCAATCAATTTAGGTAGTTTTTTTTTCACAAACAGATTATCACTTTCCTTGATAAGCTTGTATTCTCAATTTACTCAGCTTACATAAGTACATTTTTGAATGTTAATGGGTCTTTTTTGTTGTCTTCAGATTATGTAAGCCTGAACTAGAAGGAAGCTTCCATATTACTTGTCTTGAGCATTTTAAATATTGAAACTAGTTATGTTAGAGAAACTTTCTTATTTCCTTTGAAAGTTGAGAAATTCTCACAAGTCGATAATATTTTGTCATTACATATGATTCTCATAATTTTTAGGATTCTCAGAATTTTTAGGTGTCTTACATATCACTATGTTGGAATGTAGTAGTTGTCAATGGAATTTTATTGGTAATTAGAATTTTTTTCTACAAAGTTGTATTTTAGTCTTATATCTAGTTAGATCTTGTATGCTTATAGAATTTTGACTATTTCCACGCTTTTGACCTTTCTATTTGTTCTTTTTTAGATTAGTAGTCTTGTAAGTTATGGTTCATTTCAACATATTATCCTCTTTTATATCAACATACCAGAAATGAGATCAAAGAAACAACATTACAATGGTGGGGTACCGATTACCAAGTGGATCAGAAACATTCAATTGCTCATAGTTGGTGATTCTATGGAAAAGTTCATTTTACAGTCTGCCTCTGTCTGGAAGTGTTGTTTTATTTATCATCTGCATGTGAATGGGTATGGTATCAATTCAAGGAGAAGAGTCTGCGGGAATCCTGGTATAAGTTCAAATTCATGGTTGTTTCAGCTGGGGATTGGTGCATACGAGGAAGGGGTTCTGTTTCATGTCTCTGCAACTGATTTTTACAGCTTTTTGTTATCCCTTGAAAATAGCACAATTTTAAAAACAAGGTGTTGAATTCTCATCTTTCTTCCTCGATATTAGTGAATGTTTGGAATTATGAGGATTGTGCTAGTAGCGTTGATTACTATGTATGGAGTACTATTTTGTTTCACTATATTCCAGCAATTGGGTTTGAGCCTTTGTGCATGACTTCTGAGTCTTACTTGGATCTTTCTTCCTGGGTAATCTATTTGTAAAAATGGATATAATGAATCTAGATTATTGTGAAGGAAAAGCTTTCTTGTAGAGTTTTAGAGAAATCGGATGGCTTGATGTTTCTCTTTCATTTTTGTGCTTGCTTTTCGCTTCAACTTTAGCACTAATTGAGCCTTATTCATTTTTTAGTTTTCAGTGGATATTTTTGAAACTTAATAATTTAATAATTTCGTAGTTTTGAGTGCTAATCTAACCTGTTTTATTTACTGGTTGATTTTTAATTGTTGGTTACAGGACATGGGATCATCATGAAATTTTATCTATCATACCAGAATATAATGAGACAAATCTGTGCTCAGCAAGTGCACATTTAATTTCCATTGCTCCATTTAGTGGGAATAAAGTGACAGTGGTCCATGCCTCTAACATCTACAGCAGAGACGTTATCCACTGTGAAGTTTTCATTGATAGAATTTCATGGATTCAGATCTTCCATCATTATGTCAAACTCGACCTTGATGGGCTTGCCACACTCCATGTTCATGCTTTTGATGATGAAGGTCTTACAGGAGCTGTAAATGGACAATTGCAATCTGCAGGCTACTAGTTCTAGTAGTACCTTGTTTAATATGGATGTGTAGCTGCTAGCACATTAGCTGAAGCATTCAATGTGAAAATATTGCAGCAGTGAAAAGATTTGTTTTATAGGTATTGATGTAGAAAGAGAAGAGAGTGTCATCCCTCATATTGCATGGGGATTACGTGTGTGATTTTAATCACACATTACAAGGATTTGCAGGATGGTAGCCTCGTGAGGTTTGGCTTGACTTGGATTTGGTACTTCCATTCGGTTGGTTGCGTACTTTGGATTGGAGGCTCATTTCTCCATTTGTGATGGATTGTCAAGGTTGCATATCTTTGGTTGATGGATCAGCATGTTAGTGGACAGTTGGTGGTGATGCTTGGAACTTCACGTGACTTATATCGGTATCGTCGTATCATGGTGTTGTTCTTGACATATTCATCATTGTGACTGGATAGTGTGACACATTTCCATCATCATAGGGGCTTATGATTTGTTATCTTACTTCGAACATAGCTATTGTTGTTTACTAAGATGGTCAGAAGAATTGGCTTTCTGGTACCCCGTTTGATAATTTTATCATACTCTAACTCTTTCTTGCATTAGATGAAGATGGCCCAGATACAACAGCAATCATTGGCACAACAATAACAATAACAACAACAAGAACAAGAGCAACACCAATAGCAACAATAGTAGACTGGTACTCAAAACCAACAACAAGATAGGATTATCATTTTTGACATATGATTATTTGACCAAAAAAAAATGCGCCCAAGGTTCAGAGTGGTAGGAAAAGGAAGCAGCCATCTTCCTCAGGTCCCACAAATAACACCGAAACTGGAAATATTGCTGCTCCTTCCCTAAATTCTGCAACACAACCCCATCAACTGACACACCGGGTGATGTCATGTTGAAAAATTTAACAATGTATGGATCAGATGGGACCAGTGATGGAATTTGACGGTTGAATTGCCCGTCAGAGGCCAATTTGACCGTCAAATACGGTTAACATTTCAGCCAGGCCGTCACAAATTGGCTTATAACGTGGAAAACGTTCCAAAATTTAATTAAAACCGGCAATTTTGACGGGTGTCCGTCAATTGAATTTCCTACACTGGATGGGACAAGAGGACTTGCATTCCCTTCAAATCAGTTGGTATATCTACAATCTGTTTGTCTCTACAAATATATCTACATCCTGTTTGTCTTTAAGTTATTTATGTTTGTGTTGACTTTTGGTATGTTAAAATAAGCTAGACATGGCTAATGCTGCATCTTTTTTAACATTTATTTGCAGGAAGATATTCATTTATTGTACAAGGACGTCCATCTCAAAATTAATTTGCAGTTCATAAGGACTACTTTAACATTGAAGATGTACAATTCTCAAAGGGGCAATGCATTGGTTCTCTACTTTTTTAAATTCTTATAAAGAACGAAACTTTTGTCCAGATAGAAATTTGTTCTTGAAGTGGAGAAGCATGATTCAAAAGGTGTTTAGTGCCATAGGGATCTGAGTGGATATAGGTGTTCATCCAAGAAGTCTGCAACATGCTGTATTGTTTTTAAGCTGATATGAGAACACTCATCAATGATGTTATTTTAGTGGATACAGAGATTTTTATTCTCAGTTATCATGTGAATGAGATACTTTGAGCTAATAGAATTTTCAGTGGATGTAAATAATATTACAAGGATGGCTGATATGCACTGAAGATGCATGCCTTTAGATGCATGCCTTTATGTAATGATACAAGTTCAGTCACAAGAAATGTGGCTTGTAAGATGATGGGATCTATTTAATCTTTTGAATTTTTTGAATGTGATGTCATTGGCTTTTACCAGCTCATTGTGTCATTATTAATTTCCATGGTATACTTTTCATAATCCTTCTCATCATGCATCTTGAGCACAATATCCAATAGCTATGTTCCTTTGTAATTTGTAGTTGCGCTTAATTCTTTATCGTAAAAGTTTTTCGAATGCAAGTAATTTTGACTACTTTAACATTGAAGATGTACAATTCTCAAAGGGGCAATGCATTGGTTCTCTACTTTTTGAAATTCTTATAAATAACGAAACTTTTGTCCATATAGAAATTTGTTCATGAAGTGGAAAAGCATTATTCAAAAGGTGTTTTGTTTTTAAGTTGATATGAGAACACTCATCAATGACGTTATTTTAGTGGATACAGAGATTTTTATTGTCAGTTACCATGTGAATGAGATACTTTGAACTAATAGAATTTTCAGTGATGTAAATAATATTACAAGGATGGCTGATATGCACTGAAGATGCATGCCTTTAGGTAATGATATAAGTTCAGTCACGAGGAGTGTGGCTTGTAAGATGATGTAAGATGATGGGATCTATTTAATCTTTTGAGTTTTTTGAATGTGATATCATTGGCTTTTACCAGCTCATTGTGTCATTATTAATTTACATGGTATACTTTTCATAATCCTTCACATCATGCATCTTGAGCGTAATATCCAATAGCTATGTTCCTTCGTTATTTGCAGTTGCGCTTAATTCTTTATCGTAAAAAAATTTCGAATGCAAGTAATTTTTAAGTTGGTCAACAACTCTATTATGTGCCACCTATTGTAGAAAGACATCTAAACATCTCTCTGAATACAAAATCCCACTAGAGTTCTGTAAATGTAATATTTTATTCACCAAATCTGAATTGAAACTAATCTTGTAGAATAAAGTTTTTAGATTAAAGTATGTTATGTATTTTTATTTGGTTGGGTTGTTTAGTGATCCAATAGCCAATTCCAAGCCAAGTACTAGTTTTGGGACAAACTGTGACTAATCAGATAACTTTGGGTGGGAAACAACAGTTCAGAGGAAGAGAGAGAGAAAGGAACAATGCCCATTAGAATAAAAGGAAATCTGCAATCAGTCACAGGTCAAAGCATTAGAGATTTCTTGTATGTAGTATGCACTAGGGCTTAAAGGAAATCTGCAATCAGTGTAATCATGAAACAATATTACAAGGTGTAATTTGTTACTAACAAATGCTTTATCAAAGATAAAATTAACAATTAGGCAGTCGTGGTAGTGAAGAGACAGAGGATGGTTTATTTAAATTTGTTTTTTTCGTTGATTGTCAAGCACTCAAGGAAACCTCTAACAAAAGTGGTAATTTACTGAAGAATCACATAGACAAATCAATCTATTTCCCAGAATTCCAGGTGTAGCTTCATAGCTCAGGCCAATCCATACCTCAGAGGAACATATTTTATGTAACAACAGTGCTCAAGTAAGAAATACATGAGTCCTTGGTTGGTTGGGAATTCCAACTGCACTAGAGGAAATTCTAAACAGGGTGGTGTTCCTGGAGTTGGAACTTGCAAATGAATAGATAGGATGGGATAATTGCCATACTGGAGAATTGATAAGGAATGTGATGCAATATTGGAGCACAAGATCTATATGATCATAAGAAAACTTTATAACAGGCTAGTTAGTAATTTAGTACAGTGAAGCATTACAGTGAATGCCTTGTCATAAAATAAAGTTGGGTTAAGATGTCCCCAACCATATGCAATTCCTTGTGTAACTAAAACTGCTAGTAGGGGTCAATATTTGACTATCAAGTTCACGAGTGATTCCAACAAATATACGCCTAAGGGGCCAACTAGATGTACTGAAACTACCAGCTTCAACTGCACAACATATTCTAGTAACGGAACCATATGCAATGCCTTGTGTAACTAAAACTGCCAGTAGGAGTCAATAAATGAATCTCAAGTTCACGAGTGCTTCCAGCAAATATACATCTAAGTTAGGGGGCAACTATATCTAGTGAAACTACTAGCTTCAATTGCACAACATCTTCTAGTAACACAATTATTTTTTCTAACTATCTCAGTCACACCACGGAATCCACTTTCACAACCTATTCATTCAATTCAAGTACTGTGATTGTAGCAATAATTTTAGTTGTACCATAGAGCCCATATAGGCCAACATCACCGGCTTCTCAACAAGCTCAAGTTTCATTGATAACACTAGTTGCAATATTATTTCATTTTTCAGACAAGTAGGAGGGATTAGGTGATGAACAATGGCACCAATTGCTACAAGGGTGATGCACCTAGTCTAGAAGCATAGTCACTACTAGTTCAAAAACTTGGTGTAGTGGTGAATCCATTCACAACTTCTGGTATTATATCTTCAAAAAATGCAATATCTTTGTTAGTGGTGACAACAGTGGTAGTGGATAGAAAATATTAGAGGATTTCTATATTCTGATCTTCTAAAGTATATGCCTCCACAACATCATTAGTTGATGTTGGCAGGGATGTTGTTATGCCTAAAGAAGTTCCAAAGAAGTGTGAGAATCTTCACACCATGTGGAATCCTCATGGTTCAAAACCTACTAAATGTTAACACCCAGAAAGTGTTCACTACCTCATCTATCCCATTACATGGCTCATTTGTCCATTTTCCTACCATATTTCCCTTAAAAACCCAAAAAATCCCACTAAAAAGCCTCCAAAAGGCCTAAAATGCCTCCAAAAGGCCACAAAACCCTCAAAATAGCCTCAAAAAGGCTAAAAAACCCCTTTTTCCTCCAAAAATATCAAAAATTCCTCTAAAAATAGCAAAAATCCCCTAAAAAGGGAATAAAAAATATAAAATAATGAGGAAAAGGAGGAAAAAACCCTATACAGCTGCCCTAAACCATATGGTTCCCAAAACCATGGGTCAACACTCCACCACCAAAAAACTATAAATAGGTGATGGAGATCCCTTATTTCATATCCACAATCACAAGCACCCTTACTCTGCCAAAATCTCTCTTGAAACCCTAGCTCACCATTGAGCCACTTTCACCTTGAGAGCCCCTTTTGGCCCATTTCCACCATTGGAGAAAGAGAAGGAGCACATTGGAGCTTGGAGCAACCCTCTTCTTATCGCTTTCAGACTCCTTAAAATTGAAAGCAACCACGAGCATGAACTGTCCTGGGCTCGTAAAATCCACATGACAGTATCATTTTACACAAACTTCTTCTAGTCCCTTAACCCATGAAGAAGTCTCCTCCCGTGCCTCCTGGCACTATGATCGATCATCTCGGCAGCACCCCCAATCAGGTCGCCTTTGTTCAGAGTATTCTGCAGTCTCCTGCCATTTTATACCAGCTTGAGTCTCCCTCAGACCAGTCACCCTCCCAGATCCAATACAGCTATGATACCTTTCCCATCAGTCAGTTTCATATGCTGCCAGATCATCCCCATTATCATGCTCTGAACAAAGGAAGTTTGAGTCCACCCACTCTTGCCCAATTGTCCCCCCACAGTTTGGTCAATCCTGCCATCAGTACTATCACATTTCGGTTCTCCACCTTGCGCTCCTGTCAAGGAAACATCATTGCCTTGATAGTTGCAGGTCTCCCTCTGTCGACGACAACCCCTCTATTCCAGAGGATAGGCCCAGAGGTCCCTACGCCTTGGACTTATCACCATCTGTGGTAAGTGCCTACGGATCATTCTGAGAGGAGTCATCATTGCCTCTCCGAGTGGTTGTTTCTCACATGCTCGACTTCAGCACCTTGATCGCATCGTCGAGAATCGCGTAGGGTTACATCCTTTACATTCTTTGTCGAAGGCCCCGGATTTCCCCCGACTCTAGTACATTGGTGAGTCACTTCGGAACACCCAGTTATATGTTCCTGTGGATGTCCGGGCTGCGTTGGCGATTGTATTCGGAAGCCATCCAGCTATATGCTTCCTTGAGTACCCATTTCAGTTCCAGCCCAGTGTACCATCGAGGTTCTTGCTCCCAGCCATTATGATCCAGCAGCTCATCAGTTCCTCTGGTACCCCAGTCAGCAGCACTGTTGATGTTCCAGTGCACCAGTTCTTCAGTTCACACATGGTCCGCCCAGCAGTATGTCCCAGATTTTGTGTCCCCTCTGGACACTTATGATGTACACAGTGGTTATCTATGTATCTTACAGGTCCCCCTTTTTTCGGGCCTCACAGTTCTGTTTATATATCTTGATACGAGCATGGGTATGCCCACCTCGTCCATATATTGAGCTTATTCCTCAGTCAGTATTTGAGGTCATGTATATTTCAGGTCCCCATTTTTTGGACCCCATTGTTATTATGTTATATTCTGATACAAGCATGGGTATGCCCGCCTCGTCCATATGATCAGATGATTCCTCATCCATTATTGAGGTTATGTACTTTTAGTTCTTGCAGTTTGTTCGGGATCGTTGTTTCGGGCTTCAGTTTGTTTTTTCTCTTCTCTCCACACCCCAGGAAAACCATTCATGGCTTATGATGTCCATCGGCCATACGATGAGCTCCTGCCCTCGCACATCAAGGGGCAATCTGTTAACACCCAAAAAGTGTTCACTACCTCATCTACCACATTATATGGCTCATTTGTCCATTTTCCTACCATATTTCCCTTAAAAACCCAAAAAAAATCCCACTAAAAAGCCTCCAAAAGGCCTAAAATGCCTCCAAAAGGCCACAAAACCCTCAAAATAGCCTCAAAAAGGCTAAAAAACCCCTTTTTCCTCCAAAAATATCCAAAATTCCTCTAAAATAGCAAAAATCCCCTAAAAAGGGAATAAAAAATATAAAATAATGAGGAAAAGGAGGAAAAAACCCTATACAGCTGCCCAAAACCATGGGTCAGCACTCCACCACCAAAAAACTATAAATAGGTGATGGAGATCCCTTATTTCATATCCACAATCATAAGCACCCTTACTCTGCCAAAATCTCTCTTGAAACCCTAGCTCACCATTGAGCCACTTTCACCTTGAGAGCCCCTTTTGGCCCATTTCCACCATTGGAGAAAGAGAAGGAGCACATTGGAGCTTGGAGCAACCCTCTTGGACATTGCAAGAGCTTCATCAACCTTCACATTGAAGGTAATATTAATACAAAACCATTGTTTACAAATTTGTTGTTTATGTTTCATGCACATGTTTTAGAGTAATTTACATTTCAGTTTTAGCTTAATATTTTACATTTACTAAACTGCTACTAAGGAGTCCATTCTCCTTAGTAGGTGCTCATTTGCACAAGCTAGGGGTAAAACCCTAGCTACACTAAATCTCTTGGAACTTCTTGTATTGAATGGCCTAATTATTTCTCCAAAAATCTATATAGGATTTTAATGGGTCTGGAAAAGTTTTATAATTTCATGGTAGGTCCTCCCCTTAGTGATAGAGTATATCTGAAGACTAAAATCTTTATCTTCTTGTAATCATTCTCAGTTCACACTCTCATCTTGACACTACACTATTAATTACTAATCATTTTTTTTCGTGGAAAAATGTCTATCATAAAAGGAGTACATTTGATATCTGCTTGTACAACATTGAGCATTCTGATGACATCAATATATTTAAAGAGAGCGGGGCTATCTTCATAAAAACTATAAACAAAGATCAACTTCCAGGATAGCCTATATCCTGTTAATTCTCATCATATTTATATGGCAAAACCAATACATCACAGACACCAGTCATTATGTCCACATGAATGATAGTATCTAAAGGAATCCATCTCTTATCATCGGCATTTTCCAGTCATTAGAACTCCGAATACCCTTGAACAAAAATCAGCTAGCATATCAAGTAAATCCTGTTTATTCAACCCAGGAACAATAAATGCCCTGTTGTGGGAACTTGGCATGATTCAACCCAGTGATGGAAATTATTGGAAACTGTTCTCAAATAATTTCCAAGTATTTTGATCTTAATAAGGAAATAACAGTACCTTGTTTTATTCCAACTGATAATTGATTGATAGTTCAAATTCCTACATTATTCACAAGGAATTATGGTATCAAATGCTTGTTTGCTAATTGCCAAACTTCAAATGGGAAACATAGAAGATTTATGTCAAATGTTATTCTAAAATTTGTTCTTTGTTCAAATGTCAGTACATTTGTTTTACAATAACCATCAATTAAATGATGTTGGTTTAATAACTTTCAAAGGCAGTTTTACAGAGACATTCAATTGTGTACTTATAATGACGCATCATCAATCCTAATTTTATCATGCCCTGCTAGTATCTTGGTGGAACTTTGTTTTTAATCAAGATTCTATTAAATCAAAACAGTAATGCATACCAGACTGTCTTTATCATTACATGTTTTTCTCATTAAAGTAATGCTATTTGCATTTGAATTGCATAAACCATTGCAGCACATCAAACTCGCAAGCATCTTGTTCCTCAACGTTTGACTATTTTTTGCATAATATCACTTACAATTAAAGTGCTTTTCTCATCAAAGGAAGAGAATCTAAGAACTTCAATAAGCATACCCTAGATTTATCCTGGATTTATCCTTCATAAATAAAATCCATTGAAAACATCTTCACACATATGCACACATTGTGCAAATGTTAAGCACTAATGATACATGTACTAATATCAGCAGTCATTGTTTCTATTGTACTATTTTGATGTGGTGCACTAAAAAATGTCAATAACAGAAGCTTCGATATTTTAATTTGCAAACAACTTATGCCTAACCCAAACTTCATTTCTTTGCACATTGTATCATTTTCCCTCACTGAGAAGATCATAAAAATTGTTCTGGGGATCCAAAACTATCTGATTCTAATTTCATACAGATCTCAAACACCAGGTGGTTACATTAACATATGTTGCAAAACTAAAAATACAGTAGATATTTACAAACCCATTTAGCAATCAGTTCAATCGTTTCCATACTTCAGGATGCAATCAGTTCAATCGTTTCCATACTTCAGGATGCAATCAGTTCAATCGTTTCCATACTTCAGGATGATAGTAGCAAGACCAAATATGAACAATTGTAGTGGTCTAGTACAATTTAGATAGAGAAAGTGGTTATTTGCTTGCCTCCATTATAAATTATGCATACATTGACCCCAGGATACTATGTAAGGCTGGGAACAAGAGGCTTCAAGCTGTAATTTGGTGTGATTCCCTTCAGACAACCTAGAAAACATGCAAGCGACACATCGACACTGAAAATTTGTACAAGTTTGAAGTGTAGAAATATGAATCCTAAAGTATTATAATAGCTACAACAGAAATTCAAAACAATAATACAAATTATGGATGCTTACATGGAATGAATTAGTGACAAACACAACCATAGTAATATCCTACATAACTACAAAGAGATACAAGAAACATAAAACCATGATACATAAACTAAAATAAACCACACTGACAAAGAGGTATCAACTAATAAACATATAAAAATTGCATGAATAAAATGAGAATTCTCAATAGTAATGAGAAATAAACTGTGAGATTGAAGCTCATTAACATAATAATGTATACACATAATAATTAGTATAAACTGTGATATTGAAATGGACTCACAGTAGGGAAATCCCAATTGGAAAAGAAGATGAAATTTGTATAGATTGCCTTCATAATGAAGGGAGGTGAGCTTTGTTGTCCATGTCAAACCTTCCATGAAATAATAGATATTAACCTCCATAGGACAGTCTCCAATGTGTATAATAGCCTTCCAAAAGTGTGGAAGAAAGGAATCAACAAACCATATAACAATAATCCACATGCCTAGTCATCACAATACTCAACAAAATCCATGAAAAAGGGGGTGGCCCTTTCGAATAGAAATCAAATAACGATCATGTTCCAACCAGGGTGCTAACTCATGAATGAATTTGCAAAGGGATAGATCCATGAAACGAAGATTCCTTTTAGCAATAATCCCATGTGAAAGGTAATCAAAGCACTCAATGAATTCCATGAATCAAGGGGATGGCCCCTCAAACAAGTATTAAAAGTCTGATGATGCCTCAGTATAAGTGCCCTCAACCCATACTAAGCTTAGCATTCATCAACCAATGTCCAACCAACTGCTTATAAAGTGGATCTAAATGATTTTTGCATGTTGTTTGTCATTGTTTAGGGCAGAGTTTTCCACTTACAACCCATCTATGTGTTATATATGAGTGCATCAAATGTTGATAATGGATTAGGAAAACATACAAACTATTGTATTAGTTGTTGGAATTGATTTTCTGAAGATGGTGCTTTCAATGTCTGGATGAGATGACTTTGATTCCTATATATTGATTGAACTCATCAAGGACCATTTCCAAATATTCTTATTATGTCATGACTGCTTCATCTTATTTCTAAATGTTTCATCTGGGTATATCTCTATGTAGTGAATCGTATTTGTCCATTCTCATTTATCTATAGAAAGGGATGCCATCAATTCTCTGATTAACTGGTTACTTTTCAAAGTAATGTGTCTGTGAAGTCCAATATTATAGATAGGGGTAGAACCAAGCTATTTGTGACATCCATCAATATATTTTTGGAGGTCAAATTCATGGGGAATAAAGGAAAATATCATAATTGATAAAAATTCAATTTCAAGAATATCTACAAAAGAAATTGATGAAGGTGATGAGGGAGACCACTCATTTAAGAGAGAAACATGTTTATCTTGTGGAATGAACTTTGTTTCTTTAGATGAATAACCTTGATAGAAACACATTCTTGATCCCAACAGAGTTTTGAGAAAGAGTCCCATTCAGTTGGATTATATTTGGTTGAGAACAATGCAACTAATTTAGAATCTATATGAGATTGATTTTTCTTTGGACACTTATTTTCCCAATGGCCTTTTCTTCTACAAATGAAGAAAGAATATTTGAATACAGTGAGTCTCCACTTTTTGAAGTAGAGCTTCTTGGGTTTCTTTCTCTTGCAAACTTCCATGGCTTTCTTTTCTACACATCCTACATTTACATTTATCATCACATGATGGCCAAAAGGAATGCAAAGGATTAATTTTGTAGCACTTCTATCTCTTCATGAAACCAAAATCACATTTCTCAGCAAAATTATTACACACAACATTAGAAAAAACAAGTGTTTCTTTAGGGAATTTACTGTCTTCCTACTTAAACATTCCATATGCAATGCTTTATTATTTCTTCCATATGCAATAATGATGTTGCATAATGAATCATCTCTCTTCCCATACCACGATTTAAATTCAAGATTACATAGATTAATCAAATATGATACTATGCAGGTCAAAAACACAATTTTAAGTGTTGAAGCAAATTGAGTATAACAATAATGTGGTGACATAAATATAAATGTAGAAATACAATGCATAACATCCATAGTACACACATTTATGATCAAGTCAAAAAACTTGTCATTTATTATTTTATTTAGAGCAATATACTAAAGAACCATTCACATATTTTCTTATTGTTTTCTTGGTGAAGCCATATTTTAATGTATCCCATATGATAGTTGTATATCATTATTGAGCTCCACATAATTCGCCAACATACTCATATTCCTCACGGAAAAAGACAAAATCATTTTGCAAGTATCATTGTTAACTTGGACAACAAGTACTATGAGATGAATACTTGTCATTATCAAACTTGCAAACAGAGAATGGGCACTTGCAATCTCTTCATTGTACTAACACTCTTCAATATCCAGCTTAGATGGTAAGGCACAATCCTTGCAGCAAACGAGACTCTCTCGTCGCTTTCCCACCTATGAAGCACAATGTAGGAAGTAAGAAAACACATATAGATAAAAACTAAATATATTTAAGTAACATAAAATCAATATTAGTGACATCAATGACAAGTAATATTTTCATGTAATGTAAGTTACTACCTTTTTCCCATTGTGAAAAAACTTAAAATCATTAACATCTTCCAACTCCAATTGTTGTCTCACATCAAATAATGTCTAATTTTCTTCCACTGTCAAGAATTTAAAGCATTGCCCATCTTTCAAGACATCCACCAGTATGATAGGATAATGTGTTCCATCATCATCATCATCTTGCTCTATTGGAATCCAATTCCATTGTCTCGATACACGAACGTATCTCCATCGACAAAACTTGAATGAAATATATAACATTTGTCTCATTATCCAATACCTACAATAATGGGTGCAACATCACAGAAAATATCACTAGTAGAAACATACAGACATTTCAATTTATCCTATTAGGATTCATAACATGAGACATAAACATAACTCACCTATATGATATCTTGGCATGATTTACCCGACATTCAATTTCTTCCTCGTGTTTGTCATGGATTCTTGTATCCCAACCAGAATGGAAAATATTTGATAATAGTTCCTCAGAAGGTGATGATGTCGTGTATGTTTTGTTTATTTCCCTAAGTGACTCTTCATTCTAGAAAAAATATCGAAACACCAAAAATGGCATGAATATCCTTAAATGCACACCTATGCCTCCACTTTCCTTCATTCCAACTTGTACCTCTGAAAATAACTTATAGCGGAAAGAGATTAGAGCTGTATGCTCTACATTTGGCCACTCATGGGATTGAAATGTTGGTAATGGGATTTCATGGAGTTCTCCACATGCTCCACTTCTTCTTGGAAGGATGTAGTTGTACTTGTAAAACCAAATACGTCCATTCTTTAGCCATTTATCATCCTTGTTAGAGTATATTAATTCACCAATTTTTGAATGCACCACTTCAAATCTACTAGTGATAGACTCAATTGGCTCCCATTCCTCCCAATTTGAGATGCATAAACCTATGAACATATAACCATTAGAAATGTAAATAAAAATATCATGAAATAAGTTTTTGTATAATTGAAATATATAAGAAATAAAATGATAAATACTTACAATTAGCTTTGATTTGAGGAAAATTTGGTTGCTTGGAAATAGACTCCTTTTGAATCTCTTTCTTGTCATATACATGAGCCACAAGCACTTCTTTCACTTTTCTCTATCCTTCCGTCTTAAACCCGTTCACAATGCCCTTCCAATGTTGTTCAACATCTTCTAGGTATTTCCTTTTCACCTTATGATCACCTTTTCTAGATGGTTTCATTGTAACCCAATTGCCAATAGACAACTTCAAAGCAATCCAACTCCCTTCATTGTCCTTTTTGTTGTAGACTACAATCGAACTCAATTTATTATTTGGACGTCGATTTGACATCTTTTCATGAAAGTGACCTACAAACAAAGTAGTGATGATAAGTTAAATTTTTTATAATTATACAAATCCAATGAATGCTAACAAGTAATACATAAAAATGTGAAAATATTATACTTTCTACCTATTTCCAATGCAATTTGTATGTTGTTGAAGGCTACTATAAAACATACAATTAGGGACTGTTGAAAGGATCAAAGCTATGGACTGATTTCTAACACACTCTTCAAGAACTGTTTAGAACTTAAATTTGATAGAATTTGGTTTGCTTATAAGAAAATGAGAGCAAGAAATGACAGTAAAAAATAGCTCGTAGACAGTTGATGTGACAGAACATTTGAAAAATATTTGTTAAGAAGATTTAAAATCTGATCGGAGGTTTCCAAGAAGATGTGAACATTGTTGTAAGAATTGTTGCTGACAGAATTGAAGTAATGAAATGGAGCAGCATTTAAACCAAATGAAGTTGTAGTCCAAGTAATGTATGTCTTTCTCTTGAAACAACATCTAGAAGTGGTTTGAAGCTTTGCAAAAAGATAAAAAAATGAAGAATATATCTTAGGGTACTATAAAATTTATTGAGAACATCTGGAGAATTACTCCATTAACTCTGAAAGCAAACTTAGGTTAGCATTGATCTGTGCATGTACTGTTGATAAGGACTCTTCGAAGGGCTACATTCGATTGATAAAAGACTGCTCATGAACTAATGATTAAACTATCACTGAAGGACTAATTCTAAGACATATGAAGAGTTGTTATAAATTGTTTTGAAGGCTATCTTGATAACCTTTAAAGAACATATTTTTGGACCTTCAAAGAACTGATAAAGGGATGATTGCAAGATTGAGATAGACATATTTCTGAACCAATATAAGGGTGGACCTAGCTGATGATATGGGTGATATATTATGCATTAACTTTTGGAAAGAGGTTAATGAGGTTTGGTGATCAAAGTCTTTATGGCTTTGTGAATAGGTATGATGGTTTCTCATAAGCTTGGAGACATGGTTGAAAGTCTGCTCTATGTAGAACTTTTCAAGAAACCTACATTTGAAAAGACCTACAGTCAATTTGGTCATCTCATAAAATAGTACTCAGGTCACTATGAGTATCCTACTAGTCAGACTAAAAAGGCTATGATTTTTACCAATTGTCTAGAGAATTTTTGAGGTATGAAGAGACTGAGGTATCCTAATGATAGAATGAGCAGGATATGTGGGTTTTGAGAGCTTTCACCCAGCACTAAGTTCATCTCCAATTTGACACATATTTCAGTTAGCAAATTCTATGTCTTGGAGGCCATTTATACCAGCATATATGCAATGATTCTATAACAAGGCTCTCTAAGATTAAGTACCTATACTAGTAGCCACAAGAGGGCCACCACCCTTGACTTGCTGACTTGAAGCCACAAAAGTGCCACCTATCCCCATGCCTTGACTAGTAGAAGACACACCAATGCCTGCACTTGTATCCGCTTACACCTCCTAGAGTATGGGACCCAATTCTATCATTTGTGCTAAGATCAATCCTTGTTTATGTTCAAGCACTAGAAATGTATTGTTTTCCATAGAAGTGAGGCCCTGGGGCCGATGAATTAGATACGCTTCTCCCATTGTATAGTCTGCCCATCAAGTGGGATAATTGAGGTAACTTGCCTTATTTCAAGGCTAAATGAGGGATAAATGATCAATTTTCTATAAGCAGTGATAAGCTCTAATCCCATTAGTAAGCATGATAGAGTGTAAATCCACATCATGTGGAAACAGAAAAAGGGAGAGTGTCCATTTGACACTTTGTTACCAACAGAGCCATGCACCTAGGGTTGGATCCTCTACTAGGCCCAATTATTCCTCAATGACTTAATTAAGTCCATTTACAATGCCACATACAACAAGATGCATGCATTCAACTAGGGATACTTCTTATTATCCTTTACCATGTTCTATTGGGAGCCACTAATGGGGGGATATGAGGTAGAGTGGCTAGAGAGAATAATAATCATGATTGGTGGTTGTGACAATATGTGTACCACTAGGATTACAGCAATGGAGCATTCATTTAGGGGCATGAGAAGATGGTGGAAGTGACCCAGCCGAGACTCACACCTATGTTTATCAACTAGTATAAAAAAATGGTTTAATTTTAGGTGACCTAGAACAATAGATACCTTTGACCTATCATAGAAGGTGGTGATAGAGTGTAGGTTAGTCCAGTGCCCTACATTATAGATCCTTACTCGATTTGGGAGGTGTAAATATGGACAGGCATCACCACTATCACTAATGAGACATGTAACTTTTTCCTATTCCTTGAGAATAAGTTACATTCGAATGACAAGGAGCACAAGCACATGTTGATCCTAGTTAGAGAGTTGTTTCCATTAACACAGTAACTAAAGAGAAAAGCATTGATGGAACAACCACCTATGAGCCCAGTTGGAGAAAAGGGGTAGACTTTAGGAACACCAATAACACCACATCAAGCATTCTTGATGCCTTCTATAGTCATAATGGTTGAAGGCTCATGGATGGGAGATGAAGTAGTGATAGATGTGACACAACTAGTGGATATGTTCACTCAGATGCCACTGAAGAAGCCCCAAGCAGTCAAGACTCCTTTCCCTATTACAGGTCATAGAGATGGTTGTCTTAATACAAAGTCAAATAAAGGACTTTGCTCCAGCTGAAGGCTGTAATATGCTTAACTCATAAATTTATATTAGAATGCATAAATAACTTAATGAGAAACATAGAAATATAAAGGATCCTAACAAAGGCATTGGCATAGAATTGCAACAATAGGTAAAGTTACTAGAGCCCTTACCCCACTTTCTCACCTTAGTAGCAATTTAGAGTCTAAAGTGCAAGTTTGGCAGGTAACACTCCTAAGATTCTAATTTCATATTGTTATCACCTGAGATTGTCCATTGAGAAATCTGCCATAAATTTCTTAAGGGGTTCCAAATGGATAGTTTAGGGAAGGTGCCTCTGTCACTAGCACATTCACTCTTGCTCCAGTTTAGTGATTGCCAATTCTATGGGGTTATCCCTATAGAAATTTGCTGATAATATATCTTCAAATACATGTTTTCGAACCTCAATCAGCAAGGACAACTTTAGATCTGCAAATAAAATTTTTAGATGTGCAACTTTATGCCTTTAAATAGTGAATAACATTCCCAAATGTACAAGTTTAAGCTCCTTTTTTTATGTGACCATCCCCTTAATCCATGTGGCGAGTAGATGCATGTAGAAATATTTGAGTGAAACACTAGTTACATAATGGGAAATCCAACTAAACCATCAAATAACCAGTGGAGATGAATTTATTGAAAGATTAATATAAAAATTTGAATCCTAACCCCAACGAGAGCAATCTGTTTTGAATGAATTCTCATGCCAGCCAAAGATTACAATAGCCAATGAAATAAGATCAATGTCTTCTTCCATATTTAGACTTGTTCACATGCACACAGCTGAAATATTTCAGGTTAAAACCTCTCTCGAGTCTTAATCAAAGAATCTAATTGGATTTACACAAATCACTATTCAAACTCATATCCCTACACATTTCCTAAAGATGCAATTTGTAGTAGAAGTGTATGGAAGATTTGAATTGAAGACAACCCTATATTGTAACATATTGACAACTTATGAGATGAAGAAGATGAGCAATATAAGGATGGAAGTTACCACTCAGGGATGCTCTCTAATATATTAGAACTGCCTTCTCCAAAAATATCAAATGCATATATACATAACAGCAATATGCTTTTCTAAAAATAGAAAGTTCCATAAATAGGTATCTCCCCATCCATCAATAGAAACCTCTAAAAGTAGATTTCTACTTTTCCAAGAATAACACTTCTATTTATAAGTGTCTGAAAATAGAATATGTCATTTATAACAACATATCCTCATGAGAGCACGTGGCCCTGTGTATGTTCTAATTTATGTCTCCATGGATGTGTTGGATCTGGTGTCTATCGAAGACTTTGATTCCCATCCCTTATGAATGGATCATCTTCAAGATTGCATCCATAGATATCTCCTACCAAGCACTAATCAGGGGTTAATGCTAAATAGTAAATAGTGCCTCCATCTTGGGGACAATATTCCCCAGCGGAATGCTGAGAACTCTAGAAGGTGATGAATTAACCCACAAAACCTGTTCTTGGAACAAGATTAGAACTGAACTTGGACTATTCATGGCTTTAGACTCAAACTTGACCTTCAATTCTTGACACAAGAGTCAAACTCTCAGACTATATGAATCAAACAATGAATGCAACTATTCATGCAATCTGTTGACACGATGGAATTTCCTCTTGTCCTTGACTGCTAGACAAAACAGCAATGCTGCTGACTGCAATCTAAAATAGAGTGGCTGCTCATAATTTTGGACTGGTGTACTAAAATTACCTTCTATAGAGGTGGTAGACCTTACCAAGAATGAAGAGTCCCCTATTCCATAAGGAATACCAATCACTCAAGAGGCAAAAGATGTGACTGAGATTCACCAAACTAATGAGGTAGAACATAGGGAGGAACTAAGCATCCTAGGACATGGCTAGGACCTAGCCTGCCCCTCATTGGTCCATTCAAGCAATACACTAGAGAAGATGGACACAACAAGAGGCGCTGATGACCTCAAGAAAAATAAAGGGAAAACAAGGGAAACCATAGAAGGTGGACCCACACAAGATGAAGAGAAGGATGAGGAATAGGAAGACCAAAAGGACGTGACCCACCTAGAAGACTAGCAACAAGGACAAGGTAAGAAGCCTAAGTAGAAACTAGAGGAGAATAGGTTGGAAAATAAACCCAATGACTAAGTAGAGGAGAAAGGTAATGAGGAGATGACTAACATGACCAAGGATCTAAAGTATCCCATAGTTTATGTTTCAGTAGCGAGTCTTTATTAGTTGAATTGATTATGAAATATCTTATTAGTCCCTACCTTCAGGCTAGCAGGGACTATCGTAACAGCCTTGCCGCAATTTCGATTTACTTGCACCGGAATCGAAACAAGTTTTAAAAATTTATCCTAAGTTTCCATTGCCATGTATGAATAACACTTTTATGAGCAAATCAATATGCAAAGACCATTTTTCCAACCAATCAACAAATTATCTTCTTATTTGGCCTCAAATCGAGGCAGACCATCCATTGTTCCTAAAAATATTAGGATAAAATTGAGAATTTTGGATGCAATTTTATAAAACCAAGTAATGTTACATAACTTATAGCATTACTTCTAACATTAACTGTTTTAAATTATGTTGCAACAATAATACTTCTAGCATATGGACTTCTAGTACTTGTTGTCGTATATTTTTTCTACACTGCCTTGTACGAAAAGCACACCTTATGCTTAGCACCTACCACCTTCCATGACAAATTTTGTTTTTCCATGACACATGTTTTTTTGCAATGCCTTTGTTTGCATGCACCACTTGACAATTTGCATCCATCCTCAAAGGCCAAGGAAAAGCCACTTATTTTTGAAGCAGAGGCCGAACAAGTCTGTGGTCTGCGATTTCTGGATGACTGCAATTTAATGAAGCCAAGGATTTCATCCTAGAGTATATCCTCACGAATCACGTTCGGTATGCTATGAGATTGATATCGTGTTCAAGTTCAAATCCATGTTAGAAACTAATAGCAACCATCTATAGGTTTGTACTTGAGTTAATGCTATAATATTTAAGGCACTTAACTTTTCCCAGAAAGAGAGTTTAAGAAACACTATTTGTTGTTACTTGTTTGTTTATTCTTATGATTCTTGGATCATAGTTTTGCTTGTTCTGCAAATATGGTAGTCATTTTACTTCTTTCTATTATAATTATAGGTGCTATGAATTGGTGTTTAAATTTATACAGAGGTATTGTGCAGAAGCAGGGCGACATACCTCTGTCGATTGCTTGGCGATTGTAAGATATTGCAATCAAATTCCATGCTTTTGGTTGGTCATCTTCCTTTTTTAAGATGTTAATTGACTCTCCTTGCAAGCCAACATTTCTTATTCAAATTTGACCACCTTAGTGAAAATGGAGGCTAGAGAATCTTGGGCATCTGTTTGTAAAAATATTGAAGAGGAGCGACATACATAAATATCCATGTTCTCCATTTGAACATGGAGGCTAGAAAATCTCAGGCATTCCTTTGTAAAAAAATTGCAAGAGGAGTGGGTAGAGGGTGTCCATAAATATCCATTTGTTGTTCTTGTGGGAGTTGCGTGATACGAACTAGACATAGCACGCTCGATAGTTGGTACCCAAGCATAAAATATTTTCATGGATTAAAAATAAGTTTTTTAAGGCTTACCTACTACCTAGCATGTTCATATCTTTGGGTCAAGAGGACTTTATTCTTGAAAACTATTATGATTTTAGTGTTTACCTTGCACTTCCCTCTGTAAACAATTTTTTCCAATGGCACAAACTTGATTGGTTTTGTTTTGTTTGTCTCACAGCAATTCCTAATTCCCCATGAGTTGAAGAGGCAGCTAGGATTCTATTTGATATGGCTAACTCTCAATCTCATGATTATGGGACATCTTTAGGTCAAGAGGACTTTCCAGATCTAGATATCTTGCAATAGGAGTCTTTGAAGGATTAGACCATTGTAAAAAGGGTTGTGTATACACAAACTATTTCAAATGGAGGCTTGAAGTTCACTGGAGTGTGTAAAGATGCAAAGATCAAAATCCCAACGAATGAGAAAAGAAACCATCAATTGCAAGGTTCTCTTCTGGTTGAAAAACATTGGCCTCTGAGAAACTCAATGATAGAGAAACTCTACCTAATCCATTTCTGAATGGAACTTTTGACTCGGCCTTAAGAAATCACAACACACAACAGACAGGTGAAGATATTCAAAGACTAGATATTATAGAGGCTAAAAAAACTTCTAACTTGCAATTTCGTAACCGGTTTTCCAAACCTTCAAAACTAATTATAGATGATACCCACATGAGAGCAAAGGTACTTGCTCTATACTCATCAAATCAGATTAAAGGAGACCTTCAGCCCAAATCTGTTGGAAGAGATCAAGTACATGCTTCTACTAAAATTAGCCAGAAGCTGAGAACTAACAATGGAAACCAAAAATTCACTCTCTCGGGAGGACAAAATCAACAGAAGGTATCAATTGTAGGACATACCTAGTCATCAAGGCAAACGACGGCATTTACTGGTAGAAAAAGGTGAATGGAATTCAGTTTCACATCTTTTTGAAATGCCTTTAAAAGGAAATCAACCACGATTTGTGTCTACTTAGTAACTATTTTTATCTGGTTAAAAGTGGTTAGTTTCAGTTTTGGTTGGTAAATCTCCCTAGCTTGATTTTTTAATATTTCGAGTTATTGCCATGGATTTTTGTGTGTTATGTAAGCTTATTGCCGAAGGACACAAGTTGTCAACCCAACGCACAATAATGACAATGTATGGACCAACACCGGTTTATTAAGTGGATGAGGGGTAGATCGACCTCCTTGAATAGTGATTGCAGATCGAATTACACCAAGAAAGCATCAAATTCATTCACAACGATATTAATTTCACTCTTATGGCAACGATTTCACGATCATGAATAGCAATCTACTTCATTGAGCAACAATTGCAATCCCCGTCATTGTCTGGGAAGGATGGCGTGTGCAGGGCGTTTCAAGGGAAGACCTCTATCTCTCATCAGGTTTTAAACGCACACTAATCAACCAAAAAAAAATGCAGAGTTTCTAGTTAAAAATCATACCTGATCAAGACTGTCTTCGCAGATCCTCAAGCTAGTAATTGTGGGCTGCTCCTCCTCAACCTGGTTCGAAGGCAAAAGCAGGGCTACAAATCCTCTACCTGGTTTGAATGCATCCTGCGGGAAGAATATTACATGCAGGGTTGGACATGCATTGAATGCATTGAGCCAATAGAAGCTTGAGGTGCAAGTGGAGCCTACCAATCAGGTTGTTGCCGTTTTGGTCAACCGAAAACCATAGTTCGAGGAGGGACCTGGGCCCGGATTCAACTCACCGACTGGATTCGATGATTTGGCCAGAAGGGAACAGAGTGTTATTGTTGGGTGCTAGTGCTCTTGGATAAGGGCCAAAGAAATCCAACTTTTTTCTTCATTGGGGCCACAAAAATAAATTTTTTTTATTATATTATTTTTTATAAAAAATAAAAGTTTTTTTAGAACTTAAATTAGACATTTTTGAATGTTTGGTTTTTAATTAAATTTTTATTGTATTATTTTTTAATAATTTTTTTATTTAAATTTTTTTTTTTTTCAATATATAGTTTTTTAATTACATAATTTTATTTTTATATAAAACTTATATTGTTTTTATATAAAACAATATATATATATATTTGAATGAAATATTTTTTTCATCTTAACAAATACTAAACCTTTTGAATTACAATTTATAACACAATTTACAAAGTCTTACGCACACCATGAGGTTGAGATCAAAATTAGATTCTAGGTGTAATAATATAAATATATTATGGTTTGTAAACAATTCTTCTATCAATTAATGTTTTTTTGGATCTCTTGACCGAGTGTCTATTACATGATGAACACAAATGGCCTCACCTACCACCAACTAAATATTTAAATTAAGTATATATTTTTATTTAGTCTTTCAAGATAACTTCATTTATAATTAAATATTATTTATTTTTCTTTTTAAAAGAATAATTATATAAATGTGATTTAGTATTTCAAAATCACTCCACTATCATTTTAATAAATGATAGATCTAAGTTTTAGAGGACTTGGAAGTGATCATATTATAAAATATTCTATAGTTATTATTTCAAGTATGTTTATCGTATTTCGAGATTAACTTTTCAAATCTTAACCAATGTGAGATTTATATGGAGTTAGCTATTGTCAAATAAAAATATGACACATAAGCATCATTGACTTCTATAGGTCCAACTCAACCGTCATGGTTGACCAAAATACTAAAATTCTATTGGTTTAAAATATCTTACTCATCTCATGCTCATCCATGACACGTTTTCTTATAAGGGTCATTTTAGACCCCAAATTTTCTCTAATGACTCTATCTAGGATGAGTAGCTATCATTAGATACAAACTCGTAATCGCTTGTTTCTCATTCTGGAGGCACACTCTTCTCCCTATGGGGTTCATTTTGGGATATCCAATACACTCCAACATCTTCAACACCATTCCTTATGGACATGTATGTAGCACCAGGTGGAACAATTTCTTCAATATTTCTCTCTTTAGAGTTGAAGTAAACCAACCATTCGGAAGCATGGCTTATATCAACCCTTACTAGTCCCTTCGCATCCATGGGAGTCCATCTTCATGGATTTACTCAGTGGTATGTGGAAGCATGATACTATTTGGATTGTGGTGTGACCTTTTTGAAGATGACTCTTTTCATTCCCTACACCAAAACCACTTCTTCATCTCAAACAGTTGAACTTTTATTCACTTAGGTATGGTCCCATTTCAGTATTCCTGGAAACACCATTTCTAACCACAATTGTTGCTTTCTCGACACATTTTGGAAAACACTTTGGAAACTCATGGGTTGTCACCTTTGTTTTTCCATAGCCTTCCACCCTCATTCAGATGGAAAAATTGTGGTTAATTGTAGCCTAGTGTAGGCTCTTTATGTCTACTTTAATTTCACCATTGGGATTCATATTTGCACGTTGTATATCATAGTTATAACCATATTTTCCACTCTTCTACTAGTATTTATCCATTTGAATCCCATTATGGATATAATTCACTTGCCCCATATGAGCTCACCATCACTATTTCTCCATTAAGCACTCCACATTTGTAAAAGTAACATGACTCCACCCTCTCCTTTAGCAATTAACACAAAAACATACTTAGGTCTTTGCTTCCCTTCAAGCCACTCAATAGTTCTATATGAAATAGCATGACCATCATCACACTTCTTTTCATTTCCATCTTGGGGATTGAATATGGTTGTACCTAGACAAACACTGCTTTTAGGGTCAGTGCCATCGCAATCTCAAACCTCTCCACTATGGCCCTTACACTATATTCCAACCATTGGGAGAAAACACTTATTGTCTAGAATTATCTTGAAAGCTTGGTATTAACAATATTATCAATTTGAACAATGTCAAACTTTTCAAGCCTATGCTATTGGAGGAGAATATTTATATTTATCATTCAATAGATAATATCCCAAACTTTCATCCTCCATTGGTTGCTAAAACTTTATTGGACATCCATACCTATTCCACTCATAAAAAGCAACATACTTCTTATCTTGTGGGATGTCAAGGCTAGCTACCCACTTGTGCCAAATGGTTCATTTCACATTCTATCATGAAGAACCAATTTTCTTAGATCCTAATGGAAGTCGAGACACCTTTAGATATAAATAGAGAATAATTGGACCATCAATAGGGGCACACCCACCCACACATGGTTACTAGGATGGTACACACCTCTCAATCTAATGAGATGTAGTGCACCACTCCATAATTTCAGATTCTCAAAGAGGACCATTGATATCTAGGTAGCTAAGTAGGTATATAATAGATTAAATAAATCAAGGAATCACTACAAGAATCTAGATTCTAGGTTAAAGTTGACTCTATCAATGTACAATGTATTGCAAAACCTATAAAAGGGACAGTCTAACTAAGTAATATAGATGATGGTATTATATGGTTTTACTCTTATTGTCTACTTTATATTTATTTGTTTATTGTTTCTTGCAAATTGTTTCGAGTAAAGTAGATCATTGGCCCTCATCAAAATAAATATGAAATTTCATGAAATGGCATGGATTTTTTGCATGCTCCAACACCTCTAGCCTTTTCGTGAGTAATTCACATGCAACATGACCTCTTCTTCATTTGAAGTCCTTTCCTTGTCCACTATTTTCCTCAAGGATTTACCTTTACCAAGGATTTCTTAAATTCCTTGAGTTTCATCCAAAGCTTCTAATTTAGCCACTAATTTCTTCACACACTCAGTTGTTTCGTTGCAGAATTGTTTTCTACTAGACCTCCTTTTGCTACAAAACCGGATTTTAATTTTAACCCTATAAGCCATCTTTGCACCTACTTAATGTGTATCTTCTAACTCTGCATCTCTACCTAGCTACAACTATTGGAGTCATCTTCTCAAACACCAACTATACGGATTCAGCTAAATATTATACAATAGTCATACCTAGTTTCAACTCTTGTTGGAACTACAACTAGCTTCACAAACCTTCTTACGGAATACAAATTTATAATCCCACTAGGGGATTTCTTCTCTTCAACTAATTGCACCTTCAAAACCCCATAGCTTCTTACCCAACCACAATTGGAGGTGTTCTTCCCTTCACCAACAACTCTACCCACAACCTCATATGTGGAGTTTCCTTCTTGAGTAGGATTCCACATACATTGCATGATACTCCTTCTTTGATACCTCTTGATCTAGACTATGAGCCTCAACCCCCCTGCAGGTTTCTTTCTCCTCCAACACAAACACACAAAGAAAGGGAAAAATAGGCCCTAGATTCACATTTCACCTACTTAATTAAAACTCCACAAACACTAATAAACAAGAAGGAACTATAGACCTATAATTCCTATAAATCACTACTCATAGCCACAATAAATCAAACTCACAAATACACAAAAATTTAAGCACCCATAAAAACCCACATAGATTGAAATTCTAGTCTCAACAAACCTTTTGCTCATTCTTAAAATAGTTACAAATTTACAGAGACCGACCTCAAAGGGATTTCTACCTAATCAATTACAATGGACTCCAACTCTCTCCACCTCTTTAATTAAAACCCTAATCCTACTAATCTAAGCTTCAACTAGGAATTAGATCCAATTTCCTTTATATATATATATATAGATGTGTGTGTGTAATTGCTATTAATTTCCCTTGTCTTCTTAGTGTTCTTAGGATATTTACTAAGTGATTAGTAGTCGTATGTCATTGACTTGCTTTAATTTGCATTTTCACACAAAATGTTTTACAAAGTTTGCAAAATTTTATTATTAAATATAATTTTCAAAAAAATTAAAATAATTTTTAAAATTCAATAATTCTATTTTTGATTGGTTTAATACAATTTTGATATCCGTTACTTCAATTTTAAAATTTAAAAATAAATCAAATTAATTTATAAAACAAAAAAATCCTAACATTGTCAAATAAATAAAATTAATTTATAAAACAAAGCATTGTCACCTATCATGTTCTGTACCACCTATCCTATCTTGTCCTATCATGTCCCTCTAATGGATTTCTCAAGGAATCAAAGGAAAAGAGTGGGGCATTATTGTACAGTACTCCGATGGTTTTAGGTATAGTTTGCCCGCAGAAGTACAAGTGTTTCATTCACCACTGCTCCGTTTCATTCACCATTGCCTTATGGCTAACAGATTTATGGCCTTCTTCCAATGGTGAGCTGCATTGTTGAATTCATTTTTATCTTGATTCGATTATGTGAATTGTTTTAGATTCTTTCTATGATACCTCGTTCAAAAGCATCATTTTCTTTTTTTTAATTTTTTAAATTATTATTGGCTTGTATTTATGTAAGTTGGTGAAAGCTAAGCATTGAGTTGTAAAGCATTAAATGGGGTAGCTCAGTACTTAGGATCCATTGGATCCAGAAAATCTCCAAATCTAACTGACCTTAAGCACTGAGCTGCTGCATTAAATACTCTGCAACTCAATACTTAAACATTGTATTTGGCGGATAGAACATAGACAACATACTCTGCAACTCAATACTTAAACATTGTATTTGGCAGATAGGACATAGACAACATGAATTTGGAGGATGCCATGGCCCGGGCCAAGGTTCTTGATATTGACCTCCAGAAGTAACTGTGGCCCTACATGTAAGGCATTTTTCCTCTTCTTGGTATCTATGACCCGAATTTCATAGCACCAAAACAAGGCAAGAGGGAAAATAATGTTCTCAATGGTTCCAAGAAGGAGAAAGTGCAAAAGATTATCCAATATATCAGGTAACGGGTCTTTATCAGGCATGAATTTGATGAATTTTATCCTATATTTTGCTTTTGATGCATATTCATTCAAATTTATTATAATCTGCAGCCGATGCAGATATTTTCATTTTACCTCGCAACATCCTAACAAATCTTCTTTCCATTGACGCATTACTTTCATTAGTTAATTTATGGTTATGTTGTTGTGCAGGAAATCATGTCTGAGAAAGAAGATACAAGATTAAAGGCTTAAAAGAATGCAAACATCAATTGTGATTTAAATATCTCACTATGGATGAAAGGCTACTTCGGTCAGTGCGACTAGGGTTCTTAATGGACTTTTGATATTATTAAGGTTGATATTCGGCAGCTAGTTTCTTTGAGAACAGAGATGGAAAACTTGTATAAGTTTGTAGGTTAGAGCGAGATCAGACTATGGAGAAAAACCTCATCTCAATCACCCGTGAAATTGTGAGACTTCGTTTTGGACTTGCAAATATTAAAAATAAGATCACGCCAGGATCATTATAACCAGCCATGGAATGAGGAATGAATATGGGCCTTTGAAATATTTCTTTGACATTCATGTGGCTCTTTTCTACAAAGTCGAGTAGCTCACTTTGGCTTCTATTCCTGTTTCATAAGATAGTCCAGCTCCAAGTATTGTGACTAATCAAAATATCAAGTTATCACTTATAGGTTGACAGAGTTAGTGGAAAATATTCTGGATTATTTGTATTTTTATGAAACCTCTTGGAAAAGACGTTATTTGTATTAATAGTTGTATTTGTATAGTCGACAAGGTGGTAGTACTGTGGACTATTAATACCAAGCATTACAGTGATGTTATTGTAGGTTTGAAGGATACAAAGGAAACCATGCTTGATTCTCTGGAAATAAATGAGTCTGAAATCTCGCCATTCACTCTCTATGGCTTGGCCTACGTTTAAGAGAACATTCCCTTCACAAATAACAGTCCTCGAAACACCTTCGTTCCAGGTCAGTAGATCAAATCCTGGCAGAAGTGGTTGTGTTGTTTTTTTCTATTTTAAACATTTTGTAGGTACAATAAGGTGCTCAATTTGTGAAATTGTGCAAATGCATGCATTCACAGAGCCTCTCGGATTTCCGCGTGTGAAACCATACTTGTTCCTTACAACTTTTTACTTTAGTGAATTCTTGAATCTATTTAGTCAAGGCTACAATTTGTGATTTAAATTGGTTTAGTTATAAAGATGCACTATCTGACACAACTTTGGGATTGCATGGGTATCCCAAAAGTAGAGCTTATCTGAGTTAGAACTAATAATGAACATGTTGTTGCATGTCCGTGATGAAATAAACTCATTGCAAACCAATAAAAGAAGGATTTTGTTTTGTACATTTAGCTACTTACGAATGTGTTTGCTAGGGCCATCTACTTTTCATGACAACTGAATAGTCAAAAACCAAATGATTACAGATGCCATTACAAAGCATATTGTTTGTTCGAATAACCAATAAATGAATATACACCGTGAGTTCTTGCAATTGAACTGTTTTGATATTTTTGGAGTGCCTTTCTTCAAGTCAAATACTTCTCTTGGCCTTGGTTCCCTTAGAGATTCTGGTTTTCTGATCAAATAAATAAAAGTTATGAACATAAAACTCCATCCAAAATAAATGGTGCACTGGGTCATAATAAATGGTGCACTGGGTCATACGGAGATAGAAACCTAGGGTATTACAATGGTTTTAAATCCATTTACTCATTTAGGCCACAAGAGCATCACAATAACATAAATATTGATAATATTTCAATCCACAATTAAGTTCATTTACACAAATTCGGTAAATTAAAGATACGAAACTATAACGTCCTAAAAAATTTCAAATAGCACCAATGCATTGATACTTTCTACCTATAATAAAAATAGCACACCTTTTTCAGGTTATAACCAAATTTCAGGAATGGGTGCATGGGGCAAGTTTTGGGAATGCCTGCCATATATTAGGATGTGGCCAAACGACCAATATTATGTGTACCTGAAGTAACAAGCCAAGCAACAAAGTTCAACCCTACATGTTTTTATGGTAGGTGATTATGGGGCACTAAACCAGCCCCTGCTATAACATGACTGCTTGTCCTTTGCAATAATAGAATTTTACTTGATATTTTTATTGCTTATAAAAGCATAATTTGTGCAATTGCTTAAGAAATTTCAATCGGGTGACCATTTGAAACACAAAAAAGTTAAAAACTCTTTATTTTTTTTATAATTGGAGTCATCAATTAATTGTTATACTTGATGATGTCAGGAAACCAGTTTCTCACATTGAAAAATGATGGACAACTTTCCATGTACCAATTTGTTTATACTTGTAGTTTTTTATGTTGATTAAAATCTCTTAGCACCTTTTTGTCCTTTATTGAACATTCTCTTTTGTAGGCTTCTTTCAAGGATTTCTTCTGTAGGGAATTATAATTGAACATTCTTTTCTATAGGCTTTTTTCAAGGAGTTCTTCTGTAGGGCATTATAACAAAATTTCAAAAGAAAGAAACAACGATTATTTGTTGCCCTTATTCCAGAATCCAATTGATTTCAATAACAAAAAAGCTCATCAAACTGAAATTTAACCTAATGATGAAAGCTTGTTGCAGGTTCTTGGACCAAAATTTGGAAATTGTTACTTGGCATTGCTTATGAACAAGTATAGTTGAATACAATTACTTTAAGTTTAACCACATGCATATCAACTACTAAGATTCAATTCAGTCCATCAACCAGAATTCTAGAACATAAAATCTCACCAAACTAAAATTTAAACTAAAGAACAAAGATTACAAAGATTGTTGTATGGGTTACAAAATTAGATGCATGAAAAATGATTATAATTCATAAAATCTTACTGGAGCCATTATGAGTTATTACTGCATCGGTTATCACCTTGTGCGTGGACCTGCTGCCACCTATTTCATCCAAAGATATTTAATCTTTAACTTTCAGTACCACTTTTTATGGGCAGGGAATTAGCTCAATTACAACTTTTTCTCTTGTTTTCTTTAATCTTCACACAAACGTTTCCCCTATTCCCCCAGAAAAAAACCTTCATTACAACAAGATTGGTCCTCCCATAATTTACCCATGTCTTCGTAAATTTATCTTGGTACAATTATCCTTTAATCATCATAACCACCTTTAATCATCATAACCAACACACAATACCAAATTAAAATGTAATTTAATAACGCCCTGTTGAACTTGAATAGTTTATTACATGCAATCACATGGGATCCTTTGAGATGGTTCCAGACCTCCCTTATCCACGTGCAAACTAAAAAATACTCCAAAAATGAGTATACCATCCTTATTCCAATATTTAATTAATAGTTGGGGTGATTAAATAAACACGACTTGATAATGGGTGACCCCTTGAATTTTAGTCAACCACTGGATGGCGGGTTGACCGGATGTCATACATTGGCTCACGGGATTCTCCAAAGGGAATCTCATCCGAAAACAAATTCACCATGGAGACAATTGGACTGTTTGCGGTAGAAAAGGAGATGTCTCAACTTACACATATTGTTTTCTGCAATCGATCCTTATCCAAAAAACAAATGCCATTGATCACCTCTAGTCATTCAAGTGAAATCAATCCATGGCTAAAATTATGTTGAGATTATTTTCAAGGATTTGGGGGCCTATTGGTAAGATCGAGTAATTTTCACTCTTCCCACTAGGGATCAAATCTCATTGAGACATTGGCCTATTGTGATAAGGTTGGAAGGATAGATGACCCCTGGGATAGAGGCTCACCTCGATAGGATTTGGGAAGTCTCGCTCGGGCCTACTGAGTCATAATTTATTGGTATATTTGGCTTGCGAGTTGTTGGATATACTCTTGGGGTTATAGTGGAAACCATCGGATTTGAACCTGGGCCTAGACCAAGAATCCCAACGAGTTACTAATTCCCCATGGTTTAAAAAAAAATATGCCAAGGTTCTCACATGTGCCAACCCCACATTTCTAATGATTTGGTTGATTTTCTTTGCTACAAATGTGTGATTGTTATGAACCAAATTCCTCTAGAATATGGATTTGCAAGCTACCCACATGGTTTTCTAGCATTCGGGCCTAGTGATTTTGCATCAATTGTTTTGATTTTTTCTGTTTATCTTATTTTATATATTTAAACATAAATCCTCCCCTCCCACCATTCCAATACATATCCTCTCATTCTTGTGTATACAAACCTTACAAACTTCACTTGCCTAAACTTTATTAACCTAAATATAATTGAAATACCATCAGCATAGATCCATTTTAACTCTTGCTCTATAAAGGGTTGAGAAGGATCAAATCCACTTATTAAATAGTTAAAATGTAATAATGAAATAATTATCTATTCTTGTAGCTAGTGCTTTCACACCATCTCGTGCTAAAGAGCACCTACTAAGGATTCAGGAACCCTTAGTAGCAGTTCAATAATGGGTAAAAAAAGATATGTGAAACAAGTAAAAACTAAATATTAAAATGTGACATGTGCATATGATTACATAAAAATAAACCTAAACTACAACAGTAAAAAGTAAACAACCATGAGGAACTCAGTAAAGGGAATCTGAATTTTTTTGTATTAATGGGCAAACAAGGGTTTGCAATGATATTACCTCAAATGGTGAGGTTGTTGGAGTACTTACAACACTACAAGAGTGTGCACCAATTCTCCAGAGTTCTTGTCCCTTCTCCAAATGCTCAATAGTATCCAAAACTCAACTAAAATGGTGAACAAAAGCTCAAGGTGATAGGCTAGGGTTCAATAGGAATTTCGACACCATAAGGGTGTGAAGAGTGATTGATGGATGTTGAATGGGGGTCTCCGTCACCTTTTTATAGAGGTTTTGGGTGGTAGAGTATTGACCCATGGTTTTAGGCAACCAATGGAATGGTATTGGTAAATGGTTTTAGGTTTTTTCCCTCTTTTTGAAATTATTTTTGACTTTTTTCCCTTTTTATTTTATTTTTGGGAATTTTGGACCCTTTTTTTTAGGGTTTTTGACCTTTTTTTAAGGAATTTCATTAATTGGGGAGGGAAATAATGTTTTTTTTCCCTTTTTGAGGGTTTTTAGGGTTTTGGAGGCCAAAATGGTAGGAAACGTGGACAAATGGGTTATGTGACTAGGGAGATGAGCTAGTAAACAATTTTTGGGTGTTAACAGGTTGCCCCCTGATGTGTGAGGGTAGGACATTATCGTATGGACGATAGACATCATAGGTTCTGTCATTTTCTAGGGGTATGAGCATTGTGATGGAGGAGAGAAGAAACTGGTTGGATACCGGAACACGTGCTCCATACAAAATGCAAAGCCTAAAACTGAAAATACATGTCCTCAATAATGAATGAGAAATAATATCAATATATGGACGAGGCAGGCATACCCATGCTCGTATCAAGATATACAAATAATAATGAGGCCCACAAAGGGGACCTGAACAATACATGGAGAAATTTTGTGTACATCATAATGGTCTAGAGGGGATACAAATCTATGACATACTCATGGTCTTCCCATGACTGATCTGAAAAATGATACACAAAAACAATGGAAGTCATACTGAATGTGGTACCATAACAATTGATGCTCTACTAGATCTGAAGTTGTCCAGCAACTGGAGGGACTCAATGACTAAGAATCAGAATCTCAAAGGTACATTGAACTGCATCTGAACTGGGTACTTGAGGAAGCATATAACTGGGGTGCTTCGGAATACTATTGCCAAGCACTGGCCATATATCTGTGGGAACATACAACTTAGGGGTTCCAAATAAACTCACCAATGTGCTAGAGTCCAGGGACATCCGGGGTCTTCGACTAATAACTGTAGGGACCAATACCCTGTACGAATCTCAACAGTGCGATGATGGTGTTGAATTCAAGCACATGAGAAACAACCATTCGAAGAGGCACTAAGGACTCCTCTCAAATGGTTTGTAGGCACTCACCACTGATGGTCATGAGTCCAAGGAACAGGGACCTTTGGGTCTATCCTCTGGAATATAAGGGTTGAAATCTACAGAGGGAGACCTGCAACTACCTAGGAAATGATCCTTCCTTGATAGGAGCGTGAGGTGTACAACCAAGATGTTAAATTTTGAGCAATAATTCACAATACTCTAGGATCTTCACTGAGAGAATAACATATACAGTATATCAATGCATAACAATCACAATAAGCATGACAAGCATCACAAGAATCAAAAGCATGAGAGACAAGAGACACAGAGTTTCCGTGGGGAAAACCCTAAGGTGAAAAACCCCACAACTTCCTCAGAGATAGAGAGAGCAATGGCTCAACCAAAGTACAACCAAAATACACTTGAGATAGTCTCCTAGTAGCAAATGATCCTCCTCCTCACTAGTGCACCACTTTCTGAGTGAGAGAAGTGTGACTTTCCGAATGAAAAAAATAGAGATATCCCGATCTCTATTTATACTAACCTGTTTTCCCAATGACCTTATTGGGCCGAATTGTCTAGCTAGGTACATCCACAATATAATATATATTTCAGGGCCGACCCCACACATGGTGGTCTAATAACCCATCGGCAAGTACACACACTTGCGACACTTGTCAATCCACATGACGACACTTCCTTATAGAGGAATAACACATCTCTAATAAGGGTACAATAAATATATATGAAATACATTCCAAAGTTACATATACATCAACACTCCCTCTTAACTAGGAAGGTATTTCTCGACACAGATCTGCTAGACAAGTCTTCTTCTTGGGATCATCGTCGTCGATGCATCGTCATCATCATCGTCACTGCTGCTGCTATCTCAACCAATCTCTGACTCTACTTGTCATAGGAAGTTCTACAGAGCCAGTCCTTTTTCATACTGGATGTAGGCCCACCACCTGCAGGTCTTCGTCATCACTAGCCATACTGTGGAATCCTCAGAACTTATTACGTGCGTCACAAAACCTCGAAAGATCATCCCAAGCTGTTACGAGCACATGGCTCTATCTATAGGATCTCCCAGGGCCATATTATATGTGACCTCACCACAAAACCTCGCAAGAGCATCCTAGGTTGTTACGAGCACACAACTCTGCCTATAGGATCTCCCAGGGACAGATTATATGTGGTCATGGAAAAACCTCGCAAGAGCACCCCAGGACTTATTACGGACACACATCCCAACCTATCGGATCTCCTAGGGACATATTATATGCCATAGGACAAAACCTCGAAAGAGCATCTTCCAGATATCCCAGGGCCAAATTATATGCCATAGGCAAAACCTCGAAAGACTATCTGCAGATCTCCCAGGGCCAGATTATATGTCCTCCCAGAGCAAAACCTCGAAAGAGCATTTTCCAGATATCCCAGGGCCAAATTATATGCCATAGGAAAAACCTCGAAAGACTATCTGCAAATCTCCCAAGGCCAAATTATATGCTCATCTGCACAACCTGATCCACGGCCATAGAGTATCAACCTGATACTCACCATACATCATTCTGATGTACACATGATCATCCTGATCATCATCACTGCCACATCCTGTTGCATGTCATCTAGAGCAACATCCTAAAGCTCGTCATCCATGATCATCCTGATCATACAATGCATCTACCTGATGCATACCAAGTATCTACCTGATACATATCATCATACATGATCCACCTGATCATACAGTGTATCCACCTGATACAAATACAAATACATGATACATATCACCATACATGATCCACCAGATCATACAATGTATCCACCTGATACATATACAGATACATTGTCCAAGCATCCAACATGATGCATATACAAAATACATACAAATGATCCTACTGATCATATCCAGCATCCAACATGATGCGTACATACATATAAATGATCCAACTGATCATATCCAGCATCCAACATGATGCGTACATACATATACATATAAATGATCCAACTGATCATATCCAACATCTAACATGATGCATACATATATAAATAAATGATCCAACTGATCATACAAAGTAGAAACCAGAACATCATCCTGATGCTCATCATCTAGCGCTTACATCCACAGCCATGTGAAGGATCCTCCTTCCAACATGCTTGGAATGGCTTCAGCAAATGTGTCCGTCACTTCTTCTTTGAAGTGTCATCAATCCGAAGAACACCAAGCCTCTCTCTGAAGTACTCGAACTTCACCCTGGCTAGTGGCTTCATCAGCACATCTGCAATCTGCTCATCCGTCGCAACATACAGGAGCTTCACAGCTCCTCTCTGCACCATATCCCTAATATAGTGATATTTGATCTCTATGTGTTTTGACCTGTCATGAAACACTGGGTTCTCTGACAGCTTCACACAACTCTGGTTATCACAGAAGATACCAGTAGCATCCAACGAGAGATCAAATAACTCAGACAATAGCTTCCGTAGCCATACTGCCTCACAACTAGCTGAACAGGCTACAACATACTCTGCCTCAGCTATACTCAGTGCTACGCAGAACTGCTTCCTACTAAACCAAGAGATCACACCTGATCCCATATTGAAGCAGCACCCAGGTGTGCTCTTCCTATCTACAGCACTGCCAACCCAATCTGAATCAACATAACCCTGCAGGTTAAACTTTTGATTCACCTCATACTTGAGCCCATAATCCACTGTACCCTTCAGGTGAATTAGAACATGCTTTACAGCAACCAGGTGAACACTCCTCGGATCTGTCAGGAACTGACTCAATGTGTTCACAGCAAAGAAAATATCTGGTCTCATGTTCGTCAGGTACATCAAGGACCCAATCATCTGACGATACATAGAGACATCAACTGGCTCAGATGAAGCATCGCATAGAAGCTTCAGATTCGATGCCATAGGTGTGGCCATGGCCTTGCAATCCATCATCCCGAATCTCTTTAGGATATCTACTGTGTACTTCCCTTGACCAAGGAAGATCCCACCTGCACTCTGCCACACCTCCATACCTAGGAAATAATGCATCATTCCCAAATCTTTCATATCGAACTCGACAGCAAGCTTCCTCTTAGTATCTGCAATCAATCTTTCATCTCCTGTTACAAATAAGTCATCCACATATAGGAGTAGAATCACAGGATTCCCTTCCTCAACCTTGTAGTAATGGTTGGAATCCGCTTTACTCTTGGTAAATCCCAAACTAGATAGGAAACTGTCCATCCTACCATACCAAGTTCTGGGGGCTTGTTTCAAGCCATACAAGACTTTCTTCAATCTGCACACATATGACTCCCTGTCATGTATTTCAAAACCGAGTGGCTACTCCACATATACTTCCTCTTCAACTACACCATTCAACAAGGCAGTCTTGACATCCATCTAGTGTATTTTCCATTTCATTGCTACAACCAGGGCAAGTATTGTTCTGATGGAAGTATACCTGGCTACAGGAGCAAAAGTTTCTTCATAATCTATTCCCTCTTTCTGAGAGAAGCCACGAGCTATGAATCTTGCTTTGTATTTTTCTACACTGCCATCTGCAGCATGCTTGATTTTGTAGATCCATTTGGAAGTCACAACAGACTTCTCTTTAGGTCTTGGGACAACATCCTAAACATCATTCTTCATTATTGAATGGTATTCCTCAACCATGGCATCCTTCCATTCTTTCTTTTCCGCTGCTTCTTCATAACTGGAAGGCTCTTTGTTCATAATTTCACAGAGTAAAGCAACATAGCTGGTATGTGATCTGGTTCTCTTCTTTGCTCTATGTTCTTCTTCCGAAATGCCAAATCTTTCTGCATCTTGAATGAGCTCTCTAGCCCATGCAGGTTTCCTCTTGTGAGAATTATCCTCACGGGGTGGATCTACAGGTTCTTGCGGATCTTCAAACTCATGAACAACTTCTAGAACTGCTTCAATCATGATAATGTCTTGAAATCTAGTTTCCTTAGGTTCTTCATAAACTTCGATAGGTGCCTTCCTTGATTTGATGAATGTTGAGTTTTCATCAAATGTTACATCCTTGCTAACATCAATCTTCTTGAACCCTGGAAAGTATATTCTGTAATCCTTCGAGTTTTCACTGTAACCCACAAAGATACCCTTCTTTCGTGAAGGATCTAGTTTAGTCCTCTTTTCCTTTAGGACATGAGTGTATAGTGGACAACCAAATATTCTTGGATGGCTGACTTCAGGTTTCTTACCAGAAAATACCTCTTCTGGTGTTTTGTTGTCCAATATCTTCTGGGGTGTTCTGTTCTGCACATATACAGCTGTTCTAGCTGCTTCTTCCCATAGACGCATAGGTAGATCCTGGTCATGCAGCATTGCCCTTGCTGCTTCCATGATAGTTCTGTTCTTCCTTTCTGCAACTCCATTCTGTTGAGGATTATAAGGAGCAGTCAACTCCCTCTTAATCCCTGAATCGCTGCAAAGCTTCTTGAAGTCACCTGAGGTGAATTCTCCACCATTGTCGGATCTAAATGTTTTGATATTCTTGTCAGTTTGATTCTCCATCAAGGTTTTGAATTCCTTGAACTTATCAAGCACCTCATCTTTATTCTTCAAGAAGTATACCCAAGTCTTCCTGGAGAAGTCATCAATAAATGAGACATAGTAAACATACCCACTCAAAGAACTGGCTGACATAGGACCACATACATCAGAGTGGATGATTTCCGGGATATCTTTTGCCTTGCTTTCACTGCTTGGGAAAGCATTCTTAATGTTCTTACCTTTTGCACATCCTTTGCAAACACCTTCATGTCTGGTCTTGATTTCAGGAAGACCCTCTATAGCCTTGCTTGCAATTGGAAGTGCCCTATAATGCATATGAGCAATTCTTCTATGCCGAAGCTCACTTGGCTCCATGGATTCATGTATCATGGCATGTTCAGGTTGACCCTTCAATTTATACAAACCTCCCTCTTGCTCTCCAATCACTACTGCATCATCGATTGTTTTACCCTTTGGCCACATTAGGACTTGGCCATCCACAAATGCAACCCTCATACCTTTTGCATCCAATGCAGAGATGGAGAGTAAGTTCTTCTTGAGCCCAGGTACATAAAGGACTTCTTTCATCTTCAAAGATTTTCCAAAATCTAGGTTGTAGGAGGCTTCACCACTTCCTTTGATTGGGTATTGATAATCATCCCCAAGTTTCACCATATGGGGTGATTCATGTCCAGATAGGTTCACAAAAGATTCCTTAAACCCAATCATGTGTTTGGAAGCCCCACTGTCAATTAACCAATCATTACAACCATGGGAGATAGTACCTGTGAGAGCAGAGATCAGAACATACTCTTCTTCATTTGATGAGTCATCATCACTATCGTCACTTTCTGCCCTAGCCTTCTTCTTTGGAGGTTCATCATCCTCGGCAGCATGAGCATGGAACTTTCTTTTGCTTCCCTTCTTTTTCTTGTTGGAGTTGTTGTTATTATCCCTTTTGTTCTTGGGACAATCTGAAGCAAAGTGACCCTTCTCAATGCATGTGAAGCATCTTAGATCCTTCTTATTCTTTTGGTAGGATCTCTTGTAGCGAGAGTGCTCCTTCATGGGCTTGCTTCTTTTGGTGTGAGCTGCAAGAGCTTGATATTCACCTCCCATCTTTTCCTCACAAGCTATAAGTCTAACTTCTTATTGAGAGCATTCTTCCCGCAATCTGTTGAAGGATACCAACTTCTTTCTTGCACAGATTCCTTGAATGAAGGAGTCCCATGACCTAGGTAGGCCATTCAGAGTGGTCATGACAACTTCACCATTCTCCACCATTTCATCTACTGCTTCCATTTGTTCCTTAATCTGGGAGACCCTAGAAAAATAAGATTGAATGGTTTCTCCATTCTGAAACTTTACTCCTTTCAATTGGTTCCGCAGGGTCATCTTCTGATTTATGTTCTTCCCTTCAAATAGCTTGGTCAAAGAGTCAAACATCTCCTTGCGTGTCTTTAGAGAATACACATGGGGTATGAGATGGTCTTTAATAGAATCAATAATGATTCTCTTTGCCTTGACCAAGTTCTTCTTATGCAATACCTTGGCCTCTTCATCCTCTGGGATAGGGATGTCTTCTTTTATATATGAGTCCAACTCATTCTCTTCCAGAATTAACCCAATCCTATACTTCCAAGCTCGGAAGTTATCAGCCCCTTCAAGCTTATCCTCAAGGTTGGTGTGGTGAGACATCTTAAAGAGTACTTCAAATGGAAATAGAAAAGATTTAGATCTTACCACTTGAAATGCTAAAAACTGGATCTGGTCCCGGATTAGGGTTTGTCGAAAAAAACCCTAAAAATTCAAAATGTGAATTCCAACTTTTTGAAAGGATAGAAAGATGTGCCTTGATGAGCTGATCAGCCTGGTGCATTCAAAATTTGAGATCAGCAAAGTCTTACCCTTCAGATTTGCCTTTTTTTCCTCCCGAGTTCACTAGGGAGAGCCCTGAATTAGGGTTTGAGTTTCCCGGAGATCTACCCAACCAAAAATCGCGATCCAAAGCTCTAAACTTCGATTTTTGCAAGGAGCTTCCAGCTATGTCTTCAGATTCCAGAAATTCCTATTTTTTGTGGAAACCCTAATTTTTAGGGCCAAATATGAAAATGCTCAGAATTGAATTATGATTGGAGAGATAGATTCTCCTTGATGAGTAGAGTCAATCTACTATGCGGCTTTTCCAAAATCTGTGGAGAGAAACCCAATAAACAAGAAACTCAAGTTTCCGTCACTACAAAATGTCTTCTTCTCAAGTTAGCTCTGATACCATGTTAAATTTTGAGCATTAATTCACAATACTCTAGGATCTTCACTGAGAGAATAACATATACAGTATGTCAATGCATAACAATCACAATAAGCATGACAAGCATCACAAGAATCAAAAGCATGAGAGACAAGAGACACAGAGTTTCCGTGGGGAAAACCCTAAGGTGAAAAACCCCACAACTTCCTTAGAGATAGAGAGAGCAATGGCTCAACCAAAGTACAACCAAAATACACTTGAGATAATCTCCTAGTAGCAGATGATCCTCCTCCCCACTAGTGCGCCACTTTCTGAGTGAGAGAAGTGTGACTTTCCGAATGAATAAAATAGAAATCTCCCGATCTCTATTTATACTAACATGTTTGCCCAGTGACCTTATGGGGCCGACTTGTCTAGATAGGTACATCCACAATATAATATATATTTCAGGGCCGACCCCACACATGGTGGTCTAATAACCCATCGACAAGTACACACACTTGCAACACTTGTCAATCCACATGACGACACTTCCTTATAGAGGAATAACACATCGCTAATAAGGGTACAATAAATATATATGAAATACATAGATGAAATATATTCCAAAGTTACATATACATCAACACAAGAGGTGATAGTACGAGAGGTGATATTGACACACTGTGGGGGAATACGAGGGTCGCAAAGTGGGGGGGACTCAAACCTTCTTTGTTCAGAGTATGATGGCAAGGTTGACTTGGCAGCATATGAAAATGACTTCGGGGAAGGGTATCATAGGTTAAGGGACCAGGGGTTATGACTACAACGGGGGAGACTCGGGGGGAACTGATGAGTGATATCATAAGACTCTAAGGGTGACACATCAGAGAATACTCTGAACAAAGGAGACCATACTGGGGAGGCTTCCATAATAGTGGGACTATATATGATTTGTCGTGGTACCGAGAGGCACCATTTGGGCCTTCTTCATGGTTTAAGGAGCTCAAAGAAGGGATAGAAGTGTGCTCAAAATGGTACTGTCATGTGGATTTGTACGAGCCCAGGATAGTGCATGCTCGTGTGTGCTTTCAATTTTAAGGATTCTAAAAGTGATAGAAGACTCTAAAAAAGGTTGAAAGGTACCGTCGTGTGGATTTATACGATCCCAGGACGGTGAGTGCTCATGGTTGCTTTCAATTTTAGAGAGTCGGAAAGCAAATAAGAAGACTCCAAGAGGTTAATTTTTGTGTGTTAGTCTCCAAGGCCCGAAAAAGCATAAAAGTATGCAATGAAGAACTCTTCTAGTAGGTGTGACTAGAGTATTCATTTTTATTAGATAGTCTACCAGGTCCAGAAAAGGGTTAAACTTATACCAGATAGGATCCCTTTCAGATAATTTTAGCGAGCATGAAAGGAAGCAAGATTGCTCGGCAATATTTTCATTCTTTTAGGAGTCAGAAAAGAGCTTAACAGAAACTCCCTAAGTGCATTTTTCGTAAAGGATTTGCTCGGTCTGAAAAAGGGATAAAATTATACCGAACAAATATAATGGCCAAGCAAGGAGCAAGTGTTCAATCAAGGGACAAATGTGAGAACCAAAATATTAGGTGAGGGGGGAACATTGATGGGGCCTCTTTGCGGGTTGATGAATGGTGGAAAAATAATGCAACAACTGCAATATGGATGGAGCGGAGGGCTCATGGATAGGCTGCGATGCAAAAATGGAAAAAAAATGACTGCACCCTGTGTAGCATGCAAATCGAGGGGGGAGGGGCATGGTAAAAATTCCTGAAAAAAATTTCAGTGAGCGCGAGAAATTATCTCAAGCATCATCACGGGTGTGGAAATCTCAATCCAGCGATGCAAACGGTGAGAAAAATGGACGTCATATGACTCTAGAATGGTCAAAGGAAAACTAGGGCAAAAAGGGCTATAAATAACAAAGGGAGCCCACCTCTACATGTCATTTTCATTGTGAAAATTGGGAGGAGAGTGGAGGTGCCCAAAACAGGAAATTCATATTTCTCTCAATCCGACCGGTGGAATCGAGTTCTACGACTTGCAGGTAAGTATTACAGTGATTTTTCATGTTTTTGATGCATTTTTTGGGAGATTTGGACCTCCAGGAAGGCATGCCATGCTCGGCATGGGAACCACTATGCCAAAGAGCGGGTTTCCAGGGAATACCCGCACTTCAGGGTGCGGCTCTGAGCCATATAACTGCGCTTTAAAAGCGCAGTTTTGGGCCTTACAACCGCGCTTTGAAGTGTGGCATTTCTGGAGAAATGCATGCTTCAGGGCGCAATTGTGTGTGGCATTTCTAGAGAAATGCATGCTTCAAGGCGCAGTTGTGGGCCCCACAAGTGTGTACTTTTCAAGGAGAAAAGCACGCTCCAAAGTGCACCTATGAGGAAAAAAAGTGCACTGTGAAGCATGCCTTTTTTCCTAAGTGTGGTTGCATCGATCTGGAGGAGATAGAGGTAGGGTTGATATGGTCCTGATGGGTGTTTTGTGGTTTCATTGACAGGATGTCGAGGGTTGCTTGGAGAGAACGTGAGCTCAAAAACTTGTTGGAGGCTATCCAGGATGATGAGGATGTTCAGGACAGCTTGGCTTGTTGTGGACTTATGCAGTTCGCACAAGTGCCTCCAATGCGCATGGCCAAGTTGTTATTGAACAAGTTGGTATATTTTTTGGATGTTGATGCAGAGAATTCATGATATAGGGTGAGCAGTTAGAGATCACACTCGCGGATATGTACTTCCTTACTGGGCTTCCCCATTTGGGAATGATTTCGGACACCCTCTCGAGGAGGCTAGGTGATGTGTCCATGGAGGACTTACTGGAGAGACATTGTTATGCCACACCGTATGTGCATGACAATGCTATTTTGATTTGTGACATAGAGAATCTGGAGACTCGAGCTATCATGGTGTTGGTGGTGCGCATACTGGGTCAAATTCACCCCACAAGGTCTCAAGGGGACAGATGGTGTTGCTGGAGCGGGTCTTGGAAGGTACCTATTATGGTTGGGGCCAGATGTATTTGAAGGTGGTTCGGCATGAGCTGAACAAGGTGAGTCATGCTGGAGGGGATTTTTGTTTCCCCTCGTTCCTGTGATCATTTTTCTTTGAGCGAGTACCGACACTACAACCGCATAGAGCAGTGTGCGACAGAGGGTCGATGGAGCCGCGAATGCGACGATGGGGGGAGATGATGACTCGCAGGGGTGGAGGGCTAGTGGGGTGGTTTTTTACTGAGGATTTGTTCACTCAGTGGATGTAACTTCCGGTGGTGATTGAGGACTACCCGTATTATAGGATGGACTACAGAGGAGATCCAGAGCTATCACAACCTCCTGGTCAGACTTGGGGACTAGATGGTATATGTTTCTTTGCGTACAGTATCATGTTGTATCTAATCGATAAAATATATGATAGCTAAGGGATTTGTATGACACTAATTCTGATGGTGTGATTTGTATGTGTATATGTGGGGCCATAGCCTCTGAGAGGATACCGGGCACAGAGAGACTGGGTAGAGGGAGTGTACTCTCCCGCACACAAGTAGCGCCGACAGCGGATTGCGTCGACGACATTGGAGACATTGCGTCTGGGGATTGACTACCTGCTTGATGGGGTATTGGAGGATGGTTGGCATCATCTAGACTAGGAGTTGATCGATATCTACTACAACGCTCCACGGGAGTGGAGGTCAGTGATGATGCGTATTGTGATGGCGGCGGAGGTAGTGAAAGCCATGGCGCAGTGGAATGGCCCCTATAATGATGAGGAGGAGGAGACAAAGTTGGGCGAGGAAGAGGAGGAGGAGGAAGAGGAGGAAGAGGAAGAGGAGGAGGAGGAGGACGACGACGACAACGATGATGACAAGTATGATGATGATTATGGAGATGACTCTGATTAGGCAGTTGATGGAACTGCCCCCAGTGCGATGAACATGGGGAATTTTTTGTACTCGTCTTGTAGTTTTATGATGGGGAAGCTGTTGGGGCTCCCTGATGTATTTATGTGTATTGGGTGCTATGGGCACTATGACATTTCTATGATGATGATATATATATATATGCACGTGGATGCATATTACTATGATGATGGTTTCCTTTTTGATGTTTTTTATATTGATGTATGCCTATATGATGGATATATGCATGTGGATGGTATGATGATGCATTTATATGGTTTACTTCCTACATGTTGTGATTGATGTGCCAATCTAGAATATTGTTAGGCATTTGGTCTGCAACATTGTTTTGAATTCTTGGGACATGAGTGAATGAAATAGATTCAAACTGTCTGATCATTTGTTTAGTGCGCAGGAACTTTCTAAAAAGGAAAGGATCCCGTACCTGGTAAAAGTTTTTGAGTTGGGAGACAAGAAGGTGGGAGTCAAGAAACACACGAAAGTGACTTATACCCATCTGGAGAGCAGCAGTCAAGAGACTGGTCACAGCATCATACTCACCCTAGTTATTGGTAGCAGCACCGATACACACTCCGTCAAGGTGGATCAACTCGTGTGAGGGGGAATATAATACCCAAGTTGTGGAGAAGAGGTTTGGAGACCATCGACTTGCACCGTCGGTGAAATCGACATAGCATGGTGGAACAGGATCCATTTGTGGTCATGCAGGGAAGCAAAGTGTAAGTTTCTAGATGAAAAAAGATAAAAAATAAAAAAAGGAATGAAACTGTACAACATGGACTCATGGGTCCAAAAAGTGCTAAGGGTAAAAGCATTTGAGATACAACCCATTACAGGGGTTGCGCAAGGGGTTTCCTTTGGAGTCAGTGAGGATGTATGCCTCGTGTCCTAGGTAGGTGTGGACGATGTATGGGCCTTGACACATGGATTCAAACTTTCCTTTACCAGTCTTTTCATGTGCTTGGTCATAACCAAGGACTAGATCGCCTTCTCGAAAGTTGCAAAGGTGGACATGCTTATCATAGCCAGCTTTGGAACGGTTTTTGCGGTCTCAATGGTTTGTAGGGTTGTTCGGCGATCTTCACTGGCTTGTTCCAAAAGGATTAAGTGTTTCTCAAGCGTTGAGGTGTCCGAGAGGAGTTCAATAGCAATATGTAATGCGGGAATCTGACACTCAATGGGAAGGACAGACTTGACACCATGAACCAAATGAAAACGGGTAAAACCCATGGCGGTCTTAGTGGAAGTATGGTAAGCCCATAGTACAGAAAATAGCATATGGTTCCAGTTGGATTTATGTTGGTTCATGGTGCGTTGAAGGATGGTCTTCATAATTTTATTAATAGCCTCTACTTGGTCATTCCCTTGAGGGTAATAGGAGGAGGCGTATTGGTGTTCAAATTTGAGAAAAGTCGACAACTCCTTCCATACGGAGTCCTCAAAATGTTTTCCATGGTCGGATACGAGTTGCTTAGGGACCCTAACCCAAGTGATGATGTGGTTAAAAAATAAATTGGTTGCAGTCTTAGCTTTGCAGTTAAAAGTAGGCATGGCCTCAGCCCATTTGGTGAAATAGTTGATAGCCACAATGATGTATTTATGGCCATTCGCCAACAGGGGGTTACACGATATAAAATCAATGGCCCACTTACAGAAAGGGCCAACGGTGATAACTGGATGGAGAGGGGCGGGACGGGTTCTCTCATTGGGGGAAAAGAGCTGGCAATTTAGGCAATGTTTGACTGTTGTAATGCATTTAGTAAAGAGGGTGGGCCAGAAATACCTAGTGCGGATAACCTTTTGAGCAGTGGCCATCCCATAGAAATGGCCACTGTAGGCTCCATTGTGACAATTGTTGAGAACTTGTTTAGCCTCGTCTCGAGTGAGGCATCAACGTAAAATGGTGTTGACACTGCACCGATACAGGACATCGCCAAGGAGGAGATGACTCTAATTAGGCAGTTGATGGAACTGCCCCCAGTGCGATGAGCATGGGGAATTTTTTTTACTCGGCTTGTATTTTTATGATGGGGAAGCTGTTGGGGCTCCCTGATGTATTTATGTGTATTGGGTGCTATGGGCACTATGACATTTCTATGATGATAAATATATATATATATGTGTGTGTGTGTGTGTGTGTGTGTGTGTGTGCACGTGGATGCAGATTACTATGATGATGGTTTCCTTTTTGATGTTTTTTATATTGATGTATGCCTATATGATGGATATATGCATGTGGATGGTATGATGATGCATTTATATGGTTTACTTCCTACATGTCGTGATTGATGTGCCAATCTAGAATATTGTTAGGCATTTGGTCTGCAACATTGTTTTGAATTCTTGGGACATGAGTGAATGAAATGGATTCAAACTGTCTGATCATTTGTTTAGTGCACAGGAACTTTCTAAAAAGGAAAGGATCCCGTACCTGGTAAAAGTTGTTGAGTTGGGCGACAAGAAGCTGGGAGTCAAGAAACACACGAAGGTGACTTATACCCATCTGGAAAGCAGCAGTCAAGAGACCGGTCTTAGCATCATACTCACCCTAGTTATTGGTAGCAGCGTCAATACACACTCCGTCAAGGTGGATCAACTCGTGTGAGGGGAAATATAATACCCAAGCTGCGGAGAAGAGGTTTGGAGACCATCGACTTGCATCGTCAGTGAAACCGACATAGCATGGTGGAACAGGATCCATTTGTGGTCATGCAAGGAAGCAAAGTGTAAGTTTCTAGATGCAAAAAGATAAAAAATAAAAAAAGGAATGAAACTATACAACATGGACTCATGGGTCCAAAAAGTGCTAAGGGTAAAAGCATTTGAGATACAACCCATTATGGGGGTTGCGCAAGGGGTTTCCTTCGGAGTCAGTGAGGATGTATGCCTCGTGTCCTAGGCAGGTGTGGGCGATGTATGGGCCTTGACACATGGATTCAAACTTTCCTTTACTAGTCTTGTCATGTGCTTGTTCATAACCAAGGACTAGATTGCCTTCTCGAAAGTTGCGAATGTGGACATGCTTATCATAGCCAGCTTTGGAACGGTTTTTTGCAGCCTCAATGGTTTGAAGGGTTGTTCGGCGATCTTCGTTGGCTTGTTCCAAAAGGATTAAGTGTTTCTCAAGCGTTGAGGTGTCCGGGAGGAGTTCAATAGCAATATGTAATGCGGGAATCTAACACTCAATGGGAAGGACAGACTCGACACCATGAACCAAATGAAAACGGGTAAAATCCGTGGCGGTCTTAGTGGAAGTATGGTAAGCCCATAGTGCAGGAAATAGCATATGGTGCCAGTTGGATTTATGTTGGTTCATGGTGCGTTGAAGGATGGTCTTCATAATTTTACTAATAGCCTCTACTTGGTCATTCCCTTGAGGGTAATAGGAGGAGGCATATTGGTGTTCAAATTTGAGAAAATTTGACAACTCCTTCCAGACGAAGTCCTCAAAATGTTTGCCATGGTCGGATACGAGTTTCTTAGGGACCCTGACCCGAGTGATGACGTGGTTAAAAAAGAAATTGGTTGTAGTCTTAGCTTTGCAGTTAAAAGTAGGCATGGCCTCAGCCCATTTGGTGAAATAGTTGACAGCCACAATGATGTATTTATGGCTATTCGCCAATAGGAGGTTACACGATATAAAATCAATGGCCCACTTACAGAAAGGGCCAACGGTGATAACTGGATGGAGAGGGGCGGAACAGGTTCTCTCATTGGGGGAAAAGAGCTGGCAATTTAGGCAATGTTTGACTGTTGTAATGCATTCAGTAAAGAGGGTGGGCCAGAAATACCTAGTGCGGATAACCTTTTGAGCAGTGGCCATCCCATAGAAATGGCCACCGCAGGCTCCACTGTGAAAATCATTGAGAACTTGTTCAGCCTCGTCTCGAGTGAGGCATCAACGTAAAATGGTGTTGACACTGCGTCGATACAGGACATCGCCAAGGAGGAGATGACTCTAATTAGGCAGTTGATGGAACTGCCCCCACTGCGATGAGCATGGGGAATTTTTTGTACTCGGCTTGTATTTTTATGATGGGGAAGCTGTTGGGGCTCCTTGATGTATTTATGTGTATTGGGTGCTATGGGCACTATGACATTTCTATGACGATATATATATATACATATGTGCACGTGGATGCAGATTACTATGATGATGGTTTCCTTTTTGATGTTTTTTATATTGATGTATGCCTATATGATGGATATATGCATGTGGATGGTATGATGATGCATTTATATGGTTTACTTCCTACATGTTGTGATTGATGTGCCAATCTAGAATATTGTTAGGCATTTGGTCTGCAACATTGCTTTGAATTCTTGGGACATGAGTGAATGAAATGGATTCAAACTGTCTGATCATTTGTTTAGTGCACAGGAACTTCCTAAAAGGGAAAGGATCATGTACCTGGTAAAAGTTGTTGAGTTGGGTGACAAGAAGCTGGGAGTCAAGAAACACACGAAGGTAACTTATACCCATCTAGAGAGCAGCAATCAAGAGACCGGTCACAGCATCATACTCACCCTGGTTATTGGTAGCAGTGTTGATACACACTCCATCGAGGTGGATCAACTCATGTGAGGGGGAATATAATACCCAAGCTGTGGAGAAGAGGTTTGGAGACCATCGACTTGCACTGTCGGTGAAACCAAAATAGCATGGTGGAACAGGATCCATTTGTGGTCATGTAGGGAAGCAAAGTGTAAGTTTCTATATGCAAAAAGATAAAAAATAAAAAAGGAATGAAACTGTACAACATGGACTCATGGATCCAAAAAGTGCTAAGGGTAAAAGCATTTGAGATACAACCCATTACAGGGGTTGCGCAAGGGGTTTCCTTCGGAGTTAGTGAGGACGGTATGCCTCGTGTCCTAGGAAGGTGTGGACGTTGTATGGGCCTTGACACATGGATTCAAACTTTCCTTTACCAGTCTTGTCATGTGTTTGGTCATAACCAAGGACTAGATCGCCTTCTCGAAAGTTGCGAAGGTGGACATGCTTATCATAGCCAGCTTTGGAACGGTTTTTTGCGGCCTCAATGGTTTGTAGGGTTGTTCAGCGATATTCGTTGGCTTGTTTTAAAAGGATTAAGTGTTTCTCAAGCGTTGAGGTGTCCCAGAGGAGTTCAATAGCAATATGTAATGCGGGAATCTGACACTCAATGGGAAGGACAGACTTGACACCATGAACCAAATGAAAACGGGTAAAACCCGTGGCGGTCTTAGTGGAAGTATGGTAAGCCCATAGTGCAGGAAATAGCATATGGTGCTAGTTCGATTTATGTTGGTTCATGGTGCGTTGAAGGATGGTATTCATAATTTTATTAATACCCACTACTTGGTCGTTCCCTTGAGGGTAATAGGAGGAGGCGTATTGGTGTTCAAATTTGAGAAAATTCGACAACTCCTTCTAGACGGAGTCCTCAGAATGTTTGCCATGGTCGGATACGAGTTACTTAGGGACCCTAACCTGAGTGATGACATGGTTAAAAAAGAAATTTGTTGCAATCTTAGCTTTGCAGTTAAAAGTAGGCATGGCCTCAACCCATTTGGTGAAATAGTCGACAGCCACAATGATTTATTTATGGCCATTCGCCAACAGGGGGTTACACGATATAAAATCAATGGCCCACTTACAGAAAGGGCCAACGGTGATAACTGGATGGAGAGGGGCAGGAGGGGTTCTCTCATTGGGGCAAAGAGCTGGCAATTTTGGCAATGTTTAACTATTGTAATGCATTCAGTAAAGAGGGTGGGCCAGAAATACCTAGTGCAGATAACCTTTTGAGCAGTGGCCATCCCATATAAATGGCCACCGTAGGCTCCACTGTGACAATCGTTGAGAACTTGTTCAGCCTCGTCTCAAGTGAGGCATCAACGTAAAATGGTGTTGACACTATGCCGATACAGGACATCGCCAAGGAGGAGATAACGCGAGACATGATGGCGTATGCGATGGCAATCATCGCGGCCGATATTGTATCAAAGATTATGTGTGCGTAGGTATACTAGGATGTCACCATACCAGGGATCATCTGACGAAATGATAAACAAGTGGTCGTCATGTAAGCTGGTATTGATTGGTGGTGATGTAGATGAGGAAGGTAAATCCATCATGAGTTGTTCCAATGCAAGGGCTTAGGTGCTCTTGGGTGTAGTGAACATGAGGTCATATTCTTGAAGTATGATGACCCATTTAACCACGTGGCCTTGAAGAAGGCACCGACTCGATAGATAGACCATGGGGTTGGAGTCTGCCACAACTGTGGTTCGGCTTAATAGGTTATAGTGACGAACATTTTGGACTGAGAAGACAACGGAAAGGGCCAAATTCTCCTCATGGGGATAACATAGTTGTGGGCCGGATAAGGTCTAGCTTGTTGATGTATATGTAACTTCGGAATGTATTTCACATATATGTATATTGTATTCCTATAGAGATGTTATTATTCCTCTATATGGAAGTGGTTGTATTCCTATAGAGATGTTGTTATTCCTCTATACGGAAGTGTCGTCATTTATATTGTAAGTGTCGTAACTTGTACTTGATGGGTTATTAGACCACCTTGTTGGGGTCGGCTCTGTATAAGTCATGTGGGTCAAAGGGTTATTAGACCACCTTATTGGGGGTCGGCCATGTGGGTCAAAGGGTTATTAGACCACTCTAGTGGGGGTCGGCCCAGTCAGCATTATGTTAAGTGGTTAAGTTGAGGTGACCTAGTTGAGTAAAGGTCAAGTCAAGTTAGTGTATAAATAGAGAGTGTGTATCTCTCATTTTACACATTCTATTCTCTCACTCACACTTGGGAGAGTGGCGCACTTGTGGAGGAGGAGGCTCTACTGCTAGGAGAAGACTATCTCTTGTATTTTGGTTGTATCATTGCTCTATCTATCTCTGAGGAAGTTATTGGGGTTTTTCACCTTTATGGTTTTCTCCAAGTAAACTATGTGTCTCCTGTGTGCTTGCATTATTGTGTCCATGATTGATATGTTGTAGATTTGTTGTACATGTTGTTCTCTCAGTTAAGATCCTAGATATATTGAAGTAAATTCTGAAAATTTAACATGGTATCAGAGCTAGCCTGAAAGAAGGCATGATATGGCATGTATGACACTTGTTGCACTTATGATGCTAGGGCTTGATATAGCAAAAACCAGTCATCGTAGCAATTTCTCTATAAATCCATTTTGGCGAATTTTTCGGATATGAAACTTTTACAGGTCGAATATTAGATCCCCATGTACCTTGTGTCCAAAGGAAAACCTCTAATTTGTTGTACTTTATGATTTATGATCTGTACAATATAGGGTTTCGCCCTCTTCCAGATTTGAGTCAAAATCAGGTGACCTTGGGAAAAAGGTCATAACTTGGGCTAGAAAGATCCAAATCAAATTTTGTAAAAAGTGAAAAGTAGTACACAGACTGTACTATCTTAGGAAAAATTTTCAGAGGCCGAAGTTGAACCAGTGACACGTGGAACTCTGTACAAGTTAGCTCTCCTATATTATCCCATAAACAGGTCATGTTGCAACACTAAGAATAAATCTCTCTCAGAGAATCCAATTGAGGGCAAACCTATCGGGATGGAAAGATAACAGGTCAGAATATCTCAGAAATATTTTTCAGAGGCCAAAGTTTAACTAGTGACACATGGCACACCATACAAGTTCGCTCTCCTGTATTATCCCATAAACAGGTCGCGTTGCGACGCTTGGCATAACTCTCTCTCAGAGAATCCAATTGAGATCAGACCTATTGAGATGGAAAGATTACAGGTCGAGATATCTCAGGAAAATTTTTCAGACCCTGTGGATCAAAAAGTACAGAGTTACACCAGAAACAATCAGGTACATATTTCTGTCAAAACAGAATTATTTTTTAGCACCTTCATTCATGGCTTCCGAAATTTAGGGCTTCGGAGAAATTTGGAATTTTTGTAATCCGAGACCACGGCTGGATGCTACTCATCAAAATCTAAATTTAGAGACCAAGATCAGATTTTTTGGTTGGGCAGAAGGTCGGGCTTGTTCAAACCCCAGTTTGGGTCTTTGATCAGAAAGATGGAAAATTAGGGCTTCTGCAAAAATTGGAATTTTGGAAATCTGTGACCACGGCTGGAAGCTCCTCAGAAAAATTGAAGCTTAGAGCTTTGAATCAAATATTTTGGTTGGGTGAAGCTCCAAGAAACTCAAACCCTAATTCAGGGTCCTCCCTGGTGAATCCAGAAATCCAAAAGGCAATTTCGAGGGGTGAAACTTTGCAGTTTTCAAATTCTGAATATACCAACTTGATTAGCTCATCAAGGCACATATTTCCATCCTTTCAGAAGTTTGAAATTCAAAGTTTGAATTTTTGGGGTTTCTTTGACAAACCCTAATCCAGCTCCAGATCTAGTTCTTGCAAATCAAGTGGATTGGGTTAATCCTAGAAGAAGATGGATTGGTCACCTAAGTGAATAAATTCTTGTCTCAAAGGGAGATGAGGCTAAGGCCTTCCATAAGAAGATTACAAGCAATCTTGACAGGTATGGCTTACATGTATGTTTCATGGTTAAGTTTATCATATGTTTGTCTTCATATCATTACAATACAATCTTGATTAATTACTAGACTTGTCGTATCACCTTAATAGAAGATATTCATTGATTAAGGTTTTGACACTTATGAGTGTACTAATGCATTGTGAAGTTGTATGAGGTTTATGTTGTTCGCTAACATAAAAGGTACACCAAGAAAGACAAATCATGTTCTACTTCAAGAACATATGATCATGGTGACATGAAGACAAAGATTCATCCATTGTCATGGATCTCATAGAAGATCTACTTTCGAGGTATGTATAACTTGGTCCTACAATGGTTAACCTATGAGACATGCAGGTTACTAGCACAAGTCACTGAAGAGAACCAGAAGACATTATGCAGGTATGTTAGACATAACTAGCTAGCATGCTAATATAGGTATGTTTTTCCTATATCAAGCTAGAATACCCCCTTGTGTTAGGATCTTATACTATTGTGTTGTTGATAATGATTATTCATGAGGTCATAGGTTTGAATAGTCATGGATGTATGCATATTATGTTTCTTACCATAATTGATGATATGAATAACCAGAAGAATCATGAAGGTATAGGTTTGAGTAATCACAGGTTTATGCATTGATTATTTAACTAATCAGAAGAGTCCTAGGATCGAATAAGAATATGCATGAGTAAAAGAAGACTTCCCTGAAACCTTGAATACTAATGTTTATTATCTGTGAATGATCATGAATATACATGTTTAAGATTATTGTGTTTTGATAGTATTAATATTATACTAATAAATGTGTGATTATGTATGAGACCTCAAGGATAACACAATGATGATACTAATAAGAATGCATAGTGATTAAGGATGGATGTAAGTTCAAGGACAGGTAATCCAGGAAGCAAAGATCATATGGAGCACACTCCAGTTGTTCCTGCAAGAAAGCAAAGGAGCACACTTCAGTAGTTTCTACAAGGATGCAGATATTCAGAGGGAGTTGACCACTTCTCACAATCCACATCAGAATGGAGTTGCAAAGATTCAGAGGGAGTCCACCCAGCAACCAAACAAAGATAAGTATTTGAATTGTCATTTCTTACATAATGTTATTCAATGATGTATATGCTTATGTTCCTAGAATTAGGTTGTGTATTATGCATATTAGAATAGTTGCATTGATGAACAGTATACTACTAATATACATGGGTAAGTGGCCTATGGCACTGTACAACATTCCATTGCTACTTATCTAGAATGAAACCTCTTTGCTGACATGTTAGGAGTTGTGCACACTCTTAACAATGTTCTGGTAGAGATTGGAAGGCATCTAGAAAGTTACAGAATATGGATAAATGTTGTATTGAAGCATTGGCTAAGATAATTGCATGATCGTATGACATATTTCTTTATGTGTAACAACTTGTTCTGAAAACTATGAGATGTTTACTAATCATGCAATTTAACTTGTTGTGTAGGAAATATCGTATACCATCACCTACAAAAGAAGGACTACAACATTTGTTCAGCAACAAAGTTATCTATTGAAAATATTGAAGACATTAAAGTTCCCAGGATCTGGGAATAATGCCATGATTGAGGAGTACCAGTTGACCATGAAGATGTTTGGGATGCAGTCCCAAGACTTGAAGGGGAGTCTGTAGTGACTTCCAAGAGGATCTATAGATCAAGCATGCTACAGGTGGTAGCATAGAGAATTTTGCTCCTGTAGCCAGATACACTTCCATTAGATCTGTACTTGCTCTGGCTGCAGTGATGAAGTGAAAGATACACCAGATGGATTTCAAGACAACCTTCTTGAAAGGTGTAGTTGAAGAAGAAGTGTATGTGGATGACCTATTTATAGCAGGTGAGGATAGATTGATTGCCAACATGCAGCGGAAGCTTGCTGCCGAGTTCGAGATGAAGAACTTGGGGATTATGCACTATTTGTTTTTGGCATGGAGGTGTGGGAGAGTGTAGATGGAATCTTCCTTGGACAAGGGAAGTATGCAGTAGAGATCCTGAAGAGGTTCAGGATGATGGATTGCAAGGCAATGGCCACACCTATGGCATTGAACCTGAAGCTTTTGTGTGATGCTTCATCTGAGCCAGTTGATATCACTATGTATCGTCAGATGATTGGGTCCTTGATGCACCTGACGAACACGAGACCATATATTTTCTTTGCGGTGAACACATTGAGCCAATTCCTGACGAATCCGAGGAGTGTTCACCTGGTAGCTGTAAAGCATATTCTAAGGTACCTGAAGGGTACAATTGATTATGGGCTCAAGTATGATGCTAATAAAAAGTTTAACCTACAGGGTTATGTTGATTCAGATTGGGCAGGCAGTGCTGCAAATAGGAAGAGCACATCTGGGTGCTACTTTAGTATGGGATCAAGTGTGATCTCTTGGTTTAGCAGGAAGCAATCCTGCGTAGCACTGAGTATAGCTGAGGCAGAGTATGTTGCAGCCTGTTCAGCTAGTTGTGAGGCAGTATGGCTTCGGAAGCTACTATCAGAGTTATTTGATCTCCCGCTAGAGACTACTGGTATCTTTTGTGACAACCAAAGTTGTGTGAAGTTGTCTGAAAACTTGGTGTTCCACGACAGGTCGAAACACATAGAGATAAAATACCATTATATCAAGGATATGGTGCAGAGAGGAGCAGTGAAGCTCCTGTATGTTGCAACGGATGAGCAGATTGCAGATGTGCTGACGAAGCCACTAGCCAGAGTGAAGTTCGAGTACTTCAGAGAGAGGCTTGGTGTTCTTCAGATCGACGACACTTCGAGGAAGAAGTGATGAAGACATTTGCTGAAGCCATTCCAAGCATGCTGGAAGGAGGATCCTTCACATGGCTGTGGATGTAAGCGCTGGATGATGAGCATCAGGATGATGTTCTAGTTTCTGCTTTGTATGATCAGTTGGATCATTTACATTTATGTATGTACGTATAATGTTGGATGCTGGATATGGTCAGTTGGATCATTTACATTTATGTATGTACACATCATGTTGGATGCTTGGACCATGTATGTTGATATGTATTAGGTATGATCAGGTGGATCATGTATTTGTATTTGTATGAGGTGGATACACTGTATGATCAGGTGGATCATGTATGATGATATGTATTAGGTAGATACTTGGTATGCATCAGGTGGATGCATTGTATGATCAGGATGATCATAGATGACAAGCTTCAGGATGTTGCTCCAGATGACATGCAGCAGGATGTTGCAGTGATGATGATCAGGATGATCATGTGTACATTAGGATGATGTATGATGAGTATCATGATGATACTTTGTGGCCGTGGATCAAGTTGTGCAGATGAGCATGTCTGGGAGATCCTATAGGTCGGGGTTGTGTACCCGTAACAGCCTGGGATGCTCTTTCGAGACATTGCTCTGGGAGGACATGTAATTTGTGCCCTGGGAGATTTCAGGTCAGAGTTATGTACCCATAACATCCTGAGATGCTCTTGCGAGGTTTTGTCCTATGGCATGTAATTTGCTCCTGTGAGATCTGGACAGGATGAAAAAGGCCTCAAATGCTTCAGCCATGTTTTGCCATGACCACATGTAATTTGCTCCTGGGAGATCTGGACAGGATGAAAAAGGCCTCAGATGCTTCAGCCAGGTTTTGTGGCGCACGTAATAAGTCCTGAGGATTCCACAATATGGCCAGTGATGATGAAGACCTGCAGGTGGTGGGCCTACATCCAGTATGAAAAAGGACTGGCTCTGTAGAACTTCCTATGACGAGTAGATTCAGAGATTGATTGAAATAGCAGCAGCAGTGACGATGATGATGACGATGATGACGTTATCCAGTGACGATGATCCAGAGAAAATGACTTGTGCTAGAAGACCTATGTCGAGAAATACCTTCCTAGTTAAGAGGGGGTGTTGATGTATATGTAACTTCGGAATGTATTTCACATATATGTATATTGTATTCCTATAGAGATGTTATTATTCCTCTATACGGAAATGGTTGTATTCCTATAGATATGTTATTATTCCTCTATACAGAAGTGTCGTCATTTATATTGTAAGTGTCGTAACTTATACTTGATGGGTTATTAGACCACCTTGTTGGGGTCGGCCCTGTATAAGTCATGTGGGTCAAAGGGTTATTAGACCACCCTATTGGGGGTTGGCCATGTGGGTCAAAGGGTTATTAGACCACCCTAGTGGGGGTCGGCCCAGTCAGCATTATGTTAAGTGGTTAAGTTGAGGCTGACCTAGTTGAGTAAAGGTCAAGTCAAGTTAGTGTATAAATAGAGAGTGTGTCTCTCTCATTTTACACATTCTATTCTCTCACTAACACTTGGGAGAGTGGCACACTTGTGGAGGAGGAGGATCTACTGCTAGGAGAAGACTATCTCTTGTATTCTGGTTGTATCATTGCTCTATCTATCTCTGAGGAAGTTATTGGGGTTTTTCACCTTTATGGTTTTCCCCAAGTAAACTCTGTGTCTCTTGTGTGCATGCATTATTGTGTCCATGATTGATATGCTGTACATGTTGTTCTCTCAGTTAAGATCCTAGATCAGATTGAAATAAATTCTGAAAATTTAACATAGCTCACATAATAAATTACGTGTTCTTGTCATGCACTATCTTCTTGAATGAGCACCCCCGAAACGGCATAGTTGGATGCCGAAACGTAAAGGATAAAATCCTTTGAGAAGTCAGGCGGTGAAATCAATAGGGAGTTAGTCAAGTATTTTTTGAGGGCTTCAAAAGTTGCTTGTGCTTGTTCATCCCAAATGAAAGGAATGTGGGTACGAAGCATAGTACAAAATGAAGTGACGGAGAAAGTTGGGTTTCCCTTGAAGGCTCTATAATTGGTGTAATGTACATGTGGATGGGAGGTCAAGGATGGATTGAACCTTCAAAGGGTCGATGGTAATTCATTTTTGGGAAATGATGAAACCCAACAACCAACCTATAGGAACGCAAAATACACACTTGAGGGGGTTCAAGTGAACTCTATACTTGCGACAACGCAGAAAAACTTGACGGAGGTCGTTTAGATGGTCGAACCGTTTCTTGGATCGAGCCGTGAGGTCGTCTAGGTAGACCAAAATATTATGAGTCAAATCATGAAAGAAATATGTCATGGCCCGCTGAAATGTGGCACCAGCATTTTTAAGACCAAAAGGCATGACGCGATAGGAAAAGGTGCCCCATGGGGTAGTGAAAGCAGTCTTGTACTGATCTTCCTTGCGAATGTGAATTTGATTATACCCAGAGAAACCATCCATGAAGGACAGAACCTCATGTCCTGCACATGCATCAATAAGTTGGTCAATGAAATGCATGGGGAAGTTGTCTTTGGGACAAGCTCGGTTCAAATCGCGAAAATCAGTACAGATGCGAATGGTTCCCTATTTTTTGTTAATGGGCAAAGGATTGGAAACCTAGGTGGTGTAAGTGATGGGATAAATGAACCCGACTTTACGTAGTTTCTCAATATCAACTTTGACAGTAGGGATCTTGGATGGGTGGATGGGTCATTTCTTTTGGAAAACGGGTGGGACATCCGTCCAAGTATCAATATGGTGTTCAACAATGACGGGGTCAAGACCAGCATCTCGGTATAGGACCAAGCAAAGACATCGCAAAACTATTAGAAGAGCTTCTTATAGGCATAAATCTCGTCTTCCGTACAGGAAGCTCCTAATGTAATGATCTCAGATGGGTCGGGGGGGTGGGAAATATCAATGTGATAGGGGTGAAATGTTAGCCATATTACCTTTCCTCGAAGGCATCGGGAGTTGGGATGGGATTCTTAAACCAGCCCATCTTATCCGGGAGGAAGTCCTTTGTCTCGACTGAAAGTTGGTTGCCTGCAATAGAGGTAGACTCCTCGGGAATGAAATAGGATCGATGGTGTATATCATCCCAAGGGTATTCAGGTGTGGTTAGTGCTTTGAGGATTTCTTCGTTGCTACGAAAGAACTATGTTGACAAATCAGTAGAGAGGAGGCTAGATTCTAGAAGCGAAAGGGGTTCACCTTCCATGGAAATCCTATAAATAGTGTTAATTTCTCCCGAGGATGAGGATTCAGGGGGATAAATCTCCTCAATAGTGGTGATAGATGACTCTAAAGAAGAGTGATTCAGCTCATGGAGAACCAATCTATAATCGGGTATATCTTGGAAATGATGTGAATAATGACCATAAACCACGCATATGGCGGAAGAGTGGTTTGTGCGCAGTGACTTGTTGTGTTGTTTAGGGGTAGTATCCAGTTCGACAACCAGAATATTAGGATCATCATCCAACGTTTTCATGTGATCTTGAAGGTTTGGCAATTGTGGACAGTTATGGGTAGCATGGCCCAAGTCATCACATAAAGATCACTTAGGACGTGCACAGAATGGAGGGGGAGGTTTCACGGGTTTCATTGTCTGTGGGGAAATGTAAGTTTGCGGGCCTCTGCCCCAGTGTTCTTGGGAGATGCAGGGGTAGGGTTGGATTTAGATGTAGGGGCCACACCAGGATGTGGGTGGGTAGTGGTGTTAATCAATTGCACTGGTTGGAGAACGGCATGTGGTGTCGGGGGAGGAGTAGGAGTAGGTAGGTACCACACAAGTAGTCCTAGTGTTAATCCAGTGAGATTCAACGTAGCCATAACTGGTGCACTTACTACTCGTGAAGGTGGGAACAAGAACGGTATAGGGTGGATAGGTGTTGCTCCAACATGACTAAGTATCGATGGTGGTTGCGGAAACAAAGGTGGTTGCAAGTTAGGCACCGTTTGTTTGGACGAAATGGTGCACATATAAGATATCTCCACTGCCGGCAGAGGGGGTGGAACAGATTGAAAAGTAGAGGTCATGAGAGTCTCCAAGTAAATTCCAGGTCCAACGGTGGAAACCAAAGAGGTGGGTGCACTAAGAAAACCAGTGGGAGAACATTTTCTGGTGCAGTGGAAGCATTCGGGTCATAATACGTAAGTTGGTCGATCTTAACAACCCATCCCTCATGGGAGAACATCATAATACGAAAGACTGATGAAGCAATAACCTTCATGGCGTACATGTAACTGCGTCCAAGCAGGAGGTTATAATCAAGTTGTGCGTTGATGACCTCAATGTCGATAAGGATAGTTTTACCAGCTAATTGGACTAGAACGTTGGCCAAGAGGTCTTGGGGTTGATCTGAGCACTCGTCGTAAGCTCGTAAGGCGGTCGTGGATGGCTATAGTGTATGGGATCCGAGCTTCTTCCACACGAATGTAGACATAATGCATCTAGAGGCACCCTCATCGATGATGCATTGATGGATAACAAGATTCCGGATTGACACAGAAACTTGAAATGCTAATGTGGAAGGCATGCGTGGTTTAGATTGGTCTAAATCGAATGCCATCATCCAATAGTCAGAAGGGTCTATCGAACCTATGTCAGATAAAAATGTTTTGCAATGTGCATGACATTTTTTCAAAACCTCGAGGGCTGACATAGCAGTAGGGGAGTGGGATAAGTCATCCACGATATTATAATTGGGGGAAACACCAGCGTTGGGGTTGTTATTAATGCGACATAATGGTAAGTGTTGAGCCCAGGTTGGGACAAAGTTTTGGTAACACCTTTTTGATAAGCAGGGAAAGCTGAGCTGAGCACAAATCAGAAATATAATTTTGTCTAAGTGTTGAGGGTGTTGCGGAGCTGTGCGCAGCATCCAAGTTTTGATCAGGCTGCGAAGTTGTGCGCAGCATCCAAATTTTGGAAGCAGCGCGAAGACCAGTGCTGCGAAGCAGTCAGGACATGTGGAGCCAGCAAAGCGGAGTGCTGGAAAAAGATCAGATGCAGGTATTGGATGGACCAGTAGTGGTCTAATTTTGGAAAGATGCTCCAGTAGTGCCGAGCAGCGGGCATGAGCAAATCAGGAAGGTGGCCAATGCACGAATTTGTTGAGGAAAGGACAGCTCAGAGAAAGCGACGGCTTGGCACGCCTGGTGGGAGAAACCGTTAGAGATGAACGGTTCAATGAAAGCGACCTGTTGGCACACGTGCGACAGGAAGGCCAATAGCGACAGATAAAAGACATGGAGAACTTCCACGATGAAGTAGATGCTACCAGATGCCAGCAAGCCAGTTTAGGGAAACCGGCACAGTTTTGTAAACCCTAAGGGTTTTTGGGTTTAGGTCTTTAGCATTGTAAAGACATGACCTTCGGGCATGATCTATTTAAGAAAACAATTTTGTATAGGATGGGGTTACATTTTGGGGTTACTCTCTTACTTTTGCTGTTACAATTTTGGATGGTTGTATTGTAAAATCTCTCTGAGCTAAGAAGATTGTAAAGGCTCTGCAGTTGCGTGCGCAGAGGCCTATCTGAGAGGAAGGAGAGTCTGCAGCTGAGTGCGCAGACTAAGAACGGTTGTCCCCGTCCCTTTTTAAAGAAATATATTACCAACCGTTCTTGTGGACATAGCTTCCCACCCGGGGAAGTGAACCACGTTAAATCTCGTGTTGTGCGATTGTGCTTGTGAATGAATGATTACTTGTGTTTTCTGTCAATGAATGTCTAGATGTTTCCTTGCATACTGTTATGAGAGAGCTTTTATATGCATTTTCCATTAGAGAAGTATGGAAATGATATGTTAAGTTCCGTATGAATAGTTGAATGGTGAATATTTATTCTTGTGTATGAAGGCAGTGAATCAGTCATTTAGTTAAGTACTTTCTTATGCGCAGTAAAGGAATGTATAACAGTGGATTAGATCAATCGTCTATGTTCAAATCATGATATCCTACATTAATGAATGAATGTTAGAAGGATAGTCAGTTAAGCACCTGAATGAATGGATGAGTGATATTCATCTCAGTGCCTTAAGCGCTTTCAAGATAATCCAAGTATAGAATAAAGTTGGATTGTTCGCAGCTTCAGTAGAAGTCCCACGGAAGAAGAACATAGTGGTGCGGACCGCAGCGTTGCCTATCGCTACGTAGTCTCACCTTGCAGCACATACCCCTTGTTGTGCTACACAGTACATCCGTCCAAGCAACTTATCACTTACTGTGGAAACCTGGTTCTGCAGTACCCCATAGATACACCTCGGGTGAGACCTCATCCTGCTTGCAGGTTGTTGCCGAAAGGGCCGGTGCGAAGGGGTTTTGTTGGTCAAAGGGAAACCGCAAAGAACCTGGGTCTAATAGAAAACCTCTGGGTCAGTTATAGCCAACAAATGGTTCCATTGCAGCGCTAGAATCTGTGGTGAGTTGCAACCATGATGAGTGACGAAGAATACCAGTTCCCGGAAGGCTCTGACAACTGGCATCCTGAAAAGGAAAAAATCCAAGCTTGGTGGGATAAGACCATAAGAGACTTTAAAAGGAAAGAGAATAGACATCTGCGTCTAAGTGACACACAGTGGTCGGATAGATATATGTTCAACGATATTCATGAGATTTTCTGGGCATCATTTCCCAACGAGCTGCATTCATGGATCTCGCGGCTCGCAGAGAAGAAAACTTGTTTTCAAGGAGGAGTTCCTACAGAGTGGACTCTCGAGCTCACAGCGCAACTCAAAGCAATAGATAGCCCATTGGCACGTGCAGTTGATTTTTGGGTCAATCATATGCTAGAAGGCTTCGTAACAGAATTTGCTGTAGACACACTCAAATCCTACAGCCAAGCAAAAACATACTTTTTTGAAGGTTTCCAAGGTAAGTTCCTGAACAATCTCAGTCTATACATTAAGATGCTGTTAGCTAAGAAAGGTGTTTTAAGAATGCAATAACATTCTTAAGTTTGTCATGGTAAACAGTATATTTAGTGATTCTGACGAAGAAACACATAATCTTAGAAGTGGTAAGAGATAGAAATTTAATAACAATCTGGGAGGCCCTGGAGTCCATATTAATACTGAGATCCAGTGTAACATTGACAATGAATTCGCACTGCCATTTACCCCTAAGAACCCACCGGCTGCAGAGACTGCACCACCTTTATCTCAAAACCCACCCGCTACGCAACCCACCTCGCAGAATACTCAGCCCAGTACGTCTATCCCGATAAGCCAATTTGTATTCACTGCACAAAGCCCTTTACAACAGCCGCGCATTACTTCAGGCACTCCACCGCCTAATAGCACAATGGAAACCACAGATATGAAGCTACTGATATTCAAAGGAACTGGCTTAGAAGACCCTGATCAGCATTGGTTTCTTTGTGAAGCCGTATGGAGTGTAAGACAAATCCAGGATGATGCAGTGAAGAGAGCACAGCTCATCACCACTTTTAGGGACAGAGCTTTACATTGGTTCATGAAATACTCTACCACACAACCGAGAACCCTCGCAGAAATTAAAGTTGCGCTCGTGGCTGAGTTTAAGAAACCTAAATCTGAATCTCAATGTATAACTGAGTTGAAAGAAATAAAGCAGAAACCGACTGAAACGGTTTGGGAGTTTGATCATAAGTTCAAGACCCTATTAGACCAAGTGAGCTTTGTTATAGCTCCGAAATAACACAAGGAATGGTTCATTGCTGCGCTGTTACCCCATATTAGATTACCATTGATGCAGCAGAAGGTCACGTCGCAGGCAGAGGCCTTGGAGATCGCAATGAAGATAGAGGCTTCGTCGATTGGTGAGACTAGTTCTAGGATGTCCCAGATCCAGAACCAACTGACCACCCTGACAATAGGGTTGCAAAGCATGAATAATGGCAAAGAACAAAGGTATGAACCTACACATGAGGTCTGGCGTATAGGTTGTAAAGGAGAAGGCCATGACCGAGAGCATTGCCCTTTATTCCGCAACTATCTTAATAGTGGTGCGCCCAACCCATTAAATCAGAATCAGACCCCATGGTGTGAAATCTGTAGAACCATAGGACACAAACCTAAAGACTGCTATCTTATATAGAAATATGTGAAAACACCTAAAAATTTATACTGCAATTTCTGCAAATCAGTTGGACATGATGAATCCAACTGCCGCGCATATGAATTAATGAATGAGAGAAAATGAGATATGGACTCAATGAGAGGTGCTGGCTTGTACTGCATACAAGAAGATACCCAGTCGAAACAAGAGAATGCACAATATGACCAAGGAGAATACAGAGGTCGTGGTGGTGGATGCCGCGGCAGAGGAAGAAATTCTGGCACGACGCAGGGAAGAGGCCGCGGCCAGGTCATTTGTTATAATTGTGGCCAGCCAGGTCACGTATCCAGAGATTGTGTTAACCCATGTACTACGTGCAATTATTGTAAATCATTTGAGCATGTTATTGAAGATTGCCCAGTGCTAAAGGTGGAAATGCAGAAAAGAAGACGGACGGATGCACCAAACACGAACGTCCAGTTGATCAAAGTAGAGAAAAGACAAGTAGACCCAAGCATCAATGTGGTCACATGCAGTGGTGCTTAGACAGGCCATGATAGGGGAGCAGAAGCATCCACGTCAAGGGAGGCTCACACAAAGCGGTCTCCTCTTGAGACAGAATGGATAAGGAAAGCTCCGAGAAAAATACCTGCTCTCGACCTACAAAAGAACAAGGAAGTATTTATCGACGCACGGGATAGATTCAGAGAGCCAGCAACAGAAACACAGAGGATCCCGTTGCACAGTCAAGCACCGCATGTTGAAGACATGCCAGCGGCCTATGACAAAACAAGCACTGCAACGGATGTCAACACCTCCATTGCGTAGTTCTTGCGAAGCTGCATGAAGTTACTAAAAAGTGAAAATGCCATAGTAGAGTTGCAGAAGCTCATAAACCAGTATGAGCCACAGACCGGAACAGAGGCTTCTGATAGTGCAGTTCATCACATAAGGAAGCATAAAAGAACGGGCCGAGAAATGAGACTTACTACACAGATTGAATATTTTGAAATGGATGAAGTCATCCTTGATCTGGGCTCTGAAGTAAATGTCTTAACTAAGCAAACATGGCAGCAGATGAGTCGACCAAAGTTGTCATGGTCACCTATCCAGCTGAGAATGGCTAACCAAGAGAAAGTCATACCTTTTGGTCGGTTAGCTAACGTGATAGTCGACATCGATGGAGTCCAAAGTCATACAGACTTTGAAGTTATCGAGATTGTGGATGATAGTCATCCTTTTCCTGCACTGCTAGGAATTGACTGGGCTATGGATAACTTGTCTATTATCGGCTTAAAATCAGAGAAGATGATATTTGAAGGAAAGCATCTTAGGGTCATCGCATCGTTGGATCCTGCAGATGGTGACAGATACAGCGAGCCGATTCAGGAGGAATCCAAGGCTCAAGACTTGGACATACTATACCAGCTCACAGCGAACCAGGAAGATTACATTAATCCTACCACAGATGGCACACTCAGTTAGAGATGTGATAGCTCCTGCGTCTCTGATTCGGAGGCAGGGCTGGAAAATTGGCAAAGCCGAATGCATGAAGTATCAGCAAGAAGATGCGCGTAGGTTACGAAATCACTGTGCTGGATCGGGAAGGAGGTAAGTCCTATTCCCACATATGATGGTTCTGCTAATGTTTATACTTTCATCCAAGAATACACTGCAGCTATTGCAGATGAGCACAGATTACCAGCATTAGATATGGCACTGTGTGACACACCCTCCAGATGGTGGAATGCGCACAAGCAAACATTGACAACTTGGGATCAATGCAGAATTAAGATGCAGATTCGGTTTGCTGAAAAGGTTACCTTACCTTTTGAAAATTTTAATGGACAGACAGACCCTAGTCAACACATTGAAGTCTGTTCACAGGCATGGGCAGAAAGGCCACACACAAAATGGGTGCATCTATTTGTACATACACTGGATGATGACATTCCAAAGAAATGGTACCTAGACCTAGAGTTGCGTAGAGAAACCACTGATTGGGAAATGTTGACTGCCAACTTCCAGAAGGACTTCAGCTTTGAGGACGAGAATCCCCTGATCCATGAGGCATTGCAAATAATTAAGGAATGCATATTCAGGGAAGACTGTCCTCACAAAAATATGACATTGGAGGAATTTTTTGGGGCAGATCATGTTCCCGCGCACCTACACTCGAAATGGAAGGAACATGAAGAACACCTTATCGAGTGTTACAACCTAGCTGAAAACATTGATGATAGAAATGAAGATGATGATGACAATCTGCGCAACATAAACATACCAAAGTCAGAGGGTGCGCGTGACGTAGAAGGACCTCCGTTAGAAATCCCAGATATGAGCGGACGAGTAAAAACACAGAAGGTGAATATTGGCACAAAAGAAGAACCAAAGTTCGCAGCAATTGGAGACTATTGGGACGATCAGACTATTGCAGAGATTGCAGACACCCTGCGTGAGTATCAGGAGTTGTTTCCAACAAAATTTACAGAAATGAAAGGACTTTTGGGAGACCTAGGAGTCATGAAAATACCTTTGAAGCTAGGTGCAAAACCTGTAAAGCAGAGACCGTACAGACTAAACCCACGCTACAAAGAAAGAGTACACGCAGAGCTGGATAAGATGCTTGAAGCAGGAATCATTGAACCTGTTGAGGAATCAGAATGGATTAGTTCCATGGTCATTCAAGATAAGAAAGCGAAGAGTGAGATCAGGATTTCTATTGATCTCAGAAAATTGAATAATGCTTCCATGCACGACCCATTCCCTACTCCTTTCACAGATGAAGTGCTTGATAACGTTGGAGGGAATGAGGCCTACTCTTTTACTGATGGTTTTTCTGGGTATCATCAGATAAGGATTGATCCCGCAGACAGGCATAAGACGACTTTTGCTACAGAATGGGGGTCATTCCAGTACACAATAATGCCTTTTGGCCTGAAGAACGCACCTGCCATATTCTCTAGAGTGGTCATCACAGCATTCAAAGAGTTTATGCATAAGTTTCTCGAAGCCTACTTTGATGATTGGACTGTGTTTGGTTTATTGAAGAACCATTGTGCGAACCTCAGAATGATGCTTGAGAAATGTCGACAGCATCAGATCTCTTTGAATCTGAAGAAGTGTATTTTTTGTGTTCCTTATGGGATCCTACTTGGGCACACTGTTTTTAAGCAAGGACTGATGGTGGAGCCTGCGAAGATCGCAATAATTGTGAACTTGCCAACACCAAATTCAGTCAAGATGTTGCGCTCTACCTTAGGTCATACTGGATAGTACAGAAAATTTATAAAGGGTTATTCGCAAATAACCGCAGCAATGGAAAAGATGCTAAAGAAAGACGCACCGTTCATCTGGAATGCGGAATGCGAACAAGGTTTTGATACACTAAAAGAAAAGATGGTGACTGCGCCGATTCTAGTCTTTCCAGATTGGACGAAGCCATTTCATGTCCATGTTGACGCATCATGCATTGCCTTGGGAATCGTATTAGCTCAGCCAGGGGAAGGAGGTATTGAGCACCCTATTGCATTTTTTAGCAGGAATCTCTCAACAGCAGAGAAGAACTATACTACAACCGAGAGGGAAGGCCTTGCAATGGTATATGCGCTACAGAAATTCAGGCATTACTTGCTTGGCGCGCACTTCCTGATGTTCACTAACCATTCTGCGTTGAAATACTCGGTCAATAAGCCAGTGTTAGGGGGGCACATATGCATATGGCTATTGCTTTTCCAGGAGTATGATTTTGAGATTGTTGTTAATCCAGGTAGAATAAACTTGGGACCTGATCATCTGTCAAGGATTGAGTCAGGAGAAGAGCCAATGAACATTGAATACAGCCTGCCTGATGCGCAGTTATTTATTATACAGGTTGCCGATGACTATTATAAGGATATAATTAATTTTTTAACAATAGGGCTGGCACCACAGGAATTATCTGTCCAGCAAAAGAAGCATCTAGTGGTGCGTGTCACAGACTTCACTATAATTGCAGGTCAGTTATACAAACTCGGGCCGGATGAAGTCCTGCGCAGATGTGTACTAGATCATGAGAAACCATTTATTCTAGCAGATGCACATTCAAGGATCACAGGAGGTCACTACGTGGGAAGGGCCACTGCGCAGAAAATATTATGTGCAGGGCTATGGTGGCCCACGATCCACAAAGATTCCAAAGAATACTACAGGAACTGTGATGTCTGTCAAAGGACAGGGAGACCTTCATGAAGAGATGAGATGCCATTAAATCCACAGTTGACCTTGCAGGCATTAGAGAAATGGGCAATTGATTTTGTGGGTCCTATAAACCCACCAGGAAAAAGAACTGGTGTGAGGTATATTATTACTGCTACTAATTACCTCACCAGATGGGCAGAAGTAAAGCTAGTAAAGGATTGCAGTGCCAATACTGTTGTGCAGTTCATTTTGGAAGAAATATTGTCAAGATTTGGCTGTCCGAAGATTTTGATGAGTGACCAAGGTACTCACTTTTTGAACAAGACCATTGAGGCACTTACAGAAGAATTTCACATTCGTCATCAGCGCAGTACTCCATATCATCCACAAGAAAATGGCACTATTGAGGCTTTCAATAAAATACTGGAGAACACACTGACTAAGGTTTGCAATGTAAATAGAGATGATTGGGATCTGCGCATCTCCTCTGTGTTATGGGAATACAGGACCACATGCAAGAAATTGACAGGACATACACCTTTTCAGTTGGCTTATGGGCAGGAAGCTATAATGCCAATGGAGTATATTGTCCCTAGTTTAATGATCGCTACGTTCACAGGGATGGCAGACTGTGCAGCATTAGAAGAAAGACTACTACACCTTTTTGGGTTGGAGGAAGATCGCTTCATTGTCCGCTTCCACCAGCAAGCTCAGAAAGACCGCGAGAAAGCTTGGCATGATCACCATATAAAGAACAAGTGCTTCCAGGTAGGTGACCTAGTACTCCTGTATGACAACAAATTCATGAAATTTCCTGGTAAATTTAAGATGCATTGGCTTGGTCCATATACTGTGATACATGTTACTTACACTGGTGCAGTCTAGTTAGCCAATTTAGCTGTCGATACTTTACCAACTTTGATAAATGGAAGCAGGTAAAGCTGTATCATGACAGCCTTGCTTCGCAGAATCCTGAATGATAAGAACGGAAAGAGATTTCCAAGTTTCAGGTACAGTTGAAATTGGACACTGGAAATGTCAAGGAGTCTGTACATGTATGTTAAGTAGAACAATGTGTGTATCGTGCAGCACTGCTAAAGCTGCGTGGGAGAAAAAAAAAAAAAAAAAAAAGGAAACCACGTAGTTGAAAATTTTTCGGCACTGCGAAGTAACTACGCAGGATCGCAAATCACTTGCCGCACAGCACTCAGAAAATATAGCCGTTATATTGTCGTTGGAAAAATAGCTGTTAGGTGACCATTGCAAGCACTCACTTCAGCATTTAACGAAAAGATAGCCGTTCTGAACATACTGACGATGGAAGGGACCGAAGGATTCGTTCAAATTGGCCAACGGACACCACATTAAATGCTCATCTAGCCATTGGAAGGCGCGGGGGGGACTCAGCTGCACCTATAAATAACGTCGCATAAGGACTCGCGGGAGTTACCAGATACTTAGAATTTTCATGCCTTCGCTCCTATGTTTGCAATCCTTAGTCATATCTTAGAGTCAGTCACCTACTCTCACCGGTGAATTTCTGAACCTTTCTATCGAGAACAAGAGCTTACCATTAAAGAAGCACTTGGAGTCTTTTAGTACGGGGGGATTGCAGAGTTAATGAAAACCCCTACCAAGAAGCTTGTACTCGAACCAGGTCAAGCATCCAGAAGATCACCTCGCCATACTCCAATCATGTAGGACAAAGGGAAAGATAAAGGGAAAGACGTCACTGCACCTCGAAGCAAAATCCTAAAGGCAGGTCAGCCGGCGCCTTAAATTGTCGATCTGTCAGAAAGAACCATTGAAGCTGACACGAGAGTATATATCACCACGGGCGTTGGATGCCCCAGTCTTTAAATTGGCCAAGAATGCTAGATACGAAATCCCATTGTCACCGATTTCAAAACATGTACAGGTTGCCAAGAACCTGCTTGGAAAGATTTCGGACTGTAAATGGGAAGATTTTGACCTCCTATGTGTGCAAAAGGAAGAGCCCAACGCGCCTAAGTACCCACAGTTCCAGCCTTACCAATACATGTGCTGGAAAAAGGATGCCAAGGGCACATTTAACTTGGTTGCCGAAAGCTGGCTGACACCGGTAGTTCAGTCAGGATTGTTGAACCTCCTCAGATTGCCACACTTTGATTGCTCACCGGAAGTTAATGCCGTGGTTGGCACTCTGATGGCACGACTTCATCAAGGATAGCTGTGGCTAGACAAAAATATTGATGTTAACATTGCCTTGATCCACCGCATAACAGGTCTCAGCAAGCGCAGCAAGGATCCCAAGCAGTTCTTCCAAGGGAAGAGCAAGGAAAAAGAAGCTGTCGAGAAGATGAAGCAAAGCCATGCACTAGTAAATGGAAAAAGAGGGTTCCCGACAGACGAAATTGAAGATAAAACAACAAAAAATTTCACGCAGTTACTTGTAGGAAAAGTCCTCAGAACGGCTAGGCCTCCGGAGGTGCCTGCGGGTGCAGTATTACTTGGTGCCGCAGTGGCTGAAGGCGTGCAATTCAATTGGTGTCAGTTTCTTCTTAATGAGTTCTTGGAAGAACTCAATGATACCCAGGAAAATGGAGGACAGTTCCACTTTACATGGCTGATCATCCTCATTGCCTTTTCTGGATGGAAGGAGCCAAGGTACTATGTGGTTGTCAATATAGAAACCAACGATCCCAGAGGGTTCCGCTATGCCAACCTCTGGTAAAATATCAACGCAAAGCGACAGCACGCGACAGCCAAAGTGTTCTATCAATATTACACTCAGTTGCGCGATGTCATCACCCATACATCCCACATCACAAAGTAGGTAACATCGAAGTACATTCGCATTCTTGATTTCATGGCGGACATGCAATGTATCTTTATCTCACCTAAAGCAAGAATGCAAAAGCCAGAATGGTACACAGGTAACTGCCATATGTATGAGGACGACATTGAAGTCCTCATGAAGGACTGGCTCGCCGACTTCCATGTGGAATTCATGGATGTTGAGACAGACTCTGAAGAAGATGAGCCAATCCCGTTGTCATGCCTGATTGTTGAAGAAACAGGGAAGCGGAAAGAGCCTGAGACTTCGCAGAAGCCGAAGGCGCGGAAGAAGATGAAGGCCACAAAGACTCAATCTGAGACAGTCCTGAATGAAGATGACTTCGAGATGATAGCAGAAACAGTCCTAAATGAAGATGACTTCAAGATGTCCAGAAAAGCCTAACCTTGCCGCGCGACACAGGAGCTGAAGGAAGGTCGGTAGGAACCTTGCAGCAAACGTCACCGCAGCTAGCTATAACGCTGTCGTCAAAGACAAGGATTGTCCATTTGGACCCATTGGCTATCGCATTGCCAATGACAGAGCAGATTGTCTTGGACACAAAGGGTGTCAAGCGAGTAGAGCTCGACTTGGCCAAAATCCCCTTACCAGGCTTACAGTTCATCTACACGCAGATCGTTGAGGAGATGCATGAACGAACAGTAGAATCGATGAAGTCACAAGCGGAGCTCAACGCAGCAAACAGGCAGCTCGAGTTACGCGCAGATATGCAGCTGCGTGATGAACAGGACCGCCGAAAATAGTTGGAGACTACCATATCTACTGTTGCCATGGATATTGAAGGTCTAGAACTCCAGGATAATCATGCGGACACAATTCTGAGGATCGGAGAAAAGGTAAGATCTTTGAAGACAGAGATACAGGATAGGGACATCCTCCATGAGATGGAGCTTGAATCCTTGAAAGAAAAACTCAACATACAGGCACCATTAACTGAGCAGCAGTTAAGAGAACAAGCAGTGAGTGTTGCCGTGCAGAGCATAACGAGTGAGATGGCTAAGTTCCAAGATATCTTGGAAAACATTTCAAAGGCATTCACTGCCCTTGAAGAGGATCAGGGGCTACTACAGGTAAAGACCACGGTAAAAGAAAAGCAGACCGTGCTAGAGAAGTTGGACGCAGAGCTCAAGGATCTGCCACCCAGGGAGAGGTTGTCTTGGTATAAGGAAGTATCAGGATTGAAGAAGCAATTCCAGGCATTAAGACTGAAAGAGACTGAGATGGATAATCAGTCACAGCAACTCCTGGAGGATGCTATAGCAGTGTCGCAGCAGATATGCTACAGCAGTGTCGCAGCAAATAGAAGACAAGCTAAAGGAACTGTGCGACAACCAGGAGCAGGTACAGGGTCAGATTGGAGAAGAGATAACTCCAGCACTGCTTGAAACAGTACAGCAAGTTGAACAAGATACCAGAGAAGCAGTGGAACAGTTGCACGGTACATATAACAAGTTCGCGGCCAAATTAGTTCCATCGGTCACGGAGCAAAGTGAGACGACCAAAGTAGCAAGTGGCTTGGGGACGAGCCACATGTAAGTGTTAGGGGCATGTTGGGCCCAAGTTGGGACAAAGTTTTGGTAACACCTTTTTGATAAGCAGGGAAAGCTGAGCTGAGCACAGCTCAGAAATATAATTTTGTCTAAGTGTTGAGAGTGCTGCGGAGTTGTGCGCAGCATCCAAGTTTTGATCAGGCTGTGAAGCTATGCGCAGTATCCGAATTTTGGAAGCACCGCGAAGACCAGCGTTGCGAGGAAGCAGTGCTGCGAAGCAGTCAAGACACATGGAGCCAACAAAGCAGAGTGCTGGAAAAAGATCAGATGTAGGTATCGGATGGACCAGTAGCGGTCTAATTTTGGAAATATGCTCCAGGAGTGTCGAGCGGTGGGCACGAGCAAATCAGGAAGGCGGCCAATGCACGAGTTTGTTGAGGAAAGGACAGTTCATGGAAAGTGACCTGTTGGCACGCGTGCGACAGGAAGGCCAATAGCGACAGATTGAAGATGTGGAGAACCTCCATGATGAAGCAGACGCTACCAGATGCTAGCAAGTCGGTTTAGGGAAACCAGCACAGTTTTGTAAACCCTAACGGTTTTTGGGTTTAGGTCTTCAGCATTGTAAAGACATGACCTTCGGGCATGATCTATTTAAGAAGACAATTTTGTATAGGATGGGGTCACATTTTGGGGTTACTCTCTTACTTTTGCTGTTACAATTTTGGATGGTTGTATTGTAAAATCTCTCTGAGCTAAGAAGATTGTAAAGGCTCTGTAGCTACGTGCGCAGAGGCCTATCTGAGAGGAAGGAGAGTCTACAGCTGAGTGCACAGACTAAGAATGGTTGTCCCCATCCCTTTTTAAAGAAATATATTACCAACCATTCTTGTGGACGTAGCTTCCCACCCGGGGAAGTGAACCATGTTAAATCTCATGTTGTACGATTGTGCTAATGAATGAATGATTACTTGTGTTTTCTATCAATGAAGATCTAGATGTTTCCTTGCATACTGTTATGAGAGAGCTTTTATATGCATTTGCCATTAGATAAGTATGGAAATGATATGTTAAGTTCCGTATGAATAGTTGAATGGTGAATATTTATTCTTGTGTATGAAGGCAGTGAATCAGTCATTTAGTTAAGTACTTTCTTATGCGCAGTAAAGGAATGTATAACAGTGGATTAGATCATTCGTCTATGTTCAAATCATGATATCCTACGTTAATGAATGAATGTTAGAAGGACAGTCAGTTAAGCACCTGAATGAATGGATGAGTGTTATTCATCTCAGTGCCTTAAGCGCTTTCAAGATAATCCAAGTATAGAATAAAGTTGGATTATTCGCAGCTTCAGTAGAAGTCCCGCGGAAGAAGAACATAGTGGTGCGGACCATAGCGTTGCCTATCACTGCGCAGTCTCACCTCGCAGCACATACCCCCTGTTGTGCTGCGCAATACGTCCGTCCAAGCAACTTATCACTTACTATGGAAAACTGGTTCCGCAGTACCCCATAGATACACCTAGGGTGAGACCTCAGCCTACTTGCAGGTTGTTTCCGAAAGGGTCGGTGTGAAGGGGTTTTGTTGGTCGAAGGGAAACCGCAAAGAACCTGGGTCTAATAGAAAACCTCTAGGTCAGTTATATCCAACAGTAAGCGGGGATCTTTAGGGGCCCCATTGCATGGTGCTGCTTGTATGCATAACGATTGATTAGTGGGAAGAGCGTTAGCAGCCTTCTCAGCGGAAATGGTTATGGTGGTGGAACCATACTGATTTCAGCGTGTTTGGAGGTTGACATCATCTGATGACATCATTAGAAGGTGATGGGTACCCGATTCCATGGGTTGACTAGCAAGTGCAACATAAGTGATTTTTAATTGTTGTGTTGCAGTCCCTTGAGGGGGAGCCAACGATTGGGTGTTCACCACTCCTTGTGTGGGAAAGGGATTCTGCAACACCATAAGTTGTGCATGAGGTGGCGTGGGGTTGGGTGGAGCTAGCGGAGCAGCATGTCCTGGGTGTTGGGTATGATCATTCCAAAGTTGTTGAGCTTGCTCCAAATGGGGACAATTGTGCATATAATGGTCGTATACCCCGCATATAGAACATGGGTGGTTCGTTTGTAAATTAGGGTTCTTTCCTAGACGAGGTGGTCGGTCGGGGTTTTGATTTGCTGGGGCAGCGTCATTATTGGTTGGGGGATTGGGTGGTTGGCCATCGCGATCCTACGGTTGGTTGTTCCCCCGATTATTTCCTCTTCCCCAATTTTGTCGACCTTGCTGGTTTCTTTGGGCAGGCTAGTTTTGTTGCTAATTTTGTTGGGCATAAACTTGCCCTTGGGGGGTAGGAGGATTATGTGGTTGAGCAAGTGTTGTTTCTTCCTGCGGTGGATAGTAGGATGGAGGGGCTTGAGGTTGTGTAGGTGCTGTCTGCGGGGCATAGTAAGCAAGGGGGGCTTGAGGTGGTGCAGGTGCAGGTGCATCCTGTTGATGCTAATAGGAAGGAGGTGTCATTGGGAGAGAGTATGCTAGTAGTGTGTGACCGTAGCAATGCGTTGAACATCAAGGTCCATGTACATGAGGAGATTGAGCCATGGGAAAATACGAAGGTGTTGCTCCGGAATGGGTTGTGGCACGTGAAAGGTCACGGCCACTCATGGCGGAATTGGGTGTGGGGTTATAAGCCAGGGAACTAGCAAATGGCATAGCAATATAAGGTTGACTATGACATGCAACGTGTCTGATAATGCCGTCGGCAACGTGGGATTCCCCTGGCACGTCTTTCCGGGAGGAATTGCTTCGGGGAGCATCGGGTAAAATGGAATGTAGGTATCCTGACTGAGCATAGATGAGGTCAAATTGTTGGGCTTTTAGAATGGCTTCTTCTTTGGTTTGAGGTCATTTAGATGCCACATCCTTGGCAATAGCTAGTATAAGGGATTTCAAAAACCAATCTAGGAAGATGCGGTCGTCTAACTTGATCTGTAACATACCCTTTTTGCTAGAAAACATTTTGTGTTAGAAAACATTATGATAACTTTTATTGTAAAGTTTTATGTTGGACAGGTGTCCAAGGATGACTGTAATTTGCACAATATATTATTATTAAATAAATAAAATAGGAGACAAACACCTAAGAGGACTGTTGAAAGAGTGGTTACTGATCCACTAGGTGGAATGGAATCTAGGGTAGAAGGCAATGGACAAGTGGCAGCATCATGATGCAACTAACTAGCTATTGGTATGGGACAACTCCCTTGAAATGTGGTCATAGTGCCCTGAAAGATGGGACTGGAGCTTGAGGCTCATTTATTCCAAACTGAACACTAAAGACCTAGGCATTCTATATAATAGCCATCGAATTTTGAACTGAGGTTCATCACTTTTCCTAACGAGGAAATTTACCATGGGGTTTTGCTGTGTTTGCACCCAAGAGATTTGATGAGGGGATATGCTATGTTGTTGATCATGTTGTGAGTCTTCCAAACTCTTATTGAGTTCATGAGGTTGATGCTGAGTGTTGAAGGCATGTTATTTCAGGAGGTTGATGCTGAGTGCTGAAGGCATTTTTGAGTGCCTTGCTTCTAGACAGATTCCATCTACTTAGTGGCTCAGTAATCAGGCTCGGGGGTTCACAAGAAGCCAGTAGTTGAGCTTCTTCTTCTGAAATAGGTTGGGAGGAACAGGCCTCCTTGGGTGTTTGTCAGCCCTATCTTCAATTACGGGTTCCATTATCTTATATGTTTTCATACATTTTTAAGTTCTGTTGCATATTAATTTTTTATTGTTTTATTTTATAAATTTATTTTAGTTCCCTGAGTAAGTTATGATTCTGTGTAAAATTGATTTTCGATTGAATAGAATAATCTCTGCATTTTTCCCCATGCAATGGATCCGCATCATACTCTAGTACAGAGATAAAAATTAAGGTAGATAGATCTGATAGGCGATTTGCCAAGATGATGAAAGAACCATTCTATGTATTCTGTTAATTTTCCTATTGTCAGTAATTAGTATTATTTACTGTATTTTCTTCACAGTACTGTTTTTACTTCATCAAGTAGTAAGTTTACTATCTTAAAATTATTACTGCACTTTATTTTCATTACAATATATAGAATAAACATACATAATAGAGTCTGTTTATAGTTTCTCAAAAACTCCCAGGACTCAACAGAACACCCTAAACCCTAAACATTTCCTTTTCACAATTTTCATTTAACAGAGCTGGCATATCATTTTATTTAAACAGTGCTCAACTTAATGTCCAATCACATGTTTCATTTGCCATAAAACAAAACACACAACTGCATTCTTTTCTACAGTTCGAGCTAGTTAAACAATCTTACTATCATTTCAAGGTTCCTGTTATTTCATTAACATTAGAACAACTCTAAACAGCAGAAGCAAAAACAAGTTTGGAATGCCGAGGTCTTAACGACGAGCAAACTCATAACCATACATTTTAAACAGAGTCAAACCCTAACCTTTGAAAATCTTATAGAATGAAAATGCAACATCATTTTAAAATCGACGAACTACACACAGGCCAAAACCATGTCATAGATTTCAAACATCTACCCATTGTTCAGTGAAAGCAATAGTCTTTTCATTTTCCATATACATCACACAATTCCCTTTCATCATTTACATTTTAAAGTGTTACAGTTCATAAAAGAAATGATAACCACAGAAGTATTGAAACCTAGTTTGCAAACCACGCATTGTATTACATCAAAGATAAACGCAAAGGTCTACCGGAAACAAGTCATCATAACAATCCATTCACCCAGTTATAAGTTATGTTCACGGGCCAAGCCCCAAAACGACGAAACAAAGAAACTACTGTAAAAACCAACTCTTAAATATTTTACTCATTAAAAACTCGACAGAGCTATAAAACCCTCGTCGACAGAAGTACAATGCCCAGTTCAACTCAGAATCCAAAAACATTGTACAGTAACCTAAAACATTGTTACATCGACCTTGTGAGCCGAAAGGCATTCATATTACAGGCGTGAAAACAAAACAACACTGTTTTTGAACCACGATTTCCAGAAAACAAAGTTTGTACAACTTCAACAATGGCCATAATCTGCCAGGAGAACCTACGGAGGGTTATGCCACCGGGGCTTACCAAAGTGTAGCGTGCCATCTATTGCCAACAAACCCCAGCACTGTAAAAATCCACAACGTAGGCAGTACTTGCCACACAAACTACCAAGAAGTTATAACGAATTCCAAATGAATACCATACAAATCAAAATTGTATAGTTAAAAAACACTTTTACAAGCCGAACTTACCTTCACAAGAATAGACTGATGGAATGCTTCATGATTCCAGTTCTTCCAACCAACACAACAGGGGCAGCATGCAACTGAACAATTATCAAACTCGAAATACAACTCACTGATAAACCTAACCTGTCACATGACGAAAGCCACAGGGCTTCAACACCTTCCACCTTTCGAAACCGAGTAACTTTTACAGAAGAATTCACCATTATTTTACAGATATGGAAGTTGCAGAGCCATCAAGAAAATGCCCAGGGTCGAACCCTGCAATCCAGCGGCCTGTCGGCCTCTTTCCCAAACCCAAAACTCCAAATGAATGCAATAAGGAAAACAATAAATGGTAATGCGAGTTTCCTTAGGGTTTAGATCTCCACGATGGAGACAAGTTAGATCAACGGACAAGATTTGGCCAGCCAAGCCATGCTAATACCAAGACAGAGATTACGATCACCTACCACTAATGAAACCATTAAATAGCAAGCCCAGTTGGAGTGCCATATCACCAGGATGGAGCTTACAACTCGGCAAAGATCCTACCTTTTCTACAACTACATCATGTGGAACCAGCTACACATTGTAGCCAACGAGACAATCCACTACCATTACACATGGTTTGCATTTAATGTTGGATCTCACGTATCACCTGCCAGACCATTGCCTATAACGACATTAAGTTCATGTCAGTGTCGAAGTTATTGTTTACAACACGATCTCAGGATAATATCACCACTGTATTACAATCCCGTTGTATAGTTTCAAACCATAGGATATTATCACATCACAGTATTACAATCACGTTATAAAGTTTCAAAACATGTTATAAATTCACATAGCAATTATACATTGCAAATTCAAAAGATACAATATATTTATATATCAAGCACATAATAGAATGCCAACACAAGCCTTAGTTCGTAGGCATTATAACTTTAACATTTAGTTCATTCACATAGTAAGCATGCATTATGATTTCAAAGTTAAGTCATTTTGCATAATGCTAATGCATTATTAATTCTAACCCTTAATCCACATAGAAAGCTAGGGTTTGATAACAAAATGAATATTGTCGCATACTGTAACCAAGCAATATCTTGTTACACAGTGACATACAAGAACATTATTATACATTTGCATTTCAAACTTAAAACAATGTAGGATGTCAATTTTAGAAGTTCCACTATAACCTATTGTGGCATTATCTACCAAGGTCATTCATTGATCAACCTTGTCGCATTTTCAGACTGATAATATAAGCCATAATACCACTGATTCTACCAATAGTTACAATGGAAGTATAGTGTAAAACATCATTAGCGACACTTACAATTGTTATTATAAAAATGATACAAGTTAATTAAGAGAGCTAAGAACTTCATACCATCGCTACCTTCATGCACAGGCAGTACTTATACACCTATCTTAAAAACAGAGACGGCTAGCTAAAAAGTAAAACACCCCTCGAAGTACTGGAATTATTTATTTATCTTACCTGCAAATCTGCGAAAGAGAGAATCCAATACTTTAGCTATCAATCTAAGTAAACCCAAGGGCACCCAGTAGGAACCCCTTCAGAAATATTCAAACAGATCATCAGTATTGTTATTATACCATTACACATAAAGAATTAAACATTGTTTTATCGCATTTCAATTTTAATCTATCGTCTTTCATGTTTAAGAATAACAATGATAAAATTACAAAGTTGTCATTATCGATTAGTTAAATAACTTTTATTCCGCAGATAAGCATTTCTTATGATTTTGGCTATATCAAAAAAAAATTTAAATTTTAGCGATTTTTGGGATGTTACACGATCTTACATAAACTTCGACGTTTACGCCACTCATGAATATGGTCAATGATGTGGGTAGATGTTTTATGTCTACAAGACAGTAGGATCTCTACACCAGCGTCGTAACAGACTGGTAACTAAAAGAACTGCAGGAAATTCGAAGCAAGGGATGTAAAGGTGGAGTGGGTCCCATGAGGTTGTTCGATGTACCACTGAGCTGCAAAGCCAATGAGGGTATGTTGTAAAAGGCAGAGACGGAGGGAGTCTTCCACTATGGAGTTGGAGGAACACCATAAATGGAAGGACATGATGTGGTTTTGGGGGTCCTCACCCACTTTTCGTTCAAACTTAAGGATTTTCGAAGGGATTTTGGTAGGCATGTGAGGCCAAGTGGGGTCATGTCGAATCGGTTCGTTGTTCAATCTGGCCAGATCAGGGAGGTTGAGGCTATCCATGAATGGAAAACTGGCAGAAGGATGTGACATGGTCGCAGGGGTGTGTGTGCTAGTCGTAGCGGCAATGGTGGGGCCACTGCCCCCAATGTGTGGAGCAATGGTATGAGTCATGATGGCAATCATGGGACCTCCAGTCAAAGGTGGGGGAATCATGTAGGAAGGGCCCATTCCCCCAAGTGTGCTACTAGTCACCAACAGGACTATAGTTGTAACAGATCCACTAACCATAGGGATGGATGTAGTGACAGGAATACTAGGTGTAGGTCTTGTAGATGGTATAATAGGGATAGATGCTGAAGTGGTAGCTAGGCTAGTGGTGGATCTGCCACCAACAATCCAGCCAAAAAAGGGTTTGGAAGTCATGCTAACCATGGGGATAGACAGAGCGGTAAATATGGGTATCTATGATTCGGAATCAGATGTAAAATAAGGGGCATCAGGATCTGGTGACGAGGCTCTACACCTGTGATGAGTGGTGTCAAGTGAATCGTGCTGCAGGGACTGGCCCCGTAGGTGACAAGAATTTCTCGACGAATCAATGGTGACGGGTGTAAAAATACTAATGGGTTGTGGCGAGTGAAATGCTCAAAAATCCTAGTGCAACCGTGTGTTCAAAAGGAGAGCTCAAAAAATATGGCACTCAGGCCAACAACAATGCTCAAAACATGTGCTGCAACAATGTGCTACAACAAGCAGAGCGACAATAAACATGGTCATAATACCAACAGGAAGTACTCTTAAAAAATTAAAAAGGTAGACTCACTAATCCAATGGGGGTATAGGAGCAAGAAAAGACCTATCTAAGAGATATGAAATCCCACACAAATCATATCCCCTACAGGGTGATGAAATCCGCAGTCAAGCAATACGAAATGGAGAACCAAATGGCTAAGGATATCCCTCTACCGAGAGGAACTCTGGGTAAAAGAGCCCTAGAAGAATGAAAACTAAGATACCCCGTTCATGGTACGTCCATAAATGTGTCCCGCAGCTTCAGTTCTATGGCCGTCACACACCCAATATGGAATGTATGACGAGAACAACGAGTAGGTGTCCTTCAGTACAGAGTGAAGAGCAACATTCCACTCAGACCTCCGGAACCAGTCTTACTACTTGCCCTCCGACAAATCAGTGTTAACCATACCAAGAAGTAATAGGAGATTTTGGATCCCTAGATGACAACAACTATATCTTAAGTGTAAGTGACAAAGGGGTGTTATTTGGATGCCTATCCCCAGTGTCCTACCTAACGACAAAGTTCTTTTTTGTTCCCCAAGTGGGGTTAAAATTTGGTTGAGTTAAGTAGATTTTAAGGCTCACTTGAATTATGGTGACAGAGTGTGTGCACAAGTGGTGTGTACCCAAAATTTCCCAGCCATGGCAATAAAATAACTAAAACTTGAAGTGAAAGTATTAACTGCTATGTAAATTGAATGAACTTGCTGAAATGTAAATGCTAAAGTAAAATATTTTAAATGGTACAGCAAGTAAATAGCAGAAAAGTAAAGCTAGAAAAAAGGGATGCAATGCAAGCAAACAGATGATTGTTAGGGCATAAAAAAATGGAAAAAATGGTTGCAGTGTGCGGGAAACTGCAGAAAAGTTGCGTTGTCAATGGCCAACGGTGACAGGAAACAGGGTGCAACTTCTGGGATGGAAAGCGCGCTGCAGGGAGAAGATTTCAAGCTAGGACTCGTGCTTTTAGGGCGTGGGTGTGGGGCCTAATCCTGCACTTTCAAGGCGCATCTTCGGGGCCAAATCCTGCGCTTTCAGGGCGCGGCTTCGGGGGAGAAACTTGCACTTTCAAAGCGCTGCTTCGGGGATGAAACCTGTGCTTTCAGGGAACGGCTCAGAGGCTAAAACCCGCGCTACTGGGCACGGTTCTAAGCTAAAAAAGTGCGCTACAAAGGTGCGACAGTCGCAATCTGCAATGCAAAAAATGACTGTGGAAAGTGTAGGCCGAATCGTAAAAATGGAAATTTTGAGGCTTAGAGTGAAGGCATGGGCCAGATCTGCAAGTATTAGGGTCCAAGGGTGAACCAGATCTATAAAAATCAAGTAAAAAGACAAATACAAACTAAAAATAACCTAATATTCTAAGGGAATCGAGCCAGTGGAGTCACCAAAATTGTAGCTAGTGTTTTCACACAAGCTCATGCTAAAGAGCATCTACTGAGGATTCATGAACCCTTAGTAGCAGCTCAATATTGGGTAAAAAATGATATGTGAAACAAGTAAAAACTAAATATTAAAATGTGACATGTGCAAATGATGACATAAAAATAAACCTAAACTAGAACAGTAAAAAGTAAACAACCATGAGGAACTCAGTAAATGGAATCTGAAATTTTTTGTATTAATGGGCAAAAAAGGGTTTGCAATGGTATTACCTCAAATGGTGAGGTTGTTAGAGTCCTTATAGCAGTACAAGAGTAGTGCACCAGTTCTCTAGAGTTCCTGTCCCTTCTCCAAATGCTCAATGGTAGCCAAAACTCAACTAAAATGGTGAACAAAAGCTCAAGGTGATAGGCTATGGTTCAATAGGAATTTCGACAGCATAAGGGTGTGAAGAGTGATTGATGGATGTTGAATGGGGGCCTCTATCACCTTTTTATAGAGGTTTTGGGTGATGGAGTATTGATCCATGGTTTTAGGGTTTTTCCCTCTTTTTGAAATTATGTTTGACTTTTTTCCCTTTTTATTTTATTTTTTGGAATTTTGGACCCTTTTTTTAGGCTTTTTGACCTTTTTTGAAGGAATTTCATTAATTGGGGAGGGAAATAATGATTTTTTTGCCTTTTGGGTAACCATTTGAGGGTTTTTTAGGGTTTTGGAGGTCAAAATGGTAGGAAAAATGGACAAAAGGGTTATGTGACTAGGGAGATGAGCTAGTGAATGATTTTTGAGTGTTAACAATTCCAATTTGAAATCATGTTGTAAATGGTAACACATTAATCACACAAATAGACAAAAATTGCATTCATTAATTAATTATGAAGTAAAATTGTTATTTACCCAAATTTAATGGTGGAAGTGCCAACTATTTCATGTTGTAAAGTGTAACACACAAATACTACAAATACGCAAAAGTTGCATGCACTAACTAATTATGAAGTAAAATACTTGCAATTTACCCAATTATTATTAATTAGCAATTATCACAAAACTAATATCTAACTTAATGTTCTATTATTAACTTAATAATACATAATCCAATATATCTTCCATATTATTCCAATTGGAATCCTAAAAGATAACACATAAATCCTACAAATAGGCAAAAGTTGCATTTATTAATTAAATATGAAGTAAAATACTTGAAATTTACCCAATTATTGATTAATTTCCAACTATCACAAAACTAACATTTATTCTATTATTAACTTAACAATACATAATCCAATATATTTTCCATCACAATCATCCACATACACATAAATCCTATAAATAGAAAAAAAATTGCATTCATTCATTGATTATGAAGTAAATTAGTCATTCTTAAAGATTTATTTAAAATGCAATGATGAATGGAAATTGGAATTGAAATTTGATGTATATTTATATAAATGTATTTTACGATCTAACCAATTTAAATTTGAGCTCACATATTCTTAGTTATATAATGTTTTTATATATTTAGTTTTTGGAATCAACATGTGTATATTGAAAGACCATGTTCAACATAGCTTTCGCCACAATTTTGTTTTTCAATTTCAGGTTCTCATTAATATTTACCCTCAATATTCCATATTTAGTGTCTCTTAAATGTTGCATGTAATTTCTAACCAAATTAATACATTACACAACATATAGTCACATTATGAGATATGCCTCTACCTATTCTAATTGCATGATTCTTTTCATGCCATATTTCTTCTCACTTTTCTACAATCTTATTTAATGAAATGGACTTATCTGTTACTATTCTAATTTGTATGATTATTTTTCATGCCATATTCTTCTCACTTTTCTAGAATCTTATTTAATGGAATTGGACTTATCTATTGCCATCTTGGACTTATCTCTTCTTAAGAGCATCTACCCCAACACTTCTTTGGGTTAAGCTATCCACAACACAATTTCTTCTCACTTTAATACCAAATATCTCAAAACGGACAACTATATTAATGTAAATTAAGATATATTATCATGTATAAATATTTATATTGTAATATTTAGTCATATAACTTAATGTTATATTAATGTTATCATAACAATAATACAACTTGAATGGGTCTAGCAATGTTCAACATATGGAGAGATCTTTTTTTCCAACCTTATACATCAATTTGATGTTTGGTTTGGCCATGGCTTTAATATTATTATTGTTGTTGGTATTGTTGTTAATAAATCATATATTTTGTTAAAAACATCATTCATAACTTTTTACATTTCTTTATATGTATGCTCATTGTACTCAAAAAATAATGTAAAACACACACACATTCATGCAATAAATAAATATGATTTAATATGGATATATGAGAATGATTTCAAATGTTATTTTCCATATTCATTGATATCATAGTTTTTTTTCATTGGGATGTAGTCAAAAAGTGAATTTCTAACTTCCCATTGGTTTGTGGAAAATTCCAGTTGCTTGTGGCCAAGTTCCTTTTAAAATAATATGTTTTTTGGACATATAACTAGAAACTTGAAAAAGAAAAATTGCAATAGCGGCATGAGAATATACCCCAAAGAATGGTTATACAAAAAAACAAATTAAGAAAACCATTAGGAAGGCAAGAACAAGCAAAGGGCCTTGCTCAAGACCTACTGAAGAAAGGGGGCACTCACATTTGCCTTCCTTACACACAAGGATTGACAAAAAGCCTTTAAAAGGTTATAAAGAAAAAAACATAAATGTAATTTCGCCCCGCCACATTATTGGAAAAATGGTAGATTCAATGAGAGCTCGTTTTGAATCCCTGCTTGTATAAAGGAGTGTACTCTGTACCATGTTCATGTGGCAAGATATACATTGGGGATACAAGAAGATCTATCCAAATGATGTTAAAAGAGCATTTTGCATACTCATGGCATGCACACAATACCAACAACTAGATCATCATAGAAAATGCCAAAATCATTGCTAAAGAAGGAAATCATGTAAAAAGAAAGATCACAAAAACCCTAGAAATAGAACTTCATCCAAATAATATTAAAAGGGAAGGTGGTGCAAAATTAAGCGAGATACAAAATCCCTTAATTCGAAGACTACAAAATACCTGTAGGAAATAATGCTCAACATTTTCATCAAAATCCTAGATATCTTAAGATTATTTAAGACGACTCTAATAAAAATAACCCCTAATTTGTTTTATGATCACCCAAGTAAGCTCAAATTTTGCATAATGATATTTAATACTTAAGTATGGATTAGCTAAACAACAAGTCTTATCAGTCTGATGATCTTGATTATAGAAAAAGATCTAATTTGTTGAGGGTAAAAATCCAAATGTAGTTCTCCTCCCTCATGAATATACCCCAAAGAAGCATGTTCAACAGTTCCCAAGGTTAAAGAAACTCAAGGACTATTCATTGAATCTCTCATCGGATAAAACTAGTGGGAGTCGATTAATGGTGTGGTTGGAATGATAATAGTTAGATGTGTACCAAAGATTGTCCTACATTGCCTCCATGAGCATAATAAAAAGGACACATACCAACATGACCAAAATCGCATTCAGGATCCTAGATGTGGGTGGATTTGACAAGGGGATGCAATTACTACACATGTGAACGATGATGGTAGGGGTTGCAGGTGGATACACTATCCCCCCACGTATTTTTAATCAGGCAAGGGAAATAATGAATGTGATTCCCAAGCCTAGATATTGGGGAGATCATGTAGAACAACGTGTGTCGAATGTGGGAATCAGACAAGGTTTTCAATCCTAGGCGATGGAGGGCATGCGAGGCATACAAGCATAGAGTCATACCTCTTCAACATCCATGGGAGAGTGTAGGATCAAAAACCACAAACTTCAAGTGAATCCTCTAGTGCACGAAGTATGAGAAAAAGTTCGAAGACTATGGGTGGAATTGTTGGAGACAGAAGTGAATTGATTGCAAGCAACCACATGCCTAGAACTGTGGTTTAAATTGCCCCACTAGCTAGAAGAGAGGATTGCTAGTCCCAATGCGAAAAATCATCCTGATAACCACATTGTGGGTGATGTCTGGTGCGATAGCCTGATTAAGCAGCAATGAGGTGTGAATCTATGGGTAGATTTTAAGGTAGATTGGACTTCTCTTGCAATGGCCCCAAGACAAAGGGGTCGAACATGTCGAGTTAGAGGAAGGGGTAGTCAACAGAATGCATATGGAGAAGCATCAATCTAGACCTTCTATTATGATGTCCCTTTGCACATAGAAAAGGAAATTGACACCATGGAAGTCATGGCTCTTGAAGACAAGATATGGGGGCATTGCAGTCTCAATCCCTACTAGCTGGTTAAAATCATTCTAGCGCGGGTGTTGATTGAAAAGGAGATGTTGCACATAGAGGCCCTTTGCATTATCAGTCAAGTTCATGATGATCTAGAAAAGGTGCATTGTCTATTGGATGCTCTCGTGGAGGCACTCAAAGCACCTTTTTAACTTGTTTCTAAAGGGGAGAAGGACTAGGGGGACTCATGCAACACCACTTCCTATGGGGTTGATAAGTGGGATTATAAAGGTTAGTCTCTTGTATGCACCATTTTAGTTTTTTTCCTAGATTCTCAATGGATTTCAGTGTCTTAATAATTTATGTTTCAACCTGGTTTCCCATTAAAGGGTAGGTCATGACTCTCATTTTCTCTATTTTGATAAATTCAATATGCATATGGTTTCAGTATCATCAAGCCTAGTTTCTCTATTACAAGTAGGCTGAATATTTCTCTTTTCAAACTTTAAGATAATGGCTCCGAAGATCAAAATGATGGTTTGATCTCTGCTAGCCTGGTTTCCCTCAGGCAAGCCAACTATTTTGTATCTTATTTCATTTTTCTTGTTAATATAAAGTTCCTATATAGCTTAAAAAAAATTTGCATTGAAGGAATATCAAGACAGGCCAACGAAATCTTGGTATGGCCTGAGTAGTCGTGGAGAATTATATTTCCATAGATTGGTAGCGAGCAAGCATTCCATAAAAAATTTAGACCATTAATGTGAACCGCTTTTATAAATTCAAGGGCTTCATTCCTAAGATTCAACTCAAAACATCGAGACATTGATTAAATGTCGTCCCAATCAAAAGATGGTGAACAATATATAGTAAGTTAGTTTTTTTTTCATAATAGAAAGTTGACATACACGAGGCATCATGTAGTGTCCTAGGGATCGAACACAAGTGAGGAGTGCCATAGCCACCCGTCCCAACCACCTGACCCACAATTCATCGACAATATATAATAAGTTAGCTTATAAATAACAAAAAGAAAATTTATTATATAGTAAAGGGCAGAGCATTATTGTATAGAATTTAAGTAAAAAGGAAAAGAAAAGGTTATTACATGGTACAAGGGTGGAGTATGTTTTCAAGTCCGTGAAAATAAATAACCAAAAGAAAATTTATTATATGGTACAAGGGTGGTACATTATTATATCAACTTTAATTTAAAAGGAAAAGAAAAGGTTACTACATGGTAAAGGGTGGAGTATTTTTTCAAGGCCGTGAAAACAAACTTCAACTCCCTTTAGTTGATATTAAATCGACCAATACAAAAAGTAATTAAAAAGTTTTTAAAATATATAAAACTTTTTGAAAAGGTAAAGATGTCAAGTCACTTCAAGAATGGAACATTTTAAAGTATAAGAAAGGTAATAAAGGAAATTTCCAACTTTTTTTAATTTCACATAACAAAAATTAAAGTTGAAAAAAAAATGAAGATTTCATAATTCTTTATGGAAATAAAGTTAGTTAGATATATATATATATATTTTTAAGTATAAGAAAAGTAATAAAGGAAATTTCCAATTTTTTTAATTTCACATAACAAAAATTAAAGTTGAAAAAAAATGAAGATTTCATAATTGGTATGGAAATAAAGTTATATATATATAATGTTAATGAAGCAAGTAAAACTGTAAGAATTTATATTTAATTAAATGTTAATTATAAAATATTTTGTAACATTGTGTAAAATTGTGTAAATATATCTCTTTGTATATAGAAAAGGAAATTGATGCTATGGAAGCCAGGGCTCTTGAAGACAAGATTTGGGGGTATGGCAGTCTCAATCCTTATTGGTTGTTTAAAACCATTATGGTGCAGGTGTTGATCGAAAAGGAGATGTTGCACACAGAGGCCCTTCGCATTATCAATCGAGTTCATGGAGGTCTAGACAAGGTGCATTGTCTATTGGATGCTCTCATGGAGGCACTCAAAGCACCTTTTCAACTTGCTACTGAAAGGGAGAAGGACCGGGGGGACTTGCACAACACCGCTTCCTCTGGGTTCGTTAAGTGGGATTCTAAAGGGTAGTCTCTTGTATGCACTATTTTTTTCTTTTGTCCTGCATTCTCAATGGATTTCAGTGTCTTAATAGTTTATGTTTCTACCTAGTTTCTTGTTGAAGGGTGGGTCATGAATATCCTTTACTATATTTTGATCAAGTCTATATGCATATGGTTTCAGTATCATCAAGCCCAGTTTCCCTGTTACAAGCAGGATGACTTTTACTCTTTCTAAACTTTAAGATAATGGCTATGAAGATCCGAATGATGGTTTGATCGTTGCTAGCTTGGTTTCCCTCAGGTAGGCCAACTATTTTGTATCTTATTTCATTTTTCTTGTTAATAGAAAGTTCCTATATAGCTTAAAAAAATCACATTCACTACAAGGAAAAGGCCTTTTAGCATAGGTTATAGCAGATGCTCCTCCCAAACGATCTCAAATATCTGTTTATAGTGAAGGCGAGCGGCCGAACGTTTTAGAGGAGTTTTTTTTGTGTGTTCCAACACTATAACGCAATGGTGCATTTATAAAGAAACCACACTGGATGGCCAAAAATCATGTCACGCCGCGACAAAAAACATCAATGAAAAAAAAGTTATGCGAGATGTGCAGCAATTTTCTACAGCTGTCACAGAGCGTTTTCGAATATAAAACACCCCAATGTGTGACGTCTCAACAAACGCACCGTATAATATTTTAAACAAAAAGAATAAAAAAAATTATTTTATTCAAATACCCATAAAATTTTGTTTAGAAACCTATTCGCGATGCGTTTTGTAATACTAAACGCCCTGGTGGGTTTTGTAGACACGAATGCACCATCTTATATTTTATTAAAAAATATCGTTAAATTTTACTAAAAAAACTAAGTGGTGTGTTTTATAATACTAAACGTCGTAGTGCGTGTAGTAGAAATGAACACACCGTTACATATTTTATCAAATATAAAAGCAAATTATTATTTTATTTAAAAATCTGGTTAAATTTTATTGGTGTGTTACCTAATAAAACACCCACGATGCATGTAATAGAAACAGACACATTGTTACATTTTATTTAAAACCCTGACCACGATGGGTTTAGTGATCATACATGCCCCGGTGCATGTAATATAACCGAATGCACCAGTTCATATTTCATTAAAAAAATAAAAATATATATATATTGAAAATACATAAAAAAAAAAAAATAATAATAATTAAAAATGTAACAATGGTGTGGTTATATTTTAAACTTCCCAGTGCATCCTATTATCAGGCGCACCAGAACAAGGATTTATAAAAAAAATTGTTGCACCATCCAACTCATTTTTACCCCTATACAGTGCGACTAATCCATCTGCACCCGTGTCGTACATCTCCCACCTGGAGGCCCTGCCACCTGTGCTCATTCCTCATTGGTTGTTGACACATTGCTCATTCCTATTGGTTACTGACTCGAGTTTGAATTTTTCCAAACGATGGGAAAAAAATCAAATTCTCCATACATAGCCAGGATGCCTCCTCAACGTGCAGTTCAAAAGGTGAATTAATTTTTACTTGATAATTCAAATTTTTAGCGGATTAATTTTTTAATTTGAGCCATTATTTGTCATTTTTATGAAAAAAAATAAAAAAAATCGCGCGATGTGTTCGACCTGTTCGGCTCGCATCGGTGGTCGCTGCACACTGTAAAAATATTATAGGGTGCACCACCGGCAGGGCGAGCTGAATGACTCAAATGCACCACTTAAACGGTGCACAATGCTTTTCGTGTAGCGCACCGCCATAACATCAATTTTATTTTAAAATTTTTTAACTAATTCGCAATGCATTCCTAACATTGAAGTGCACCGATGTTTCAGTGCCTTTACTTGTATTGAATGTACCATTCAACAATAACTAGAACAAATTAAAATAAAATTATATAGTTCTTTTGGTTCATGTCAACACACCGCTAATGGTGTGTTGACGTGATCTAAACGCACCGCCTTAGGCAATTTAAAATTTATAGACCCAAACAATCATAATTCAACGGTGCTCCTAGTGCATGTCAGTGCATTGGTTTTTCTATGCTATAACATTTAACAATGCATTGACATGGTATAAACACATCGACCACTGCAATTTTTAAATTTCCCAGACCCTAAAAATCATATTTCAATGGTGCTCCTAGTGCACATCAGCACACGGCTATCCAGTGCTCTGATGTGTAGTAGGTACAACGTGGACACATTCACTTTCAACCATAAAATAAAATAAACAGCATTGCTTCTAGGTAATGTCAGTGCACCACTTGCGGTGTGTTGACTTGTTAAGGACACACTGAGTCCTACACTTTAAAAACATTCCCTTACCATAAAAATATGAATTCAACGGTGCTCCTAGTGCACGTCTGGGCACAGGTGTTTGGTGATCTGATGTACAATAAGTGCACCATGATCACATTATTTATTGCTAATAAGTGTAAATAAACCATGCCATTGCTTTCATTTCAGGTAAGCGCACTAGTTCCAAGGTATTTACTTGATATAGATGCATCGACTCCCACAAATTAAAAATTTTACTATAACCTAAAAGTCATAATTCAACGATGATCCTAGTGCACGTCAGTGCATCGATTTTCGGTACTCTGACGTGCAGTAGGTGCACTGTGAACGAAATTTTGGAAACACACTGGTGTGTTAGTATTTTGGAAACACACTGGTGTGTTAGTATTTTGGTGCACCGGCTTGATAGTAAAATTTTAAATTTATAGAAATATATTATTGATGCATTTTTTTATTGTAGCGCACCAGTGATGGTGCTTAACAAATGAAAGTGTGATGTTAATGTTGCTTAACATATGAAAGCGCAATGTTAGCGATGCATTAATATTATATTAACGCATCGTGTGTCATTTTTTGCAAAAATGTTAATATTGTATTTTAGTATATATAATGATTTTATATTTATACTTATGAGACTGATTGATGTTATATGTGAAATAGAGACATGAGCACTGCGAGGCTAGGCAAAAACAAGAAGCACAAGTTGATCAAAACAAATTCCAGAGAGAGTGGGGAGGTCAAGGATAGGGAGAGATATTTATACCCTCATCCCATTACTCCTCAAATGAGACACCTCTTGAGATTTTTCAGCCTCCTCAAGTTCTATGCGTATGCGAAATCACTCAAGCGGAACAATACATTCCTCAACCAGTTGATCAGATGCTAAGATCATCACAGGAAGGCATTTCGAGTTGGTCCCGATCAATGGTTCTAAAACACTAAGGAGGACATATATTTTATCATTGGGCTCTCTAGGAGAGGTGAGAACTTTCCTCAGTTCCCTAAGGTCCCATCTGGAGCTGTAGCAACGACTCGGCTAGTATATTTTTAGAGATATGTTGATCCCAACATCGTTGATCCTGCTTAGTTTGAGGTCAGTGGTGGGATTATTTCCATCACTTATTTTGATAGAGAAGATGTGAGGTGCCTCTCTTTGTTAGTGATGTCCATAGCGCACCTGACCAATGATGGGAAGCGTATTAGCTTCCCTATATTATATTATGTTGATTCTTTAGTGCAGGCACCTAGATGTGTTAGCTGGTCTATTTTTTTACGATAGTTTTCGTATGTTCTCGGTCAATGTTGTGCGTCTATTGGAAGGAGGGATAAATTCCCTTTTAGTTCAGAGTTATTTTGTCTATATTTTGGGATATTTTCGGCCACCAGGCCATCTTTTGACCAATTCCCTCCTAGGTTGATGACAAATGTGCATATGTGCATGTGGGGGTGGATGATTCCCAAGAGGGGGAAGCTGGACATTCCAGGAACGATCACGACAGAGGTTCTTGAGATGCTAGGCGGCGAGGATGAGCCTCGATTAGACATGGTTTCATATCCATATGAAAGCTTGGATTGCAGAGGGTCTCCCAACATATCCTTCACCCAGGATGAGTCACCAGATGATAGAGGTAAATTTAGCATTATGTTTAAATTAATCTAATTGCATTTTATTCTCTTTATACTTAATGCAAATGAAATATATTTTAAATTGTTATATTAAATTCATGTTTAATGAAATTGTCTAATTTTTATTGTGTATATATATTTTACAGATATTGGGACATTCGATGGTGATGTGCCTCCTCCTCTAGCTCAAGATGAGGAGGATATGGAGCTGGATGATCAGCACAAGGTACCCCACTTATCCAAACCTGGCCTTCGACGTGGGCCAAATGAGAGATTTCGACTAGACGTCATGGATAGGATGGCAAGGTTGTTGGCAGATCGAGGGGTTTATCCTGTATGGGTGATGTACATTGTGAGGGACCCTTGCCTCCTATAGATATGGAAGATGCTTCCTCCTGATATGAGGATCTTGATGCAGCACATTCTTGGTGCTTGTGAATGTTTAGATGTTATCCCTCATGGTAGTTCACTACCATATGAGGGAGAAGATCCTCGACCTCCTAGAGAACCTCCTTCTCCATCATCTACTTTGACTAGTGGCGTAGATTCCACATCCCATGCACCTCCTCCTTGGCCTCCAATTCCTCCTCCTCCACCTTCGACATCTCATCCACCTCCTCCTCCACCATGTCCTCCTCCTCCACCTCCATCAAATCCTTCATCATCTCCTCTACTCCTACTTGACTAACCCACTAATCCTACAAATCAGCCCGACCAACCACCATTTCCTACTCCAACCAGATCTATTACAAAGATGCTCATAGGGGATCTTACGATTCATCTTGATGGAGCTATAGATGCTTCTCTCCGAGCTCATTTTTTTCCTGGAAGAGGTATTGATCCATTTGGATCTATTGGTGGAGGTTTCAATGCCTCTATATTTACTAGAAGAGGTGCTAATACTGCCTCTGGCTCTATTGGTGGAGGCGATGATGCCTCTGGCTTTGGTCGGAGAGATATTGATGATGCCTCTAGCAATAGTGGATCAATATGTCATAGTAGTTATTAGACTAGAGATATATTATATTTGGCATATTGTATCATCACTTTGATTTTATATATGTTCATATATATATATACACACACTACATCTTTCATGTTTATGTTGATGTTTATTTAAATGTTGATGGTGATGTTTATGTTAGTTCAGGTTAGATTATGTACTTTGTTAGATGTGTGTGGTGGTTATGCATGTTATAATATAATGCGGCTTGTGTTTTGTTAGATGTTATTATTGTTAAAAATTGGTTGAGATTTGATCTTTAATTCTTTTAGATGCAGAGACTTGAAGAAATGAAACAATTCAATCCATGAAATTCATACAACCATAACACAAGATATACCCTAGGGAAAATCCTCAAAATTATGAGAACAAAAACCCCAACAATTCTTCTCAGTATAATATAATGGATAGCAGATAATGCTTTATTTTACAACATAGCATATTGCTTTCAGAAGATAAGATATGTCACCAAACACTCTTGATGAAGATACGGAAGCAATAGAGAAGAGAGATCAATCAAATGTGTGCCAAACACAATAATAAAAAGAACGAACAATACCCTACACCAAGAGAAGTGTCTTTCCTTCAATGGAGAAGAGAATTCTTTTCACATTGAATTCATCAATCCCGTATAACATATTTATACATTCTTATCTTCTATTTTTAACTTCTAAATTCAGGATGAACTCGCCCTCAAACTGGATGTATTAATCTTGCATGCAGAGGTGTGCCCCACTTCTCATGTAGTGCTTTATCTCACTGAGCTATCACTTGGGATGAAATTGGCTCTTAACTGAAAGCTTTCCCACTTAGTTAGGTTTCTAACTTAAGTGTCGACATGCAAGTGTCACAACTCACGTGTCATCTTTTAGTTTAACATAAGTGTCGTCATGCAATAACACTTAGTTAACTAGATATTCTTTGTTGTCACTTAGTTAACTCTCTTTAACTAAAGTGTCGTCTTTTAGTTTAACTAAAGTGAAAACACTTTAGCTAACTAGTCCTTCTTATTTAACACTTAGTTAACTGAAATCATGTTGATTGATTTACTTGAAGTGACCATTATGAGTTCTTTATTTAACACAGGCATATCTTTAACCAATGCTTTAAATGAAGCATTGATACTTAACTGAAGCTTTAACAATTTGAGTTATCTTTAATTAGCTGAAGTGTTTTACATGGGAAATTTCGAATTATCTTGATCTCTATGCTTTATCTTTTATTTCTTTATCTCTTACTACATGGTCAATATGTGCTAACTTTAATTATTCATCACATTACATTATACTAAGAAGAATTATATGATGTTGTGATCATATTATATTATTCCGGACCAAATGATCATATGCTAAAGTAATTCACTTTAGAGGTGATCAATCTCTAAATGATAATTAATAGCAATCTGGTGATCATGGTTAATAATACATCACACAACATTAAATGATTTTAACAAGTAAAGCATGAACTTTATACGGAAGGTCCACCTCTATACGAGAGGTTCATCTCATGGATACCTTTATATGAAAGGATCACATTATAATCATGACTTGACACAAAATTCTGGAGCCTTGTCCAACAAGACTTTACCACATCTTTACTTTGATGAAGTACCTCTATATGGGAGGAATAACCTTTACAAGGAAGGAAATCAAAGTGCTCACCTCTATATGGGATGATCAATCTTGGCTACACAAGATTGGTTTGGAGAATGTCTCCTAATGTTGTATATTTAACACTCTCTCTCAGCGAGGGAGGCATTCTCCTCCATACCAAGTTGGTATCGGAAGTACCTGAACTTTGTCACTGACATATGATTTGTTAACACATATGCAATCTTCTCATCAATAGCAATGTACTGAAGTTTCACTATACCTTTCTGGACCATGTTTCAGATGAAGTGATACTTCATTTCAATGTGCTTCGACTTGTCATGAAACATTGGGTTTTCAGAAAGCTTGATGCAACTCTAATTGTCACACCAATAAATGTAGGATCAATATTTTCGCCCAAAAACCTTGCAAGTAGCTTTAAAATCCACACTACTTCTTGGTAGGAAACACTAGAAGCTATGTATTATGCTTCGGTATTGCTCTAGGGTACAGAGCCCTGCTTCCTCCTGATATCATAGCTGATACTAGGCTATAACAGTAGCCATATGTACTCTTACAATCGACATTGATTCCTCCCCAATATGAGTCTATATAACCAAGTAACATGACTCCTCCACTGGAGGCATATCTGAGTCCATATGAAATTGTACCTCGAAGGTACCTAAGCACATGCTTAGCAGTTGTCCAATGTCTATGTCTCGGATCAAACATAAATTGACTCAGAATTCTCACAACATAACATATATCAGGCCTCGAATGCATCAAGTACATTAGCGATCCTAAAAGTTGTCTATACAAAGTGGGATGTACTGGATTTGATCCAGATCCTGACTCATGAAGTTTCCTCAAACTGGAAACCATCGGTGTAGTCATAGATTAGCAATCTATCATGCCAAACCTACACAATATATCCACAGTGTACTTCCCTTGATATAGAAAAATTTCATCTTTTCTTTTCTAGATCTCAAGGCCAATAAAGTAGTGCATTAGACCTAATTCTTTCATCTCAAACTCTGAGGTGAGCTCCCTCTTCCACCAAGCAATCAAATGTTCCTCTGCAGTGAGAAACAAATCATCAACATACATAACCAATATCAGAGGTTGGTTCTTCTTTACTTTCAAGTACAAATTTGGATCAACTTCACTCTTACAAAAACTTAGTTTCTGAGGGTAGCTATCAATTTTGGAGTACCAAGCCCATATAGAGATATTTTTAGCTTGCAAACATGGGACTCCTTCCCATGCACCACAAATCCTTCAAGATATTGAATATAAACCTCTTACTCAACCTCACCATTGAGGAAGGCTATCTTCACATTCATCTGGTGAAGTTTCCATCCTAGAACATATGCAAGTGCAATCATTGCTCAGATTGTGGTGTACCTTGCCACAGGGGAAAAGGTCTCATCATAATCGATGTCTTATTTCTGAGAGAAACCTATGGTAATGAATCTAGATTTATACTTCTCAATGCTACCATCTGCAACATGCTTTATATTGTAAATCCATTTGGAAGTCACAACGGACTTCCCATCGGGTTTGGGAACAACCTCCCAAACATCATTCTTCATTATAGAGTTGTACTCTTCTATCATTGCATCTTTCAAAAATCGATTCTTTGAAGCTTCTTCATATGAGGATGGTTCTGAATCACTAATGTGACTCATTAGTGCAACATACCCTGAATATCTATTAGGTTGCTTGTGCTCTCTAGATGAGCCTAATTGTGCTCCATGTTTCTCTGCGTTTTGCAAGATGTCTTAGCACCAAGAAGATATTATTTTAGCGGGAGGTTCATTAGGTGACCTCTCAACCATTTCTACTGCTTCTTCAGGAGCTAGCGAATCTGAGGCATCTTTTGGTTTCTCCCTCTCAAACTATGAAGGGGGAGAATTAGACTTGGGATCCTCCATCTCCCAATCACATTGAATATATTTTTATCTTTTGAAAGCATCTTCCTCATGGAAGGTAACATATTGACTGACTTAAATGTGTCTCTCACCAGGTACATATATTCGGCATGCTTTGGATGATTCGCTATAACCCACAAAGGTGCCTTTATTTCTAGAAGGCTCCATCTTTGTTCTCTTTTCTTTCGGTACATGAATATATATTGGGCTCCTGAATATCCTCAAGTGTGAGATGTCTGGATTCTCACCAGTAAACACTTCTCCTGGTGTCTTCTCATCTAGAATGGCATGTGGGCTTCTATTCTAGATGTACACAGCTGTACAGGTGGCTTCTGCCCATAATTAGGTAGACATATATTGATCATGCATCATGGATTGTGTAGCCTCGCATATGGTTCTATTCTTCCTCTCGAAAACCCCATTTTGTTGAGGATTGTATGTTACTATTAATTGTCTACATATTCCTACATCACTACATAGATCATTAAATGCATGTGAATCAAATTCACCTCCATTATCAAGCCTTAATGCATGGATGTGATTTTCTTTCTGATTTTCAACTAGGGATTTAAACTCATTAAATTTGCTAAGAGTTTCACTTTTAGCCTTCATGAAATAAATCCATGACTTCCTAGAAAAATCATCTATGAACAGTTCATAATATAAGAAGCCACTCAGGGTGTCACATACCCCAATTTTATTAAAATAATGTAATTATTTTTAATATTCCTGAGAACATTATGTTAAATTTAATGCTAAGTAGGAATGGATGACTCAGCAGAGTCTCCAGAAATGGAATGTAAATTCTGAATAATTATTATTAATAAATAAATTATGGAGACAACAGCATGGGAGAGCTGTTAAAAGAGGTTACTGGTCTAACTGGCTGGATGGAATTAGGTGGAAGGACAAAAGACAAGTGGCAGCATCCTCAAACACTTCCTGAGTTGCAGGTGGCAACTTCCCTATATTTTGGGGTCATGATTCCCCAAGAAAGTGGAATCTGAGCAGGTGGCTCATTAATGACAGTTAGCCCAACTAAGACCTAGGCAATCTTTTAAATACTACTCAATGAACTGAGCTGGGGGTTCAGCAATGGTTCTAGAGGGAGAATACATTCAGGTGAATGCTATTCAGGAGTCCCATTGAGGAAGTGGGAAAACAGTAAGGAAGTGTTTTGAAGCAGGAAGTTGCAGTAACTTGGTTCCAGTATAGCTGTTTTGGCTGAGGGAATTATTGGCCGTACTTAGATTCCAGCCAGTTAGACCAGAGCAAGCTCGGGGGTCCTGAGAAGTGCTGTCTGGGCACTCTCCAGGAATTGGTAGGGAGGAACAGCCTCCCATTGCTGTTATTGTCTACCATAGCTACAGGTTCTGTCACTCTTCCTGTTGTTGGTTTATTTAATTTTCATATGAGATAGACTAGTACAACTATGTTTTGACTGTATTCAACTTCAGTAAATCAGTCTCTGCACTTTCTTTTGGTATAAATTTCAGAACGCAGATGTTATAGAAATTTCCTATTTTTATTTAAATAGAGTATTTATCTTATACAGAACCTAATCGTTACTGTTACAGTTAACAATTATCATGTTTAGGCATATTCTAGAATTCCTGTTAATGGTTAAATAATAGACAGAAATATTAAACAATAGATATTCCAGTAATCTACCTGTATGTATATATATATATCGCATATTATAGTCAATTTTAGTTACAGGTTACTCTTATATCAAGTTAGAAGATAAACAAAACTCCTTTTAATATATTGTTTATACTCAGAATATGTTTTGACAGCTATTGATTAAATAAATGAGGAGACTGTAACAACATTTCATTGTTACAAGCATCCTTATAATCTTATTTATTAACACAGGAGTCAAATACAAACACTTAGCAACTGTATAGTATTATTTCCCTTCAACCTAGTATTATAATACATTAGCCATGCTTATTATAATAGAATTAACAGAGTTGTTTTAAACAAAAACAAACATATTACACAACAGAGAAACTGTCGACGAACGCAACCATCCTTGGCTGTTACAAACCATCTTAATTATACACAGCAATAATATTTATTCAGTATAAATGTTCTTCCTTAGGGTAGCCCACAAACTCTACACGGCCGTAGCCTTATATTATTCCTTCGACAGAGTGAAAACAAATGAAAGAATGCCTTATATGGCAGACAGAACCTACAGCATCTTTACACATAGTTCTATGTATATATTATTCTACCCACAGTTTCATTTAATAACTATACAAGAATCAAAATAAACATTGTTATAATTCATTCCCGGTCGCTATCGAGTTAACAAAGTTCATACATATTTGTTGAACACAAAACAGAACCTCAACTCGCCTGATTAAACCCTATACTATTCAACTATTATAGTCACAGTCGAGGAACATCCACCATCTTTTATTTAACACTCCAAATCGAAGAAAACGCAGAGAGACAATTATAGGATTTCACTATAATAGAGTTATCATCCATTGCAGGTACCGAAGAACCCATTTATCCCTACATTCAAACACATTCTAATAACTTAACAAAACACAAAAATGAAACATGGCCATGATAGGCCCAGTAATATATTAAGTATAAATTTTATGCAGCGAGGATAGAACCCTATGCCTAGCCAATACGAGTACCATAACAGAAACCTTGGCCTCATACAGTCTGAGCCGTGAAGGGCTCTCCAATAAACATAACAAGGTTTCAACCCCTTTCTTTTCAAACAAAATAACTCATACAGATGACTGCAACCATGAACATCAAGTCGTCAAACGACCTCACTACACAGGAGTTTTTCCTCCATGACACAACCCTAACCACAAAACCAGCAAAGGAAGAGACAGCCGTGGATAACCAGGCTTACCCGGATGAGCCAGCGTTGGAGATAGAACCCTGTACACCTTCAGACCCGCGTGACCTGCACATTCAATGCCGAGAGATGTTAATACACATTCAATGCCAAGAGTTGAATATATAGTAAACCTGCGCTTGCTTGCAAAACAAAAACTGCAAAAATAAAGTATTACATTACCTGAGCAATGTAACCGTGGATAACCTGGAAGCCACCGGTGGAAGCAAGCACTGAAACCCCATCACCCTCGCCGGTTGAAAGAGTAAGGGAAATCATCATAACAATTATCGACAGCCGAGACAAGATAACATTTCCGACGAAACCCTCACGCTGGGATTGAACCAGTCCAGAAGCACACCCAAAACCCAAATGCATCAACCCTCTCATAACTAAAAGACAATGACAAAACCCTATCTCATATCCACACCAGCACAGTGAAGGACTGTAAGTAGCTGGGACTTCAATCAAGAATGAACAACAAAGCCACGAAACAAGGAAACTATAGCAGACAATAGCACCAGAGCCGAGGACATACCCTACTACAGAATGAAACCACGAGACCAGAACCACAACACTTTGCACTCTGTTACAGTGCCCCAACTACGAAACTCAGACAGGGAGGGTTTCATCCTTAGGACCCGAGCCCGAAGGCAACTACAATAACCTGGTAGGGTTTTCGATGATAGCTTATATATCACCAACTGCATGGAGGAGAGTCAACCACGTAGCACCCAAATATATCAACGTAAAATGGGTCGAGACCATATAGTTCAAATTGCAATCCAAATCATTATTTACCGATTCCAAAATCATTACATATATGTAAGTCAAACGTATAAGATAACATATGATATACAATCATTTAGCATATAGTGCATGCCTTGCAACTGAATCGTCGAGAATCCCAAGCACATGGGATGTATAATCCCTACAACGATAATAAGGAGACATAGTCAACATCAAATATGGAGTTCCTATTAACTTAGTATGGTGGTTAATACCTTAACACAATGTTGATTATAAATCTTATCCATGGTATGGGAAAAACATTATGACTATGGCAAAATCATGATGATGTACATTTATATTGAAACCAAGGCATAGGTTAATGCCATGAGCATATCACAGTTCTTCAATCAGTTAAACAGTGTGGTGGTCAACTTTCAAAGGAAAATACCTTGTTACTTACCAAATTCATATGATGGGGCACACTTTCGCCATTATATACTATCATCGCATTTCTACCGATATTATTTTTTAAACAGTAAACAAATAGGTAACATAGGTTAAACTTTAAAGTAGACATTGAACATTGCAGTATAGTCGAATATAATGGAACAACGCTAGAGGCGCCACATTTTCCCAACTCACATTAATAGTCCGGAAATACAGCTGTAATCACCGGTATTAGTTGACAACATATCACATGAAGTTAACGTCGCTTATGCAGCCAATAATTATGATACAACAATTGTACCATTGATAGTTACAGCAGTAACGTAGAGTATTAATCATAAAAACATAATTATAACTGAAACAATGTAATCTATCGCAAAACCTGAGGATGCTATCCTAATAAGAAATATCATGTCGAGGCAGACTATCAATCTTAATTCAAGTATAAGTTCATGAGAATAACTTCACTGTCTTGCACTACAACTTGCATTAGTAAATAAATCTGCTTTAAAGTTTTAAAGTACAGGGAGTATTGATGCTTACCAAGTTTAAAATACAGTGATCCCTACTTCACCGGCGTACCTGGGACACGGAAGACAACTTATGCATTAGCTCGTAAGCTAAGTAAGCCAGTCAACTACGACTAGCTCTTCCCTTGCGGTTCGAAAACAAAACAGTCATTAATTACAATCACCGAAATCAAAGTTTTTAATTAAGACAGAGTCTTTAAACAGATTATGTTAGTTATTTAAATTAAAACAAAATCAGAAATACTATCTAGTTAACATTTATTGTTATGAATAAAAATTTTAAATTTTTCAGAAATATCGGGTTCTGACATGTGGTATCAGAGCCAGGTTCAGACACTAGGCTTGGATGGGACTCCACTAAACTTCCGCAAACAGTGACCATAAAAGAAGATTTTTTTTTATATAAAACACTAACATATATTTCGGTTTCATGAACAGAACAGAAAATTTTTCTTTTCTGAATTTTACAGACAGGTATGGAAAAACTGGGAGAATATGCTGAGGAGGAATCTCCCAATGCTGTGACAAGACAGATGTCAAAAGAACTTGAGACAGAAGAAGAAACTGCTCACACCACTGAGCTGATGCAGACCATAAGAGGATTAAAGACAGAAATGGAAACAGTTAAGAAGGATAATGAAAGAATTCTAAAGACTCAGGAACAGCTAAATCAGCTATTGATAGAAAAATTTCAGACTGACGGAAGGAGCAAACCAGCTGACTCAGAAGAAGTTAGTCATCCAAGAGGGTCAAAAAGGACAAAACCAACTAAATCTGATAGCAGTTCCTCATCTGAAGAAAGAAAGGGACAACTCAGTTATCACACTAGCAGTGACAGCAGTGAAGCTGAGATGCACAACCGAAGGAAAAAGTACAGGCCTTATGAAGAGATTTCCGGGGAGTTTAAGAAGATAAAGCCCCCAACTTTCAATGGAGAAGCTGAAACTGGAGAAGAGGCAGAATCCTGGTTATCTGGGATGAGAAAATATTTTCAGATCTATAACTACTCAAATCAGCTAAAGGCACGAATGGCCATCTACAACCTCTCGGGAAAAGCGGACATATGGTGGCAAGATCTGAAAAGGGTCAAAGGGATTAAAGAAAGAGAAGTTAATTGGAGTACCTTTAAAAGATACTTCAAGAAGAAATTCCTGTCTGAGCAGTATTATGAAGAAAGGGCCAAAGAATTCTATGAACTGAAACTCGGATCTATGACGATGAAGGACTTAAACAGTAAATTTTTAAGTCTGTTGCGTTATGTACCGTATTTTGTCGAAGAGAAACCAAAAATACAGTGGTTTCTTAGTTGCCTGCCCTATCATATCAAGGACAGAATTGAATATGACAATCCAAAAACACTGGAAGAAGCTATGCGCAAGGCAAATTTCTGTTACGAACAGAATAAAAAGAAAGAGGGGATAGCCAGCTGGAAAGCCAAAAAGAACAGCAATCTGATCGAGTACAAGAAAAAGGAATTTGTTCCCCATAAAAGTTTCAAGAATGGCAAAAACGGGAACCACTTTAATAGTAAAAGTTTCCAAGGAAACAAAAATGGAGCTGTCAGCCATTCAAACAATTACAAAAACAGCAAAGAGACTCCTAATAACCATGGAAACTACACCAAAAATTTCGAGCGAAAAGAACCTGTCAAGTGCTGGGAGTGTAATGGGCCACATTATGCTTCAGTCTGCCCAAACAGAAAGAAACAAATCAGCAATATTCATACTGTTCAAGATGAAATGACAGTTGGAGATTTCGCAGGAACTATGCCTCGAATCAATGCAGCATTGGAAAACCGCCAGGCTGACTACCAAACTTCCATGGTGGAAGTAGGAGGTATGATTAACAAAACCCCAGTTACTATATTAATAGATCCAGGTGCTAGTCTTAGTTATATTTCACCTCAGCTGGTAGAAAAATGTAAATTGACTGTTGAAAGGTTTGATAATTCATGGTTTGTACAATTAGCTACTGGGGCAAAGAGAAAAGTAAACTGCTATGTAAAAGAATGCATCTTAAACATGACTGATTTTAGAACTACAGTTAAACTGAATGTTTTACCACTTGGCTCTTATGACATACTTATCGGAATGGACTGGTTGGAACAACATAGGGTCGTTTTAAACTGTTTTGACAAAACTTTTAGGTGTATAAACAGTAGTGGACAGCCTGTAACTGTTAGAGGTATCCCTAGGAAAACAGTAGTTAGGCAAATTTCTGCTTTACAACTTAAAAGAGCAGTCAGAAAGGGGTGCAAGACTTATGCTGTAGCTATTACAGATGAGACAGATAAGTCTGAAAACAACCAGAAAACAGTAGAGAACATTCCTGTCGTCAATAAATTTATTGACGTTTTTCCTGAGGAAATCCCAGAATTGCCTCCCAAGAGAGAGCTCGACTTTACAATTGAGCTGGTACCAGGTGCTGTTCCCAGTTCAAAAGCCCCGTATCGTATGAATATTTTGGAGCTTAACGAGTTGAAAACTCAGTTGAAGGAGTTAATAGACAAGAATTATATTAGACCCAGTGTATCCCCTTGGGGAGCACCAGTGATTTTCGTTAAAAAGAAGGACGGAACTATGCGACTTTGCATAGATTATCGTCAACTAAACAAGATGACGATCAAAAACAGGTATCCGTTACCTCGTATTGATGATCTGTTTGATCAACTACGTGGCGCTACGGTATTCTCTAAGATCGATCTGATATCGGGTTATCATCAGGTAAGAATTAAAGAGGACGATATTTTCAAAACAGCCTTTAGAACAAGGTACGGACATTACGAATTTGTCGTAATGCCATTTGGACTTACAAATGCCCCAGCTGTTTTTATGTGCTTAATGAATAACATAATGCACAAGTACTTAGATAAATTTGTTGTTGTATTTATCGACGACATTTTAGTCTATTCTAAGAGCGAGGAGGAGCATAAAGAACACTTACGAATCGTTTTACAAGAACTGAGAGAACAACAACTTTTTGCGAAATTTAGTAAATGTGACTTCTTCAAAGATGAAATCCAGTACTTAGGACATGTAGTCACTAAGGAAGGGATTTCAGTGGATCCCGAAAAGATTCGGGCGATTGAAGAATGGCCAGTACCTAAAGATGTGACGGACGTTAGATCTTTCATGGGAATTACCGGTTACTACCGGAGGTTTATTGAAGGCTTTTCAAAAATAGCCAACCCAATCACTTCTTTGCAGAAGAAAGGCAAGAAGTTTGATTGGAATGCGAAATGTGAAGAAAGTTTCAAGAAACTTAAGACCTTATTGACAACTGCACCTATTATTAGGATAGCGGATCCAAATAAAGATTTCATAGTTTGCACCGACGCTTGTAATGATGGTTTAGGCGGAGTGCTGACCCAAGAAGGACATGTCATTGCTTACGAATCTAGGAAGCTGAAAATCCATGAAAAGAATTATGCCACTTATGACCTAGAATTAGCTGCTGTAATTCATGCTTTAAAGATGTGGCGACACCACCTAATAGGCAGAAAATTTACCTTACTAACAGATAATAAAGGTCTGAAATACCTTTTAGACCAGCCAAATTTAAATGCAAGACAAGCCAGGTGGCTGGCATTCCTAAGTGAATACGATTTTGAAATCCAACACATAAAAGGGAAGGAAAATAAGGTGGCTGATGCCTTGAGCAGAAATGCAAAACTGAATTTTATATCAGCTAGCAGCACTTATACCTCTGATTTAAATGAACAGCTGGCTGAAGGGATAAAATTAGATGAAATTTATCAACATTTACAATTTACAGCCAAAGAACAGTCCACAGAAAGTTTGATAAAAGGGTATAGTTTAAACGAAAACGGTTTTTTGTTGTTTAAGGACAGGCTGTATATCCCTAATGCACCTACAGTTAAGCTGTTAATTTTAGACGAAATACATAAAACCCCTTATTCCGGGCATCCTGGCTATCAAAAGACTATCACTATGTTGAGAAAAGAATATTTCTGGCCTAACATGAAATCTGAAACTGCTGAATATTTAGCTAAGTGTTTGGACTGCCAACAAGTAAAAACAGAACACCAACATCCAGCTGGATTGCTGCAACCTTTACCTATTCCTAGCTGGAAATGGGAAATAATCAGCCTGGATTTCATTACGGGTTTACCCAAAAATCAACATCAGAATGATTCGATTATGGTAGTGGTAGACAAATTAAGTAAATCAGCACATTTTATTCCTGTTAAAACCACATACAAGGCTGCAAATATAGCAGATATCTTTCTAAAACAGATTTTTCGGTTACACGATATTCCAAAAGTCATTATATCAGACAGGGATCCTAAATTCACAGGAAATTTTTGGAGATCCTTGTTCAAAGGATTAAACACCACTTTAAATTTCAGCACCTCTTTCCATCCTCAGACTGATGGACAAACGGAAAGAGTTAATCAAATATTAGAAGATCTGTTAAGGATGTATGTTAAAGATCAACCAGGTAAGTGGGAGGATTATTTACACTTAGCCGAATTTGCATACAATAACAGCTATCAATCATCAGCTAAGTTTAGTCCTTTTGAGGTTTTGTATGGACGAAAATGCAACACTCCTATCTCTTGGAGTAATCCAGTAGATAGATTAGTGTTAGGACCTGATTTATTGAAAGAAATGGAACAGATTGTGAAACAAGTGCAGGAAAACTTGAAGATTGCCCAGGATCGGCAAAAGAGTCAAGCAGATTTGAAAAGAACTCCTAAAGAGTTCCAGGTAGGTGAACATGTGTTCATCAAGGTAAGACCAAAGAAAAGCTCCCTAAGATTAGGAAGTTGTGCAAAATTAGCACCACGTTACTGTGGTCCATTTGAAATTTTAGCTAGAATTGGTCAAGTTGCTTATCAGTTAGCATTACCGCCAAATTTAAAAGTACACAATGTTTTTCATATCTCTGTTTTGAAAAAGTATGTTCATGATGCTACTCATGTTATTGATTGGAACATTGTACAGGTAGAACCAGAAGGGGAAGTTCTGGTAGAACCGGATTGTATCCTCGGGAGGAGGGAAATTACTCTACGGAACCGGATAATTGGACAAGTGAAGGTGCAATGGAAGCACCTTAGTCCTGAAGAATCTACCTGGGAGCTGGAAAGTAAGATGCGGGAAGCATATCCCCATCTATTCCAGCAGGTGGCTGAAGACGAAGAATAAGTAACATCGAGGACGATGTTACATTTTAAGGGGGTGTGTATGTCACATACCCCAATTTTATTAAAATAATGTAATTATTTTTAATATTCCTGAGAACATTATGTTAAATTTAATGCTAAGTAGGAATGGATGACTCAGCAGAGTCTCCAGAAATGGAATGTAAATTCTGAATAATTATTATTAATAAATAAATTATGGAGACAACAGCATGGGAGAGCTGTTAAAAGAGGTTACTGGTCTAACTGGTGGATGGAATTAGGTGGAAGGACAAAAGACAAGTGGCAGCATCCTCAAACACTTACTGAGTTGCAGGTGGCAACTTCCCTATATTTTGGGGTCATGATTCCCCAAGAAAGTGGAATCTGAGCAGGTGGCTCATTAATGACAGTTAGCCCAACTAAGACCTAGGCAATCTTTTAAATACTACTCAATGAACTGAGCTGGGGGTTCAGCAATGGTTCTAGAGGGAGAATACATTCAGGTGAATGCTATTCAGGAGTCCCATTGAGGAAGTGGGAAAACAGTAAGGAAGTGTTTTGAAGCAGGAAGTTGCAATAACTTGGTTCCAGTATAGCTGTTTTGGCTGAGGGAATTATTGGCCGTACTTAGATTCCAGCCAGTTAGACCAGAGCAAGCTCGGGGGTCCTGAGAAGTGCTGTCTGGGCACTCTCCAGGAATTGGTAGGGAGGAACAGCCTCCCATTGCTGTTATTGTCTACCATAGCTACAAGTTCTGTCACTCTTCCTGTTGTTGGTTTATTTAATTTTCATATGAGATAGACTAGTACAACTATGTTTTGACTGTATTCAACTTCAGTAAATCAGTCTCTGCACTTTCTTTTGGTATAAATTTCAGAACGCAGATGTTATAGAAATTTCCTATTTTTATTTAAATAGAGTATTTATCTTATACAGAACCTAATCGTTACTGTTACAGTTAACAATTATCATGTTTAGGCATATTCTAGAATTCTTGTTAATGGTTAAATAATAGACAGAAATATTAAACAATAGATATTCCAGTAATCTACCTGTATGTATATATATATATCGCATATTATAGTCAATTTTAGTTACAGGTTACTCTTATATCAAGTTAGAAGATAAACAAAACTCCTTTTAATATATTGTTTATACTCAGAATATGTTTTGACAGCTATTGATTAAATAAATGAGGAGACTGTAACAACATTTCATTGTTACAAGCATCCTTATAATCTTATTTATTAACACAGGAGTCAAATACAAACACTTAGCAACTGTATAGTATTATTTCCCTTCAACCTAGTATTATAATACATTAGCCATGCTTATTATAATAGAATTAACAGAGTTGTTTTAAACAAAAACAAACATATTACACAACAGAGAAACTGTCGACGAACGCAACCATCCTTGGCTGTTACAAACCATCTTAATTATACACAGCAATAATATTTATTCAGTATAAATGTTCTTCCTTAGGGTAGCCCACAAACTCTACACGGCCGTAGCCTTATATTATTCCTTCGACAGAGTGAAAACAAATGAAAGAATGCCTTATATGGCATACAGAACCTACAGCATCTTTACACATAGTTCTATGTATATATTATTCTACCCACAGTTTCATTTAATAACTATACAAGAATCAAAATAAACATTGTTATAATTCATTCCCGGTCGCTATCGAGTTAACAAAGTTCATACATATTTGTTGAACACAAAACAGAACCTCAACTCGCCTGATTAAACCCTATACTATTCAACTATTACAGTCACAGTCGAGGAACATCCACCATCTTTTATTTAACACTCCAAATCGAAGAAAACGCAGAGAGACAATTATAGGATTTCACTATAACAGAGTTATCATCCATTGCAGGTACCGAAGAACCCATTTATCCCTACATTCAAACACATTCTAATAACTTAACAAAACACAAAAATGAAACATGGCCATGATAGGCCCAGTAATATATTAAGTATAAATTTTATGCAGCGAGGATAGAACCCTATGCCTAGCCAATACGAGTACCATAACAGAAACCTTGGCCTCATACAGTCTGAGCCGTGAAGGGCTCTCCAATAAACATAACAAGGTTTCAACCCCTTTCTTTTCAAACAAAATAACTCATACAGATGACTGCAACCATGAACATCAAGTCATCAAACGACCTCACTACACAGGAGTTTTTCCTCCATGACACAACCCTAACCACAAAACCAGCAAAGGAAGAGACAGCCGTGGATAACCAGGCTTACCCGGATGAGCCAGCGTTGGAGATAGAACCCTGTACACCTTCAGACCCGCGTGACCTGCACATTCAATGCCGAGAGATGTTAATACACATTCAATGCCAAGAGTTGAATATATAGTAAACCTGCGCTTGCTTGCAAAACAAAAACTGCAAAAATAAAGTATTACATTACCTGAGCAATGTAACCGTGGATAACCTGGAAGCCACCGGTGGAAGCAAGCACTGAAACCCCATCACCCTCGCCGGTTGAAAGAGTAAGGGAAATCATCATAACAATTATCGACAGCCGAGACAAGATAACATTTCCGACGAAACCCTCACGCTGGGATTGAACCAGTCCAGAAGCACACCCAAAACCCAAATGCATCAACCCTCTCATAACTAAAAGACAATGACAAAACCCTATCTCATATCCACACCAGCACAGTGAAGGACTGTAAGTAGCTGGGACTTCAATCAAGAATGAACAACAAAGCCATGAAACAAGGAAACTATAGCAGACAATAGCACCAGAGCCGAGGACATACCCTACTACAGAATGAAACCACGAGACCAAAACCACAACACTTTGCACTCTGTTACAGTGCCCCAACTACGAAACTCAGACAGGGAGGGTTTCATCCTTAGGACCCGAGCCCGAAGGCAACTACAATAACCTGGTAGGGTTTTCGATGATAGCTTATATATCACCAACTGCATGGAGGAGAGTCAACCACGTAGCACCCAAATATATCAACGTAAAATGGGTCGAGACCATATAGTTCAAATTGCAATCCAAATCATTATTTACCGATTCCAAAATCATTACATATATGTAAGTCAAACGTATAAGATAACATATGATATACAATCATTTAGCATATAGTGCATGCCTTGCAACTGAATCGTCGAGAATCCCAAGCACATGGGATGTATAATCCCTACAACGATAATAAGGAGACATAGTCAACATCAAATATGGAGTTCCTATTAACTTAGTATGGTGGTTAATACCTTAACACAATGTTGATTATAAATCTTATCCATGGTATGGGAAAAACATTATGACTATGGAAAAATCATGATGATGTACATTTATATTGAAACCAAGGCATAGGTTAATGCCATGAGCATATCACAGTTCTTCAATCAGTTAAACAGTGTGGTGGTCAACTTTCAAAGGAAAATACCTTGTTACTTACCAAATTCATATGATGGGGCACACTTTCGCCATTATATACTATCATCGCATTTCTACCGATATTATTTGTTAAACAGTAAACAAATAGGTAACATAGGTTAAACTTTAAAGTAGACATTGAACATTGCAGTATAGTCGAATATAATGGAACAACGCTAGAGGCGCCACATTTTCCCAACTCACATTAATAGTCCGGAAATACAGCTGTAATCACCGGTATTAGTTGACAACATATCACATGAAGTTAACGTCGCTTATGCAGCCAATAATTATGATACAACAATTGTACCATTGATAGTTACAGCAGTAACGTAGAGTATTAATCATAAAAACATAATTATAACTGAAACAATGTAATCTATCGCAAAACCTGAGGATGCTATCCTAATAAGAAATATCATGTCGAGGCAGACTATCAATCTTAATTCAAGTATAAGTTCATGAGAATAACTTCACTGTCTTGCACTACAACTTGCATTAGTAAATAAATCTGCTTTAAAGTTTTAAAGTACAGGGAGTATTGATGCTTACCAAGTTTAAAATACAGTGATCCCTACTTCACCGGCGTACCTGGGACACGGAAGACAACTTATGCATTAGCTCGTAAGCTAAGTAAGCCAGTCAACTACGACTAGCTCTTCCCTTGCGGTTCGAAAACAAAACAGTCATTAATTACAATCACCGAAATCAAAGTTTTTAATTAAGACAGAGTCTTTAAACAGATTATGTTAGTTATTTAAATTAAAACAAAATCAGAAATACTATCTAGTTAACATTTATTGTTATGAATAAAAATTTTAAATTTTTCAGAAATATCGGGTTCTGACACAGGGAGGGGGATGACATGGGACCACATACATCAGAATGTATTAAATCTAAAATCCCTTTAGATGTAGTATAACTACTAGAAAAACTTTTCTTAACATTCTTCCCAAGTGCACAACCCTGACATACACTATCATGCTCAAAACAAAATACATGCATAACTTTTACCATCTTTTGAAGTCTTGGTAGTGATTTGTAGTGTAGGTGTCCAAGCCTTTGGTGCCATAGTTCGTATGGACTGATAGTGTGGTGAATCATAGCTTGAATGTACTTCATGGGTACCTTGTAGAGTCCTCCCTCTTGAACACCAATCACAACAGTAGATTCTAGGATTTTGTTCTTCGGCCATAAAAGTGCTTTGTTATTGATGAAGATAACTCAGAAGCCTTTGTATTCAAGAACCCAAACTAAGAGGAGGTTCTTCTTCAATCCTGGAACATATAGAATGTCCTCCACATGTATAATATCATCAATGCTCAACTGGAATGAGGTGGATCCAACTCCTTGAATCGAATAAGTTGAGTTGTCTCCCAACTCTACCATGCATGTGAATTATTTCTCCTTTAGATGGGTTATGGCACTCTTGTAACCAATCATATGTTTGGATGTGCTGTTTTCAATCAACCATGTGTCTGCATTTGTTACGACTGATCCCAAAAGAGACGAGACAAGATAATACTCCCTTCTTGTCTCCTTTTCTTCAGATGCATTCTTTTGAGTGATTTCATCTTCTATGGTGGTAGAGGCATGAAACTTTCCTTTCCGCTTTGCTTTTCAATCTCTTGAGAAATGACCTTTCTTGTTGAAATTGAAGCATCTAGATTTTGACTTGTCAAAGCCTTTCTTGAAATCCTTCTTCTTTGGACGAAATAACTTCTTTTGGAAGAAGGGTTTTTTCCTTTCTTCATTCTTGTCATGAGGAAATATTTTCTTCTTTCATGCACACTGACTTGCTTTGGATTCGCCCCTCCTCTTGGAGGAATTCATGCCACAACCTTTCGAAGTTAGGTTGTACCTCTCATCCATTTACCGCCGCCAAGAATGTCTCCCATGAGGATGGGATACCATCAATAGCGGTTTGGATAAGATCGTCTTCATCCACCACTACTCAATACTAGCAAGCTTATCTCTTACCTGAGAGATCTTGGAGAAGAAGGAGGCCACTGTCTCATATGTTATGATATATTTGCCTCGGGGTCTTCTTCTCATATAGATGAGTCAATATATCATAACATTCTTTCGCAGTCTTCAACAGTATGATCACAGGAATCAAGTTATCTTTTACCAAATCATAGATGATTTGTTTGGACTTAGCTTGATTCTTCTTGAAGTTGATGCACCCTACATTAGATGTAGGCTCCTCCACTACAGTGGATACATAGCCATCTAAGTCATGTTCCTCTAGGATGTTGAGAATCCTAGCCTTCCAAGTGTTGAAGTTTTGAGGTTTCCCCCTTGAATAGGATTCTTGTTCATATTTCATTCTCAAGGCATTGGGTTACTCTTTATTTCTATTTTTATGCTATTTAGGGAATTTGGTGCATTACATTTGGCATCATAACCATTTTTTGCTATATTTTTTTTTTGGGATATCTCAGATATTGAAAGTTTTATGGGCCTTATAAGAAATAGGAAGGTACCTAGGGTCAACATTTCAGGTCCTAGTTCATTATAATTTCAGAGTTATAGTCTGTACAAGTTAGGGTTTTTTACTATCCCAAAAAGTAGTTTGAAACATATGTTCTAGGTAAAAATATTATATCTAAAGCTTGAGAGATCTAAACTAAGTTCGACCTATTACATCAGAAAAAATATAGACCATAGTGTTTGTGGTAAACATTTCTAAAGCAAAAAAGGATAAATCCAACATGTGTCAATCTATACAAGTTCACTCTCCTAAAAGGTTTAAAAACAAGAAGTTTTAGGAAAGTTACCATAAATCTCTCTTGGAACATCAATATTGGGTCAATCTTATGGAATTGTAGAGAAGCCATACTGGGTTACTATAGGGCACAATTTTAGACTTAGAGGGTCCAAAATTTCAAATACAATTTAGGAGCAAGTTCAACTACCAAGACAATGTACAAACTGGGGTTTCTAAAGGTATGCTAACTTGAAATTTGCATATCATTCATTGGAATATATATTATGGGAAATTCAAAAGGTGTGATAAAGAATACATAGAGGATAATTATAGATAAATACTATGTTGTCTCTCATAGAAAGGGGTTATGCAAAAACGGATTCACCAATTAAACTTCCAAAGAGCTCAAACATGACTAATGAATAAAATGAAGAAATGTGTAACCAACTATCCAATTTGGAGAGAAAAGTTAAGGAATTGAGTGATAGTTTAATGACACATGTTTAATTTATGAGTCACACACAATGGTGCCTATAAATTATAATATCACACCAGTGTTAAAAATTGTGAAAAAGCACAACCTAATTAAATTTATCACTTCAAAATATTATGATGTGCATGATAACAATATGCACTAATGTTTTCAATATAGTATATGGCATTAGTGCTTAAAGTATAGTATACACATCGGTGATTTAAGTATAATATAAGAATCGATGCTTAGTAACAAAAAACAATGCTGACTTCTCACCTCAAATGTATGAAATTGCATGTCCCTTCAGTAGACCTAATAATATAAGAACTTGTGTGTTTATATGTGAAGTATATAAAGCAATAGTACATACACAATTATGGGAGAATCAGTGTGCCATAAAACAAAGAAGCAATACCTAGTGCATAATATTTATACAAGCATTGGTTCTTTATATTTATATGAGCACCAGTGCATTATGTAATAGAAATATGGAACCAATGCATAATATTTTTATGAGCACTAGTGCATTACATTTATATGTGCACAAGTGCATTTTGTAACAAAAAGAAGGAATCAATGCATAAAAATGATAAGAGAAACAATGCATTTCATATTATTAGGCATCGATGTGTTTTCTTGAAATGCACACTGGTGTGTGTTCCATATATGAACACAAAGAAAAGACTTCCGCTAAAACCTCTTTGTGACAATTTTTTTAGCTATAGAGACTTTCATTACAACATTTGTTAAAACTTTTGTTACAAATAACAAAGGTTTTAGTGGAGGGGTTTTTGAAAAAAATGTCCAATCTTGTAACACCAAAAACCTTCATGAAAATCTCCACTACGGGATGTTTTCCTTAACATATCCTAATCTATAATCACTAGCATATTGTTCCCTAATCTACCATACCAATATAGTCTAACCAGCTAATCCTAATCCACAAGTGACATTACCTAGTTTTAACATATCTAACCTTATCTACCCTACCTTGTTCAAGCCCAGTACATCTTAGCTTAAACTAACTTAGGAACCTAGATTCCTTCATCCTACCACTAAGGAAGCATTGAGAAAATCATCTCAATTATTTTAATTATTTTATGTTTATATTGTCTTATTCATTATTTCAATGTAGATTGGTAAGAAACAGTGACTTAAACTAATTCAATTATAATTAGATGAATTATTTTATGTTTATATTTATATAAGGAATTGATAAGTTATTTAATATCAATAATTATTATTTGAAGATCTTTTGATTTTATCACTTCCTTTCATGTCTATTTGGAATTTGCACAGAACGGGCATACCTAATCTCTATCTTATCCTTTATTTAGTCACCTAGATTACAACTCTTCCCTTGATTTTTTGCCCTGAGAATGAATCCAGTTAAGGATTCGAAACGTTGAATTTAAAAATGGCTACCGTAGAAAATTTGGAAATCCACTCTTCTAACAAGAATCTTCTCTAAAACGTCTAGGGTGAATCCATGAAGATGGGTGTCTATTTCGTGAGAATCAGGTGGTGGAGAAGCATAGCGGAAACTATTCGGCCGAATAACAATATTTATTCGGCTGAATAAATATTGTTATTCGGCCGAATAAACTTAAATTTATTTGGTCGAACAATTATTCATGATTCACCGTTAAAAGTAACGGAGACCTAGAACTACGTGTGAGGCACTGTCGACCGAATAAGTTTTCTGCTAAATAATTATTTGACGGAATAATTATTTAGCCCGATGATTTAGCCCAATGATTTAGCCGAATAATTTTTCGGCTAACTAATTATTCAAACGAATCATTATTTAGCCCAATGATTTAGACCAATAATTATTTGGTCAAATAATTATTTGACTAAATCATTATTGAGTCGAATCATTATTGGGCTAAATCATAATTCGGCCAAATAATTATTCGACATATAAAATCGGCTGCGACCGTCTTAGTTCATTTTTCCGCAACCTCTGCCTGTACGACCCTGCTGTTGCGACCCTATCCCGAGTTCCTGAGACCCCGACCCTGCCTATTGATGCGGCCTCGTTGAACATTCTTCCAACCCCGCCTGTTGTTGCGACCCCGCCGAACATTCTTCCGACCCCGCTTGCTGCTGCAACGTCGCCTTTCTACCACCTGGCGCTGCTGCGACCCCGCCGAACATTCTTCCTCCCGCAACTGCGAATCTGCCCTGCTGTGACCCGATTTTTCCACCTTGCCACCTCGTTTTCCGCCACCTTCTTGACATGGAGCGTGAATCTGGGTTCGTGGCGTTGGGCGTGGAGTTCAACAGCCTGCATTTCGCCAGGTAACATCGTTTATTTATGGAAAAAGAGATTACTACAATAGTATTTCATTGTATACATGGAGTTTAAAATCTAACATATGAAATCGAATTTTGTACAATCCGTTGTGGGGGTAAATAGACGGCATAAGATATCTAAATCGTAGATGACAGGACCGAGATATTTCAAAACTATGTGAATGTTAATGAGTTAGAATTGTTTTAAAATCATTTAAGTATTGATATGAGACTAAAATCTGGGGTTAAATAATATGTTGATAAATTTATGATGTTAATTGTAAAACAATCAGAGTAATGATTGTACCCAGCGACGGATTAACTGTTTGAAGGGAATGTATATATGAACCGATAATTAATTTAAACACTATACAATATCCTGTAGGTTCTTTGTATTTCATTCAAACTTGATTCTAAGTATAAAATGATTGCTTATCATTTTGAGATAGATCCTATGCGAACTATGTTCTGGGTTTGGAGCTTTGTCGCTAATTTTTTAGATCGCTTCTCTGCTCTTTTTCTTTAGAACCGAGTCTGTAGTTCCTATGCAATCGATGCTTCCCTTCTTGGCAGCTCTGTTGTGTTTTATCCCTCTTTTGTGAGAAACGTTTGATTTTCTTTATATACTCTGTAATGTGAAAATGTCAATTGATATCAGTAATGAGATTTGAAAACAACCTTCTAGTTATTACAGTTGGACTCTGACGACCTGAGGAGGGATATCTTCATTTATTTTGTTACGGCCCTGTGTTTTTATTTTCGATCGCCGGTGGTAAATCATGTAATTTACAAGTGTTTTGATCTCTATTTCTTTCTTTGTTTAATCAGTTGTGATTGTTGCGATCTCTGTGTAGTTAACCAACGAATGCTAAGGGTAGTGAATTCCTCTATGTATTCTTCTTTTGTGGAAAACCTTGTAATTGTTTCGGATTGAATTCTTTGTATATGAAATGTGTTTCCACTCGCCACGTATTTAATCGATAACTTCATTCTTTTCGACCAAATAGTAGGATCTATTCCACCTTATGAAGAACCAGTGAATCGTCTGTCTTTTGCTTGCTTCCCCAATCTGAGGTATCCTATTTCTATCCCCGAATCGCTACCCAGAGCAATTTCTTCACCGATGTAATTCAGTGTGAAAATTCCCTTAATGTCCTCCACTCCTTCAGTTAATTTATACAACGATGGAAAGGGAATCAAACACTCTGCCCATGCCGCAGGATTTGCTGTGAGCTTTGTCGAATTGGATCGCTTAGCCCTTAATTATAGTCTCCTCAGCTCGGTCCTAAGAAAGGTATGCATAACGTTGACTACAGTGTAACATGTATATAATGTTCTGCTTGGTCAAGAAACCACCATCGAATGGATTTTCCATACTCTAACTTAAATTCATATTATGTTTCTGCAGGGTACTGAAGACCAAGTTTAAAATGTTCAAAAATTATGTTGACAATTAGTAAGTCACCTAGTGTTCCATAATTTATTTGATTTGGATTTCACTCACGCTTCAAATCAGGATAACACTGAGACTGTGTTCCATACTACCATCATCGTTGATTTATTATCATTGCTTATGTGGAGAGGTGGTGCACCCATTTCACCATCTTACCTGACCTATCCTTATTCGAAAACCTTGCAAGTGAAACCCAAAATATGTTTCCTACCCCATGCACCAATGACTATGAGCTTGGGGCATGTCATTGAATCTTCCAAATGACAACAAATCCTATATATATACCTTTTTTATTGTTATATAATTTGATTTTAGACTTGTTTGTGGCCATCCTGGGTCCGTAAGACTTTAACTTCTATAAGTAATACATGCCTCCTTCCTATGGTGCTCAAACTACACTTAATTAGTCAAGTTTTTGTAATCGAGTTTGAATGCTATTTCTTGACCATTATTATAGGTTTGTCACTCATATATATACAAATAGATTTTTTTTTCTTATTATGGTTATGCACAAAAGAATATTGAAGCTTTCGATGCCTTGCAAATAATGTTCAAATTGGCCATGTTACAATTTGATATAATATATAATACAATTATATGTGGACCATTACATTTATTCTGGAAAATACTAGGCCCATATTGGTTCTAAAAAAATTATACAATGCTTGCATTACAAAGATGCTTCCCATTCATTTGTTAATTCCTTTCATTGCATCTGCTAGCCTTCATCTCATTAACCTGTCAATCCCAATCGCAATTGATTTGAATGAACATTTAATCAAATGTCATCTTGACGAGAACCTTGCTTGTTTCAATTTCTAAGTGTTGAAGTGTATATTTTATTGCCAGTAGATGAGTTTTTTTTCTTGTTCAATGCAAGGAATTATTTCTATAGATGTGTATGAGGAGTTTACACAAACATGTTAAAGTGATGGTTAAAGAATATGAATGATTATTGTATTTGTTATCAATGACTTTTCTTTTTCATTGATAATCCTTGCTCTTAGGTGGTTGCAAGATCTTCAAACATTGTATTAGATTGTCTAATAAAATAGAATAATGAAATTTTGTGATGATTGGGTAAATTATGCTAATTGGTCATGCAACACGTATTTTCATGAATTTAGGGTCAACCAATTGTATAATGTACTTGCTAGCCAGTTTTACAAACAAACCTAGTAAACTAGATTAAGTAGGGTGATATTTTTATGAATTTTTTTTTTTTTATGAATTTTGGGGTTTGTTACAATATGTTTCTCAAATGAGATTCTACAAAATGTGAGAGACTTACAAACAAAACTTCATCACTTTAAAACTGAACATGAGAGGGTAACTAGAACTCAAGAAGATTTTAATGAGGCCTTACTATTTAAACTAAATGAAGTGTCTAGGGATAGGTGTAAAAAGAAATGTAAACGAGATGACACGTCCTCTCAATATTCTTCTTCGGATGGAAGCCATGTAGCTAGTGAATCAGAATATTCTGATAGTAGCTCGGAGGGTAGATGAAGAAGAAGAGAAAATATGAAGATGAGATAATAGGAGAATTTAAAAAGATAAAACCTCCTACCTTTATTTTAATTTGATCAGAGTATTTTAGTTGGGAAATCATAACAACACTTACTCACAATCTTTATCTTGTCTTATATAACATAACATCTTTCTCTAGGAGATTAGGTTAAATGTTTGGAATGTTTAAATATAAAAACATGTAAAATTTGAATATGTTATGAGTTGATATTTGTGTAAATGTAGACATTTTTTCAAATGGAAAGAGAGGGGTCTTCGAGACAAAAGTGTATAATTTCTACTGGTACAACGACATCTTCTAAGGGGAGGTACTCACGGTCATCAGGAATTGGTTTCTCGACTGATAATCAAAGGTTGTCAGCTTCACCTCGGGATTCAATCTTGTTGTATAGCTCACATTCATTTGATCACCAGTTAGGCCAAAGGGGCACAGATGATTCCCCCTGTATCTTCTATGGGAGAACGTCGATCTCAACCTTCTATTGGTATGAACATTTATGTTTTAATACATGTATCAATTGTAATTTTTTGCGTGTCCAAAAAGTTTGTATGTTTACACACAACTATGTTTTTCTTTGAAGCAGAGCAAGGTTCAGAAGAGGCTCGTAATGCTACACAAAGGGATGAAGTTCAAGCAAGGTGGGAATATGTTGAACTAGATGCAGGTTGTACACCCATAACAACTTATCCATGTGATTTACCTGAGGAGCTTCCATGGGAAAATGGTGTTCAACAAACGACCCTTGAAAGCTGTAGATATCACTATGACAAGTTGCAACATGATCTTTCTAGTTTGGATCTCCCTCTAGAGAGAAAACAAAGTATAGAGATTTTTTTGCGGTCATTGAAAAAAAATCATTGAGGTATATGAGGATCTCAGACCAACTACAAACGGTTTTGTTGACTTGATGCGGAGGAAAAGGGCACAAGTGATGGGTCTGGACAAGTGAGTTGTTGTGAAGGAGAGACTTTCGTTACAACCTCTGTTAAAACTTTTGTTACAAATAACAAAGGTTGTAGTGGAGGAATTTTTGAAAAAATTGTCCAATCTTGTAACACCAAAAACCTTCACGAAAAGCTCCACTACAGGATGTTTTACTTAACATATCCTAATCTATAATCACTAGCATATTGTTCCCTCATCTACCATACCAATATAGTCTAACCAGTTGATCCTAATCGACAAGTGACATTACCTAGTTTTAGCATATCTAACCTTATCTACCCTAATTTACCGTTTTACTTTTTAATTATTATTAATCACATCATTTTCATTTCACACATATAACTAATTACATAATAGTAAAATTACATCATTGTCAGTTCACACATAAAACCAATTACGTGATGTTAAAATATATTGTATTCATAATTATAATTATAAATATTTGAATTGTAAAATTAACTTTTTGTAATTCATGTTAAGTTTTATAATTGATTTAAAATTCAAAACATGTTTGCTCGGCAGATCTAAAAGTAGATGGAGATTCGATAATAATATATTAAATAAACGGTACAATTCATCATTCCGCGTGTCTCGAGAGTAAGGTTGCTTCACAAATCGAATCGCCATGAATTGATATCACTGTTGTGAAGTCTGCTGCGAAAGATCCAAAGAATCAAATAATCATTCATTCACAACACACCAATAATCTTTTTCCACTGTCGCATTTTAAAGTTACTTTTTCCACTATGTATGTCTGTGTTTCAACTTTTTTCTAACGACTCTCATCACTCCGAATACCTTTTTTTTCCGTTAATTAATCATATTTTTTTTCTAGCGACCCTCAACACTCTAAACACCTTTTTTTTCCGTTAATTATAATTGCCTAACATTTCGGATTCCATTAAGTATTACTGTATTGTATTTCAACGTTCAAGCAGTGTTACAAGTACAACCTTCACTTTTCGTTTAAAAAAAAGTACAACCTTCATTTCAGCAACCGTTACGATTTAAATACCTTTTTCCCATAACTATAATCGCCTAACTTTTCGGATTCCATTTTCCATTAAATATTACGGCATTTCAACGTTCTAGCAATATTATATTAAATATAACGATTATTGTCTGGCAGTATTGCAACCATTATTCTTTCCAACAACGTGAATTGTTGTAAATACATTCATGACTGCACGACAATTCATGACTGCCGAAAGTTTTGCCCTTGGAATGCCTCTTGACGTTTTGTTAGTAGGCACACAACCGAACTGATCACGTTGCCGGGTTCTTTGATAGGATTATGGTGTTGTTCCTGAAACATGAAACATGGGTTTGTGCCTTCTTGGGAAGCTTGTCTTCTCTGATAACACGCATTACTCTTCTTTCGTACCAAGTCACGGTTTTCAATATACTAGCATAGTTATTTTACTTGTGGTCACAGTTACTTTACTTGTGGTCACAGTTATTTTTACTAATTATTTTTTATATTTATTTTTTATAATTGTTTATTTTAAATTCTGAACTAAATAAATTATAGTCCACTTCCAAATTCTTAAATATAAATACTTATCAATATCAAAATATTTAACTAATTAATTTACTCAAATAATTTATATATTTTTACATTATAATGACGAAATAAAACATTATAAACTTAAAATAGGTATTATTTTCTAAGTAGATGTCATTTTGTAGAAATTATTTTCTTACTTTTCTGCATTAATAATGATTGAAGATCTAAATTATAATAATGATTGATCTAAATTGAAATTATGAATAAGGCCATATAAATTTAAAATATTAATAATGATTGAAAATCTAAATTATAATAATGATTGAAGATCTAAATTGAAATTATGACTAAGGCCATATAAATTTAAAACATTTGAAAATATGGATGTTCACCGGTTAGGATCAGTTATGTCTAACACGAGCTTGACTACTAATGAATCATTTATCAATTTTCCATGTAAAAATTATTCACTGGTTGAAAATCTTAGGCTAATCAGTGGTGTGGAACACAAGCCATCTAACGAAGGAATCGTGTGCATGCATTAGTTTTTCCATATTTAAAACCTAAACTAATTATTAAATTAGTTAGCTCTTACCGTGTATTTTCCAAGCGAGTGCCTCTTTCTATTGCACTTGTTGGAATGTATTTATTCATATTTGTCACGTCTTATTCATTTTCAACCTTTTTAATATTTAAAAAAAATAATAACTTATTTTATTTCAGGATGTTTTAGGAATTGTGAGAGTATGTTTCACTATGAAGTTTTTAGGAGTTTGTTTTTATTTTAATTTTTTTAATATGCTAATTAAAATAGAGAAATACTTTTGATCTTCTAGATTAGAGTTTATCACCTTCTTATAATATCTTAATTTTTTCAGCACCACAACCTTTCCTTAAATTTAGATGTAATAATACATTTAATATTATCACTATTTTGCACTAGTAATCTTTTTGATTTAGCCAAAACAAGGAATATTTATGCCAACTTTGTTTAAGGCACAGGGTGTTTTGACTAGTATGAAGTAATCTTAGTAAGTCTTTAGGATCCCATGTTATTTATCGTGTTCTTGTACATTAAGTACCTAGTAATAGCTATGATTTTGATTGGGAGAGACTTGCTTCTATGAGGAGGATAGGATAGGGTGTATTTCCTTTAATTTTGAGAATATGTTATAAAGCGATTTTGGGTTTTCGCTATCCTTCTCCATGATTCTCTAGAGATACTGTAGCCCCAAACTTCACATCCATATAAGATAATAGGAGTGACGAAAGTCGCAAAGAGGAGTCTCTTCCTATCCCAAAGCCAGAGTTCTGTTGATTTACAATTGTTTTCAAGTCCATAATAAACTTTCCACCCTCCATTAATCATTTTCTCAATGCTATAGTTCTAGTTAAGCTTGTGATGAAGATTAATTCCGATATATTTGTATTAGGTAACTTTCTCCAAGTTGTTATTGTCATACATGAAATTATCATAAGTGATCTTTTGGGATTTGATTATCATAGCCTTTGTTTTGTCAGTGTTAATAGTCATACTAGAGTAAAAGTCCTTGAAAATTTTTAGTTGTGTGTCGAGATCATAGAGACTTCTTGCCGTAAGAAGAATATCATTAGCTTAGAGAAAAACGGTGATGATTACACCAACCAAAGTCATGCAAGCACAACTTGCCCCTTCCAAACAACCCTCTAACTTGTCTATGTAAATACCAAAAAGGATAGGAGATAGGGGACTTGCCCTTTCCAAACAACCCTCTAGCTTGTCAATGTAAATACCAAAAAGTGTAAGAGATAGGGAATACCATAGATCAAATAAATTTGTCATCTTTAAACATGTTGAGCGTGTTTATTATTTTTTAAATAATGAATATAATGTTATATTTTTAATAATTTATAATTATTTATTTATTTTATATAGAAAGAGGGGATGTGTTTTGTTTGCTAAAATATTTAGTGGTAAAAAATATTTGTAATAAAAAAAATTAATGAAAATATGATTAATTTAACTCGTAAATAAAATGTATTTTAATGAATTAATTAATTAAATAAAAACAATTTATATTAAGCTTAAATAAGTGATTTTGTTTTCCCTAGACGTGAAATTATAATCACTAAATTTATTAATATATATTATTTCATGACATGAAATTATAATCACTAAATTTATTAATATACATTCTTTCATGTATAGTTAATTATTATGGTTTTTTATATATTAGAAATAGATAGTGTCTTTCATGTATAGTTAATTATTATGGTTTTTTATATATTAGAAATAGATAGTGTGTATATAGTTAATATAACAAATGGAATTTGCATAAGATAAATATTTTCATTGTACGTAAGGAAATGATTTTTTTATTACAACAACATCTTTTATGTTTTGGTCGGGGTCAGGGACTTACATTTTATCATTCTTGGTACATGTCACTCTAAGGACTCCGAATTTTAGATGCAAGCACTCTCACTTTGAGAATCAAACCTAGGCTAGTGATGGAAAACTCTCATTGATTTACCACTTAGCCACAACTCAATCGAATTACTTTTTTTTAGTCTCAAGTTGTTGCTTGGATCATGGGATTGAAGTTTGGGTGGCGTAGGATAATTTAGAGTGATACAATTTATGATTCCAAAGGCTACTACATGATACGATAGGTTTATGTAGGTTATAGTAGCGTACTCTTTGCTACATTAGAATTTAGGGTAGCTTAAATTAAGGCTAAGGTAAGATAAGTTAGGCTAGTTTAGGGAAGGATAGGTTAGAAAGGGTGGTGGTAGGGTAGTCTAGACTAGAAATTAGTGGGAGATTAGGTTATATAATGTATGATATGGGTAGATAAAGTTAAATAGGGATGGGTAGTATTTTCCATGCTATGGTAGGCAAGGATAGATGGATCTAGGTTAGTAAAGATTAGGTGAGGTAGGTTACTATATGTTAGGGTAAAATATATTACTTTATGTATACTAATGTACAGGAAATGATAGGCTAAGATAGAGTAGAATAGGGTTGATATGCTATGTATTATTAGTTTGGTACGCTATGTTAAAATGGAGTAAATTATTCTAGGGTAGGGTATATCAAGTTTACTTAAGGTATATTAGATTGGTAAAGTAATTTTCTATACTAAGTTTACTTATGGATTATTAGGCTTGATAGGCTATGTTAAAATGGAGTAGATTACGTATATCAAGTTTGCTTAGGGTATATTATGTTAAGTAATGTGGTTATATTAGGTTTACTAATTAGGGTATATTAGATTGATTTAAGTAATGTGGTTAGGGTATGCTAGGTAGTTAAGGTTTGAAAAGGGTGGATTAGGCTAGGTAGGCCATGTTTGGAAAGGGTAGATTAGTCTATGTATATTAGGATAAAGTAGAGGTAGTTTGGTGGTAGGTTAGGTAGGGTATATTAGCATATGTTAGGGTAGAGTAAATTAGATTAGGTTAAGTAATGTTTGCTAGCTAGGGCACGTTAGATTCTTCTATGCAAACTAGGATAAATTAGTGGTAGGATTAAGTAAGCTAGGGTTAGTCTAGGTTAGGGTGTACTAAGATTAAACAGGGCAAGGTAGATAAGGATAGGTTCATTAAAATTAGGTAGTGTCACATGTGGATTAGGATAATTTGGTTAGACTATGGTATGGTAGATTAGGGAACAATAGGCTAGTGATTACATGTTAGGATTTGTTAAGTTAGTCAAAGCTAGGTTAGGGTAGGATATGGTACAATATGCTAGGGTACTTTACATAAGGGTAGGATATAATAGGATATGATGAAATATGGAAGGTAGGATAGGATATTATAGGGAAATAAATATTGGTTTCTAAAATCAATTATAGTGTAATTGTAAGTAAGGTTAGAATAGGTTAAGCATTGGGTAGAATAGGTAATTGTAGTTTGGGGTAGGGTAGTGTATTTTATGTCATGTCTTCTCTTCATCAATTCAGCCAACATTGAAGGGGCGTGATGATCCGGATCTTGGGGGCTGAGAACCAGAAGACTTGAATGCCGAGAGACAAGGAGAAGAGATAGCCTCAAAGTTGAAGTGGACTATGGATCAGCTGTGAGAAAGACACAACAACGAGATCTGGGCTATGAAAAGCCTAGACAAAGAAACATAAAGTAAACAAGCCACATGGAGGGGTGAGGATCAAAGAGTGTTCTTTGAGTCTCACCTCTAAAACTATACTAAGAAATGCACTTAGAACCAATAACCCAATAATAACTCAATAAAATAAGAGAAAGGTGGGATGCCAAAAATAATAGCTTGCTTTATTGAGAAGACATAAATCCCTTTATATAGTATTATTACAATGTGCCTCGAATCCATACCATGGAACAAAACCATGGGATACCAAATACCATTGATGGATGTATTCTAAACCGTGGGATGCATGGAATATTCCAAAACCATGGATGGGAGAGGGTGGCCTCTCCATTTAATGATTTTATGATGAATGGGAGAGGGTGGCCTCTCAATTTAATGCTTTTATGACGTATACATCTTAATTTAGACAATATTCTCCCCTAAAATTTGGATCACTCCTCCCTCCTTAGAAAATGATGGTCCCCATCATTTCATGCTAAAAGGAGACCCATGATTACAATGTGCTAGTGACCAATGAAGAGAAGGGTTTTTTGTGGTTAACCCATAACCGTGGGTTTTGTGTGGTTGACCCATAATCGTGATTACAATACGTAACTGTGAGTTTTGTGTGGTTACCCCATAATCGTGGGTTTTGTGTTGTTGACCCATAACCGTGATTACAATACATAACTGTGGGTTTTGTGCAGTTGCCGCATAACCGTATGTTTTGTGTGGTTAACCCATAACCATGGGTTTTGTGTGGTTGCCCATAACCCTAATTACAATACATAACTATGGGTTTTGTGTGGTTTCCCCATAAACGTGGGTTTTGCGTAGTTGACCCATAACCAAGGGTTTTGTGTGGTTAACCCATAACCATGATTACAATAGGATTTAATAAAAGTCCAAAAATTGAAAAATTCATGATCTTTGGTGCAATTGATGTCTTGTTTCAAATCCATTCATAGATTCTGATGTCGATGATGAAATTGAATTTTGATGAAGACCCATTTGATATCTCGAAGAGACATTTCCATCCATATAGCATACTTGATCTTTGGTGGCCTAGGGAGTGAGAAAATGTTTGTTGAAGCTCAGGAGACACGCACACACTATTTTGCAGACATATGTTGCTTCAGTCGATGATATCTCTCAAACCAAAAAGTCAAATGAAAAACCGTGAAATACTCATTTTAGCTGATGGAAATACCTTTCCAATGAGTTATGGTAGAGCCTCTGAAACGTTTTGTGGAGTCTGTATCACTTGTTTAAATTTTTTTTCATGCAGCTACATTATGTACTAACATGTGCTACTTCAAATAGGCATATCTCACAAACCAGGAAATGAAATGAAATTCCGTGAAATACCCATTTGAGATGACGGAAAAAAAAAATTCAAATGAGCTATGGTAGTCCCTTTGAAACATCTTGTAGAGATCATAGAATCCCTATAAATTTTTATGAATGTGAAAGTGTTGAATGTAGATGTCCAAGTGTTTGTAGAGCGGCATGGGTTGTTGCAGAGGTAGTGGAACCTCCATGGGAAGCATAGAAACCATGTAAAATTATTGAAAATGTTGCATACCAATGGATGTATTAGATCCATGTATGGTTCTCTTTGTAATGGTGAATGAAGATCTGAGGGTAGAAAAATATTTGAACCCGTAGTAAGCTACAAACCCGTGTTCCGAAGGAGAGCGTACCTTCTCTGATACCATTGATCCGGATCTTGGGGGATGATACCTAGAATATTTGAATGCTGAGAGAGGAGGAGAAGAAATAGCCTCAAAGATGAAGTGGACTATGGATCGGCTATGAGAAAGACACAACATAGGCTATGAGAAAGACACAACAGCGAGATCTGGGTTGTGAAAATCCTAGACATAGAAATATAAAGTAAATATCCCACATGGAGGGGTGAGGCTCAAAGATGGTTCTTTGAGCCTCACCTCTCAAACTATAATAAGAAATGAACTCAAAACCAATAACTCAATAAAATAAGAGAAAGGTAGGATGTCAAAAATAATAGCTTACTTTATTGAGAAGGCATAAAGCCCTTTATATAATATTATTACAATGTGCCTTGAATCCATACCATGGAACAAACCCATGAGATACCAAATACCATGGATGGGTGTATTCTAAACTATGGGCTACATGGAAGATTCCAAAACCATGGATGGGAGAGGGTGGCCTCTCCATTTAATGCTTTTATGATGAATGGGATAGGGTGTAGAACCTAGATTTTCTAAGTAACCAATAATACATAAATTTGAAAGACATGCCATAATATCTAAGGGAATTAGTTACATACCTTATTAGATGACCTGGTGGTTACCATGATAGCTCCAATGCCTGCAACTGAAGGTGGGGGGGAAACTCTACACCCAACCAACCCCCATCCAATGGCTGAGGCCCCCGAGCCCCCAATAATTAACCCTATGCCAGAGCTTGCTTGCTTGCTTTCCTCTTTCTGTCAACCTATTTCTTCTTCCTTGGCTCCTCCAAAGCTCTCCTTCCAAATTTCCAAAAAGATCCCCCCTCTCTTCTTGTCCTCCTCCTTTTATATCCCCTTTCTTCCCTTTTTCTTAATTTATTTTAATGCAATTTGTTTTCCTTCATTTTTATTTCATATTCTTTTTTATTATTTACCTTTTTTTTTTAACATTTCATTATAAATATTCCATAAATATGCATACATGAGGGTTGTTACATACTCCCCCCTTCAGGAAACTTCATCCCGAAGTTATAATCTTCAAGCAATAAATACATTACTTATTCAATCAATCAATCAAGTAAATACTAGAATATATAGGTTGCTAGTACTATTGTGAAGTTAAGAGATTTATATGTGTGTCCACCACATAGAAGTCTCCAAACCACACTAATACAACCAAACTTCCTAAGTTACAACATGCTCTTAAGTAATTGCCTATGAGTCTAGTATGAAACCATAGCAACAATTATGCATCATACACACAGAAGCATTAGAAAATTAATTAATAAGTAATAACTGTGTATTTGTTTATTTCCTCTTTCCTTACTCACCCTCTCCCTGAGAATCATACCATCCGCCACCTCCATAAACCTCCCCTCCATCTCTGAATGGTCCTTCTCTCCATGGCACGGGCCCTCTATTGTAAAATGTTTGTGGATCACACAGTAGGCATCAGAAGTTCCCCGAGAAGTTCCCGTATCATTTCCACCCTCCCAACTTCTGGTAATAGTATGGCCTCATCGAAATTTAACCAGAATATGGGCCTCATCAGTGATAATCGACATATGGTTCTCGGTACCTCGATCCTGATATCAATATCATTATACCCCAGGAATCTCAAAAGGCTAGCCTAAACATCCCCCACCTGCACCCTCAAGGCACAAGCCTGAGGCATCAAAAGTCCTTCTACATAAACCTCCCTCCCAGTGAGTGTGCCTCTAACCGTGTACTTCTGGAAGAAGTCAAGAGTTGTTGGCATAGATTCCTAAGCCGACATCTTATAATTTCTTATCACATGGAAAAGGATTATACATCAATATGACCACGTATGTCAAGAAATATATAATGTATCTTTTCATTCTTATATTTTTTCTTCTAAGAAGGCATCACCAATATTTTAGTTATATCCATCTATATACATCAGTATCATACGCTCTTTATACTCCCTCTCGTAACAAGATTATATGATTTGATTCATGTTTAGATTTTATTTAAAAAGTAGGGGCTACTGCCAAGCATGTATCAAAATGAATTTTAAATAGTAGACATAAATGTTACTTTCAGGGTGAAAATGGTGAATATATCGGTGGTGGAAGGGTTGTTGACGGCGTCCACTTGGAAGCGAATATTCAGCTTGCAGAACAACTATTCTATCCTTGTTGTCTCCTTGGATGACCTAATTAGTTGAATATTAGTTTATACAATGTGGTATTTAATTTGTTAATACCAGACGTAACCAAATCTAACCTAATGTAACCGATGCAAGATATTAATTTATTAATTTATACCAGATGTAACCAAATGTAACCTAATGTAATTGATGCCAGATGTAACCGAATGTAACCTAATGTAACCGATGCCATATATTAATTTATTAATTTATACCAGATGTAACTGAATGTAACCTAATGTAACTCATGCCAGATGTTACTGAATGTAACCTAATGTAACTGATTCCAGATATTAATTTATTAATTTATACCATATGTAACGCAAGGTAATATATAAAAAAAAATCCAGAGAAATTATCTGCCTGTAGCATCCTTGGTTAGGTGACACCTCCACTGAAAATTGTCACTTGTCCCGTTGTAAAGTTCAAAGACTCGTGCCTTCCAGCTTCACTACAGTTTTGGAAGCAAGGTAATATAAAAAAAACTTGGATCTGCATGTTTACCTGAGATGGAATTTGAGAAAATCTCCCTCAAGCTGGTTCACAAGGAGACTGGAATTGAAATCCATTATAATACATTTGACACCCTCCAGAATTGATTGGTTCAACAAGTTTTAAACTGCAGAATGAAGTAACCCTTCAAGCAGGAGAATAAAAAAACAGGGATTGGGCCCGACACCTGAGAATCTATGGATCTGTGGATGAACGATTTGCTTTCTTATGCATCGACTTATCATCTCTCAGCATAATCGCATGAGGCCATTGGTGATGGTGGAACGGATGGTGTGCATCATGGACCATTCACTTTTGGTTTATGTGTGATTGGGAAATTATGTAACGTTGGGAAATTTCAAATATATTTTAATGGTAATAAAGAAGTAAAAAAATCAAAGTCAAAATCAAACATAAATATATTAATTTCATTCTTTATCATTTAGAATATTTTCAAATTTATATTATATAATAACAATTATAAGATTTCCACTTCTAATATTAAGTAATCAATCTTTTATTTTAAATTAAAATAAAATATTCATAATTCATTTCAAAACTTATTCGACGATGAGCATGTGCCTTTGGTGGAGGGTCTGGAAGACCTATCTCAGAACATTGTCCTAGTGTTTCCCCTTGGGGAACACTAGGTCGATTTTTGAAAATTGCTAATTTTATAAAATTCTCGCATGACTCGAGAGTTGACCACTAACTTAAAGATAACTAGAGAAACACTAGTTGTCAACTCGCTTTTCTGATTAGGTGCATAAACAAATAGATAACTGATATCTGAGATTTTTGAAAATTGCTAATTTTAAAAAATTCTTGCATGAATCTAAAATTGACCAATAACTTAAAGATAACTAGAGTGACACTAGTTTTCAACTCACTTTTTTTATTAGGTGCATAAATGACAGATAACTGATAATTACAAATTTAAAAGATCCCGCAAAAACACTAAAACCCCAATTTGAGGCACTATATGAAGGAATTAGGCCCCAGAAAAGTGTCAAAAAAAGGTACAATCAAAGGGTTCTGATTAGTCAATGCAGTGAACTCTTCAAAACACAACTTCCTATTAAATTTGATCCCAAACAGATAAACAAGTCAAAAGTTATGACCCTCGCAAATCCCTGCATTATTTCTTCTTCTTTTTTATTTCAACCCACGAAAATCCCTACATCATTCTCCTCTGGTTTAAAAGAACACAAATCCTACAAGTTACTGTCTTCAAATTGCTTCCACTTAACGGGATCTAGATTCAGCGAGTCTCCCTCTTTAATCCATGTACTATCTCCTGGTGTTAATCCTTCCCACTAGACCAGATATCGTTTATGTTGGCCTTGTCGAGTATGAAGGGTCTTTTTATCTAAAATATGTGCAATCTTTTTTCCATTTTCTTGCTCGGAATGGCCTGTTTCCAATCCACCTCTGCCTCAATTTCATCACCCAAGCTGCCCCCATGGAATATATGTAAATCAGAAACATTAAACACAGGGAAAATATCAATATCAGCTGGTAAATCGACCTTATAAGCATTGTCGTTAGTTTTCTTGAGAATCTTGCAAGGACCAATTTTCTTACACTTCAATTTGTGGTAGGTTCCTATAGGAAATCGCTCTTTCCATAAATAAACCATCACCAAATCACCTTCATTGAATACCTGATATCGTCGGTGAGCATATTTTATAATTTTGTTGTTCCTGTTACTAGCCTACAGCTTTTGTCTCACTTGTTGTTGTAACTATTGAATGTGTTATGTAAATGCTTCCCCATCATCATTGATTCTATCTCTAAGCAGTAGCTACACCAAATATAGGACACCCATAGGATTTATACCGTAAACAATATGAAATGGAGATTTACTTGTATATCTTTTCATTGAACTATTGTAGGTAAATTCTACTTGAGGTAAATCCAAATCCCACTGCTTGGGATTCTCTCCAATAGTGCTCCATAATAGGTTTTCCAAAATCAGATTTGCTACCTCGATTTTCCCATCTATTTGGGGGTGATAAGCACTGTTGAACTATAATTTAGTCCCCATTTTCTTCCATATAGTTCTCCAAAAATTACCCAAGAACCAAGTATCTCTATCAGAGGTAATAATTTTTGGAACACCATGCAATCTAGCAATTTCTGAAAAAAAAAAAACAAACAATTTTTCCACCCTGGATGCATCACTGGTTTTCTTGCAAGTAATGAAATGAGCCATTTTAGAGAACCTATCAACAAACATAAAAATAGAATCATCACCTTGTTGTGTGTTTGGGATCCCTAACACAAATTCCATGCTCAAATATTTCCATGGATTTGTGGGCACTAGTAATGGCATGTACAACCCTGTATTCTATGAGTGTCCCTTAGCCTTTTGAAAAATACTGCACCATACCACATACCTAGTTATATATTTTTTCATCTTCATCCAGTAATATTTATCTTCGATTAAGGCTAGAGTCTTATCCTTCCCAAAATTTCCTACCAAGCCACTACTATGAAGTTCTCTAATAATATTTTCTCTCATAGAACCAATTGGAATGCATAGTTGTTTTCCTTTGAAGAGGTAGCCATATTGCATAAAGTATTCACCCTAAATAAGATCCATGTTCCCAATGACTGGATTCTTCAACTGTTCCACAATCTCCCCAAAATCGTTATCAAACAGATAGACATCCTTCAATGCAACAAACCCAATTACTTGATTTCCCATGGTTGTCAAAAGAACAATGCATCGACTCAAAGCATCTGCAATCTGATTTTTCCTTCCTGATTTGTGCTTCAGAACAAAAGTGTATCTGTGTAAGAAAGAGACCCATATTGCATGTCTATTGTTCAATTTAATTTGGGTGTTTATATACTTTTATGCAATGTGATTGGTAAATAACACAAACTCTTTCGGCACTAAATAATGCCTCCAATGTCGCAATGCTTGCATAATTGCATAAAGTTCTACATCATATGTGGAGTAGTTCTTTCGTACCTCATTCAAATTTTCGCTAAAAAATGCAATTAGTCTACATGCTTGTCTAAGTACAGCTCCAATGCCTACATGTGAGGCATCACAGTCTACCTCAAACACTTTATCAAAATCTGGTAAGGCTAATATGGGTGCCTCAGTTACTTTCTTCTTTAGAAACTTGAAGCTTTCCCCAGCTTCATTGGTCCACTTGAATGTTGTGCCTTTGGTGCAATCTGTTATGGGTGCTACAATGCTACTAAAATTTCGATAAAAGGTGGCCATCCCATGAAAACTTCTTACTTATGTTATGCTCCTAGGACTAGGCCACTCCAAAATTTATTTAACCTTTTATGAATCCGTCTTGACTCCTTCTACTGAGACGACAAAACCTAGAAATACCAAAATTTCTTGTAGGAACCTACATTTCTTCAGGTTTGCATAAAGCTAATGTTTTCTCAACACATCCAATATAATATTTCAATGTTGCAAGTGATCTTATTTCTGTGATCGTCTTTGATCAACCCCATGAAGGTACTTGGCGCATTCGATAACCCTAATGGCATCACCATCCATTCATATAGTCCATCCCTGGTCTTGAAAGCAATTTTCCATTCATCCCCTTCGTGAATCCAAACCTGGTGGTATCCACTGCACAACTTGAAGTTTTACTAAAATACTTAGCTTCATCTAGCACATCCATCATGTCATCCAAGCATGGTATATGAAACCAATATTTTATGGTAATTTTATTGATTTCTCTGCTATCTATGCACATCCTCCATGTATTATCTGTTTTTGGAGTCAACAATGCTGGTACAGCACAAGGACTCATGCTCTCTCTTACCATACCTTTCTATATAATCTTTGTTACTTTCTAGTTGAGCTTTGCATGTTGTGTAGGACTCATCCTATAGGTTTCCTAAGTAGGTAAAGATGATCCTAGGATTAGATCATTGTGATGTTGAATATCCCTCTTCGAGGAATACCATCAGGTAGTTCATCGGGCATAGCATCAACATATTCTTCTAGTACCTTGGCCACTTCAGTAGGTATTGGTATGTCCTCCTTGGCTCCTTTTTGCATTATTAATGCATAGCGGAATCTAGTTTCCTTCATTTCCTTAACAAGCTCTCTTTCTGACAACATATTCTCAGCTTTACCTTCATCCTTAAGGGGCAATAAGACAACTTTTGATCCATCCTTCCAAAGGGCATAGGTATTATTTTCTCCATCATGCATGAATTTTCGGTCATATTGCCAAGACCTCCCCAATAACATATGACATGCATCCATCAGAATGACATCACACCATACTTCATCTTTATAAGTATTACCGATGGAAAACTTGATCAAACATATTTTATTAATGGTGACTTTGATGAAACATCTTTTATTAATGGTGACTTCATTCCCTTTTTTGAACCATGAAATTCGGTAAGGATGGGGATGTGTTTCTCAGCGTAATTTCAACTTATCTACCATCTCCTTGGAAACCATATTTTCACGACTGCCACTATCAACAATAACTTTACATACCTTTCCCCCGGAAGTGCACCTGGTTCGAAAAATATTTTTCCATAGCCATGAATCTTCATTGTTGCTATGATGTCTTTTCTCTTCTTCAAGAATCACCATTGACCTTTGTATCATGATATTCTCCCCCATATCGGGTGGGACTTTAGATTCAAATCCTTATTCTTCATTCCCAACTTGGACCAAGTTTAAACTAGGTTGTTTTCCTTGCTTCAGATCTTTCATGTTATAACTTGGGCATTCAAATGCTAGATGGCCCTCTACACCATGCCTAAAACACATATAAGGTCTTCCTCTACCACCACCATAGCCTCTACCCCTCTGAAATCCTCTTCATTGTGGTTGATTCAAGTTATCTTGTCGAGCATCTTCTGATTTCTCATCTCCTTGGGATGATTCCCCTCTTCCATAGTTAAAACCACCCTATGAGGCAAACGATGTACCCCTCCTTGCCCTTCAATTCCTTTGAGGAAATTGTCGGTTTTTCTTTTCCTCGGATTTTAAGGCTAATTGGTATGCCTCTTCCACGTTGTGAACCCTATGCATGCTCAATTCATCTTGAATAGAAAATTTCAAGCAATCTGTATACCTTGCAGATAGATGCTCATCAGTTTCATGGTGATCCACATGAATGGACAATGGATAAAACTCATGTGTGAGTTCCTCCATGGTGGACAAGTTTTGCTTCAAATTCTGAGATCTTCGAAAAAGGGTTTGTGCATAGTCTAAAGGAAAAAACATTTCTCGCAATTTTTTCTCCATCTTATTCCAAGTATTAATTTTTTATTTTCCCTTTTTTGTTCTTTCCTTGTCCACATGATCCCACCAGATCATGGCATGACCCTTCAACTTGGTGCATGCAAATTTCACCTTATTTTCCTCTGCCATAAGGTTCCATTCAAAAAAAAAATCCATGGTTTTCAATCAATCTATTATTCCTCTGGTTTAAGACTCCCTACATATTCTGAAACTTCTATTTTGATCCCATTATTCCTCCCTTATAGAGCCATGAGCATCCTAAATTCAAAAGGAAAACGCTCTAATTGTTCTTCTTCATGTTCTATATGTTGATTCGCATCTCCTTGGTATGTCTCCTCATCAGACACTTCTCTTCTTATTATTCTATGATTATCCAACATGTTTGTAAGATCCGCTAGTTGCCTTTAGAGTTTCTACATATCTCTATGCATGTCTGCAAGACTTGGTCTTCCCCTTCCTCTCCCAGCCATCTTCCTGCTCCTATACCAAATTATGTATCCCATAAACTTTAATTCATTCACGAGATCTAAAAACCATGCAAACACATGAGAGTGGAAAAATAACAATATTTTATTACTTCACCATTGTAACTATTACAATGGAGGTTCAACCTCTTATAACTGATATCTGATATTTTCAAAAATTGCTAATTTTAGAAAATTCTCGCATGACTCTAGAACTGTCCACTAACTTAAAGCTAACTAGATTGACACTAGTTTTCAACTCACTTTTCTAATTAGGTGCATAAACTAATAGATAACTGATATCTAAGATTATCAAAAATTGTTAATTTTAGAAAATTCTTACATGACTAAAACTGACCACTAACTTAAATCCAACTAGAGATACACTGGATTTCAACTCATTTTTCGGATTAGGTGTATAAACTAACAAATAACTGATAATTACAAGTTTAAAAGATCTCGCAAAAACACTAAAACCCCAATTTGAGGCACTATATGAAGGAATTACGCCCCAGAAAAGTGTCGAAAAAAGGTCTAATTAGAAGGATTTGATTGGTCACTACAGTGAACTCTTCGAAACGCGGCTTCTTGTTAAATTTGATCCCAAACGGATAAACGAGTCAAAAGTTATGACCCTCGGAAATCCCTGCATTTTTTATTCTTCTTTTTTTAATTTCAACCCATGGAAATACCTGCATCACTACCTTATCGCATAGAATTGTTGCGCCCAATGGATTTCCCAACTTTGGACATAAACTTATGTTATGTGTTATTTAACTTTACCCTATTATCCTTAGCCAATGTAATAGTTCAACACAAGGAAGAAAACCATGAACACAACACATGTGATGGGTACCCAAACTAGGTACCCACAAGTCTTATTATTATTGAAGAATGTACTACAATACAAAGAAGAGGAGGTCAGGCCAACCAGGAGGTCAAGCCAACCACCATAACAATACAAAGAAGAGGAGGTCAGGCCAACCACCACAACCCTGGTACAAAGGGGTTTTGGCACTTAGGTTGTGACCCAATTACAACAAAAAAACAAGTCTTCAATACTATCTTCTTGTCGCCTCTTTGTCTTCCTAATGCACCTTTTCCTACTCCTCCCAAGCCTGCCTACCCATAGCACTTAGCCTTCAATAACTTATCTTTAGGAGAAACCCTTCCATAAGAAAATCCTACCTTGTTCATTGGCTTACACGGGAGCATTCTTCCCTAGACCTGTAAAACTTGAACATACACTTCCTCAAAAGGATTCCTAATCATGTTCTTCACCCTTGTTGTCTACACAAGGATGCCACTTGCAAACTTGCTCTTTTAGTTCCTTGGATCTCTCAGATATTGGATGATATTCCTTGGTTGACAATCCCTTTGCCTCTTGGTTCACCCATTTTTATATAGGAGAGTTGCCTGTTTTTTCATGTTCTCCTTCCTAAGTGGGCACCCAATGCAACTGCCTTTGCCAATGTCTCTTTTGAGGAACTCGCCAGTGTCCACTTGTTCCTACTAGTGTACAATCGTTTTCCCCTTTTGGAGTGCCTTAGGGACATTTGGTCTTACATGTTCCTACCCAACATGCCTTGTTGATTGGGTATCCTTGGTCAGACTCTTTATTCTCATGCTACCCACTTCGTTGATCATGTTCCTTCTTTGTTGAACTTTCCAACCTTTTTTGCACGACCACCAAGTGCTATAGCTAACATGCCTCTACCCACAGCGAGGCTGCCTACTACCCATGTTGATGCCAATTGTCATGCATGCATGCCCAATCCATTTTCCATTGATGACTTGCATGTAAATGAGTGTTCCTTGTGTGTCAATCCTTTCCTTAATTGTGCACAAGTGTGTCAGTTGTTGATGCACTTGAGCCCAACAGGGACCAAGTTGGTGGGGGTCATCGCCTACCCTAAGGAAAGGATATTACAATATATGTGTGTGTTATAGCATATTCTATATATGTAATATAATTATAAATCTATATATATGTGTCTACCCATGTATATAAATACATAAATATCAATGTGACTATATACATAAACACGCACATACATACATATATCTATAATACATCTATAAATACACATGCATGAATAATGGAAAAATATGAAATAAAATTAACATAAATGAATCTGTGCACACTCATATACATGTATGTCTGTGGGAGCCAATTATATGACATCTAGTAGAAATATAAACCCTAGATGTCATTACTATTACTATACCTAGAGAAGATAAATTTTAGCATAGATATAAATTGATGTATTTTCCCTTTTCAAGAAAATTTGATCATGTGATTTTTACATTGGCCTTGTTTTACATATATACCTAGAGAAGATAAATTTTAACATAGATATAAATTGATGTATTTTCCCTTTTTCAAGAAAATTTGATCATGTGATTTTTACATTAGCCTTGTTTTACATATGCATAATATGATCAGCTATATGCACAAAGGTAAATTTCTTAATTAGTTTTAATGGTTGTAGATTAAATGTATAATTATTTTTATGAAGTATTTAACATAAGCATCTTCATTTCAATGGAGCCGTGGAGTTATTCATGTGTTCATAATTTTTGATAATATCCTCAAGTAGCGTCATTGCTAGACTAGACTAAAGTAGTAAATAGAAATATTACTCTTTAATAAATGTGCATATACACCTATGGTTTAACGATACTTTGTGCAAACGTTAATCCACTCATGTTAGTTAAATGCATGGAGCTTTTGTTTTTATACAATAACATAGTGTTAAATAGGTTAATGCACGGAAGCCTTTTCATTTTTATTATTATCATATCATTATTATTTCAACGTAACACAAATGTTAACATTGTGTTAGATAAGTAAATGCATGGCAGCCTTTTCATTTATATTATTATTATTTTAATGTAACACAAACGTATATAGCATTAATGAGGTGAATGTTTTTCACCATTTATTGAATGCATGTGTCTATATATATTTGGTAGCATTGAAATGATACGTAAGATAAGTATCTTCTCTGCTTTTTTTTTTATTGAAAAGAGTACATCTATGAAAAGCAGGCTCATTTTTTTTAATGTATCTTATTAGTCCCTACCTTTGACTACAAGGACTCTAGTAAGGGCTCCGTCGTTTTCTATATTAAGACTGCCCATAAACCAAAACATTAATCCTAAGTTTTTCATATGCATCGTTTAGCTCAACCAATCATATTGGTTGAAGCTTTTTTCCTACCAATTAGCAAATTAAACCTCTTGTTTGGCCGCAGATGGAAGCGAGGCCAAATTATTCTTTCACATTTACTATGTTTTCACTTCTATTTGTATGTTTCAAATTAAGCTGAGATATGAATATAAGACTTAAGTGGTCAATTTTTCCCTGAGCGGAATATGAGTATGGAAGGCAATATTATTTTTATTTTTATTAGTTCTTGTTAAGGTAGGGATTATAACAATCAATTGGTTGCTACTTTTGTATTAATAGCAAAAAAAGCCTATACTATTTTCAAATGTTTTGAAATAATTTTATATTAAATTTAATATTTTGAAATTAAATTTTTTTTTTAATATTTGAAATTAAAATTCTTGTTTTATCATTGGCTAAAACTAATAAATTGACAATATATCCATGGTGGAATATGAAATTGTCAGAAAACAAAAATAATTAAATATTTTAAATATTTAAAAAAATTGTTAAAATGCCACTTAATCTTTTGTACCACTATTACATTAATTAATCAAAGTACAAGCCCATTACTGAAGCTCCCATTACAGCAGCCTCTACACAACCAAATCTCCTCGCACGTACAGAAATGCGAGAAATTTATGAAGTGGGTTTTGCTTTTCTGCCCGTCATTTGTCATTTTTTACTTTCTCATCATGGTTGACTTCGATTTTTCTTTGCCCCAGTAAGATTTCTGGTAGCAAAGTGATCACGGAGTTTATATTCTTTTCTTCACTATTTCTTGGGATGCGGGTAGTTACCAAAATTGGTGCTGTAATTTACGTTTAACGAAAGAACTTGAAAGCATTTCACAAGGGAATTTTTTCAGGGCTCTTGAATGGATGTGAAGCTAGCATCCAAAATTTGGAAGATTACAAAGGAATTTGTGAATATTGGAGAATGAATGACTATTTAAGAATGTTTCCAGTTAGAAAACATTACCACCCAAATTAAGATTTCTACAATGCTTTTTTAGTACAAGTTTCTTATAAAAAAATCAGTATATTAGCCATTTAAGGAAACGACCAAAACTTCATAAACCGAATTTGAGGAAAAAAGAAAAACAAAGGTGGAAAAATTATGCAAAGAGCACTAAATGTAGAAATAGGGTTACCGGACATTGTAGAAAGCAATGAAGACTTAGATTCAAACTTTTAAGAAGGCTTGTCCCCATTGTCTCTTTGTCGATTTCACTTCCAAGCTTTGAGAAACAGAACTATTATAGTATTAGAGGATCCATGGATTACAACTAAAGAATTTCTTCTACTATTTTATATTTTTTTTAGTTCATTTTGTTATATTTTTTATGGTTTAAAATTTTCAAAAATATATCAATTTTTTAAGTAGAGACTAGCTACTTTGCTGCTATTTCACTTGTTATTCAACAAGCGAAACCAGCGTTGCAATGCCCCTATAAGTCTCGGACCTACAAAAAGGGAAAATGTCAGGATTAGTCACTGTAAATGAAGAACTATCAACGTATAAAGATGGCCATGTGATGTGCGTTGAATGCCCAGGAGCGGGTTATGGCCCGACTAATACCAACATTTCCTTCCTATAGAAACTTCTATGTAGCATCGAATATCAACATTCATTTTATTTTAAGCTCATAACTATTAGTATTACTACCTTGATTACCATTAAAACATATGAGCTTCATGAACATGTACAAATTCTTGGGACAATATATGCATATGTATAACTACTTATGGTAAAATGACTTGCCTTAGTCAGAACTCACGGCTTGCCCTTTTTCCCTTACCTGATCGTATATCTCTTGGTTAATGTGTTATTAATTACTAGCTTAAGTGTAGCCGTCTAGAATGGATGAGTGGAGTAGCCACTCTGCAATGATATCTTTTTGGGAGCATAGCTTTAGAATTTATCTTTATTTTTGTAAGATTAATGATTTGATATTTATTTTTTTGACAATTTTAATGATTTTGAGTGGGTGATATTGGTGATTATGATGGTATTGATTGAATTATGATTATTAATTTAATGATGTAGATAATGTTGGTCGTGGTATTGTTTTGATGACATTGTTTATATTAATTTGATGGTATTAATGATTATGTAGTGATATTTATTGATATTGATGACATTCATTGATAATGATTTGTTTTGAGAATCCATATAATGTTGTGATATTGATTTGATGGTATTGTTAATTGTTGTTGATTTGATTGTTAACGAGGTTGATTGATAAGAATCTGATTGATGCTCTTGGTAATGTTGTTGATATTGATGATATTGATGATATCGATGATAATAATATTTCAATAATATTGATTTCAAGGTGATATCAATTCCCTTGATGGTTCAATGTTGTTTATGCTCTTGATGATATTGATGATTTGATGTTAATTCTTTTAACAAATTGATGTTATTGATGCTCGTATTATATTGTTTCCCCTAGTAATATTGATGCTTTCAATGATATCAATGCTATTGATGTTTTTTATAGTATTGATTATCTTAATGATATTGATTATTTAAGACCTTGGTGATATTGGTAATTTAAAGATGTCAATGATATTGATGACATAAATGTTATCGATTTGTTGATATTAGTTTGTTTGGTGATGATGTTGTGATTTGATATTGAATGATTTCATGATGTTGGTTGATGATATTTCATGATATTTTTGGTTGATTTATGATTATTCGAAGATGATGTGGTGATTTGATATTGATTTGTTTGATGATAATATTAATTGATGATGTTCTATGATGACGTTGGCTTATTGATGATTATTTAATGATGATGTTGCAATTTGAGATTAATTTGTTCATGATAATGTTACTTGATTTAGGATGATGTTTTGATTTGTTGTAATGATGTTGGTTGATTGATGATGATTTGATGACAACGTCATGATATGATATTGGTTTGTTTTATGGTCATTGATGTTGGTTGATTGATGATGATACCATGGTGATGTTTTGATTTGATGTTTGATGATGATTCTATGGTAATAATGGTGTTGATTTGATTTTTTACTTAATGATATTGATGATAATTTGATAATGTTAATTATATTCATGGCATTCATGAACTAGATGATATTGATGTTTTGTTGATGATCTTTTGGAGATTTGATGATGTATATATAATATTGATTTATTGATTACTTGATAATATTGTGATAGCATCAATGGTTGTCTTGATTTTGCCTAATTTTCCACATGTGTAATCTGGTAGGGTGAATGGGAAGGCCAATAGACATCCTTGGAAGGTAGTTGTTCACCTTGAGATATTAGAAAAGAGATTACCTGCGTTGTGCTTGGGGTATGGCCATTGTTGTATTATTGAGAAATTTTGCCTTGAGCAAGAGAATTATCTTAATAGTAAATTTGTGGGAGTAGTCTAATAACTACACTAACCTATTTTATATGGGTAAATGAGGCTAAGAGTGTTCCTGGCCAACCAAGGTTACTAATGATCATTCATTCTTGACAATTGTTTTCTTTGGGTTCTTGGGATGCCATTCTTGAGTATTATGTCTAACATATCCTAGGGTATTCATTAGGGGCTAAAGTGGTGAATAAAGTGCTTACATAGGAACTTAGATGTTGATATGATTTCTAACCAACTAAGGGTATGAAAGAGGGACTTTGAGTGGGTGTTCTTGTACACCATAACCCATGGGGTGTTGGAGTGTTGTAAGTCCAAGAGCCTCTCCACCACGTTGCGACTAATCAAAGGGATGCTTAATTATTATTTTGGTATGTTAAACAAATTGGATGATATAGTTGAGTATTTAGTGATTTATCTTACATTCTTTTGATGTTGATCCCATACTCTAGTTGCAGCACCTAGGTTCAAGTGCCTATGTTGATTGGGTGGAAGGACAACCCTTGGATGTGATTTTCCTCCAAGTTCCTACTTTTGGTGTAGAGGTTTGAACCAATGGGTGGAAGGACAACCCGTGGATGTGATTTTAATTGTGAGAGCTTCTTCAAGGAAATAAATACATGATGCAATTGCATGTTTAATAAGAAGCAAAAAGAATATGGTTATGTGGGGCAATGCAAAACATGTTTTCTAGCAAAGGGATACACTGCCAAAATGAACTTTATTAGTTTTTTTTGGCACTAACATCTACTTATAATCGAAAGTGGATCAAATGGACGCGAAGATGAAAGTTCTTCATGAAAAGCTCAGAGAAGAAATATTCTTTGAGAAGGATTTGTAGTTGAAGGATATAACACATGGTGTGTTGGTGGTGATGATGACGACAACGATGATGATGAAGATGGTGAGGATGATGATGATGATGATGATGATGATGACGAAGAATATGATGATGATGAAGATGATGATGATGAAGATGATGATGATGATGATGACGATGACGAATATGATGAAGATGAATATGATGATGATGAATACCATGAAGATGGTGATCACTATGATGATGATGATGAAGATCATGATGTTGCTACTGATGATGATGAAGATCATGATGTTGCTACTGATGATGATGAAGATCATGATGTTGCTGCTGATGATGATGATGAAGATCATGATGAAGATGTTGTTGTTGATGATGATGATGATGATGATGACCATGAATTTGATGGTGATGACGACGACAACGATGATGATGAAGATGATGATGGTGGTGGTGACGACAACGACAACGATGATGATGATGATGATGAATATGGTGATGACGATGATGATGATGATAATGATGATGAATATGATGATGATGATGATGATGATGATGATCACCACATGATGTCTAACATATCCTAGGGTATTCATTAGGGGCTAAAGTGGTCAATAAAGTGCTTACATAGGAACTTAGATGTTGATGTGATTTCTAGCCAACTAAGGGTATGAAAGAGGGACTTTGAGTGGGTGTTCTTGTAAACCATAACCCATGGGGTGTTGGAGTGTTGTAAGTCCAAGAGCCTCTCCACCACACTGCAACTAATCAAAGGGATGCTTAAAATTATTTTTTTTGGTATGTTAAACAAATTGGATGATATAGTTGAGTATTTAGTGATTTATCTTACACCATTTTGATGTTGATCCCCTACTCTAGTTGCAGCACCTAGGTTCAAGTGCCTATGTTGATTGGGTGGAAGGACAACCCTTGGATGTGATTTTCCTCCAAGTTCCTACTTTTGGTGTAGAGGTTTGAACCAATGGTTGGACATCAAGAAGGTGAAGGACTACAAGTAACTAATGTTCCACTGCTACAATTGATTTTTCTTTGATAAGCTATCTAATTATTTAGATATGATGAATTTACTAGATTATTTTAGTTCTAGTTGATTTTCTAGATTGCTTAGATGTGATTAAGTTAATTGCTAGGAATTAAATGGAAAAAAATATGTAGGTGTTAGTAGGTAGCACCCGCCCAACCAACATTGCTAGGAAGGGCTATTATGATTCCAAATTTGTTGTTGGGCATGATCAAACAAATCTTCGTGGAATTTTGAGGAGGAGCACAAGGGGCCATACAAGTATGGCTATGAGTTGGTTGAGTTTAATCATTTTTATTTATATTCCAAGGATGATTATCATAGAAATCCAAAGTCATTATTAGTGGAAATGAGACTTTTCACTACATGTAATCCAAGAAAAAAAAACTCAAGACCTTGGATTAGAACCAGACCTAGCAATTGTGTGAGCTTCTTCAAGGAAATAAATACATGATGCAATTGCATGTTTAATAAGAAGTAAAAAGAGTATGGTTATGTGGGGCAATGCAAAACATGTTTTCTAGCAAAGGGATACACTGCCAAAATGAGCTCTATTAGTTTTTTTTGGGCACTAACATCTACTTATGACTTGAAAGTGGATCAAATGGATGCGAAGATGAAAGTTCTTCATGAAAAGCTCAGAGAAGAAATATTCTTTGAGAAGGATTTGTAGTTGAAGGGATATAACACATGGTGTGTTGGTTGGAGCTGGATTCTTTTATAGATTGAAGCAATCCTAGAGGATATAGTACTAGTGGTTTGAAAAATATGTTATGGGACAAGGATTTGTAAGAAGTTATGTTGATCTTATACGAGTCATGATATTATTGTGATTAGTGAAAATAATAAATTATTTAAGGTGACAAGTATCAATATCCATGTGATTTAGACATGGAGGATTAATTATTATCAACAAAATAAAATTTGTGGAAAACATATATTTGATCTTTTTATGATGGAGAAGTGTAAACTAGTGTTTAACCCATCCCAAAGGATATGGTGAGGATATGGTGAGGATATAGTGAGTGCAATATCCTTGGTATATTTATATATGCAATGTTGTGTATAAGAATAGAGATTCCACATGCCATAGGAGTTGTAAGTAGGTAAATGGAAAATCTGGAAAATCTAGGGATAGATCATTGGACTTTTGTCATGACACCTCACAAATCCAGAAATGGTCCAAATTTCTTACACATGAGGTTTAGCTTAATTAGTTTGTGTGGGGTTTAGTCTCCAAGGGGTTATGGGTTCAAATCTCATAAGAGGATTTAAAGGTGGAGCAACTATATTCTTGATAATCAAGATATGGCCAGAAATACATCCATTCAAGTAATACATATTCAAAATATTAATTCTTCCTAACCACAAGGATATACACTCCTTTTATAGTCACAATTACCATTTCTCATAGGGTCCATTAAAATAAAATACACATGAATGGAGTTTTTATGTGTTGGAAAGTGCAAACGATTTGTAGGTATTGAAGGTTTTAAATTGTGGGGTTTCTCCATTCCAAATCCATAGTGGGGTATGCTCTATTTAATACACATAAAATTTATAAATTGAGCTAAAAAGTGTTAAGAACTTCTAGGCTTACATATCGGGCAATCGATCGAGGACTGAGCAACCCTAAGGATTTTAGTAGTCCTCGTATACAGTGATAAGAGCTCGGGAGATTGGGAATGTTTTAAATTGGGGGTATAATAATAGCATAACTTTATTGCAACAGATAAATATATAATCTTCAAATGCAATCCTCTACCCAGTTCTTGCAATCTAATTGACTACTATTTACTCTTCCACATTGAATTTTGATTCTAGTTTACAAACCATGTAGATTCGCAATATATTATCGGTTCATATACAATGGAGTTTACAATTGCATAGGAATGGAATTTTTTTAGAGAAAAAAACCGTTGGATTGGTGGAGTACAAGATTTGTAAGATTAAAACACTTACATTCGACATAAATGAGAAAATCTCAGCATTTGATAAACAACAGAAGTTTAAGTTTGAAGTAGTCGAGTAGGCGATAGGGTAGACAGAAGAGTTATGAAATCTCAATTAGCGATAGGGTAGACAGAAGGGTAGACAGAAATCTCAACTGGCTAATATAGTCAGTCCATCCACAACTTGGCAAGTCCACCTGCAGTTGTTTGAAGGCTGTAGTTTCTTCACAAAACATGATTAGTTCCGCACACTCAAAAGAACTAGCTGCTTCGTTATCTATTTTACTTTGAACAGAAGAACACACTCAAAAGAACTAGCTTCGATATCCAGATGAAGAAACTTTGGTCCCAGCCATTGGATTTGATCGGCATGAGCTGCCATTAAAGGTGATTGAATCACAATTGTCTTCATATTCATTACCAGCTGAAACAATCAGTTTTTCTTTCCCAGCGCCATCAGGATTTGTTCGTTCTTCTATCGATTTCTGAGAAGAAGACTTTCTGTAAATTCGACATAACACCATATCCACCTTCTTTATCTGCACATGCCACTTACAATTGTTCAGAATCTATGTACCAGGAAAAGCGAGGTGCTTCATTTATCTAGGTGGCTGAGAATAAATAACATATAATTAAAAAAACTTATTTGATCACCTTGGACGGGGACGAGCTCAAATCTGGCATCTTATACTCGTTCATGATCCACTCAGTTCTTTCCCCAAGCGGCGCTCTACCTTTATAAAACACCAGAATTTTCTTGAGACCGATGCACTGACCCAGCTCGTTGCGAACTGCTCTGTCTGAACCAGTGGCCTTCCAGTAACCCGACTTCGTCAATCTGTTGGGCCGAGGGCATTTCTTATTATTATCTTTTGGAACGAAGAAGAACCATTGCCTCTCCCCAGCGTCACTAGCCAAAACTTCAAGAATTCATTTGCATCAATATTAAGTGAAAAATCAGTTTCAAGTTAGGAACAAGCAGAGATTGATTTATTTTCAACCTGATATTCACTAGGAATCAGAGAATAGAAATTGTCTAGTCCTAGGAATCTAAGAATAGCAGAGAATAGAACCCTAGTGGAAAGGAAAACATTGTTTTGCCCAACCAACTATACTGTCTCCTTGGAGACTAGAAAAGAGTGATCTACCTGGTAACTCCCAGGTTCATATCATATCAAATTCAAACCAGGGAAGAAGCAGATCAAATTAACTATACCTGGTAACTCCCATGGATCATATTGATACAAATCCAAGGTTGGTATAATTATATCGAGGTTTGGTTGGTGACCGCCTTGGACGCGTTTCTTGAGATAGAAACCCAGCAGTTCCTCTTCTGTGGGATAGAATCTGAAGCCTGGAATGACCGTGAACTCTTCCTGCACCGCCCCATCGTTGTGAATTTCTTCCATGTGATCTGTTTGGAGGATCCAAACCGCTTATACAAATTGCCTCCACATGTTCTCTATAAATACAGAGATTTCACTGGAAATGCGTCTACAAAAGTTAGAAAATTGTGTTCATTGACGACGACGTTGGCTTGATTGAGATTTCAGGAGGAAATGTAAGGGATTTGAGAAAAAAGTTCCACGCGCATGGGGAGGCGGCCGTGCAAACAACTCTTTTAAAAGTGTGGTAGGAACACTCTTCAGCCGCCGAGTGCACTTCTTTCCGCCGCGTAGTGATCGTGTTAGAAAATGTAGTTATGTACTCATCATGTCGGAAATTTCGATGAAGTTGCATGACCACTAACAATAATAACTTAATAATAATAATTTATTAAATAATGATAACTTTTTACTAACAATAATAGTTTAATAGATGGGTTTGTTTAAGTGGGATGTTATTTGTCCATGGATGGAGTCTAGACACTCTGTTTGTGGAATGGAGTGTTAGTGGAAGACTTGTTAATAGGGTCTAGCTTAAATGGTTATGGGATGGAATATTATCATCCCCACATAGATTTTATGGAATGGATATGTTAAAATCATATCCAATATATGGTTATCGCATGAAGAGAAAAATAATAATGTTACTTATGAAAATATGCATTTAAAAATGGGGTGGCAGGTGTGGGAGGAGGGGGGGTCTTCTTTGACCCCAGAGGAAATACAAAGAAAACCTTCTTCTAGAGTTTGGGTAAAGAAACAAACAATATGGTTGAATTGCTTACTCTGCTTCAAAGGTCAATCCTACTTAACAAGATGGGAATCAAGGAAGTCTTCATTATAGGGGATTCGAGGGTCAATCCTGCTTAACAAGATGGGAATCAAGGAAGTCTTCATTATAAGAGATTCGAGGATCATAATTAAGACTATGATCTCCATAAAACCACTCAAAAACATCAAGCTAAACAAAATTCAGAAAAGAGTTTGGAAGAAAGCTTCTTCCATGTTCTCAGTTGCAACAATGTTGAGGCAGATAAGTTGGCAAACATTGCCTCAACGAGACCTGGAGGATTTATTCAATTCTCAAACGACAAAAGAAACTATGAACCAATTCCTTAGCAAAGTCATCCAAAAGATTGTCATAGGCGGGGTGATTGGCCTAAGCGAGACCAAACCTTTGATGAACCAAATTAGAAAGAGGTTCGATCTAATGAGGAAAGGTGGCAGTCTTGAAAGCAACGTGCCTTCCCCTCTCGATCTTCCATCAAGACAGTTGGTGTCAATACGGAGGATGCTTCATGCAAATGGTTTATTAAATGTCCTAGCTTTCGTATACATTCTCTCTCTCGATTGTGTGATGTTGATGGGATCAACTTTAATTAGAATGAATGGTTTGCAGGGTGCGTTAATGGTTATTTTCCCTTCCCACGAGCAAAACTCTTTGGACGTTATCATGTTGGTGCATGCGATCTCGCTTGCCAAGGGTGACAGATTTCTTGGCGATAGATTTCTTAAGTATGATCAGCCAGTTTTAGCAATGATGAGGTGCATTTCCATATGTGAGGGTGGTACACCTAGGGGAATTATTGTGCGAAGAGGCTCAAAGTGCATAAATTCGAGATGGATTCGACACCATACCAACAGTGAAGGAGCCTGGATTTCTTTATAGCTAGAGGATCATTCTAAGGGCATTTCTAGGTTCGAGGGGAAGGGCGTGTTCTAGGTCATTTCCCTCTGATACGCAGACATGGATAGTGATAGCTAGGTTGGCGGTGAGGAGTGTTGTGTCAGGCGAAAGGTGAGAAAATTGTTAGCGAGTGGTCATCGGTGATGAAGGAAAGTGCGGCTGCTGAGTCAAGATGTGAAGAACCAAGACCATCATTCAGAAAGTTGGTTGGATGATGAAGACCAAATCTAAAATGTTGAGCATGGGGATGTGAAGAATTTGTTGGCCATTCTTGGGTCCAATTATGAACACCAACAAGCCCATTCTATTGAACTGGAGACCAAAATATCAGATATGGAGGCTATTGTGAAGTCACTCCAAATGAAGCTGAAAGAAAAGGAAATGGTGGAAGAATCCACCTTTCGACTGCCATTGCCTAAAATTGAAGATCATGTTCCATGGAACTTCTTATTAGTGCTTATGTGTTGTCATTATGGGAGGTTGCTAGGCCAGTTTGTTAAAATCTTTAGCTATAAGTATTTTCAAGTTAGATGCAGGCGTAATCAGTCCCTTTTTGTTGTAAAGACAGATAGAACTCAGCAATGTTTTATTTTCAGGCCAATGACCTATATACTAGTTAAACCTGTGGTATACTAATGTAATTTTGTTGAGTGTTCTCCCTCTCTTTTTAAAATAAAAATCTTATCCATTTTTGTCCAAAAAAAACTATGTATATAAAAAATACGATTTTATTGATTGTTAAAATATTTATATTTACATTTTAACAAAATCTCTATGTGTGTGTGTGTCAATTGAGTGTAGATCGGGTGGTTGGGAGGAATGTTGTGTAGACCTTAACAACGGTCACCAGTATATATATATATATATATATATATATATCTTAACTTTGGTTGTACCAAGGGCTAAGAGGGATCAAATCCTTTGAGGTGCAAACCATTTTTATGAGTTAAGATGGATCTATGCTAGTGTGTGTGTCAGGGATAATTTTAAGAACCCCCCTCAAATTTATATGTATAATAAATGGGCGAATCTCCCTGATATATTGGAAAATTTGAAGGCTATTGTATCAATAATATAATATGTATATATAATTTTTTGGCTAATCTTTCATTCTATTATAGAATCTTGTAAAATCTTGGCGAATCTTTCACAAAATTTTAAGATATTGTAAAATATTGGCGAATATTTCACTGAATTATAAAATATATTAAAAAATTGGTGAAGCTTTCTTCGAAATATAAAACCTTGTAGAAGACTCAGCTTTTTATTATGTAGATTACTATGGTAGTGCAATAGAAGAGCATATACCAAAGCTCAACTCTAGACTCTCTCGACTAGAGTTATCGAGACCCACAAACCATTATTAGAACATGAAGTCTTATCGAGACCCACAACCTCAATATAGTGTATGAATTCCCAATTAGCTTATTTTCCAAACATCTCTTTTTTAAGCTACCCTCTAAGAAAAAAATAACCTGCCTACTTGTTTATAGATACAAATACTACTTTTTCCTTTCTTTTGTTGACAATCAAAATCTGAATTATGTCATTTAATTCAACATTTTAGGAGTTAATTGGAAACTTACAAGGGTTATTAGAAATAAGAACATACACTAATAGGAATAGAAAGCACATTAATGCGTCATCATGCATATCATTAGAACTACTCTATTAAAGACTACTTCTTCTCAGATAAACTGAGGTGGTGTTTGTATCCATGTCCTTGACATTTTCAAAAGCATGCAAAATGTTGTAAAACCGGTTTAGCATCATCATTGAATGAAAAATACAAGATATCAAATAGCAGAATGTCTACATCTCAGGTCAAATATGCCTTGTGCATATTATATATAATCATAATGGAAATGAAGTATCATGTTCCAACTAAATCATATATTCATCATACATAACTAGATCCATTTATGGATGATGATAGCAATTACACATCAAAACAAATCACCAAAAAACATCTAACTTCTTAATGACCCTTAAAAAGAACAAAATACCGTAAAACAAATACCAAGCCCAACAAATTTAGGTTACATATTAAATTGACGAACTTGGAAATGCAAATAAAAAAATCTACCAGTCACGAGCTTCTGAATACAAATAAAAGAATCTACCAGAATGCTTTGGAAAACTCTACAAGAAGATAGTGGCAAAATAATTACCATTCCACTATAGCCCCACCATTATAATAAGTGTGCATTTATTTAAACTACAAATGTCCCAAACATCAACAATAATAGACAAAAAATATGAACATAGACACTCTCATGCATGCCTCAGGTCCAATATCAATTATAGAGCAAGATCCTAATAAAAGCATATTTTAAACCATTGGGTCCAATTTAGTTTGAATATATAAAAACCACGTGGGCACCTCTCCATCAAGAGTAGCAGCCATTAATAACGTATAAATGTCATTTGATGGTTTAAACACAACAAGGCATAAAATAAATGATATCTTTTGAGCTCTATAATGCTTTCACAAAACCAATATTCCTAGGATAGATAAAAACCCGAACAACAGCGAATCATCCCTAAGAATCAAGACTGCCCTAGAATTCAACAAGCCTTAAAAAGCATCCATGATAAAAAGAATGATAAAAGGCAAATTTACAGTATAATAATCTATTATAGTAGCATATAAAAAGAATAAAAAGCATGCTACATTAATGATTGGATAAAAAGCATGATCTGAGTCTGTATTCTCTGATAAATTGCATGTGCGGTATGCCCCTTCAATCCCTAAGACTTTTGCAATGGAGATTTTGCATGGAGATTAAAATGTTGAGAAAACTAAGAATGAAAAGTGGAATCACATAAACCAAAAACTTCACTATGCAAGTGGAATTCGATGTGGGTGAACCATGAATAACTACAGCCATTATATAGGACAAAACTGCCCCTGATTTTCCCTCCAATATTGGAAATTGAGGGCACAAAGAAGGTATCGACATGAAATTGACTAAAAATCCGAGCAAACGCAATCATATTCCTAAATTACAGGGAAAATGGAGGGTAAAATAACCCTTGGGAGCCTCCATTACTGAAAATCAGGGGTGAAGGAACGATTCCACTGGAATCTCTTTAGAAATTGGGAGCAAAAGACAGATGGGAGGGAGATTTTGCTAGGGAGAAAAAACAGTTCTTTTCATTTTCCTCATTAATATGTGGGAGACTATTCATTTTGGATTTATTTATTTTCTAATAAATATTGGATGAATATATTTCAACTGAAAAAACCGTTTCCATATAAGAAAATAGCCCACTAAATTTCCATAAACCCCTTAATTTAGCCCCTAAAATTATACATGGTGTGTGTGTGTGTGTGTGTGTGTGTGTGTGTGTGTGAGGAATTATAAATTTATTCGAGGGCATTATACACCTCTGAGTATGGTTTCTTGTACAAATTGTTTCAAGTATTTTTGTTTTGGAATGAAATGGATTTTTTATTGCACCTAGATTAGCGAGGTGCTCTACAACCCACTATGGGGGAGATGTTGTAACAAGTAACATTGTGTAACATTATGTAACATGTGGTTCCCATGAAAAAATAAATAAAAATGTAAATGATGTCATTTTAAACCAAAAATATTAAATTATATTGATTAATGTTTTTCTTAATGTGTAAAACGTTTCAGATAAAACAAATTACACCTCAAGAAATTGATTTACTTAAGAGTACACTTTCTAGCATACATTACAATCAAAAGAAAAACTTTAAGAGAAATCTCCATTACAAAGTCCATCAATCCAATGGATTGGTGCAATCCATATAAGGATGACTACTTTTATTTTAAATTGTCTATACTTTATTAATATATAGATAAGTAAAATGTTTTATTGTGAATTGTCAATCCATTGCCAACTGATAAAATGCATGTGTGTGTATTCATTTACATGTACATATAAATTAAAATAAATAAATCAGAAATACCCCTTCATAAATTTGTCTACCTAAATTTAAATGTTATCAAATCAAATATGATAATTTAACAAAAAATATTTAATTGCAACGAATACACATAATTGTTATGAAGTAAATATGCGGTAATTTATTTGTTGGATTCGTGTGATATATTTATTAAAGTTCGATTTTGATTATATATAGAGAGAGAGAGAGATAAGAATACATGAAATTTCTTAGGTTTTAAATGAATGGAATTTTAAATTGAAAATTGATATACATTTATATAAATGTGTTTTGCAATTTAGTTAATTTGAATTTGAATATATTATAATTTTTCTTTTAAATATTTTTTTTGGAGCCTACATGTGATAGACGTGACACATCTCACTCACTTGGTTGTAGGAAGGGCCTCTAGGCCCAATTAATATATAGATAAGTAAAGTGTTTTATTGTGAATTGTCCATCCATTACCAATTGATAAAATGCATGTTTGTGTATTCATTTATATGTGCATATAAATTAAAATAAATAAATCAGAAATATCCCTTCATAAATTTGCCTACGTAAATTTAAATGCTATCAAATCAAATATGATAATTTAACAAAAAAATATTTAATTGCAACGAACACACATAATTGTTCTGAAGTAAATAGGTGGTAATTCATTTGTTGGATTAGTGTGAACACGTGAAATTTCTTAGGTTTAAAATGAATGGTATTTTAAATTGAAAATTGATATACATATTTATAAATGTGTTTTGCAATTTAGTTAGTTTAAATTTGGATCTCGCTTGCCAAGGGTGATAGATTTCTTAAGTATGATCAGCCAGTTTTAGCAATGATGAGGTGCATTTCCATATGTGAGGGTGGTACACCTAGGGGAATTATTGTGCGAAGAGGCTCCAAGTGCATAAATTCGAGACGGATTGGACACCATACCAACAGTGAAGGAGCCTGGATTTCTTAATAGCTTGAGAATCATTCTAAGGGCATTTCTAGGTTCAAGGGGAAGGGTGTGTTCTGGGTCATTTCCCTCTAATACGCAGACATGGATAGTGATAGTTGGGTTGGCGGTGAGGAGTGTTGTGTCAGGCGGAAGGTGAGAAAATTGTTAGCGAGTCGTCATCGGTGATTGTTAAACTATGCATATCATTAGAACTACTCTATTAAAGACTACTTTTTCTCAGGTAAATTGAGGTGGTGTTTGTATCCATGTCCTTGACATTTTCAAAAGCATGCAAAATTTTGTAAAACCGGTTTAGCATCATCATCGAATGAAAAAGACAAGATATCAAATAGCAGAATGTCTATATATCAGGTCAAATATGCCTTCTGCATATTATATATAATCATAATGGAAATGAAGTATCATGTTCCAACTAAATCATATATTCATCATACATAACTAGATCCATTTATGGATGATGATAGCAATTACACATCAAAACAAACCACCAAAAAACATCTTACTTCTGAATGACCCTTAAAAAAACAAAATAGCGTAAAACAAATACCAAATCCAACAAATTTGGGTTACATATAAAATTGACGAACTTGGAAATACGAATAATTTTTTTTACCAATCACGAGCTTTTGAATACAAATAAAAGAATCTACCAACATGCTTTGGACAACTCTACAAGAAGATAGTGGCAAAATAATTACCTTTCCACTATAGCCCCACCATTATAATAAGTGTGCATTTATTTAAACTACAAATGCCCCAAACATCAACAATAATAGACAAAAAATTTGAACATACACACTCTCATGCATGCCTTAGATCCAATATCAATTATAGAGCAAGATCCTAATAAAAGCATATTTTAAACAAATGGGTCAAATTTAGTTTGAATATATAAAAACCATGTGGCACCTCTCCATCAAGAGTAGCATCCATTGATAGCATATAAATGTCATTCGATGGTTTAAACACAACAAGGCATAAAATAAATGATATCTTCTGAGCTCTATAATGCTTTCACAAAACCAATATTCCTAGGATAGATAAAAACCCTAACAACAACGAATCAACCCTAAGAATCAAGAGTGCCCTAGAATTCAACATGCCTTAAAAAGCATCCATGATAAAAAGAATGATAAAAGGCAAATTTACAGTATAATAATCTATTGTAGTTGCATATAAAAAACATAAAAAGCATGCCGCATTAATTATTGGATAAAAAGCATGATCTGAGTCTGTATTCTCTAATAAATTGCATGTGCGGTATGCCCCTTCAACCCCTGATATTTCTGCAATGGAAATGTTGCACGGAGATTTAAATGTTGAGAAAACTAAGAATGTCAAGTGGAATCACATAAAGCGAAAACTTCACTTTGCAAGTGGAATCCGATGCGGGTGAACCATGAATAACTGCAGCCATTATATAGAACAATATTGCCCCTGATTTTCCCTCCAATATTGGAAATTGAGGGCTCAAAGAAGGTATCAACATGAAATTGACTAAAAATCCGAGAAAATGCAACCATATTCCTAAATTATAGGGAAAATGGAGGGTAAAATAACCCTTGGGATCCTCCATTACTGAAAAACAAGGGTGAAGGAATGATTCCATTGGAATCTCTTTAGAAATTGGGGGCGAAAGATAGATTAGAGGGAGAATTTGCTAGGGCGAAAAAATAATTTTTTTCATTTTCCTCATTAATATGTGGGAGGCTATTCATTTTGGATTTATTTATTTTCTAATAAATATTGGGTGAATATATTTCAACTAAAAAAACCCTTTCCATATACGAAAATAGCCCACTAAATTTCTGTAACCCCCTTAATTTCTGTAACTCATTTTTTGGATTAGGTGCATAAACTAACAGATAATTGATAATTACAAATTTAAAAGATCCTGCAAAAACACTAAAACCCCAATTTGAGGCACTATATGAAGGAATTAGGCCTTGTAAAAGTGTCGAAAAAAAGTAAACTTAGAAGGATTTGATTGGTCACTGTAGTGAACTCTTCACAATGCAACTTCCTGTTAAATTTGAGCCCAAACGGATCAAAAGAATCAAAAGTTATGACCCTCAGAAATCCATGCATTATTTATTCTTCTTTTTTTAAATTTCATCCCACGGAAATCCCTGCATCACTACCCTATCACATAGAATTGTTGCGCCCAATGGCTTGCCCAACTTTGGACATAAACTTATGTTATGTGTTATTTAACTTTACCCAATTATCCTTAGCCAACATAATAGTTCAACACAAGGAAGAAAACCATGAACACAACACATGTGATGGGTACCCAAACTAGGTACCCAAAAGTCTTATTATTATTGAAGAATGTACTACAATACAAAGAAGAGAAGGTCAGGCCAACCACCACAACCCTGGTACAAAGGGGTTTTGGCACTTAGGTTGTGACCCAATTACAACAAAAAATCAAGTCTTCAATACTATCTTATTGTCGCCTCTTTGTCTGCCTAATGCACCTTTTCCTACTCCTCCCAAGCCTGCCTACCCATAGCACTTGGTCTTCAATAACCTATCTTCAGGAGAAACCCTTCTATAATAAAATCCTACCTTGTTCCTTGGCTTACACGGGAGCATTCTTCCCTAGACCTGTAAAACTTGAACATACACTTCCTCAAAAGGCTTCCTAATCATGTTCTTCACCCTTGTTGTTTGCACAAGGATGCTACTTGCAAACTTGCTCTTTTACTTCCTTAGATCTCTTAGATATTGGATGATCTTTGTTGACACAGTCTTGTTGGCAGGGGTTCACTTCGCACTGCTCTGAACAAAAATCAACACAGACTCCCTTAAACATCGGCCCAGAAAGGTTTTACCCTTTCTAGCAACACTCGCAGAGCAAGTGAAGTCTCACCTGAGATGTCTAAGGGGGCTACAAGAACCAAGTTTCCACAGTTGTGAGAATACATGCATTATCTCACACTCATTCGCAACATAATATAGAGATTTGCATTTGCATCAAAACTTGGTCTTCAATAATTTGAATATATTTCAACTAAAAAAACCCTTCCCATATAAGAAAATAGCTCACTAAATTTCTGTAACCCCCTTAATTTAGCCCCTAAAATTAAGGGGGTTACATATATTCCGTAACCCCCTTAAGAGCAAGTTTGCAAGTAGCATCCTTGTGTAGAAAACAAGGGTGAAGAACATGATTAGGAAGCCTTTTTAGAGATCCAAGGAAGTAAAAGAGCAAGTTTGCAAGATCAACAAAGATCATCCAATATCTGAGAGATCCAAGGAAGTGTATGTTCAAGGTTTACAGGTCTAGGGAAGAATGCTCCCGTGTAAGCCAAGGAACAAGGTAGGATTTGCTTATGGAAGGGTTTTTCCTGAAGATAGGTTATTGAAGACCAAGTGCTATGGGTAGGCAGGCTTGGGAGGAGTAGGAAAAGGTGCATTAGGCAAACAAAGTGGCGGAAATAAGATAGTATTGAAGACTTGATTTTTTGTTGTAATTGGGTCACAACCTAAGTGCCAAAACCCCTTTGTACCAGGGTTGTGGTGGTTGGCCTGACCTCCTCTTCTTTGTATTGTAGTACATTCTTCAATAATAATAAGACTTGTGGCTACCTAGTTTGGGTACCCATCACATGTGTTGTGTTCATGGTTTTCTTCCTTATGTTGAACTATTATATTGGCTAAGGATAATTGGGTAAATTTAAATAACACATAACACAAGTTTATGTCCAAAGTTGGGAAATCCATTGGGCGCAACAATTCTATGTGATAGGGTAGTGATGCAGGGATTTCCATGGGATGAAATTAAAAAAAGAAGAATAAATAATGCAGGGATTTCTAAGGGTCATAACTTTTGACTCTTTTATCCGTTTGGGCTCAAATTTAACAGGAAGTTGTGTTTCAGAGATTCGCCCATTTTTTATGATGCATTTTCTCTTCTCAAGAAACTAATCTATTTGGTGAGCTTTTGTTGTTCTTCAAGCATTTGTTCAATAACTGGGAGGGCTTAAGTGATTTGAGAATTTTCTAGCTCTTTGATCCTCTTATCCTTTTCAATCAATAGAGCCTTAGTCTTAGCAGAACCTTGTGAAAAAGAAAATCCATCTCCAGAAGCTCCTCTTCTCAAGCTACATCCGGAGTTAGTGATGTCTCCTCATCTCAGGGCCACTCCTTCATTGACAAATGGGCCAAAATAGCCACTCCTAAGACCACCAAAAACACCCCCAGTCAACTCACTGTACCGCATATGGCAACTTCATGTGAGGAAAATCCCCATGCAAGCTCCGGTCCTTAGGTCTAGCCCAACACTTAGTCCCTAGTACGTTTTTGTTCCCTAAAATTGTCCAACTATGTGCATGAAAATTTAATCTTGCTACACTCGTTGTTACTACTGCTAACAACTAGTCTACTTTATTTCACATAACTGGACCATCCATTTCCCACATGCTGAATACCAACCCTCGGAACGACCTTCTCTCTCATGATGCGCAAGCAACACAATACCATAGAATGAACTTGGTTACATGAGCCAAGGTTTTTTGTTGTCTCAAGTATAATCAGGGTGAAGAAGTCCCACAAATGCCCCTAGAGGTTTAAGGGTTTCTTGGCTTGGGCACAAGAGATGTTCATTGCCTTCACACTTATTTTAGGTCGAGAGTCAGATGAAGAAATTGACGAAGGGATGCTATCCCTTGTTGACATGTTTAACTCTTGCTATGCTCCTCAGTTTAATTTTGTTGAAGTTGTATCCATTGAGATGAGGTCCCAGTTGGAAAAATTTATATCCACAGGGATTTTCAAGTATCCCTCCTACATTGTATACCTTTTAATCTTTTATCAATCTCAACAATTTGAGGTGTTGGACCTCCAAAAGGATATGGAAGGCGTTCTAAACAAAGTCTTTGACTGGATCCCATGGGAGAAGAAAGGGGAAAAGGAGGCCTCCTAGTTCCCATTTGTATAAGATTTCATGCATAGGGCCTTTGTGTTGATAACGGGGAGGATACCTGAGAGGATGCCCAAAGAAATCAGGTGTTATTTATAGTTAGCAGAGGCAACTAAAAGGGGGAACTGGTTTTTGGGACCTAATTACAATGTAATTAGGTTATATGGAACATAGCATGCACCTCATTGGTTGTCTCTATTACTCACCCCTAGTATTTTTGTGCTTGAATATACCAGACAGATGATGGAGGTGGATAGCTTCATTTTTTTTAAATCAAGGAAGAAAGGTAGGACAACCTTCCCCATAGCCATGGGAGGGTACACAATGAATGACAAGAGAGGTTTAAAGGAGTTGATGGAGATACTAAAAGTTTTGGACTTACCCTTGGATCAACCCTAGAGATATGATCCTCATCTGTTGATAGGTTGAGAGAAGGGACCAAAGCTTCCAAATCCATAAGACCATGAGTTTAGGCTTGACATTGAGAAATTAGATAACAACGACACTTTTGAAGAGGTTGATAGAATGATTATAGGAGAAGAAAATCCAATTAGAGCATTTAGTGAGGTGTTTCCTTCTTCAACCCCCAAGCCCTCAAATGATCCATTATATTATACTTTGTATAGGCCAAAGGGTGCTATAGTAACAAAAGAGGATATGGATTTTCAGGCTTCCACTAAAAAAAGATACAATGAGTTATGCCAACATGGTTTCAATAAACAAAAGAGAGGGGCATGGTGGAGGGTGAGGGAATTCCTTGGGAAAGAGGATGCCCCATATCTCAACATGCCTGAAGACATAGAGTTTAATAAGATCTATGATGACCACCATAAGGATGGTGACGATGACACATAAATAATGGGCCAAATACCTCAAGAAGGGACAGGGGAGGTGACATAGGTGTCAGAGATCAAACATGGTGGTGAGGAGGGTGGAAAAGGACCCCTTGAGATGTGCATTATTCCTCCTCCCAAGGATGTGATGCCTTTACAAAAGGAACTCCCTATAATGCAAGCCATGGGTTTCAATATTGAACAAGGACCGAGGAAAGAAGGCCAAGGTAGTACTCAACCCATTCACCTTGAGAAGAGACCTTACAATTTAGGGTTGGGGGTTGATGTTAATGCACCAATAGGAAAGAGCAAGGGGATGCAGGAGAAATTTTAGCAGATTCCCTTGGAACAATCCAAGAAGAGCTTGTAAAATTAGGGTCCCCTACTCCTGATTTGCCTCCTATTTTTTAACAAAGAAAATCCACCAAAGAGCTAGACTATGTGATTGTAGGACAATGCAAATCAGAGGTAGCACCATTGATTAAAGAAGTGATAAATGATCCCATTCCTACTTATACAAACAAATAGGGTGCCTCACCTCTATCCCCAATTGTTATTTCCATTTAATCTCTAGTAAGGGAAGAAGACCAAGTTGAAACAATGACAACATAAAAGCTATCATAAATTAAATCCCCTAATGTAGAGGAAATACTACAACGAGAGAATAAAGAGCTCAACATGTCTCTGTTTAAAGTGGTCAATGAGTTTTTAGAAGTCGAGAAAAGGAAATCAGATGAAATAGCTCCATATGAACCATAAAATAAGAAGGCTCAACTAGATACTATAGAGGTTGAACAGGTAGAAATGGACATCAAGAAGACACTACACTTATACTAGGTCTCCTACAATTATTGGAACAATATGGGGAGAAACAAGAAGAAGAAGGTGAAAAGTACCATGATCCCTTTCCCCCTCCTTTTAATACTAATAAGAACTAATCTGTTGTGGCTTCAAAAGGTACTTCTAGCGTGTTGTTATCAACCTCAGCCCCAAAAATAACACAACAGACCCCTTAGGAAAAGGTTGTCCAACAGTTAATATCATAGATCATCTGGAGATCATAAAAAGAGAACATGAAAGGAGAGCAGAAACTCAGAAAGGGTTGCAAGATGTGGGAAGCCTAGAGTTAGAGGTGAGGCCGAGGATGCTATCTCAATATGATCCAATAACCCAACAATTTGTGATCACCAAGTTGGATCCCCTAGTGCATAAAAAATACAAGGACCTACAACCTGACGAATGAGGACTCTCTAAGTGACGCTAGATACTGCCAATATGCCTGCAGGAGATGAGGTATCAATGGCACTAGGAATGACTGGCATCATGTATACAAAGTACATTCATGCTATGTCTACAATGGCATAATATAAAAAAAGAAGTCAAAGACCCCACATATTAAGAAATGGTTTATGAACTCTAGGGTGAAGAGTTTAGAGAATGAAAATAACAAGCTTTAGAATGCAGTAGTAGATTAAGGGCAGGGCAAGGTTCATTCATTTTACATATGAGAGGTTTCTAAACATTATGAGGAAGTTGTACAAGGATTTGCAACATTGGCCCTATCTTTTTATCTTCTTCTCTTTTTCTTCCTTGTAATGAAATCAGAGAACATATTCTATCTAAAGAAAGACAATAGGCTTAGGAAAGAGATCATTGGACCCCCCTTGATGTATTTCTTATTGTAATCAAATAAAATGAGAAGGAACTTAATATGAAACCAAGACTAAGGCGGTTTGTTACCGACATTCAAGGAAATAGTGACTCATATATGTTATATAATGTTCTCTTTAATGGTTGACATGTCTTTATTTTGTTGCATGAATAAGTAGATCTACATTACCGTGTCTACTTGATTTTCTGTGTATCCTGAATGCAATTTAATGGAAATCCAATCAATGCTTTTCCGTTGAATGTATTTTGGATATTGCATCTTCTTTTCATAGAAATGGGTCATGATTAAGGTGCCTAGGCGCCCCTGCGTTCTTCATCTGAGTTGTGTTTGCTTGAAAATGTGTTTGTGCCTCCCTCTTTAAAATAACGCTAAATGTTACTTTTAGCAGCTAAGATCAAATTTATGCACCATAGATCTTGGCTGTGAATCGAGTCAAAGTTTACAAGCAAATCTATAGGTACCTAGGGTGACAAACTAGGAAGTACTACCTCCAAGTTAGGGTACCCTCCCTTGGTCCGAGGAGTGGCTCAATGACCTAAAGTGGCACAAGAGTGGTGCATCCTACAAAACCCTCCTTGGCGTTGTAACCCTTTCCAGAATTTCGGTTGTTCATACTTGAGATATCCATGCTCTGAGAAGATAAAAGAATCATTAGATAGAGGGGTACAACCCTAGGGACAACAAAGACCTTTATTAAGGTCAATCTCTACACAAATATGAGCAAATGTAAACAAACCTTGTCGGGTCTTCTCACCATCATACTTTAAAATCCTACCCAAAGTATTGCCAATATCTTGTAACACTCTGTGATACCAAAAGGGAAGAGACATATTTGGGAGCCGCACCCTTATTGACACTATGGGGTAATAAGACTACATGTCTCTTTCCTTTTGGCAAATACATTTATGTCTCTTCCCTTATATTTGGGAGTATAAGTGGGATCAGACTGCATAAACCATGGAGTATTAAAGAGCCTTGCTCTTCCCCAAACGAAGGTCCCTCATCAAATATTTTATTGTAATCCTCCTTGGGATAGAACCACACTACAAAGAAACCTTTAGAGCACAAAAGGATCTCACAATTTTTGGTCTAGTTAGAATATATCCACCAGTGTAGATCTTTTGATTGTGGCAAAGAACAATTAAATCTACATATGACTGCTTCATATTTAAGTGTTAAGAAAAAGCTCATTTACCTTTGAATTCTTGACCTCCAAAGTTAGCACCTCATCCAATTTCTCAATAATATATGGATTTGGTAGAAATGGCATTTGCGCTAATGAAAGAGATGTCTTGGATCCATTTGCATCCTTACAAGAAACTGGAATAGAGGAAGAAGGTAACCCATAGCCCACTGCCCGCCCATATAATTGCAAGACCAAATATATGGTAGAGTTCTTATAAATGTTGTAATCAAATGTAGTGAGTACATCCTCCAATTGCTTACCCACATAAAGTAGTTGTTATAGATCCAAAAGGATCCCCAAACTGTCTCGAAGTTTCTGCTTGAGGAGAACGATGTGATTTGAAATGGATTTTCCCTTAATATTCCTCACAAAAATTTGATATTCTTGCCCATAACACTTATCCATATTAGAGTAAAAAGCCTGGCCCGAAGGATCTCCCAGACCTTCTCGAAATGTTGATCTACACTCAATAGAGATTAATCTCATTAAAATTTGAAGGACATGGGAGTGGGATTTGATCCACTTATATGTGCACCAGCCACAAGACTATGTAATATAATCTTTGTGAGTGCAAGCACATGATCCACCACTACCTCAAGGTGTTCCAATGAGACTAGGAAAAGCCCTTACATGAATTGAACAGAGAATAAATAATATAAATGGACAAACAAACATTTTTATGGTTGTAAGGACTTAATAATAAACACATAAAAACCAATAACATAAAGGACAAATAAAATAATATTAAAATTAAGCCATCTTAATCCTAATTTTTAATTTTTTTTCAAACACTTCTCTTTATTTGGATAATTCAAACTAAATAAATTTGGTGAGTAAAATGAATAGCCATCTTAATTCTAATTAAAAAAAAAATTATTCTCTTTATTTCTAAAATTAAAACTGGATATAGAAAATCACTTCTATTAAAAACTATCCAACTTACGGCCGTAAACTCATATTAACTTAAATAATTACAACAAAAAAATAAAACTAGATATAGAAAATCACTTCCATTAAAAACTATCCAACTTACGACCCTAAACTCATATTAACTTTTTTTTTTTTTTCACAGAAAAATATAACTTACTATTAATATAAGAAATAGTAAATAGTGCCAACTGTCAGAAAAATCATACATCACATCGCTGCCCTGCCTAGCATATGTGTGGTGTCTAATAACGATGGCCACAACAAAATTTTGACGAGTAAAATGAATCTATAATCTTGGTATGTCCCTAAATATCATTGTCTCCTAGACACCATTGAGGGAAAAAGGGCATTTGAATTTTTTTAAAGTGGCATAGCTAACCATCCAAACCACAGCGGAGAGCAGAAACGAATTTGAACTCGTTATTTCTATCTATCTTCCGACAGTCGAACTCGAACTCACCTAGACTTGCAGTTTGAAGAAAGAAGAAGAGGGCTTGACAAGAAGATGTGGTTTTTGTGTTATTTTTATCACAGGTTGTTGGATTACAGGCGGCCAGAGGTGGAATCTTTGGCCAAGCTCTTCGGAGGCGACGCAGAATTGCAGTGGAAGCTTCCCCCCGATCACCACGAGGATTCCCCTTTTCACTTCATTTGGCTTCCTTCCGCAGAGATTGCATCCAAGATAGCTAATAGAAGTAAGCAGCTCAACTCTTCTATCTGTGTATTTACTTGCATCAGACTTTCACTGAACTGTTTACTTAAAATGCTAAATGCATCACGTTTATCTCCTTTATTAGTGGCTTCGAAATACTGCACACATGAAAGGTCTAGATATTGCATCATGCTGTTGTGTTTTAGGGTTAAAAGAAAATGTATATTTAAGGTCTTGGTTAGATGGTAAAGGTGGGCTGTTACATACCTCACCAAGGTTCAAATTCCTCACAGACACGTTTCACCTTTAACCTATTGTGGGCAGTCTCATCCGATGCAATGCAAGCTAGCAGTTTCATGTAATGTAATTGGAGCTAGGTGCAAGTCTTGGGTGAATTTGACCAAAATAAGTTCTTTCTACCTGAATGGATCTTTCAAAAGAATGTTCTAAGTTGGTTACATTCTATTCAGGGCACCTTTGCCAAATGAAAATCGAAAACTTCTTATTTGAGAAAATACTACTTAAAATAAAATAAAATAAAATGTAAACATAGAAAAGTGGTCAACTTTATGCAGCCGACGCTGGAGTAAGGTCCGAAGATGCAGTGGTAGAAATATTTTTAACATCTTGGACAAGCAACTGTCTTCATCCAAGCATAACTTTTGGACTAATAGAATCATCAAAGGTATACTTACACAGTTTCCAAAGAGAGAATAACGCTACAATTTGGATAAATGCCACATGCCAAAATATGAACTGGGAGTAAATGAGTCAGAGTCAGTAATCAAAGTAGCTTTCCAGTGAAGAGTGCCTTAAAACATATCTGATGGTTTCTGTTGAACTGGCATCCAACATTGGCATGCAAATTGACACCCCCATAGAATATGCTTGACAGATTCAGATTTGTAACAGGTAGGACACTTGTAATCTGTGAAACCACTCTTGGCAAGCTTAGCCATAGCCGGTAGCCTTTGATAAATCATCAGCCATGGAAAGACTTTGATCTTGTAAGAAATTATGTGTGACCATACCTTCGTCGAGTAAGTCACTGGAATTCAACATCTAAGGAAGACCATCGTGCATTCAGAGTAAAGGCCCGGGGAGTCTTTTTGTGCAAAAGCAAGTACAAGTTCTTGCTGTTGTACTTAGAAATGGGCTTGTCAGAAGCTCACTGCAAGTGCAGTCACGCCAAATAGTGCCTTTCAATATATTGTTCATCTTGGGAAGATCCTCTGCTGTTATAAGACTGCAAATCTCGGATAGTAACTCTGTTAGTAGACAAGAAGGCTTTAACACAAGCTAAAGTCCTCTAGTCCACCCACGACCTGTGCTCAGAATCCCAAAGATCCTTGCACAAAAGGATTCCTTTCTTCCTTGGCCTCGTTGCTTGATATCTTGGAAGCTCTGCTATGCAATCTAGAAATGTCTTGTAAATTGGTAGGAACATAGCCAGAATTTGTTGAATACTTCAAGTTGACGTGATCTAATTTTTGTGGGCAATTGTTACACCTTAAGATCATTGTTGATGGATGGTAGAAAGTTACATCCATTGGATTTTTGTTGTATATTTCAGCAAGGACATCCCAGTAGACTCACACTAGGGAACGTTAGAAGACTGTTTACTGGGTTATTTGTACATCTTCTGAAATAGCAGGGACGAAAAATGAAATAACATGAAAGGCGATGAATAGAAAGAGAAGTGATGAAAAAGGTAGGCAGAGTTGACAATATATGAAAGAAACTGACAATGAAATGTGTTTATATTGGGTGTTACGTGTTTGGAGCAAGTATGAATGATTGATAATGCTAGTGGCAAGCTTTAGGACAAGCCCATTAGGAAGATTTAGATAGTTGGAAGTAAGAAAGAAAAATCACTTGGGAAATATGTTGGGTGCAAGTCAAAAATATTAGATAGATAGGACTTAGGAGCTAATGAGATACCAATGATGATGTCAAACCTTAGAATTACCATGCAATGCTATTATGTAGTATACAGTGAACACGCATACTTTTTGTTAAGATGATGAGTTGGGTGTCTCCTCATATTTCTCTTTAATGAAGAAGATACTATGAGTTATTTGTGAAGATGAAATGGAATGTCTTGAGAAATGTGGCAATATTACAAATGCTAACCATGATGACAATCAACAAAGAATTATAGATTTGAGAATAATGCAATGAGGATTTTGGAGACCATAACTCCACTAGCTAAAGATGGGACATTGACCAACAAAGGATATTTTCAAGGCCTTGCTACTAAGGAAGATATTAAATAAATATTTGCAGTCAAAACATTCAATGGGTACTTACTAAACATCAAAATATTAAGGAATAGCTTGCCAACCATTACTAATTTGTCTTTTAGTCTCAAGGCCTTACATAGGAATGTACAATGGCCACATGGATTTCCTTGACATGGTTCCCTGCCACCTTTGTGAGGCTTAGGAAAGATTGTGATGAGCTGTCACTAACTTTGGATGCACTAATAACTGCTTCGATGGAGATGGTTGGGGATAAGTGGTCAAGATTGGATGATTTTTCGTGCAACTTTTATTAGGCAACATGGGACATTGTTGGGTTGAACTTGCTCTAGGAACACAAAGACCATAAATCTTATTGGGGGCTTGTATCATAAAGGAATAATCAGGTTCATTCTAAATCCCAGAGCTCTTGAACTTATCACCAATCGATGATCAATAACTTTGCTAAATATCTCTTATAAAATATTGGCTAAGGTCTTGCTATGTGTATCAAGCACATCCTATTGAAGATTATTTCCCTAGAACATGGAAGTTTCATTAGAGGATGATTTATTCTTTACAATATCATAGTAGTGTGGGAAGGCATGGAATGGGCTAGATTCTTGGCCTTGGTGCCCTTTCTATTAAAAGTGATTTTGAAAAGTATATGACAGGGTTGAGCGACCCTTCATCTTGGCTATGGTCAAGGTGTTTTCCTTTGGAAAAATCCTTGTTAGAGAAATGGAAACTCCCTTTTCAGAAATGCTACCTTGTCTGTCCATCAACATGAATTAATCAGAGGGTGTGAGGCTCTTCAAGTCTATCAAGAAAGGATGCCCATTGGACTTGGCTCTCCATGTCATGGCAATAAAAACATTGGGGTCTATCATTTCCCATAGAATAAGCCCAGGTACTATCATTGACATCCCTCTCATAGGGTAGGGATTTGGTTAGTTGGTTAATGGTAATTTTGTAGATGACTCCTTCCTTACTATCCTTGAGAATTGGGTGTCCATTTAAAATACTATGGTTTGCCTTTAGATTTTTTGTGATGACTCAAGTTCCAAAATCTAGTGGGCTAAAACTCAATGCTATAGACAAAGCCTTCATGACATTATATTAGAAAGATAGGTCTAAGGAGAGAATAAGATAACAATGAGGATGCCAATCATGAAATTACCATGCAATGCTACTATATAGTATAAAGTGAACAAGCCATAATATTCGAGGAGATGATGAGTTGTGTGTCTTCTCACATTTATCTAGATTGAAGATGATAATATGAGTTATTTGTGAAGATGAAATGGATTGAGGTGAGCGATGGCAATATAATGGAGGCTAACAATGTTTACAACTTTACAATTGGTAAAGATTTATAGATTTAAGAATAATGCAATAAGGCATTTTGGAGACAATTTTTAGTGTAAAATAATTCTTAATTTTTTTACTAAGGAAACCCTCACAGGGAAACCCAAGGGATGCTTCCCCAAATTCATGGATGGCATCCCTAGTAAACCTGTCAAAGTAGACTAGTGCGCCTGACCCAAGGGGAATTCTAAAAAGGCACCTATTGTCACGAAACTAGCCAAATGTTGAACATTGGCCACAACTGGTTTAGCTTATCCTTTGGGCTAGTATAAAATAATTATATTAACAAACTATAATGAAACTATTTTAAAATGGTGACAAAGTAGGTGAAGATTTGTTGTGAAAGTGGAGAATGGCAATTTTTGGATGCAACCAAAATCAGACAAAAAACAATGAGAGAGTTTTAGTATACAATAGCTAAAATATAATAATGTTGGGCAAAATATAATGATGAGTGAAAGTTGTAGTGAAGTGTCTAGTGAAAAGAAAATGATTGGACATCATGATGGTTGTGACCACTGGCAATAGTGACATGGTAGAGGAAATATAAAGCACTAATTACAAATGTGGATTCAAAGGTTTTTGTTGGTCTTAAGAAGTTTTGGTTCTTGGAAGTATTCCTTTAGTAAAGTGGCAATTTTCCTAATAAAAAAGTACAAGGAAGCTATTAATAGAGTCATGCATTTAGACTAAGATTGGACAAAGGTCCTCATTTAAGCAAATAATTTGATAATGGAAGATGAAAGTAAGAAAAAAGTCATATTCTGTCCACCTTTGACATAATACGGTATGAAAGAAAGAAACAAATAAATTACAGTGATGTTCATGGATAACGAAGTGTCAAGTTACACTAATGTTCACCAATGACCAAAAGTGTCAAGTTTCAATGGAGACTACAAACGTTTCATATAAACAATGGAGTACCTTAATAACTAAGTCACTTTGAGCAAGAAAAAATGTAGGTTTTTATAACCATATGAGTTTCCAAATGGCAATTTCAAAATTTCAAAGAAATGAGGAAGGAATATGCATATTTTAGTGATAGTTGCATCTAAGTAAGTAGTCTTGGAAAAGTCAAAAGACCAGTTAGACTCCTACCGTTCCACTATCAGGGTTTGAGAAAGTACATCGTTTTTTTTTCTAAACCTAAGTTGCACGAAACGGGGACGCTTAGGAAACGTGACCCTCCAAAATTTACGAAACGGGGAAACGCGATATATATATATATATATATATATATATATATATATATATATATATATATATATATATATATTTATAATTATTTACAGATTAAAATTTTAAATTCAACAAAATTAGAAATCATAGTCATAGTCATACATGTAACATCACATTTACGATTTTACTCATAATTTCATAAGTGATTCCATAATGCAAGTATTAATATCCAAAAAGCAACACATTTTGGTATTTTACCCATAAACGATTCCATAATGCAAGTGGAAATAGCCAAAAAACAGCTTTCATAAATGAGGCTAAGCTGCTAATACATATATATAAAAAATCAGCCTTTATATATGAGGCTACAAGTACAAAGCTACATCAACATGAACAATGAACACATCAAAAAAACATCCGCTCAAGCCCAAAGACTAATAGTCATCATCCTTGGGCTCATCTTCATACTCATCCTGAAAAATAGAACAAGAAGCATGCCCAATAGTAGATTGTTGACCGGAAGAAGATTGGCCAACTCCACTCCTAGGTTCCTCAATATTCAGGGCAGCAAGAGAGATGTCCAAGTCAGATGATTCTGGATCCACATCCCATTCTTTAGAAGACCCACTGGTATATTCCAGACCCCTACGAGAAGCAAGGCGAAGATTGGAGTGCACATAAACAAGATCCTCAGCCTTTTGTGAACCCAACCTGTTGCGCTTCACAGAATGAATAAAACCATAGGTGCTCCAATTCCTTTCTGCCGATGAAGAGCTTGCCACCTGTGGAAGAATACGAATGGCAAGTGTTTGCAAATGCACACCATTTGCTCCATGACAAATCCACCACCTAACCGGACTCATGGTGCTTCTCTCATCCAAAGATGTTATATCTGAATAATCATCCAATCCTGCAGCAAAACTAGCAAATTATTCCTTTACCTCCCTGTGTAGATGAGCTGGAAACATTCTCATAAGGGCCGTTTTCACTCCATTAGCCACCTCTCTATCCTGATGGGGTGCCCTCCTCTTCCCATTGCTTTGAGCAATGAGTCGTTCATCATAGAATCTTGGGTTGAAGGCATGTGCTAAAGTGTGTAATGGAGTGTTGAAACTATTCCACCTGTCAACCATGATTTTATGTACCAAATCAACAAATCCATCATCAACATATAAAAGCTGAGGAGACTCGAGCAAAATGATTTCCATAGTCTTCTCAACCATGGTATCCATGCCATCATATACCTCTCCCAAAAAAGGTCAGTTTGTGTCAGCGCTTCGAAGAAGCTCAAATGCAGGGGTTGTGAACTTGAGCAAGAAATCTATCTTGCTCCACCACTCCTCATCAAGGCACAATCTGCACACAACAATTCCCCGCTCTGAATCTGCCTGTCTCCACTCAACCCAAAGTTGACTGACTACCATAGAAACTAATGGTTGCTTAACCTCAACAAGGCGACGCAACATGATGAAGTTGGAAGCATATCTTGTCTCAGCAACTTTCAACAACTCCAATCTGGAGTACTCTCAAAATATGGCTTGAGATTGGTGGTGGTTGGTGATGAATTTAACTATCTCCCTTGCTTGCCCTGTGAGTTCCTTGATCCATGCAACTTTGTTGTCGATCTCTTCTAAGATCAGGTTCAGATTATGGACAATGCAAGGTGTCCAAAAAATGTGTTCAAACCTGCTCTCAACAATTAAACCTGCAGCTTTGCAAACTAGTGCATTATCCGTGATAACTTGCACCACCTTATTAGGCCCTATTTGCTCAATAGCTTTGATTAAAACATTAGCAATGAATTGAGCATCTTTCACCTCCCCTGAACAGTCTTCAGCCCTTAGAAACATTGCTCCTTTTGGTGAAGTAGCAATGATATTTATCAGTGGCCTACGCTTGGTAGCTGTCCATCCATCTGAGACTACGGTAACCCCCAGAGCTGCCCCATGAAGCACGAATCGGTGCTAAGATATCCTCCACAAGCTCCTTCTCCTTTTTTAGGAGATCAGTTTGGACTTTTTCATAGTTTGGCCCCTTGTACCCTGCAGTAGCTGTGTTAATTGCTCGCACAAGATCATGCCAGTAAGGAGACCGAACCACATTGAAAGGTATCCCACAAGCATAGAGGGCCCTAGCCACCCTTGTGTCGGTTTCTTCTCTCCCTTGAACATTCACCAATTTGGCTATTCTACTCTCTTCGATTGAAGGAGTCCCTTTGGGATTTTTTGATGCTTGTACTTCTTGTTGTTGAGCTGCTTTCCTCTTCCTTGCTTCAAGCACAATCCTTGGCTCGGTATTTGGAGGCTAAATGGAAGCATTTGCAAGCTGGTCATGTCTTCTTTTAAGCCTGTCAGCCTCATCTTGCTCAACTTCATACTTCCTCCTCTCAATTGGGTCACTTGTTTTTGGGCAACCTTCAACACCCTTTCTTGCTTCATGCAAGAAATGTGACCTGACTCTTGGGTAGGAGCCCTTATACTGAGATTTGCAGAGTGTACATCGCCACTCCCATGAGCCACCACCTCCACATCTTGTAATCTTTTGAACATGAGCCCAAAGAGGATAGTATTCAGCCCTCTTGTTGACCTGAGGGGTTGAACCAGTAGCTTGGCTGGAAGCCATTTAAAAAACAAATTAGAACAAAAAAACTGGATTTGTGAAGCATATTTGATTCCCTACTGAAGAAAATTTCTAACCATGTAAATCGAGAATTCAATAGCATTTTTGGGTAAACATTTAAAACAACTTTATAAATTATTTCTGCAAAGTGCAATCAGAAGTTCACAATTCAATGGCAGATGCAGTAAATTCTTTTAGACTGTTATAAATTTCATACATTGATCATACATTACGAATTTACGTTTCATTAAATAAAACTAAGTTACTAAAAACAATAAAACACTAGTTTTTATTTATTATTTTCAATTTCAAAATTTTTGGAATGAACTATGCATCTGTAGCTCTTACCGAGTCACTGCTGCTATGCTGGTCTTGTCGCTGCTCCAATCTGCGGTTTACTTCACCCACGCCGAGGCTCACGCTCAGCTCACTCGCGGTTCACTTCACGTTCACCACACTCAGCTCACGTTCACGTTCACCACACTCAGCTTCACGTTCAGCTCACGTTCACGGGGTTCACCACACTCAGCTCGCGTTCGCTCTTCACGTTCACTCACACTCACACTCACACTCGGTCACGGTTCACTCATGCTCACACTAAATTGCTCACGCTCAGCTCGCGTTCACACTCAGCTCGTGTTCGCACTAAAACCCTCACACTAAAATCCTTACGCTCACACTGCTCCAATGCTCGCACTGCTCCACTGCTCCAACGCTCGCACTGCTCCAACGCTCGCACTGCTCCAATGCTCGCACTGCTCCAACGCTCGCACTGCTCCAACGCTCACACTGCTCCAATGCTCGCACTGCTCCACTGCTCCAACGCTCGCACTGCAACAATGCTCGCACTGCTCCAACGCTCGCACTGCTCCAATGCTGCCAGGGATAGCGGCAACATGCCAATTTAACGGAGTGAGGGACAACAGAAGCTTCCCGAAATTGCTAAAACCCTAAACCGGAACCGAAATTTTATTTAAAAAAAAAATTCCGCGGATTGAGTGCTGACTGGCCGGAAATGTGGCACAAAATCGAATTACGAAACAGAAACGGGTTTCATAATTTTTGAAACGTGTTTCCGAATTTGAAATGGGTTTCACTTTTTTTGAAACGGGTTTCCGTACCGTTCCGTACGCATTTCTGTGTTTCTGTACGGAAACGGACAGGGGACGGGGTTAGGTAGCCCGTTTCCTGCAACTTAGGTTATAACCATAAAAACAAATAATTACTAGAGAACTAAATATTCATAAAAAATTCATAGTTTCATAGAATGGAGAAATTATGTAGTGTTACCAACAAGTATAATCATAAATGGATGATTACAAGAGACCCAAATTTAAAAGCTTTTAATATTCTAGATTAATAAATAATGAGGACAATCAAGAGTACATACCTGAACCCGTGAGAAAGACTTACAGTTGCATTGATGATCGCTTGAGGGAAGTAGAAGGAGTAGACCACCATGAGAAACAACATGGAAACCACAATTGAGGGACCGGTCTCTTCCCAACCAACCCCTCAGTCATAGACCGAGAGCCCCTGATCGCTCACTCAGCAATACCAAGCCAACCAACACTATCATCATCAGAAATCTACCCACATCCTCCAAAACCCCGATCTCCACCTAACACCTCAGACTAATGAGGAAGAGGAACAAGGAAGAAGAATCCCTTCCCCTTCTCCTTCCTCCTATTTAAGCTTTTCCAAGCTCTCCTAGGATGGACACATGCCCACTTACAATAATTCCCATGCAAAATTCCACTAAATAGATAAATAGAACATAATTACATATTTTATTATTTTCTTTTATCAACCCCTTCTTTAACCTAAGCAATGATTAATTTAGCTTAATTTGTTAAGTTATATATTTATATTCTTATGAATTTCATGCCCTTAAAATACCATTAATATAAACCTACATAGTCTAATACTATTGTGCAGGGATAGGACCCACTCTTGTGGTCATCACGAATATGTTCCATGCCTACACTATAACCTTGACATGCCCCCTAGCACTAATGTAATATGTGACGGAGGGTTGTTACTGTTTTGGGATCAAAGCCTCCAAGTGGCTTTCTATGTAAATGCTTGGTTGGAATCTTTGGAAGAAAGAAGACAAATTCTTATACCAAACTATTGAAAGTCTATGCAAATTTTCACCAAGGGAGGGTGGCTTTTATGGCACACACCTCCAGCCTATGCCCTAGCTTGTACCCTAGCTTGTGCAACTAGATTTGTAGCCCCTCCTAAGATAGCCAAACCACAAACAAGCAACACAACTAAACCACAAAACAATAAAGTTATTCCACTTGAACAAATTTATCCTTTTATTGAACTAGGAGCATCAATCTTATAATGATAAAAATAGCACGTTAAATCAACAAGATATCACCAAGTTGTGCCAACCATAGAAGAAGAAGCCCAATAGACAAAACCTTTGGGTGCAAAATTTTAGTATTTCTCTCATATGCTCAACAACAATGAGAATGAGAAGTGAGCTCTCTTATATAGGAGAAAAACTCAAATTCTTCTACAATAAAATAATAATAAAAGTGCTAAAACCCTAGATCTATCTTAGGGACTCTTTAAGATAGGGTTAAAAAATATATATATACATCAATCCTCAGCAAACCCTCAAAAAGAGAGGGTGCCGCCTAATACGCACCTTAGGTAACGTGGCATAAATCTTCAAGCCATTGGGTGCGTCCTTAGGGGCAAGTCACGAGTCAAGTTTCTGTCACTTAACACTTGACTCCTCCGTCTAGGCCAACTCCTAGCGAAGTCAAGGGGGGTGGTCCCTAATGAAAATAAGCTAAGGCTGATTACGTTAAAGCAGAAGTGAAATCTATGAGTTTATTGATTTAGAAAAAGAGCAATATAAATGCAAATTCTTCTAACAACATATCAAATCAATACTTGAAATAAATAACTGAATCCAATACAAGACCAGTGCCGAAAGATAAAAGATAGGTGTTGAAAGGAAATGTTTTGCGAGTGCTTTTGGTCAATTTTAGATTATTAAGGGTGGGTTAATTCTTGGTTTGGCCCACTAAAGAATTATCCTCAAAAGTGAGTACAGAGCAACAATGCCGGATGTCCAACGGGGAGAGAACGAATCTCATTAATGAGTATCCCCCTGACTTCACGCCATGTTCAATGTAACCTCTCACTTTGACAATAATACTTTAGATGGATTTCCCTATTACACTAGCCACTCAAAATCCCCTTTCTAATTGAAACCAACGATCAAGCAAAGGTTGCAATGGTCACAAGAGCATAGTGGGGGACTTGAGTCCTAGTTCGTTACATTAAGCAAAAAGAAAATAAATAAAAAGCAACTAAACCAATCTAATCTAAGAACAAGAAACTAAGCTAAGGTTAGTAAATAAAAAAAATGAAAGCAGAAAGCAAGAAAATGCATGCCACAGAAATGACACGAATTCCCCTAGGGGGGATGGAGACTGGGCACTAGGTAGCCCACTTATTTTATTTATGATGTTTACAACTTTTAGAAGTGTTTGTGGTCATTTATAAAATAGGACCAACAAACATACAATTTATTGAAAGAAAAATGCTTTCTAAGAAAGGTAGAAGGAGAAGGGGGTCTTGGTTGGCCCAAATCTTCAAAATTTCGCCAACACTTCCTTTTACCTGTTTGTCAAAAGATAAAAAAACAGCCACCAAGTTGGCACTAAAGACCCCCATCAATCATGGTCAAATGAGGTGCAAAGGGTACAAAAATAGGCCTAAGAGAGAGGGTGCTCCACCAAAGTCGGTCCAAGATACAACAAACAAGCCCAAGAACTAGGGTGCTCCCTCAGAAGGCTCACACTTGTGGCTAGAAATGGTCCAAAAGAGTGATGTCATCCTCAAACAAGCGTCCAAACATGCAACACCCTCCTCAAATGTGTGAGTGCTAGCTTCTAGGATAGTGGTAGGTGATAAATGGGGTTGTTCCAATTCTAAAACCCTAGAATGCTCTCCTCCAAATGCTCAAACAATCCATCAACATGTGCTAGGTGAGGGGCGACTCCATGAAATAGGCTCAAATGGTCCTTTAGAAGCATCCCAATGCCAATGATGTGATCCAAAAGTGGTGTACAATGTCCAAAGTGAGGCTAGGAGTGTCTAGAAGCCTCTCCACAACTCCCATGTGCCAAGTACAAGTCTCCAATGTGCTAGGAAACATGACATATGATCATCCTCAAGTGTAGCACTCCAAGTGTAGGTTCCTTATAACCATCCAACATATCAATCAAGTCATATCATATGTGCAAATAAGATCACTCTAGTGTAATAAAGTTAACCATCATCAAAACTTGGGCAAATGTTCATCTAATATGACAATAATACATAAGATATGCGTTACAAACTTACAAGTACATATTTTCTAAAATCTCAATGATTTATAGTATTTTACTTGTCTAGTCTAACATTAGTGTAGTCCTTAGAACCCTTTTACACGTGAGGGTTCTAACTTCTAAGCCAACCTGCATAGCTTAACTTACTTAAGTCAAGTGAGGGTATATGAGGTGAAGTACATACATAGGGAAGAAAGGTGGTCTTTGTGAAATAACTATCCTAGCAACATGAGTGTGTTGGTCTATCCTTAACTTTCAAGAGTTAAGACTTTTTTAGATGTTTCTTGCATATGCGTTCCTAGGAAGTGCTGCCATGGGTCATCCATCCTCGCGCCTTTGTATTGTGATCCCTTTACTTTTTTTTCCCTTTGATATTTCATTCAGCCCTTTCATTGGCTTAGTCCCTTTTTCTCTAGACGTGGCTTTGATAACTTGGGACAAGGGAACCTAGCTTTTGTGATGGGGAGTATCTGCCATAAAATTTTCCATTTTCCATTTTCCATTTAATTCATTAACAAATCCTTTTTTGGAGAGTACAAGACTCTTAGCTTTCTTTGAGGCATTCATACATTGGAATAGTAATGAGACCATATGTCGTTACTAGTGACAGATCATTCACAAAGGGGAATACTGAAGGGGATGGGTGAACTGGCTAGCATGATGAGAAATGGCTAGGTAAAAAGTTATGGGATGGATGAAAATCACTTGACTTAGTTCACCAAGGTACAAATCAACCTTTGTACTGACACACTTACTAAGTTAAAAGAATAACAGTAAGGCTAGACTAAGAGATGAGCAATAGTTTAAGTATATGAGCCATTATAGAAGCATACATGTAACATCTCATGCTAACATACCATCATATCAGAAAACATGCTAAGAGTAAATGGAGGTTTGAAAACATCACATCACTAGAGGATCAAGCACTGTCTTTGATTGGGCACATCAAGGCACATGGACCTGTTATCACATATATAGTAGCCGGGCTACCATACATTATTTTTCTCATTCCAGTACACTATTCAGCCAGTTCCCTTGCATTTGAGATGCCGAGATGAGCATCTATATTGGATCACTATCAGATTGTGGACAGCAGCTATATTCCCCATGCCATGACTGAGTTTCAGGACACTCAGAGAGATGACCAATGTAGCCATTATACCATTGGTACATAGCAGACAGTAGTGCCCAGAGTTACAGCAGCAGTCTCAGAGGACAGATGATGGTACAGGTTGATGGGCTTGCAGGTATATGACTCAGCAGGTATATCATGGTGTTATGGTTAGATTGCTTTTATACTTATTCTTATAGCATGTCTTAGCACTTAGTGTCATGATCTGGCGATCATATAGATATATGGACCTGGTTGATCTATTATATATATATTATACTGTCCCCACTCAGACTTAGAAGTTCACTATTCATACTCATTGGTACATACCCTCCTTAGGGAGAATAGAGGTGATCATTACACTATACTTTGGCTTGCTAGTGTTGGCTCCATCATTTCATTGTCTTCATCCATCCATGGCCTACCTTTTGGATTATCACCCTGACTTACTACTTGACTAGTGACATGGAGGACCTTTCCCCACTGTAGCCTCTGTATTGGATGAGCTTCCCCGTTTATTGTGTCTCGGCTCTGAGTTGGTGACAAAACTTACCTATGGTGAGTTGGAGTTCCTTGTGAATTCCCCCTAGTCACTAAAGTTGTGTTGGCTAAACCTGAAACTTTTAGTGCTGCCATCAATACAAAATCTGGAAAATGAAATGCTATATCTTGTATGAAAAGCCCATTCATGCAATGTGTTTCTAAACACACATGAATGAGAGGCATGCCAAATGAACATGGCAATAAAAATAAAATGTTATATCTTGTGGAAAATAAATACCTAGGTAAACAAGCTGTCCATGACACACCTAGAAGTGCTCAGGTAAACAAGTGCCTTAAAAACACACCTGCAGCAGAAAGCCTAAAGAAAAAATGTAAATCTATGCAATGTGTTTGTAAACACACATAGATCAAGGCTATGGAAACTTCAGGCCCAAAAAGCAATGGAACTTAAATGCTATATCTAAACAATTGCTGGCCTTATTTGTATTATGGATTGTGCGCATCTGTGAAGGTGAATAAACCCTCTTTAAACAACTCATCCATTTGTGAGACACCGCCATTCCCTGTGTTATTGCTCATTCAGTATATACTATGGTGTATTCCCTTTCCCTTGCCAAAGTGTCACAAAGTCAAGACAGTTAAGTCATCCCTTAGCCTAGCCAGTTAATTCAGCCTTCACCCTTCACTAGCAAATTGATCACAACTATGAAGTGAGTATGATCCTGAAAGTCTAGTCTGAGTAATAATAATAATTAACGACAATATATATTTGGATGTAAATCGCCAGTCATGATCATTATGTGTTATAATTGCTATTTGAATAAGTTGTAAAGCATGTATTAACCTTGATACTTTTCAGCAGCCTTGGATGATGGACTGAGTTATATTTGGTCTTGGTTGGACCTAGTTTGACCATGGAGGACCATGGGACATGAGATGTTAGACCTTATGATGATATGGATAGATGATATATGGTCTATGTACACATACAGGATGATTCTATGCAGCAGCTACAGGGTTATGATGATGATTCTGAGGTTACAGCAGTGTTTGTATATGTACAGCGCATTATTATTGGCCCTGTTCCGGTATATTGGATATTTATTTTGATCATGCAGAGACTCATATGGTGTATGAGTACACATCTTGGATAGATTTGGACCTTCTGAGTCCAATGGGACAGTTTGTTTTCAGTTCCGGGCACTTACAGTGATGATTGAGCCTCAGTAGGCTGTCCCAGTACAGTTTTGGTCTGTTGGAGGCCCTGTCGGAGCAGAGATGACTTTTATCCGGTTGACCTAGGGCGCTGATGATGGAGGGGGTGGTCCAGCCACTTGTTTTTACCATATTACCCCCCTCCCGGACACATTGGTGCCCTCACCTTGACAGCGCTAGCACTCCAGGAGGCTGTTTGGGGCAGTTTCACGCTTCCCGAGGCATTTTAGGATTGGTAGAAATGGCTATTGAGGAAATCGATTTGGGCTACTGAGGCAAAGTTATGGCATGGGATGATCAGTGATGATAGATCGGGACCTTCCACACCTTCTCCAGCAGTTTCAGCTTCATCGGGGCTCGCATCCATCACTTATGGCACTTTCTGTGGATTTTTGAGGTCTTTTGAGGACCACGACTTCACTATGGAGGCACGATTTGGTACATTCATGATTATTTTTTGGTTATTGTGCTATGGGGATTGACCAAGGAGGGATAAAATTACCCCTTGGACCCACCATAAGCCTCTTATGATATTTTGTCATCATGATTTGGTGGGATTCCCCTCTTATAGGGCGATTTTGTCCACTTACATTATATTTTATTAGTGATCCATGTATTTTATTGTTGAGCTCATCTCAACCATTGATTAGACATTTGTATCTTTAAATCTTAGCCACTTATTCAAAAAGTGGTTAGGGTTTTGGTGCCTCTCCTTCCTATTTAAAGGAGAGAGCCTCTCATTGTAAAGGGACTTTTGGCTCTGGATTATTGGAATAGAAAATTATTATTGCATCTATCTCCAGTGTTGTGGTGAATGTTTTTGGTGTTCGTTCGTTGGTTCTTCCTTTGCACTGAGTTATTGGAGATCTTGTTTGCCATATCTTTTGTACCACGATTTTGCATCTACAGGTGGAGGCCGATTTGCTTGGAGGAGGAGGTATTGGTAGGGGAAGACTCTCCCTACTTCTTCTTTGGAGCTCTTCGTTGGTAACAGGGAGTATTATTGTCCCAGGACCTTCTATTTCATGTTACTATTTGCATTTCTCTTGTATTTCTTCCATACTTGATCTTACTGATTGAATCTTCATTCCTTGGTTTGACAGGTAGAGGAAGGCGCACTTGTGGGCTAGGGCATCAAATCGGCAAGCAAATCAACAATCTCTCATTTGATCTCTGCGGGAATCTTCCTCAACATCAAGGCATCTCATCCACATCACTCAGGTATGATCTCAAGGTAAGTTCTATCTCCATGATCTATCCAATTGTCAAAAACACTTAAAACCCTAATTAATCAAAACCCCATTTTTGCATTTTCTCAGATCTACTTAGATCTAGTGGGTTGTTGGGCATAATATTGAAAACCCACCTCTATAGCATCCACGGCATCCCGGATCTATAGTTTGGTGAGGATTGGCTTCCGTTTGACCCCTCTCCCATACCAACTTGGCTTCTCCCAAGCAAGGCGCACTTCACTGATTGAGCCGGTTGACCTAGATCTAGGTGATGGGTGTTTGAGATTCCACTTGATTTGACATCTACACATCAAATAACATACACCCAGGTTGTCACTTTTCTGAAATTCACCTTGTGGGCCCCATTCCACATTTTAAGGGATTTAATCCCCCTTTTGGACCACTTGGAACCCTTAAACTCAGATCTACTAAGATCTAACCGTTGGATTACCACGAAATTATAGATCCATACTCCTACCTGACCGATCTACCCAGATCTAAAGTTTGGATGCCATCCGACTTGATTTGACCCACTTAATCCCACTTTTTAGCCTCCTTGGGCAAAGTCGCACCACCTTGGAGAAGTGAGTTGACTCACTTCCAGGAACTGGGTACTTGAGATTTTTGGAGATTTAGAATCGGAATAATTCAAAACCTAGGTCTAGACTGTCACTTTGTCAAATCTTGCCTTGGGGATTGCATTCCTTGTTTTAAGGGATTGTGGTCCACTTGGGTCAAACCTAGATCTAGACTCATTCATCCATCAAGACCTCTATTGCCCACTTGTCCCAAGTACTAGGAGTCCTAAACCACAAGTCAACCCTACTTTGACTCCACTACCCAATTCCCAAGGCACTGGTTTCTCTCCAAGTTAATTCGACTTTCCTAGATTGTTGGATTGACTTGTGGATTGACCTATGCATGGTGAACCAAACCCTTGAAACTATCATGTATCATGGTCAAACTTGTCATCTGTACTAGTTAGCCCCAATACAACCCTTAGCTACCCTGCATTGGACACGGTTCCCAAGGCAGTGGACTTTCCAACATTGAACTAGTACACTAGCCCTAGATCTCACTACACACATTATAAGTCACTCTTACATCAACAATGAACCAAAGCTATACCCATTGAACCCCTCACTTGGCGTGTGACTTCAACCAATTAGGTCTAGGATAAACCATACACCTAACTTACACTTAGAAATACCCTGATTTGGTGTCTTGGTTCTTGATCTCTCCTGTCGGGAGTAGATCGGGTCTCCCCCTTTGTTGTCTGGGCTAGACAACACAAAGCGAAGGTTGCCTCGACTGGCGTGACAACCATATATATTGGAGGTCGAGGTGATCGTGGTTGCACCTTTTGAGTTGCCCTTTCCTATTGCCATCCATGACTGGATCCATCCATAGGGGTAACTACAGTTTAGGTGATAACAGGACCATCTGACAAAGATGAAGGAACTCTGACCAATGATCTATGGTGAATCCACAGATCTCATCTTGAGAAATACTGATCAAAATCGCCCATGCTGAAAAAGGGGTAATGGGATCCTTGTGCATTTTCTTGCAAAATTACTTTCTTGAGCCCAAGGTGTTTTTTAAGTGCCTCACAAATTAGTAAAGCTCTGAATCTGAACATCGAGGCCCTAATTTTAACTTTCAAGGTCACCTTTTGTCAAGATATTATGCATATGTGGAGTAAGCCTTTGCCATTCCTGATATAATTAACATTCAAAACCCAGCATTGTAAGATATTCCACTGAAGAATTCTACTTTGTGGCTTTATTGGAGGTATGGAAAAAGGTATCAAGGAACAGATGGGGAGATAGACCTCTTATTAACCAAAATTGGCAGTCTTCAAAAGCTTCTTGGCTTCAAAATAAAGATGAGTATGCCAAAATTGGCAACGATCTCAAAATTTCACAAAAACAACTTTTATGAACTAGACACAAACCATGGTCTAGTTTCAACTTTGAGAGCCAAGGGAATTCGGCTCGAGACTTTCATTTTATGTATGTCCTTTTAACACCAGATTTGCTTACACAAATTTGCGTGTTAAGCTCCAACATATGTTCGTGGATATTATATGGGGTGAGCTCCACATTACATAGTTCACCAATTGTCATCGGTGGTTCGTGGACATCATATTGGGTGAACTAAACATTGCAGGGTTCACCAATTTAGCTTTTACTGCTCACAAGTATCTTGGTCATGTAGGTACATCGTTGCAAATCTTTATTCCAGTTAGACCTTGTTCTAGAGTTGCAATATTTGAGTGTTTAGAGATCATCCAAAGATCAATATTCTAGCACAACACATGTTTTGCTATTTTTAGTAGGTTTCTATTTTAGGCTTCCAGATATCTATTTTTAGCAAGTTTACGGTTCAGGCCTTCAGATTTATTTTTAGCAAGTTTTTCCCATGTGTTGGATTGACATGCATATTTTGGAGGGATGCATGGGAAGATGAGGACAGCTAAAAGGGCACTTTCAGAATCTTTTTTTTTTCTTGACCAAAACGAGTAGGATATTTTATGTTAAAAGGGAGGAAGAATCCTCAACATAACAGAAGTACAGTCCAAAACAAGGCCATAAGCCTGAGAGTCCAGTAGCATCATGGAAAGAGCTTTCAAATCCACAAAATTTCTAATCTTCCTCCTAGCTTCTATCTTATACATTTTATACTTATACTGCCTAACAAACTGGTCTACCAAAAGTTAAAACTATGAAAGAGCAGAGCATAAACACATTAGAAATGAAATGCCCATGGAATTGGTCTTCTATCTTAATTTGCTGAGGTATGAAGGAGGTGCACTCTGTAGAGACTCTTTCTTTCAACTATTGTTGCAGTGATTCAACACTATTGTTGCAGTGATTCAACTTTTTGTTCCAAGCCTGCTATCTTATCCTCCATTGTTTTAGATTGGTCTCTTTGCTGGTCTAATTGATCTTTCAACAGGTCCAATTGAAGCTGAAAGTCCCTCCTCTCATAAATCCGGTTTTGGTCATCCTCTTCTTGCCATTCTTCTCGGAGACGCTCCCTATCTTTGAGGTCTCGTTCCATCCCGCGGATTCGACGCTTGAGCCGACAAAGACCACAGATTAATTGATGAAGACCATGATCGACACAACAGAAGGGTTCATCCAGACCACCATTGCTGTCCAATTCAGCTTCCGAGCAGAAATTGGCCACTAATTTTAGCCGTCACCCTGGAAAAGACACGAGGAGGGCTTCTAAATTCTAAAATATTGCAGCAAAAGACAGCATGAAAATGATACAGGAGACTCCGTGTCTGACGAATAACAAGTGAGAAGGAGAACGGATAGTAATTAAAAGAACGTCCCAGCTCAAACCAAGCGTCCGGTATCTGATACACCGTACACCTTCCCTTGGAAATTGACTATCATCATCCTGCCTCTGCATGAACCCAAGTAATTCAACTCATGGGAGAGAAAGGCGATGCTGGATTTGGATGTCATCCCATCCTGTTGTGACATAATAGCATTTAAGCTCTCTTGTGTGGTTATGAAAGAACTAACCCCTCGCTTGTAGTGTGATGCTCCCCAAGCACACAGATCTAGACCTCTTGATTTAAGAACGTGCCTCATCCTTGTCATGGCCATGATGATTGCCCCTTTAAGGTGGTTCTGCTTGTCATTTGAATTAAGCTCAATTCTAGAATCTTGTTCCCTAGCTAGGATAGGAACCCTCAACACCTTATGGAATTGTTTCATAGTGTTCTTCACCAAGATTATTTACATAGCATCCCCCTATTCCTTTCGAGGCCTTGTTAGCCAATGAATCCGCATCACTATTTTGGGCCCTTAAGACATGAAAAAAATTTACGTTGGGAATTCTCTTCAGATTTTCCAAAATTCTGCTTTGGATCCCTGCCAAGGAGGAGTTTTGCAGAGGAGATCGGTATTTAACTGCTTTAATTGCAAGCTTAGAGTCTCCAAGAATTAGGACGTCTGAAATTCCCTTCTTGATGAGCATGTTTGTCCCTTGCCATAAGGCCAACAATTTCCCTTGATTATTTGAAGCCTTGTCTAGACTCCAAGAAAATGAATCCACCTTGATTCCTCCAGGGTCAAAGATGTTGAAATATTGTAACTTCTAAGAATATTATATTTGTACGTTATTATTCCGGATATGTTTCATTCCTCCGTGGAGACTCTATGAGTCTATTGTATATCCGAAGATGTTTTTATCCCTCTGTGAAGAATGTGGTAACTTGGGTTATTAGACTTCCCTAGTGGGGGTCGGCCCTGTATGAGTCATGTGGGTTAAAGGGTTATTAGACCACCCTAGTGGGGTCGGCCCTGTCACATTATGCTAAGTGGTTAAGTTGGGGCCGACTTAGTAAATGTAAAAGACAAGTCGGAGTTGTGTATAAATAGAGGAGGTGTGTTCCTCATTTAACACACACACTCACTTGTGAAACTCGCATAGGAGAGAGAGAGATCTGTAATGGAGGAGAAGGAGCTCATGGTTGAGGATTACATATTTGTATTTGCTGGTCATCTATATTGAGGAAGCTTTGCTGGGTTTTCTACCCCATGAGGGTTTCCCAGGATAAATCTGTGTCTCTTGTGTTTATGCTGTGCTTGTTGTTCTTTCAGTGATCCTGTATATGCTATTGTTGTGAAATGGAATGTAATGCTGATATTTTCTGTCTTAGCATATTGAATCTTAACAAAAGAGTACCCCACCTGCACCTGCCGCCTCGGCACTTTCATAATCTTGATTCAACTATTTTTAGCAATTTCTATTTTAGCGGCAGCTGACAGTTTTGGGGACATAATATTGAGTTTCTCAAATCGACACTTCAGATTTTCAAGATTCACAATCTAGTTCTGCCAGAAGACCTAGTTGGTACGAGCTGACATTGATGGATGCTCAGGAGTAGGTGGAGATTCCTAGGAGCATGGTTAGGATGACAGATCTTCAGAATGGATTCCAAAGCAGGGAAGTCTTCCAGTTCAGATGGAGCAACTACAACAACGAATGATGTGGTGGTATTGGAGATAGATCCAGGTGGAGGTTCTTGCAAACCTTCCTAGTTGAGAGGGAGTGTTAGTTTTTGTAGCTCAGACATGTACTTCTGCATAGGCTAGGTGTCAGACATGCATAAGTCATCCATAAGATCTCTCTAGGAGCTTGCTTGAGAAGGCAAGTGATTTTTATGTAATAATGGCTGTAAGGTGACTTAAGTTGTGTCAACAAGAGATTAAGTCGTAGCTGTAGATCTCAAGTAATCTAAAATCATTGAGGAGATCTAGAGGGCCCATGGTACTTGGTAGCCCATGGTATTTTAGTCATTGTAATGATATAAAATGAGACCTAAGTGAGAGGAGGACACACAATTGTCACACAGAGTGAGTGAGATCTCACTAAGTGGTTGGAGAAGGACTTTCAGCCAAGTGTGCAGGTGTAGGGGCAGGGTCAGAGGAAAGGAGCAAGGTGCAGCAGAGAAGGTAGCAGCCAAGTGATAGTCTAGGCTATCTTGCTGTTATTGTATTATTTCTCAGTGGGCTATTATCCCAGGACATGAGTCCAGGATTTTTATTCTTAATAAAAATCATTGTTTCTTGGTTTTTCCCCAGTTGGGGTTTTCCAGGGTAAATTTGTGTCAAATATGAATGTGATTTCCTGACTTTTTTTTGCTACGTAATTAGTTAGTATTTAGGTGTGTTTTTAGTTAATAGTTGTGATAAATAATTCGGGACTGTAAATCGGATCTTGGCTCAAAAAATTAACACCATCAAGGATTTTTTTAGTGGAGCAAGGATTCAATCTCATTTGCCAACCGGTGTTGAAACTTCCAAATTTCCAATCTTTGAAACTTTGATGTATCATTTTTTATTTGGCATCCACTACATCAATACATCAGTGCTTTGTCCATATTTATGTGCCAATGTGTTTATATGATGTTGTTGTTGTTTTATATGTTTAAAATTTTGAATAAAATGAAAATATTTTTAATTTTTTAATGTTTGTCACGATTTAACTGATTTTTCTGATTTTTTCGCCGATGTTGCCGAGAAGTTGTATTCAGGACCCTTGTCGATTTTTTATCAATGCCGATGTTATCAACTATGGTATTAAGTGGAGAATGAGCCCATTGTTAGAGAGCCTCTTGCCATTCAAGAGAATGCATTGTTGCATATTTTAATGTGGACCCTTTGCACAGATACCAAGGAGGTGATGAGTGTTTCCTTTCCAAAATTTTGAGGAAAAATGTCCAGCATTGAGGGGATCCATCTTGACATGTGGAGGATCCAAAAGCCATTTGACCATGAAAGGAGAAAACATCCATATTTCAAGATGACCGTTAGTGGTTTGCTACTCCTTAGACTGTGCATCTAGAAGATTGTTTTGAGTATGGTGCATGCGGATATACACTAGCATATGGATGGATTAACTCCCTCATTTATGGATCTATGGTTTCACACCTCATTTGACATCTTTGGCAACTTGGAGGACGAGTTGTATGATCCCTCTAAGAGGATGCCCTATCCCATTCCTTTTTTTTGAGGCAGATTTTTGGTCTCCCAAGGACGTTGATCCCTTGTCGGTGGGAGTGCTTTACCTTTTGAGCCGCTTTTGCACACATGTTCATGCATTATTGGAGGGGCGTTGTACATGGAGATACTACACGTGGCCCTCTTGGAGATTCTATATGCTTTTATTCCTTAGGATTGGGAGACATCTTGCTGGTCGAAAAGACATGTGGCATGGCCACCTGTTATTCTTCATGCTATGATGTATACTTTGACTTATCATTAGGAGGTGGTTAACCGTTATGAGATCTAGAAATTTTATTGTTATCCATTGGAGAGACTAGTGGATCTAGAAATCACTAATAATATTTTAATGTAAGGAGATCTTGAGCCAAGCTCTATTTAAAGAGTAGCTCTCTCTATTTGTCAGTCATTGTTGGATTGATAGGGCAAACCCGTCTAAGCCTAGTTGAACATCATGTAGGAGTTGGAAGTGAAACTACAAGCAAGTATATGCGAGGCTCTCTTCATTCATCTCTTTTCTCTTGGATAATTTGGTTTTTATGTTTCAGTAGTTCTTGTATCTTGTTGTTGGGATAATCTCTAGAAGGCACATCTTCTCACATGAGAAGGGACTAATTGTGAGGTTGTTAATCCTCCTTAACCCTTGTTGTAGTCTGAAATATTGGGGAATTTACTGCTATGATGACAAATTTGGTATGGCACATGTTATGGTTTGCTCATCTTATGGGGTTGTATGTGGTAATGTGAAATCTAGTTGGGTTATGTTACAACTTGAACTAGCATGTGTGATTAAAGCCCAAAAGAACATGCTAGCCCAACTATAACATAGAGGTGTTACCCACTGTCACCTTGATAACCACCTCTCTACACTTCAGGTTGGCTCTTCTCCAACTTAAGGGGGACTTCTCTAGGATAGGATTGCTAAGCTATGGCAATGAAGGCACATGGTTATATGAAGAGTTAGCCTTAGCAAAACTTGAGGTCTTCTTTATAGTATAGGTGATGGGAGGGTTATGAAGAACAATGCCAATCCCTAGGGCATATGGAGTCTTGGGATGATCTTCCTTGGGCCTTTTTTGAAAATGTTTGGCTAGAACCCTTGCAAAGCATGACAAATTCCTACCCCAAACTTTTGAATCTCCTTGCAAAATTCACTAAGGAAGGGTTTCTTTAGCATACACCTTCAATCTAGAAACCTAGCAAAAACGCTAGCCTATGCAAGCTTGATTAGTACCCCTCCTAAGATGCCAAATACATAATCAAATTACAAAACTAAAGCATGACATGAGTATAAAAGATTCTTACACTTAAACCAATAGAGCATGATTGCCCTTCTATGACTAGATTAATAGACCTTACAATGCCGAAAGAAACATGTTACTCCAATATTCAGTCATCAAGAAAACCCAAGAGATGAAATCCTTTACACTTGAAAATGCTCCATAGAGATATGACAATTAGATTCCAAAAGAGAGAGAGCCCTCAAAATCCAACCATGCCAAATGAGGGAGAGAGCAAAGCCTTATATAGCTTTATGCTCAACCTCTTACAATAAAATAATCACAAATTTCTTAGATCTATCCTAGGGTGGGGTAAACAAATGACAAAAACTCCACTATAGCTAACAAACTCCTAACAAATGCAATAAAAATAGTGATCAAAGGCCATAAGTACAATGCATAAGGTACAATAGGCCCCAAACAGAGGGGGCACCACGTCCAACTAAGGGATCGCATGCAAGGTTCCAAACCAGCCTCCAAAGGCTTTCTCCAAGCCAATGCTCCAAAGACAAATGGGTCCACATAGCAACAAGCTTCCAGTCCCAACCGATTTGTGCCCACAAACCAACAAACCCATGCAATATCCAAACTTGACTGGTGCAAAAGAGTCCCAAGATGACAGCAACCTTGAGTAAATAGGGGTTGGCCCTCAAACAAGGTATGGATTAATGCTCAAGATGAAACGACTTCCCTTAAGGTGGATGCTAGGTTCATTAGGCACCGTCAACTAATGAGAGACCCCCTCAAAGTGGATTAACCCTTCATCTCACAAGGATTTGTCATAAGAGAGGGGTGAAGTTCCAATAAAAGGTGATGCATCCACGAGACAGGCCATGATAAACCCTCAAACTGAAAGATAAACACAAATCGACCTCCCTTGGGTGCTGCTTCAAGGCGGATTTGAACCCTACTTTGCAGCTCCCATGTATCTGAGTTGGATATTGATTTGAAACACCCTACAGGGCTGCTCCAAGGCTGCAATTCCTCCAAGTATTCTGATGACAAGGGAATAAAACTCCAACAGCTGAATACTTCAACGAACTGTGGCACTAATAGGTGAAATAACCTCACAAATTCTGCTGATTTTTCCTTATGCTGTGCGGCTAGGGTAGACTCTTGGTACTATTTTCATCGCTGGACAATCTGCTGCTGCATTGATTGAACCTAATGGGGATACACCATTACCGTTCTTCGAAGCTGCTGTAGCGATCTTTGGTGGTTGCCAAACAACACAGAGATGATGCCTTTACCCTGATGCTACAAAAATTCTCCAAAAATTGCAAAATCATCACCATGACAGGGCTTAAATTCCATGCAATATGCCTTCAATTAGCTGGGCATTCAGTGGGTTTTGAAACTCACTGTCTAATGTCATCATACAAGACTGATTTCTTCAAATTGCCATTGCTTAGTGCTGAGGCTAAACATTACTTTTGCTGCCCAGAAATACTCAGCACTGTTCTCATGTTCAGACTTGCCCAGATTTTGGAAAAATGGTTTAAAAAAATGCCAAGAGTGCTGATTTTAGCCCACAGAACATAGCCCAGATCTGTCTTATCTTTACTGCAGGAAGTATGCTACAGGAAGAAAGTACCCAGAAATTTATCTTTTCTACAGCCATGTCATAAGAGATCCGCCCAGATTTGAAAAGATGCTGATCTACTGCTGTTCTATGACCAAAGCATGCCCAGAACTTGCCCAAAGGTGCTCAGGTTTGTTGCTTCTGTCCATATTCATGCCCAGAAAACTCAGGAATTAGCCCAGAATTAGGGATGAGGTCGTTTACTGCTGTTCCGAGGCCTCAAATTCTCCCATTGCTGGCTGAGTTGTGCAACACCTAGGCTTCAAGACTACTGAAACCCATACCTCCATCCTTCTTCCGAGCTCAGCTGCAAAAGGTCTATTTATACCATGTCTGAATTGGCTCTGTTGATGGTTTTCATCACAGTCCTTCATCAAGATGCAACCTCATGAAAACCTAAGTGAACACCCATGCAAATAGGGGGTTAACAGGTTGATCATTAGAAGGCTGTCTACCTAATCCTGTTTGCTTATAATCTCATTTTATAGTTTTACTTCATTGTTTTATGGTTACACATTATCTTTTGGCCGCAAATTCATAGTGTTGATGATGCAGCTTGTATAAGGGCCCTCATGTACTATCATATAACCTAAAGGATCTACTTGGACTGGTCATGGCACATCAGTGTATGGCTTGACTACAACCTCTCTACATAATTTCAAGCCCTCTTTGTTTTTATTTCTTGACTCCATAACCCTTGGATTGGCATTGGTCTTAGCAACCTACCATCCATCTATTTTTTTATAAAGTATGAGGGAGCCATTGTGGTGGCAGTGAGTAGCCCCTCCGAGTTCACTTGGGGTTGCACTTGTGTTTTAGGGCTTTATCACTCGAAGTGCAGGTTTAACATGCCATATTTTTGGAAACCAATTTTGGAGCATTCTAGGAGGTTCTTGGTGGGATCCACTTGAGATGCACTTGCTATTTTTGGAGACCTGGAGTGCACTAGCATAGAAGGGTTCATCTTTGACTTGGTTAACCTAGACCTGGGGTGCATCTTGTGAGGAAGCTTCCTCAAGCTTATTTTTGGGCCTCATCCATGCTTTTCTTGGCCTAGGATAAGGTGTCCCATTGAGAGATCGATTTGCTATTTTTGGATACGCTATTCTCGGAGTTGACTTCTAGTTCATCTAATTGCTAATTTTAGAGTTGTCCTAAGTTAGAATCATCTAACTATGGACACCTAGGGTGCACTTCATGAGGAGATTTCTCATGCATTATTTTTGGTCTCAGCCATGCTATATTTGACCTAGAGAAGTGCACCCCCCTTTTGAGGAGAACTTTGACTTTTTCTCATGCATGGAGGTGTCCTTTGGGTGCTATTTTTCGAAACCAATGTGCTCTCTTAATTGGGATTTATTTTTGACAAAGGAGGATGTAATATGTATTCTTGGAGACACTAACTCCATCTATTTTTAGGCATGCCTTGTGGTATTTTCATCAGAGTTTTATTCCTAGCAGGGTTTCACTTATTTTTGGATAAGTATTCTCTCTCTCTCTCTTGTGCCCTACTTGAGGAATTCTTTATTAGACGTTCCACTATTTTTAACTATCCTATTCAAGGAGATATTCTTTGTACACCCCCAAGCTCATTCTATCAGCATTGGAGAGGTAGTGAGGGTTTATCATCCATTATTTGCTTGAGTTCTTGTCTTTTATTCCATTCTTCTCATTTGAGTGAGTGTGAGAGAGCATATTAGTCAGTGAGAGGTAGAGGTTGCTTTCAACCTGTTCATGTGATTCTATACCTGGACTTGGTGAGAGAAGGTGCTTTGGAAGCGATAACATCCCCTGGAGTGCTTTGAAGTTGAAGCCAATATCTCTAAACTTTGTAGTACTTGCAGCTTTGGAATAAAGGTATTGTTAACATCGGATTTGACCTTATAAATCTGAGTGTTAATCTACAGTACATATTCATGGATATCATTTGGGGTGAGCTCAATGTTACAGACTTCACCATTTGGCATTGACAGTTCATGAGTACATTTATGGGGTGGATTGGTTAGCCGGTCCACTGACGCAACATTGACGGTTTGCAGAGCACTTTTCAGACTTGGCACATGGTTGCATGTCTTTGTTATCATGCGATAGATGGTTGAATAGAGTTTGGATAGGTTCTTACTATACAAGAATAGTTAGAGGATACATCTTAGGTACATATGGATAGGTGAGACAACAACAACAGGTACCCCATACTTACAGATTCGGTGCAATATTCAGAGTAAGTATGGGAGGTTGAAGACCCCCATAGGATGTGATCATGGTGAGTTGCAGTGTTATAGTTTACATTATTTGATCATGTTTTTGGACACCCTCAGGGGAGATATACGCGGGGTTCAATTTTTAGGCAAATATGAGAAATTGTTTATTTTAGCAGCTACTACTTTTAGTAGTTTTTAGTGGCTAGTTCGATTGATAATTTGATTTCATATTTGAGGACCCAGTTTCAAGATTTGCTTATGTCTCGAATTCCACAAGTTTTGGAGGATAATCTATTTTTAGTAGTGCTATTTTTAGCAAGTGACTGGATATATGGGGACCCAACATGATGAATAGCACCAGTGTTAGATTTGAAGCCATTCTGAGCACTTTTAATTTTCAAGGACTGGTTGCATTTTAGCATGGTCTATATATGGCTTGGTGAACCCACAAGGAGATATTGGCTATTTTTAGATTGTGTTGAGCTTTGAGAGGCTTGCGTATGACCTAGTTGATGTGACCTACTTGATGACCCTTTATTTGATCTTATTCGACCTTGGATCCTCCTGAAGCCGTTGATTAGGTAATGTGCCTTGATTAGGGTTAGGGTTTGCTATATTTACAATCTATTTTCACTCAAAAAGGAGAGCTATACTTGGAGAAGCTATTTTTATCATTTCTATTTTTTTTCTATCTTCTCTCGTTCTCTCCCTATATATTGTATGAAGCATAAGGAAGAAGAGGACTTTCTCATTTTCAAGTTGTATTGGTTTCGCTAGTGAGCTGGTGCGTTCCTCCTTCTTTCTTCCTTGCTTCTTCTTTCTAGAGAGATTGATACTGGCTACTAGCATGGAGTACAGGTGGTGGAGAGTTGGCTTTGTTGGGTCATGAGTCATGGCTAGTACTGTCCCATCCAACAGAGTGCTTTGTACCCTGGATTATTGCTGTCCAGACCTTTAGGACTTTGTTTTTCCTACAACTTGTGATAATACATGCATAATTTTCTTTGGCAACTGTTGGTACCAAAATCGATTATGCCAAATTTTTAATCTCTGGCCAAGGTTTATGTTCTGGCAGCACATTGATTGGAAAAGTCTAAAGGAGGCGTTGCCGGAAGTTCAAAGTTCAGTAGCATTTTTGTCAAAGCCCTGAGGTTTTTTGTGTCAACTTGGTCAGTTTCTCTTCATCTCAAACCTTTAACTTGGGGAAGCCTTGTGATTTTTCCTTGCCTTTCGTAATCCAAAATTTTCATTGGTCAAAGTCTAACTTCTTGTTCAAATTGCCAAATTGTCCCTTGCCAAGTATAACCCAAAGTTTTAAAAGACAAATTGTTTTAAAATCATTTTATGATTTTATTAAAATGGGTTATATTATGTAAAATAAAAACATTGGCCCATCTCTTATCCGAACCCAATCTCTAAGCCTAAATTCTAGCTTCAAGTCATGATCAATTCTCGCTATAGTAGTGACCAAATTAAAGCAAGTGCTAAGCACCCAAGTCCAAATGTCAAGTGCGCCAAGCATCAAAGCCCACATATGTGGTTTGTGGACTAATAAAGCCATGTGCAGAGAAGTTAAAATGGTTTTGCAAGAAATGCACACAAAATAGGATTGGGAAAATCCAAAATTGTTTTTATTAATTTTTTTTCTCAATATTTCGTTTTGTGGGAATTATCCATAAATGAAAATCATGTGCAAAAACATGAAATTGTTTCTCACAATTCATGGAGACATGGAATTTCAAAACCACGGGCATATATCGTTTTACAAGTTCAAGAAATTATTTGAGAAATATTTTTTTTTATGAAAATATTTTTTATCTCAAATATGTTATTTCTGGAAATTTTTCAAGGAAAATAAATATTAATTTCAAGGCATAAAAGTAGATTTATTCACTGGTGGCAGAGCATCAGAAGCGCAGAATATTTGGGATATTTCATTTTGGAAGATTGGCAATAATAGAATTACCAACTATTCACACATTAGCATTTGTGGATTTAAAGACAGCTTGGGCCATCGATTTGGTCATTTCTTAAAGATGAAGATTTGGGGCACATCACATGCAAAGATAAAGGAAATAAGTTGTATATAATTATCAGTTATTGACCTGAATGAAGAGCATGATGGTGATAATGAATTCTAGAGTATGCATGTGCTCAAGTCCAAGAGATAAGCAAGAACAGAAGGGCATTTGCGTACTATTCATGGTTCAGCTTATCGTTTAATTATTCAGAAAGCTGAGGCTACATGATAACAAACGAAGTCATACAAAGTTAATCCTTGTTGATGGGAATAATCTAAGTAATTCTTTAGCTTTGCTAAGATATATATCAAAAGAGGAGTTCAAATGATAAAAAACTTGTGCCTTATTTATATAATCAGAGATCTAAGTTGCAGGAAACAGGCTACCTGCCCCCGTCCCCTGTCCGTTTCCGTACGGAAACGCAGAAACGCGTACGGAAACCCGTTTAAAAAAAAGTGAAACCCGTTTCAAATTCGGAAACACCTTTCAGAAATTATGAAACCCGTTTCTGTTTCGTAATTCGATTTTGTGCCACGTTTCCGGCCAATCAGCGCTTAGTCCGCGGAATTTTGTTTTTTTAATAAAATTTCGGTTCCGGTTTAGGGTTTTAGCAGTTTCGGGAAGCTTCTGCTGTCCCTCACTCCGTTAAATTGGCATGCTGCCGCTATCCCTGGCAGCATTGGAGCAGTGCGAGCGTTTGAGTGTAAGCTTGAGGATTTTAGTGTGAACGCGAGCTGAGCGTGAGCGATTCAGTGTGAGCATGAGTGAACCGTGACCGAGTGTGAGTGTGAGTGAACGTGAAGAGCGAACGCGAGCTGAGTGTGGTGAACCTCGTGAACGTGAAGCTGAGTGTGGTGAACATGAACGTGAGTTGAGTGTGGTGAACGTGAAGTGAACCGCGAGTGAGTTGAGCGTGAGCCTCGACGTGGGTGAAGTGAACCGTAGATTGGAGCAGCGACAGGACCAACATAGCATCAGTGACTCGGTAAGAGCTACATATGCATAGTTCATTCCAGAATTTTTGAAATTGAAAATAATAAATAAAAACTAGTGTTTTACTGTTTTTAGTAACTTAGTTTTATTTAATGAAACGTAAATTTGTAATGTATGATCAATGTATGAAATTTATAACAGTATAGCAGCATAACAGTATCAAAGAATTTACTGCATCTGCCGTTGAATTGTGAACTTCTGATTGCACTTTGCAGAAATAATTGATAACGCTGTTTTAAATGTTTACCCAAAAATTCTATGGAATTCTCGATTTACATGGTTAGAAATTTTCTTTAGTAGGGAATCAAATATGCTTCATAGATCCATTTTTTTGGTTCTGATTTGTTTTTAAAATTTTCTTTTGCAGCAATGGCTTCCAGCCAAGCTACTGGTTCAGCCCCCTAAGGTCAATAAGAGGGCTGAATAATATCCTCTTTGGGCTCATGTTCAAAAGATTGCAAGATGTGGAGGTGGTGGCTCATGGGAGTGGCAATGTACACTTTGCAAATCTCAGTATAAGGGCTCCTACCCAAGAGTCAGGTCACATTTCTTGCATGAAGCAGGAAAGGGTGTTGAAGGTTGCCCAAACACAAGTGACCCAATTGAGAGGAGGAAGTATGAAGTTGAGCAAGATGAGGCTGATAGGCTTAAAAGAAGACATGACCAGCTTGCAAATGCTTCCATTCAGCCTCCAAACACCGAGCTAAGGATTGTGCTTGAAGCAAGGAAGAGGAAAGCAGCTCAACAACAAGAAGTACAAGCATAAAAAATCCCAAAGGGACTCCTTCAATCCAAGAGAGTAGAATAGCCAAATTGGTGAATGTTCAAGGGAGAGAAGAAGCCGACGCAAGGGTGGCTAGGGCCCTCTATGCTTGTGGGATACCTTTCAATGTGGTTCGGTCTCCTTACTGGCATGATCTTGTGCAAGCAATTAACACAGCTCCTGCAGGGTACAAGGGGCCAAACTATGAAAAAGTCCGAACTGATCTCCTAAAAAAGGAGGAGCTTGTGGAGGATATCTTAGCACCGATTCGTGCTTCGTGGGGCAGCTCTGGGGTTACCGTAGTCTCAGATGGATGGAGAGATACTAGGCGTAGGCCACTGATAAACATCATTGCCACTTCACCAAAAGGAGCAATGTTTCTAAGGGCTGAAGACTGTTTAGGGGAGGTGAAAGATGCTCAATTCATTGCTAATGTTTTAATCAAAGCTATTGAGCAAATAGGGCCTAATAAGGTGGTGCAAGTTATCACGGATAATGCACTAGTTTGCAAAGCTGCAGGTTTAATTGTTGAGAGCAGGTTTGAGCACATTTTTTGGACACCTTGCATTGTCCATAATCTGAACCTGATCTTAGAAGAGATCGACAACAAAGTTGCATGGATCAAGGAATTCATAGGGCAAGCAAGGGAGATAGTTAAATTCATCACCAACCACCACCATTCTCAAGCCATATTTCGAGAGTACTACAGATTGGAGTTGTTGAAAGTTGCTGAGACAAGATATGCTTCCAACTTCATCATGTTGCGTCGCCTTGTTGAGGTTAAGCAACCATTAGTTTCTATGGTAGTCAATGAACTTTGGGTTGAGTGGAGATAGGCAGATTCAGAGCGGGGAATTGTTGTGCGCAGATTGTGCCTTGATGAGGAGTGGTGGAGCAAGATAGATTTCTTGCTCAAGTTCACAACCCCTGCATTTGAGCATCTTCGAAGCGCTGACACAGACCGACCTTTCTTGGGAGAGGTATATGATGGCATGGATACCATGGTTGAGAAGACTATGGAAATCATTTTGCTTGAGTCTCCTCAGCTTTTATATGTTGATGATGGATTTGTTGATTTGGTACATAAAATCATGGTTGACAGGTGGAATAGTTTCAACACTCCATTGCACACTTTAGCACATGCCTTGAACCCAAGATTCTATGATGAACAACTCATTGCTCAAAGCAATGGGAAGAGGAGGGCACCCCATCAGGATAGAGAGGTGGCTAATGGAGTGAAAAAGGCCCTTACGAGAATGTTTCCAGCTCATCTACACAGGGAGGTGAAGGAAGAATTTGCTAGTTTTGCTGCAGGATTGGATGATTATTTAGATATATCATCTTTGGATGAGAGAAGCACCATGAGTCTGGTTAGGTGGTGGATTTGTCATGGAGCAAATGGTGTGCATTGGCAAACACTTGCCATTCGTATTCTTTCACAGGTGGCGAGCTCTTCATCGGCAGAAAGGAATTGGAGCACCTATGGTTTTATTCATTCTGTGAAGCGCAATAGGTTGGGTTCACAAAAGGCTGAGGATCTTGTTTATGTGCACTCCAATCTTCGCCTTGCTTCTCGTAGGGGTCTGGAATATACCAGTGGGTCTTCAAAAGAATGGGATGTGGATCCAGAATCATCTGACTTGGACATCTCTCTTGCTGCCCTGAATATTGAGGAACCTAGGAGTGGAGTTGGCCAATCTTCTTCCTGTCAACAATCCACTATTGGGCATGCTTCTTGTTCTATTTTTCAGGATGAGTATGAAGATGAGCCCGAGGATGATGACTATTAGTCTTTTGGCTTGAGCTGATGTTTTTTTGATGTGTTCATTGTTCATGTTGATGTAGCTTTGTACTTGTAGCCTCATATATAAAGGCTGATTTTTGATATATATGTATTAGCGGCTTAGCCTCATTTATGAAGGCTGTTTTTTTGGCTATTTCCACTTGCATTATGGAATCGTTTAGGGGTAAAATACTAAAATGTGTTGTTTTTTGGATATTAATACTTGCATTATGGAATCACTTATGAAATTATGAGTAAAATTGTAAATGTGATGTTACATGTATGACTATGACTATGATTTCTAATTTTGTTGAAATTAAAATTTTAATCTGTAAATAATTATAAATAGATATATATATATTATTATATATATATATCGCGTTTCCTTGTTTCCTAAATTTTGGAGGGTCACATTTCCTACGCGTCCCCGTTTCGGAAACTCGTCCCCGTTTCCCCTTTTTGTGTAACTTAGGTTATAACTATTGTTAATGTTGCATAATTTATAAATTTTGTATGATCACGGATTTAGGGTCTTACAAAAACACCATAGCCCAAGGGTTTGAAGGCACTAGTCACTTCTCTAATTTCTTCAAACAAAAAAAGTATCGAAACATTTTAATTTCCTGGAATCTTAGGGTATATCCAGGGTAGATCTAATTTCAAAAAATTCACAAAATAATAATTTATTTATTCTCTAGATTGTGAGTGAATTTTTAGGGTAGACTTAATCTAAAAAAAAGGTCCCAAAAGATATATATATATATATATATTTTATTAGGTTAGTTTAGTAACTAGTTAATTTCTTTGGTTAGATTTGCTTAGTTTAATTTTCTGCATTTTATTTACTGAAAAACGGCCATAAAATTTCATATTTCTCCATCAAGGGTTTTATGCTAATTTTGACTACTAAAACTTATGGGTACCAAATGTTGAAATTTTTGCTATTTTTAGTAAGTTTTTATTGGTTGGAAAATGCAGATTTTAATTTCTGGAAAAAATTTAATGCCAACATAATACTCTAAAATTCAGATTTATACACCTAAAAAATTCTGCACCCACCTTTCCACTTAAATCTAGGTTTTATTGAAGTTTTATTGCCATTTTATCACTGCAAAATCAAGTGGGACAGCAACTATAAATTTCTGAAAAATTTGTGCTTGGTTGAATACTGATTTTACTTGCTAAATCTTCTTTGGATGTTGACAAAGTGGTTTATCTTGAATTTTGGAAATTTATGCACTTTACTGTGACAATGAATGATACATAAGAGGAAGAACACTTGAATTTTACTTGGTTAACGGTGATTGGTAACTCTACAATACATAGGCTAAGTAATGCTATGTTTACTTTTTGGTAATTTTCATTTGGTTGGATGATTAAATACAACTCATAACTCACACAATCATTGACTAAGTGATAATAATTTCTGGAATTTCATTTTTTATGCAAACATTATCAATTCCCATCTTTAATTGCATAAAGCTCATGAGTTTACTTTTCTCTAGTGGATCAATGAATGTGAAAGGCAATGTTCACTGAATAATTTTAAGTTTTGGCATATAAATACAAAAACTAAACACCAAACTTTGAGACGTGATTTTAATCACCTCAGCAAGCTTAGTTATACTAATGAATTTGGGTGACACCTTGTTTCAAAGATCTTTCTCTCAAGCAAGACCTCATTCAAAGCCTTAACTTAAACGATCTCTAAGGAATAATTATAATTTGTCTCTTGAGGAATTGTTCTAAGTGTTTGAACTATTGATATTCTCACATCTTGAATGATTGAATGCTTATTTGGGAAATCAACTAAATAACATATAGTACACATCATAATTAAGTTGAACTCATTTCCCTTAGCTCTCTCTAAACCAAATCCAATTGAACCTAGGGAAACCCCCCTTGGTCTTGACAACTGACCAAAAGAGTGGGAAGTTAGCATTGTGGTGACAATGGTGCGTCTTTCCGAAGTTGCTCTTTACAGCACTAGTGGATTAGGACATTTCCACTTAGGTGCCAAATCAAACTCTAACAGGGCCATTTTCAAAAGATTGTTATTCTTCACATAATTTCAATGAAACTGTAATATACTTGTTATCCACTAAATTGCACTTAGTGGATTCCGAGTGAACCATCGAAGACTTGAACAATCCAATTGTTCATCATCAGTGTTCTGAGATCCATCAGGCCAAGTTTTGGCCCCTTTTTTAATAATTGCATATTCATAGTCATAGCCTCTTGGGGGATTTTGTAAAAATGTGCTAGCATGATGGTTTTTGTAAAGAGTTTGGCTTCCTAGGACTTAGACATCAAATGCGAACATTCCATGGTGTTTTTTCCCTTGTCAATTATGCACTGCTGAATAAGCAATGTATAATCGACGAGTTTTTCACCCGCTCCTCCAAAGCTGGAATGTCGTCTTGGTGCTTGGCCTTAGAAGGTTATTAAAGCTCAAGTGTCAATATCTATGAGCATGCTAGACATCAAATTGAATCATTATGGACATGCACTAGGTCCCCTAGGATTTTCGGTTAGTTCCGAGAAAATATTTGTTTCCCGTAAAAGGGGCTTTTTTTTAATATTTTAATTAGAAAACCCAAAAATGTAATAAAAGTGTGGTTAGGAGGTCAATTTGGCCATGGGGGTGCTCGTTTTCTAACTTAGAGCACCCACTTTACCCCTAGACTCACTTTCCTAAGTGTTTAAGTGATTTATTTTTCACTTAAATTACTTTTGCTCAAAAAAGTCAAAAAGTGAGTGAAAAAATAGAAAAATAATAAAGTTATGAGGAAAATTAGATTCCTAAATTAGGGAAATTTGATCCCACTAAAGAGGGATTTGAGTGGGCATTTACATCCCATAAATATCTCAATCAAATCAGCCTTGAATCAAGGCTTATGTTATGGCCCATTCATATCCTCAATTTGAGAAATGCGCCTCTCTTGCTCTCTCTTACCCTAATGCAGCCCTCTCCATTTTTCTATTTAAGAATGCATTGGGCTCTCATTTCTCTCATGATCAAAGAGGACCGAAAGGATGGTAATTCTTGTACTGTATTTTGTAATATCTTTTGGAATAATAAAGGCTTTGGAGGCAAATCTGTGGTGTAGTGCTCTATGTGTGTGGATGCAAATGTCAATGGTTTAGGTAACTGCAGCGTAACTTAATTATTTGATGCATTTGTGGATGATCAAGGCCTTCGAAGGACTATTACTAGTTGGTAGGATATATGATTTTAGTTTGATTTCATATATTGCTTGCTCATGTCCGTGGTATAGAAGTTGTATGTTTTTACTAGTTTGTGTTACCAGCTAAGTTGTACTTAGTTGGACTTTCAAGTGAGCGGGCAAAGTCTGAACATGTTACATGTTCATTATCAGTGATCTGAAGTCCATCAGGCCTTTTTCGGGGCCCTTCTTTTTATCTTTTCTTCACATGTCCATGCCCTACGGGGTTTGTAATAAAGTGTACTAGCATGCTATTTTTTGTAAAGGACTTGGCTTCCTAGGCCTTGTCAATCAAGTCAGGTATTCCAAGGAGTTTTTTCACTTATTAATTATGTTTTGCGTTTTAGCAGGACATAATTTTTGAGTTTTTCCCCTGCTCCTCCAAAGCTGGAATGCTTGGCGTGGTGGTTATGCCTTAGGAGGTTATTAAAGTCCATGGGTCAATGTATATGAACATGCTAGACACTATAATTGAGTTGTATGGGCATGTGTTAGGTCCCCCTAGGTTTTTTTTAAGTTCTGCGAAAAATATATATATATATTTTTTTTCTCGTAAAATTGGGCTTTTTTTTAATAGTTTATTGGAAAAAATTAAAAATGTTGTAAAAGTGTGGTCTAGGGGCCAATTTTGCCATGGGGGTGCTCATTTTCAAGCTTAGAGCACCTACTTTACCCCAAGACCCACTTTCATAAGTAGTCTTGTACTTTATTTTTCTTATTTTTCACTTTTCCCCAAAAAAGTAAAAAATGTGAGAAAAAATGCCGAAAAAGTAAAAAGTGAGAAAAAATCCAATTCCTAAATTGATGGGATTTGGAAGAGATGAATGTCAGAATTGATTGAGAGGTTTTAGGGAGTGTTTTTGGCATGTTTTGGGGCAGCTACAAAGAAGGAATCAACTCCCCATTGAGAGGGGTGCATTTCCCCATGAGGGGGGTGCATTCCACTTAAGAGGGGGGTGCATTTATTTAGGAATGGGAAGCATGTTTTAAGTAGTGTTCCATGGGGACGCGTCTCGAAGGGTCGGGGACGCGTTTCGACGTTTCTTGCGTCCCGAAGACTCCGAAACTCCATGCGAAACATTTCGGGACGTCTCGCTTTGGGCGAAACTTGGTGAAACGCACAGCGAAACGTTTCGGTGGATGGCGAAACTCGACGAAACTTGGGGGGACTTTCTGGCGTCCCGCCCGAAACTCCAAAACTCCGGCGAGACTTGTGGGCGTCCCGCCTGAAACTCCGAAACTCCGGCGAGACTCAAAACTGAAATATCAAATATCAAATATCAAATGACAAAGACTTAGAAGTGACAAACATGAAATATGATGTTCATGTTAATCATAGATTCATATATTAATATAATCTTTATGAATCGTGTAATGTGTTTGAACTTTGCATTTACATTGCATGATTGCACAATGATGAATGTAGTGTTTAGTAATTCACTAATTTGCAGGGGATGGTTTGTTATTGTTGGGATTTATATTTTGCATATTTTTAATATTTTTAAAATTTTGGGGTGGTCTCCACACGTCTCGAATGTGCGTCTCCCTGCACCCGCATCTCGCCGTCTCGGAACCTTGGGGGAACATTGGTTTTAAGGTAGCCTTTGGGTTGATTTTTGGCAACCCAAATGGTGGAGGAAGCCCCCTCCATCAAGCCACAAACTATGGCTTGATTTCCTCAACAAGTGTGCCCTCCCTCTCCTTCACAAAGTGCGCCCTCCTTTCTTGCTTTTCTATTTAAGCATGTCACTTCTCCATTCTTTGGCATGAGAAGGTGGAATCTTTGCTCCTAAATATTGTATATCTTTTGGAATTTTGTTAATGAATAAAGGCTTTGGAGGCAAATCGGTGTGTGGACCTATGGTGTGTGGATGATCATGTTCTAATTTATGCATGAGGTAATCTGTTTTTTTACATTTTTATTCGTATTTGACTGTTGATCAAAGGTTGGCTTTTGAAGGAGATTTACATCTTAGTAAGGTGAAGTATGTGATTGCATCCATTATTTCTCTGTCAGGTTATTATAGAGATACTAGATTTACAAAGTCATTTTTGTTTAAATGCTTGTCTCTAAATCTCTATATTAGTCTACACCAGACGCTCTTGATCTTTCTTGTGTGAGTTCTTTTTTGTGATTACAGGTTGCCAATCTGAAGAGTTTGTGGAGCTTGGTTGCGTCCATTTTCTTTCAGGATAGATATATGGAGAACTAGTCCCTCTGATCCCCACTCTCGAGGACCCCATTGCCCAAGTTCGAAGGCGTTTTCCTCTTCTTTCTTCTTGTCACCAAACTTCAAACTTTTCTCGGCTACCTCGGTTTGCGTATCTCAGATCTACTCCTTTTGCAATATTATAAATAGATTTGATTTATTTTCACTAGATCTTAGTTATTTTCAAAGTAAAAATCTCAAATCTAGATCTAGTATAAGCATATTTTTGTTACAAGTTGATTTCTGCATATTTCAAGGCTTGAACAAGTAGTATGTTTAGATCCGGTTTAAAAGTTTATTTGGCTGCTATAAGAGCTTTTAAGTTGCTGCTCTTTGAGTTTGCAAAGATCCTAAGGAGACAAGCCTTATAGCTTGTCCCACTTAGTTCTTTTGCATTTTTACTTAAATTTTCTTTTAGAAACTTTTTGGTAATTCCCAAGACACTTTTAAAGTGTTTTTGAGCATTAGCTACTAGCATTTGCTTGTTGTTTTGTAGCATTTCATGAACTGGTTGGAGGAAAACTCTGGCCGGTTTTCGGTAGATTGAGGCATCTGGATCACCCAAGAACCATTCCCTTTCAACTGGATACTTGTTTTATGAATTTTGTAAGCCCTTGAGTCAATTTTAAAGGACCAGGGCACTTCTCTTTGCATTGTAAAAAGAAAATTAAACGAGAGCAAGTGGGATACCCAGCGCCCACACCCCATCCCCCCAGAGGGAACTACATCGACTCAAATTTTGTGGTGTGTGATTTTTTAGTTTAGATTTCATTTTTCGCACTTAATAAAATTTAACTAGGACTAAAATTTACCTTGTTGGTCCGTTCCAACGACGGGCCACAAGTTCACTCAAGACTTAGCTTTTCCACATTTTTAACAATTTTCACTTTTAATTAACCCCCTTGCTTTCCCGAAGTACGGATTTCAAGATAAGGGCTTGCCTGAGTATTGGCCAGAAAAGAGACTTTGGGGTTTTAATAAACAATAAAACTTTGTTCAAAAACTCTTAAAATTAACAAGGCTTCATCCCCGTATGCTCTAGATCGCTGCAGCTTCGACTGAACAGATTGATCATACCAGAAAGGGACTTAGTGACTAGCAATTAGTCTCATTGTTTTAATTAACCTTCTATTTACGAAAATCCGACGTAATTGTTTCTTGACATTGTGTGGGGAAATTCTTCAAAGGAAGCGGGAACCACTGGGTAGTGACCTTGGTATACCGTTAGACTGCACCCTCCTTTGGTGTAGTGTTGAACACCTCCCAGAGACTTCGATCCAGTGCACATTTCTGAGTGAGGAGCCACCTTTGTCATAATCCGGCCATATTTCCAGTCATGGTATATCGAAAATCCCCCTCCCTAATAATCCACTCATCTCCACAATAATAATAAAATTTACCAAGAACACTTCCAAAACATTGTCCTTTTTTTTCAAGCATTTCTATTCGGCACTGGTCTTGTCATTGAATATTTTATGATGTTGGATATTTATGTTTTAATGATGATGCTGGATAACGAATGATATGAAGTTTAATATTGCATTGTTCTTGTGATCAAATTTCTAACTCCTATATTTTTTTAGTTTTTAGATTAAACACCTTAGATTTTTTCCTTTTTTAGGGTCCACCCCCTTTGGGCTTCGTTGGGAGTAAGCCTAGACGTAGGAGTCAAGTTTCAGGTGACATCACTTTACTCTAGCTTGCCCCCAAGGCCACACTGAGCGGCTTGAAGATTTCTGCCGTGTTTTCCCCAGGTGTACTTCCAGGCAACAACAGTTTGTATGTTTACTTTTCTGATTTCTGGCATGAGAAGCACCGGATTTGAACTTTGTGCAAGTATTTTTAGTTGTGTAGGTTGCAAATGATCTAGTTTGACTCTACTACTCTTCAAGCACTTTCAGGATACAATCCCTCCGCTCTCCACCAGCAGGCTCCATAGCTCAAACATTCCCAGGATTCCAACATTCTTTCTATCTCTCTCTTTCCTTCATTTTAAATTTAAGCTTTTCTGGTTACGGTTACTTGCGTGCTTAAGTAAATTTAGTTTGATTTAAAAGAATATCTAAAGGCTGATTTTATTTGAGTACACTGCTAGATCTAAGTTTTAAATGCTTACATTTGTAGATCTAGTTTATTTTTAAGTACTTGCACTTATTTCCCATCTTTAGTACTTAATTTTTTTATGCTTTTAACGTTGATTTGGGCACATTTAGTGCATTTCGGGTGGCTGGTTTACATTTTTATCGCCATAACAAGAGGAGGTGTTTCCGGAAAATCGAAGATCTAAAGCCATCCAAGGCTTCCCGGAGCAACACTCTTCTTTCTTCTTCATTTCTAAAAACCTGTAAGCCTTTGGATCCAGATCTGTAAGGACCAAAGGCAACCACATTTTTCACTTGAAATATAATAATAAGAAGAAGAGCAAGTGGGATTTCCAAGTGCCCGCACCCCATCCCCCCTGGGGGGATTCGTGTTGCCTCCTTGATGGTTTGTTTTCTGTATCATTATTTTTTTTGCTTTAGATTAGTCTTATTTTTCTTGCTTTGGTTAGGTTAATTTTTCTTGCATGGTTTTTGTAAAGTAACGAACACTAACCCGGCCTTGCTCTACCGAACTACCCAAGAGAGCTTGCTCGATTGGGGAAAAGATACTCTTTTCCGTAGTAATTAGTCTCACATTTTCCTTTTTGCATTTCAATCTCAATTGGAATAAACAATCTGCCCTTCCGTGTATGCTCTTTCCCATCGCAGGTTCGCCCTGATCTTTGGGATAACCAAAGGTGAAAGTGTGCACTTTTTAACTTTCCACATGTAATAAACAACTCACCTTAATAAAAACAACTTCCCCAATACATTACGAAAATCCAGCATATCAGTCTTTGATATTGTGTGGGCAAATTCTTCAAAGGAAGCGGGAACCACTGGATAGTGACCTCAGGATACCGTTAGACAACACCCTCGATTGGTATAGTGTTGAACACCTCCCAGAGACTCCGATCCAGCCCACATTTTCAAGTGCGGAACCACCTTTGTCATAATCCGGACATATTCCCAGTACCTCATAGTATATCGGGAATCCCCTTCCCCTTAATCCACTCATCATCTTAATAAATTAAAATTGACCAAGTACATTGCAAAGCATTTACTATTTTTCAGCAGCATTCCGTTATTTTGATTCCATTGGCACTGGTAGAATTTTATTATCATTATTTGCTTTCAGTCAAATTTGTTATGAATGTCGTATATCTTTTTATGCTGTTGAATACAAATTTCACATTTGCAGTAGCCTGTTTCAGTAATCCATTTCGAAACTCCTAAATAACTTCACACCCACAACTAATAAATAATTGAAGAGCCTTAGAAACTCTTTCATAGGGACTACCCCCCTTGGCTTTGTTGGGAGTTAGCCTAAACGGAGGCGTCAGGATCAAGTGATAGCTTTGACTCGAGACTTGCCCCCAAGGACGCACCCAGTGGCTTGAAGATTTCTGCCACGCTAACCCCCTTTTTCCTCGAGGTGCGTATCCGACGGAAACAAGACCCAATTAAAAATTTAGGCACATTAACTCCAACCTTCCAATAAAGAGTAAATTGATCCCCAATTTTATCCAAACAATTGCTTTATTATGTTTACTGGAATATGAATAATATGGTGTAGCCCAAAGTATACTGTCAAACCAGTGTAAGGTGCACAATCAGATCTGATGTATCACCACTGTAATATTCTCGATCCAAAACCAGAGCTCTCAACCCCAATGCAATCCCAGAGAATCACTGAATTCAAAACTAGGAGTACTAGTTCAAATTTGACCACACAAAACACTAGGTTTCCAACTTTTCCTAAACAACCCCTAACTTACTCGAATTTTACCCAAACAACTTCTGAGGGACCCAAACACATCTAATCTGGCCATTAACAGACATCAGAGAACTTTATGGAAGATTTAAACATTAAAACTTAAGACTACACTAACATTTCTCACTGGGGTGCACAAGCATAAATGTACAAATTTACCGATTGGTAAAATGATCATAACTCGGGCACATAGAAACCTTTTTGAGTGAAATAAAAAGTGTTACCTGTTGGAAACAACACTCCCGACACAATGGAACGGGTCTCACAACCAAGAGACACTCAGAAATGGTCGAACCAGAAGATGAATTTTGACCCACTTCACACCGACACAAGATTAAGAACAACCACAACTATAGAGCTTCCAAACCAAACCCAAATGCTTCCAAACACACTCGAATCAAGCCTACTGGCCTACTAATAGACACAAGGAACGCATACAAAGGTTTCAGGTCAGAACATTAAGTTTACACAACCACATTCAAACATATCTGCTCATAGATGACCATTATTCATAGATCAACCCCGTGCTTGAATATGGAACAACATAAGAGGAAAAACACTGTGATTTTTATTATAAATGGGACATCTTCAGAGAGTACATCAATGGCTGCTACAATAGCTCGAAATACAAAGAAATATCTGCTACAATAGCTCGAAATACAAAGAAATATCTGCTACAAAAAGAGTAGAGATCGCTACTACACAATGGAATGGGTCTCACAACCAAGAGACACTCAGAAATGGTCGAACCAGAAGATGAATTTTGACCCACTTCACGCCGACACAAGATTAAGAACAACCACAACTATAGAGCTTCCAAACCAAACCCAAATGCTTCCAAACACACTCGAATCAAGCCTAGTGGCCTAATAATAGACACAAGGAACGCATACAAAGGTTTCAGGTCAGAACATTAAGTTTACACAACCACATTCAAACATATCTGCTCATAGATGACCATTATTCATAGATCAACCCCGTGCTTGAATATGGAACAACATAAGAGGAAAAACACTGTGATTTTTATTATAAATGGGACATCTTTAGAGAGTACATCAATGGCTGCTACAATAGCTCGAAATACAAAGAAATATCTGCTACAAAAAGAGTAGAGATCGCTACTACAGAATCACGAAGGAAAGAGGGAGAGTTACTGCTCCAAATGAGTGATTTCCTTCCACTGTTGCGCCCTGCACAAGCAAGATTTCAACCCCAAGTTGCAAATATGCCACATATAGTGCACCCTCCATCAAATATGAGTGATATACAACCATTATATCAGTCTTCATGAGATTTGGACAGCCACATGTGCACCCTCCTCAAGCAGAAGTCACAACAAACACTACACTCCTAGAGACACCACAAATCTACACTGCTGCTACTAGAACTTAAACACCACAACATGAATTTGAATCAGTTACTGAACATGGACAAGAACATTTGCAATAAACTCTATAGAGAAATCTGAAGGTGACTTCTCCTCTCAATAATCAGCTATAATGAAGCTCCGTGAAGAGATCAAAGTAATCTCCTCTCTACTAGATAGGGTGGGATCTTTCACCACCGAAACCAGTTTACAATTGCAAGGGGCACATCTCCCAAGCTTGAAAATGTTAGATTTTAAGCATCAATGCAATATGATCTAGGATCTTATTTGAGAGAATAACATGTACAGCATATCAATCACAAGAAGCAATCACAAGAGACAATAGACACACAGAGTTTCCTTGGGGAAAACCAATAAGGTGAAAAACCCCAATAACTTCCTCAAAGATAGAAAGAGCAATGATACAACCCAAGTACAAGAGATAGTCCTCCTAGCAGATTCTCCTCCTTCCTCACTTGTGCGCCACTCTCCAATGAGTGTATAAGTGAATAAGTGGAAATGATCAAATAGAGTGCCTCCCGCACTCTATTTATACATGACTTGACTTGCCTAATAAACTAGCAGGGCCGACTTGTCTAAGACAGTCTAATAACCCATGGTTAACTTAACTCAGGGCCGACCCCACACTTGGTGGTCTAATAACCCATCACATGCAAGTTGCGACACTTGCGACACTTGCCAATACAAATGACGACACTTCCGTATAGAGGAATAATACCATCTCTATAGGAGTACAATATACATATGTGAAATACATTCCGAAGTTAGAAATACATCAACACTCCCTCTTAACTAGGAAGGTATTTCTCGACACAGATCTGCTAGCACAAGTCTTCTCTGGATCATCGTCATTGGATTATCGTCATCGAATCATCGTCATCGTCACTGCTGCTGTTATCTCAATCAATCTCTAATCTACTCGTCATAGGAAGTTCTACAGAGCCAGCCCTTTTTCATGCTGGATGTAGGCCTAGCCTTCATGTAGGTCTTCATCATCTCTGTGAGCAAGCCATCAAGTAGGTACACCTCAGGACTGATTACACTGCCTCTGCAAAACCTGCAAGATCTCTCAGGACTGATCATATGCCACCGCAAAACCTGCAAGAGCATCTCGGGACTGATTATATGCCTCTGCAAAACCTGTGTACCCTATTGTCACATCATCATCATCGATCACCTCCTAGTCCACAGAGCACAACCCAGATGCACATCACACAGCACTTACACTCACCGGCATGGCAAGACACACTTCAACCATCCGTGAAAGGCTCAACACTTATATCAACGACCATGGCAAGACAAACTTCAACCATGTCGGAATGGCTTCAGCCCTTACATCAACGACCATGGCAAGACAAACTTCAACCATGTCGGAATGGCTCCAGCCCTTACATCAACGACCATGACAAACTTCAACCATGTCGGAATGGCTCCAGCCCTTACATCAACGACCATGGCAAGACAAACTTCAACCATGTCGGAATGGCTCTAGCCCTTACATCAACGACCATGGCAAGACAAACTTCAACCATGTCAGAATGGCTCCAGCCCTTACATCAACGACCATGGCAAGACAAACTTCAACCATGTCGGAATGGCTCCAACCCTTACATCAACGACCATGGCAAGACAAACTTCAACCATGTCAGAATGGCTCATGTGCATCTGTGTCTCCGGACTCATCACTTCCCCTTGGAAGGAATCTCGATATGAAGTACACCAAGCCTCTCTCTGAAGTACACCAAGCCTCTCTCTGAAGTACTCAAACTTCACTCTGGCCAGCGGCTTGGTCAACACATCGGCTATCTGCTCGTCCGTCGCAACATACAGGAGCTTCACTGCTCCTCTCTGCACCATATCCATGATATAGTGATACTTGATCTCAATGTGCTTTGACTTGTCATGGAACACTGGGTTCTCGGACAACTTCACACAACTCTGGTTGTCGCAATATATACAAGTAGCACTCAACTGGAGATCAAACAAATCAGACAGTAGCTTCCTAAGCCATACTGCCTCACAACTAGCCGGACAAGCTGCGACATACTCTGCTTCAGCTGTACTCAGTGCCACACAGGACTGTTTCCTGCTAAACCAAGAGATCATACCGGATCCCATACTGAAGCAGCACCCCGAAGTGCTCTTCCGATCAATGGCACTGCCTGCGCAATCGAAATCAACATAACCCTCCAGGTTAAACCTTTGATTCGCCTCATACTTGAGCCCATAGTCAACTGTACCCTTCAGGTACCTCAGAATATGCTTTGCAGCTATCAGGTGAACATGTCTCAGATCTGTCAAATATTGGCTCAAGGTGTTCACCGCAAAGCAGATGTCTGGTCTCGTATTTGTCAGCTACATCAAGGATCCAATCATCTGACAATACATCGTGGCATCAATCGGCTCAGATGAAGCATCACATAGAAGCTTCAGGTTCGATGCCATAGGTGTGGCCATGGCCTTGCAGTCCATCATCCCGAACCTCTTTAGGATCTCTATTGCATACTTCCCTTGTCCAAGGAAGATTCCATTCACACTCTGCCACACCTCCATGCCTAGAAAGTAGTGCATCATACCCAAGTCCTTCATCTCGAACTCTGCAGCAAGCTTCCTCTTCGTATCGACAATCAATCTATCCTCACCTGTAACAAACAGGTCATCCAAGTATCATTGGATTGCCTTCCTCAACCTTGTAGTAAAGGTTGGAATCAGCTTTACTCTTGGTAAAGCCCAAACTGGATAGGAAGCTATCTATCCTGCCATACCAGGTCCTGGGTGCCTGTTTCAGACCATACAGGGCTTTCTTCAGTTTGCATACATGAGTCCTTCTGTCATGTGTCTCAAACCCGAGTGGCTACTCCACATAGACGTCCGCTTCAACTACACCATTCAAGAAAGCTGTCTTGACATCCATCTGGTGTACCTTCCATTTCATCACTGCAGCCAGAGCAAGTACTGATCTAATGGAAGTGTATCTGGCTACAGGAGCAAAAGTCTCTTCATAATCAATCCCTTCTTTCTGAGAGAAGCCACGAGGTACAAACCTAGCTTTGTATTTCTCTATGCTACCATTTGCAGCATGCTTGATCTTATAAATCCACTTGGAAGTCACAACAGACTTCCCATCTGGTCTTGGGACCACATCCCAAACATCATTCTTCATGATCGACTGGTATTCCTCGATCATGACATTCTTCCATATCCCGTATCCTAGGAACTTCAATATCTTCAATAGATAGCTTTGTTGCTGGAACAAATGTTGTAGTCCTTCTTTTTTGTAGGTGATTGTACACGATCTTCCCTACAAGTCAAATTCAATTGCATGATTAGAAACTTCTCATAGTTTTCAGAACAAAATCTTACTCATAAAAATATATATATCATACAATCATGCAATTATCTTGGCCAATGCTTCAATACAACATTCATCCATATCTCGTAACTTTCTAGATGCCTTCCATCTCTACCAGAACATTGTTAAGAGTTTGCACTACTCCCAACATGTTAGCAAAGAGGTTTCATTCTAGATAAGTAGCAATGGAATGTTGTACAGTGCCATAAGCCACTTACCCATCACATGCATATTAGTAGTATACTGTTCATTAATGCAATTATTCTATAATATGCATAATATACAACCTAAGTCTAGGAAAATAAGTATATACATCATTGAACAACATTATTTAAACAAACAGAATATACAAGAAATGACAATTTAAATACTTATCTTTGTTTGTTTGTTGGGTGGACTCCCTCTGAATCTTTGCTTCCTTGCAGGAGCTGCTGGAGTTCGACTCTGAAGTAGCTTCTTCTACTCCTTTCTGTTGTGGATTGTAAGGAGTGGTCAACTCCCACTTAATCCTTGAATCACTGCATAACTTCTTGAAGTCCCTTGAAGTGAATTCTCCACCATTGTCGGATCTAAAGATCTTGATCTTCTTATTAGTTTGATTTTCTATCAAGGCTTCGAATTCCTTGAACTTATCAAAACACTTCATCTTTGACTGGATTTCAGAAAGACCTTCTACTGCTTTGCTTGCAATTGGTAGTGCACATGTGCAAGCCTTTTGTGCCAAAGTTCATTTGGCTCCATGGATTCATGTACCATGGCTCGTTTAGTTTATCCCTTCAGCTTGTATAATCCTCCCTCTTGCTCTCCAATCACCACTGCATCATCTATAGTTTTAGTCTTTGGCCACATAAGGACTTGGCCATCTACAAATGCAACCCTCACGCCTCTTGCATCCAATGCAGATATGGAGAGAAGGTTCTTCTTGAGACCTGGAACATATAATACATCTTTCATCTTCATAGACTTTCCAGAGTCTAGCTTATAGGAGGCTTCACCACTTCCTTTTATTGGATACTGGTAGTCATCCCCAAGTTTCACCTTGTGGGGTGAATCATGTTCAGATAGGTTCATAAAGGATTCCTTGAATCCTTTCATATGTTTGGGAGCCCCACTATCTATAAGCCAATCATTACTTCCATGAGTAATGGTACCAGTGAGGGCAGAAATCAAAACATACTCTTCATCACTTGAAGAATCTTCACTTTCTTCCCTAGCCCTCTTCCTGAGAGGTTCATCATCTTCTGCAGTGTGAGCATGATGTTTTCTTTTATTGCTCTTCTTCTTGTGAGAGCCATCTTTATTATTTCTGGGACAATCCCTGGAATAGTGTCCTTTCTCATCACATGTATAACATCGGACATAGGACATGTTTCTTCGAGGTTTGGGGTTATCCCTCTAATTCTGATGGTGGTGCTTTTCTTTCTTACTATGGTGATGTCCCTTCTTATCATCATACTTCTTGGAGTGTGCTGTGAGAGCTTGGTCTTCATTCCCCATCTTCTCTTCTCGAGCTACAATCCGAGCTACTTCCTGTGAGCATTCTTCCCACAGCCTACTGAATGTGATAAGTTTCCTCCTAGCACAAATTCCTTGGATGAAGGAATCCCATGACCTAGGAAGGTCATTAAGAGTGGTCATTACCACTTCTCCATTTTCTATATCTTCTCCCACAACTTCAAGTTGTTCTTTTATCTGGGAGACCCTTGAGAAATAAGACTGCATAGTCTCCGCATTCTGGATCTTGATATTCTTCAATTGATTCCTCAAGGTCATTTTTCGATTTATGTTCTTCCCTTCAAATAGCTTGGTTAAGGAATCGAACATCTCCTTAGGTGTGTTTTCAGAGATGACACAAGTGGTATGAGATGGTCTTTGATAGAATCAACAATGATCCTCTTAGCCTTGACCAAGTTCCTCTTGTGTAAGCCCTTAGCCTCTTCTTCCTCTGGGACAGGGATCTCTTCACTTATGTAAGTGTCCAACTCATTCTCTTCCAAGATTAACTCAATCCTATACTTCCATGCTCGGAAGTTATCAACCCCTTCAAGTTTATCCTCAAGCTTGGTGTGGTGAGACATCTTAAAGAGTACTTCAAATGGAAATATAAAAGATTTAGGTCTTGCCACTTGATTTGCTGAAAACTGGATCTGGTGCTGGATTAGGGTTTGTCAGAGAAACCCTAAAAATTCAAACTTTGAATTTCAAACTTCTGAAAGGATAGAAAGATGCGCCTTGATGAGCTGAGCAAGCTGGTATACTCAAAATTTGAAAACTGCAAAGTTTCACCCCTCAAAATTGCCTTTTAGATTTTCGGATTCACTTGGGAGGACCTTGAATTAGGGTTTGAGTTTCCCGGAGCTTCACCCAACCAAAAAGTTCGATCCAAAGCTCTAAATTTCGATTTTTCTAAGGAGCTTCCAGCTATGGTCTTAGATCTTAGAAATTCCAATTTTTGCAAAAACCCTAATTTCCGGATTTACTCGACAGGACCCCAAACTAGGGTTTGATTTTCCCGGAGTTTTACCCAACCAAAAAGTTTGATCCAAAGCTCTAAACTTCGATTTTTCCAAGGAGCTTCCAGCTATGGTCTCAGAATTCAGAAATTCCAATTTTTGCAAAAACCCTAATTTTTAGGTCAAAAATTGAAAGTGCTCAGAATTGAATTCTAATTGGACAGAAAGATGTGCCTTGCTGAGGAGAGTCAATCTAGCCTCCTGTCTTTCAAGATCTGTGGAGAGAAACCCAAAAAACAAGAAGCCCTAGCTTCTGCAACTGCACCGTGTCTTCTTCTCAGGTTAGCTCTGATACCATGTTAGATTTTAAGCATCAATTCAATATGATCTAGGATCTTATCTGAGAGAATAACATCTACAACATATCAATCACAAGAAGCAATCAGAAGAGACAATAGATACACAGAGTTTCCTTGGGGAAAACCAATAAGGTGAAAAACCCCAATAACTTCCTCAGAGATAGAAAGAGCAATGGTACAACCCAAGTACAAGAGATAGTCCTCGTAGCAGCTTCTCCTCCTTTCTCACTTGTGCGCCACTCTCCAATGAGTGTGTAAGTGAATAAGTGAAAATGATCAAATAGAGTGCCTCCCGCACTCAATTTATACATGACTTGACTTGTCTAATAAACTAGCAGGGCCAACTTTTCTAAGATAGTCTAATAACTCATGGTTAACTTAACTCAGGGCTGACTCCACACTTGGTGGTCTAATAACCCATCACATGCAAGTTGCGACACTTGCGACACTTGTCAATACAAATGACGACACTTCCGTATAGAGGAATAATACCATCTCTATAGGAGTACAATATACATATGTGAAATACATTCCAAAGTTACAAATACATCAACAGAAAAGCCACAAGAGCTCTCCTATTCAAAATCAAAATGTCCAAAAGCCCCCTCCCAAGAGACCTGCATCCTTTTTATAGACTCCATTGAGCCCTTTCCCCCTCATTCTAGAATTCTCTAACAAAATATTAATAAAAAATTAATTAATGATATTTTCATGGAATGATTATTTGGGACCTTAACTCACTCTCTAATGTTATTTTGACCAAATAATACTTTACCTTCCTTGGCAATTCGAATTAGAGAGGTTTGGCTTGATTTGAGGGAATTACAACTCATGTGGGCCCACCTACCACCTCATGCGCGCTCCTTGGGGAGTTACACTTCTCTAGTGCGCCTTCATTAGCTATTTTTAGGACCTGCTACTTGTCATAAGTTGTCATAGATCCCTTTTTCCTTGATTCTAGGTGACTCTCCCTCATTTGGTGGGAGTTACACTTCACTTGTCTTCTTCCACCACTAATGCGCCCCTCCTGGCTATTTTTAGCCTACCTCCTCATTCATGAGATTCCTTGGGAGTTACTAATCCACTAATGCACCCTTCTTGTCCACATTGGTCTAATGAGACATTATTTACAAATTTGGACATCATACTTCATACATTAGTTACCCATATCACCCCCTTAATAATTTTTCATGAACCTTACAAGGTGACTTAGCCATTGCTCCCCTAGTCTAATGGAGTGGTCCATAGTAAAATATTTGGGGACATTACAAAAACTTAGGCTAAAGGTGATTGAGTTATCCTAATCAAGGATTAGACATAAATTGAGTAGATAACTATCCAACATAGGGAAAGAACTTAGCAAAAACAATCAATAATGACTTCAACTAGTCAGTGAAGAGTAGCAAGAAAAAAACCTAATTTTCCAACATAGACAATGAAATTGATATTAAATTGATATTAATGTCCATTAAATATTAAAATAGGTCAAAGGGACTAGAGATTACAACAAGCAATTATAGCCAAAAAAGAAAAAGAAAAAAGGGGGTGCATGAAGCAATCCTAAAAGGAGACAAAAATGAGTACATATAGCAACATAAAATGGCATAGAACATATAAAAAAGGTGTTAAACCAAGAAGGTAAACCCTAGAAAGTGAAGAAGAATTAAAAAAGATACAGTCTTGACTCTTGAGAATTAGGTGTAGCAAGTTGCATTGGACAAGGGAGCTAGCTCCACACTTCATCTAAATCAATAATGTAGATGTCAACACTAAATGCCTATCAAATAATGTCCTTTGGTGAGTAGCCTAAACTAAAAGGACCTTACGGAGTAATCCTTGACGATATCAAAACACTCACTCTTGTGGTCAAGGTAGAAGAAGAAAAGGGAGCACTCCTAACATTGAAGGTCAAGGGGCTGCTGGTATGGAAGAAGCTAGTAATAAATCTTTAGGTCGAAGTCTTGTAGTGATGATGTTGGCGAGCAGGTCATTCCTGTGCGTCCTCAATGTGACAAAATTCAATGCCCAAGTGACGTAAGGCAAGGAAAAATGTTGTTAGGATCTAATGTTATCTAACTAACAATATATATTGCACACCTTACCACACTGATACCCCCAAATAGGTTAAACAGGGAGGTAATATTTGTGCTTGTTGTTAAGGGGAAATAGCTTGATTGGTGGGAAGGTAGGTGTTTCACACTCCCCACCCAAGTTCAAATCCTTGATGAGACATGCATGAGCTAATTGTTGGGCTCTTCATGCGCTAATAGTTGGTGAGCCAATTTTGAACTACTCATAAGCTATATGTTGAAAATTGTTGGGATCCACATGAGCATTTATGACCTAGCCTTGTTGCTTGCAGTATTTGATTTACCCTGGATACCATCCTCAAAATGAGGGGAAGTGCTTGCGAGGTTTCCTTGAGATGTATATTATGTTGAAAAAATAAATTGTGTATGCCTGTCACCAAAAGGCTCTAAAGTAAACGTCGACTGACAATAAATACCTCTCTAATGAACGAGACAAGGCATTGTTGGTAAAGGTATCTAAAGAAGGTTGTAGGAATTTACCCAATCTCCTTTAGAACAATCAAACCTTCCTCTAATCTCATAGTAAACTAAGCACTAAAGATAAAGTGTTCCACTAACTCCATCTCATGCAACGAGCAAGGTTTGCAAATCCATTCTGCCCTAGGGAGATGGTAATCTACAAACACTCAACAACTACTAGCACACCCAAATCTAGCAAAGAGGGAAATGAAGCTCATGCTACAAATGAAAGTGAAAGTAGTTTGGCTAGACAATGAGGTCATCAGAGGCTAGAGGAAATGTTCAAAGTAAAAGCCCAATTTAAGGCTAAGAAGCCCAAGCAACACACTACAAAAGACTTGGATGAAGCTCATGCAAATGTCTCCCTTGATTGTGGCATTGATGTCCTTTATGGGCATGTGGGGATTGCCATCAAGGGATCAAGTAAGTAAGGAGACGATTAATCAAAATGTACATTGTTTGCGAAAGTGAACATGTCTCAAACGACCAACATGGTTGCCAACCAAATTAATCTAAGGATGTAAGTTTCTTATAAGAGTAAAACATTAAAAAGGGTATATATCATGCATTGAGATGCATTTTGCTATTTGTCACACTTTGTGAAGGTGGATGATCAGCCTAAAGGGGTTCTTGAGCCAAAGAGGATATGCACAAAACTCTACCTATACAATGTCTGGAGGAATAATTTGTTTGTATCAAATAAAATGCTGAAGCATGATGGTTTGGACCCTCTCATTGTTAGACCACTCTATATGATCAAGGCTAAGGCCCCAAATCTCATAACCAAGGCTAGGTCCCCAAATTTCTACATGCAATTAAATCTATTTGTTGTATTGTCTACGAGGAGCTTATTTATAACAAATAATTTCTTCTCTTGATGGCTTCCTTTGTAGAAAGACAATAGTTTGTGCCATATAGTAGATTCTTTTGTAGTTGCTTGCTACACTCATTCACAAAAATACCTGGTGAAAGAGTAATCATGCAAACCATGGAATTGTCGATTTAAGCAATTGTAGAGTCCAAAAATGTGATAATTCCTCAAATGACCCATTGGACAAAATATACACAAGGGATGGAGAAATTATTAGGATGCAAAATCACAAGAATTCACATATGGAATTTAGAATTGGCAATCTTAAAGCTAGAAATTACCCAACATTGCTCCTAGCCTTGCTCAAAGACTTTTGTTGCTACAAATTGAAGAGTTATGCAGGTTAGGCTCTACTATGGAAAACCCTTCAATACCCCTTTCACAAGACAAATATGCGTTGCTATGCCTTGAAGCAACCTCGATGCTTTGATCTAGGAATATTTAGATATAGAGTGGTGCTAACTCAATGAATGTCTAAAATGAATTTTTAATCTTTAAAAGAGAACCTAAAAGAAAACTTGCAGACTAAATATATACTTGGTGCACAAAAAAGCTCTTCTAGTAATGACTCATTTGCTCACAAGTCATATTGACTCTTGAATAAATGAAGCATGTTTTTCAAAAGCAACCATAAGAAGTCAAAAGTAAGTAAAATCTCAAACACTTTGTTTGAAACAAAAATGAGATAGGAACCAAATAAGAAACTTGATTCAATCCACCACCTTGATTCAATAGCTCCACTCATCTTTGACCTCTTTTTCATAAAAGGCCTCATATTTCTATTAATATACAAAAGACATACATGCATTTTACAAAAGAAGGGTTGTGAAACAACCACCACAAATTACAGTTGAAAGTCAAAATGTAACTAGCCAAAACTGGCCATTGGCCAATCCTTCACTTACAAAAGTGCAAGCATGAATAACTAGATGAGAAAGTAATCTTAACATAAGAGAAACTATCTTAATCTTAATAGTACTAATTGTAATTCTATTCAAACTTATGTATGCTTAATATTCTACGACTTCTACGGGTTGAATTATTCATCTTGTAATGAGTTCAGGATGACTTGCACTAGAATTTTGAATCCTGATGTTTCGGGTGAACTTCTTCACCCATCATCAGAGGTTGAATTTTGATTCCTTTTATTCGCATCTAAATGAGGAGTATTTATAAGTTTGGAATCCTAAAAAATGAGATAGGTCAGCTTAGATTGGTTCTCAAGCTAGGATGGATGAAATATGAACAAGCTAAGTCTACATAGAAGGGGAAAGAATGCCAACCCACCCGCAACTACTTTAGGCACAGAACTTTGTTTCAATAGTTTTCAGTGTCTACTAGATTTTATGCTCTACTCCAAGTTCTATTTAATTTTTATATTTTTGGTTGTATCAAAGTTAATGCTAGTTGTTAGCCCACAAATTTGGGTATTTTGTTGTCAAAAGTTACAGTAATATATGAATAAGAGCTAGAATGAGAATGACTATCTTTGTTGATTAATCTAGATATATGAGAAAGTCTGAGGCTATCTAACACTTGTATTGGCGAATTCAAGGGCTCAACGGTATATTAGGGAACGCCAATAATTTTTGTATATATGTACTTTTGACTATCTCAAGCATGGAAGGTAAAAAAAAATTAAAGGATTGATTTGTAGACTCCAACAACAATTTTTTGTTAAAATTTGATAAAAATAAGAAGATAAACATGACTTTTCCATGTAGAACTAAGTTGCACGAAACGAGCTACCTGCCCTCGTCCCCTGTCCGTTTCCGTACGGAAACGCAGAAACGCGTACGGAACGGTACGGAAACCCGTTTCAAATTCGGAAACACGTTTCAGAAATTATGAAACCCGTTTCTGTTTTGTAATTCGATTTTGTGCCATGTTTTCGGCCAACCAGCGCTCAGTCCGCGGAATTTTGTTTTTTTTAATAAATTTTCGGTTCCGGTTTAGGGTTTTAGCAGTTTCGGGAAGCTTCTGTTGTCCCTCACTCCGTTAAATTGGCATGCTGCCGCTATCCCTGGCAGCATTGGAGCAGTGCGAGTGTTGGAGCAGTGTGAGCATTGGAACAGTGCGAGTGTCTGAGTGTGAGCGTGAGGATTTTAGTGTGAGGGTTTTAGTGTGAACGCGAGCTGAGTGTGAACACGAGCTGAGCGTGAGTGAACCGTGGTCGAGTGTGAGTGTGAGTGAATGTGAAGAGCGAACGCGAGCTGAGTGTGGTGAATTCCGTGAACGTGAGCTGAACGTGAAGCTGAGTGTGGTGAACGTGAACATGAGCTGATTGTGGTGAACGTGAAGTGAACCGCGAGTGAGCTGAGCGTGAGCCTCAACGTGAGTGAAGTGAACCACAGATTGGAGCAACAACAAGACCAACATAGCAGCAGAGTGACTCGGTAAGAGCTACAGATGCATAGTTCATTCTAGAATTTTCGAAATTGAAAATAATAAATAAAAACTAGTGTTTTATTGTTTTTAGTAACTTAGTTTTATTTAATGAAACGTAAATTCGTAATGTATGATCAATGTATGAAATTTATAACAGTCTAAAAGAATTTACTGCATCTGCCATTGAATTGTGAACTTCTGATTGCACTTTGCAGAAATAATTTATAAAGCTGTTTTAAATGTTTACCAAAAAATGCTATTGAATTCTCGATTTACATGGTTAGAAATTTTCTTCAGTAGGGAATCAAATATGCTTCACAGATCCTATTTTTGGTTCTGATTTGTTTTTTAAATTGTTTTTCTGCAGCAATGGCTTCCAGCCAAGCTACTGGTTCAGCCCCTAAGGTCAACAAGAGGGCTGAATACTATCCTCTTTGGGCTCATGTTCAAAAGATTGCAAGATGTGGAGGTGGTGGCTCATGGGAGTGGCGATGTACACTCTACAAATCTCAGTATAAGGGCTCCTACACAATAGTCAGGTCACATTTCTTGCATGAAGCAAGAAAGGGTGTTGAAGTTTGTCCAAAAACAAGTGACCCAATTGAGAGGAGGAAGTATGAAGTTGAGCAAAATGAGGCTGACAGGCTTAAAAGAAGACATGACCAGCTTGCAAATGCTTCCATTCAGCCTCCAAACACCGAGCCAAGGATTGTGCTTGAAGCAAGGAAGAGGAAAGCAGCTCAACAACAAGAAGTGCAAGCATCAAAAAATCCCAAAGGGACTCCTTCAATCCAAGAGAGTAGAATAGCCAAATTGGTGAATGTTCAAGGGAGAGAAGAAGCCGACACAAGGGTGGCTAGGGCCCTCTATGCTTGTGGGATACCTTTCAATGTGGTTCGGTCTCCTTACTGGCATGATATTGTTTTAATCAAAGCTATTGAGCAAATAGGGCCTAATAAGGTGGTGCAAGTTATCACGGATAATGCACCAGTTTGCAAAGCTGTAGGTTTAATTGTTGAGAGCAGGTTTGAGCACATTTTTTGGACACCTTGCATTGTCCATAATCTGAACCTGATCTTAGAAGAGATCGACAACAAAGTTGCATGGATCAAGGAACTCATAGGGCAAGCAAGGGAGATAGTTAAATTCATCACCAACCACCACCAATCTCAAGCCGTATTTCGAGAGTACTCTAGATTGGAGTTATTGAAAGTTTTTGAGACAAGATATGCTTCCAACTTCACCATGTTGCGTCGCCTTGTTGAGGTTAAGCAACCATTAGTTTCTATGGTAGTCAATGAACTTTGGGTTGAGTGGAGACAGGCAGATTCAGAGCAGGGAATTGTTGTGCGCAGATTGTGCCTTGATGAGGAGTGGTGGAGCAAGATAGATTTCTTGCTCAAGTTCACAACCCCTGTATTTGAGCTTCTTCGAAACGCTGACACAGACCGACCTTTCTTGGGAGAGGTATATGATGGCATGGATACCATGGTTGAGAAGACTATGGAAATCATTTTGCTTGAGTCTCCTCTGCTTTTATATGTTGATGATGGATTTGTTGATTTGGTACATAAAATCATGGTTGGCAGGTGGAATAGTTTCAACACTCCATTGCACACTTTAGCACATGCCTTGAACCCAAGATTGTATGATGAACAACTCATTGCTCAAAGCAATGGGAAGAGGAGGGCACCCCATCAGGATAGAGAGGTGGCTAATGGAGTGAAAAAGCCCTTATGAGAATGTTTCCAGCTCATCTACACAGGGAGGTGAAGGAAGAATTTGCTAGTTTTGCTGCAGGATTGGATGATTATTCAGATATATCATCTTTGGATGAGAGAAGCACCATGAGTCCGGTTAGGTGGTGGATTTGTCATGGAGCAAATGGTGTGCTTTTGCAAACACTTGCCATTTGTATTCTTTCACAGGTGGCAAGCTCTTCATCGGCAGAAAGGAATTGGAGCACCTATGGTTTTATTCATTCTGTGAAGCGCAACAGGTTGGGTTCACAAAAGGTTGAGGATCTTGTTTATGTGCACTCCAATCTTCGCCTTGCTTCTCGTAGGGGTCCGGAATATACCAGTGGGTCTTCTAAAGAATGGGATGTGGATCCAGAATCATCTGACTTGGACATCTCTCTTGCTGCCCTGAATATTGAGGAACCTAGGAGTGGAGTTGGTCAATCTTCTTCCGGTCAACAATCCACTTTTGGGCGTGCTTCTTGTTCTATTTTTCAGGATGAGTATGAAGATGAGCCCGAGGATGATGACTATTAGTCTTTGGGCTTGAGCGGATGTTTTTTTGATGTGTTCATTGTTCATGTTGATGTAGCTTTGTACTTGTAGCCTCGTATATAAAGGCTAATTTTTGATATATATGTATTAGCGGCTGAGCCTCATTTATGAAGGCTGTTTTTTGGCTATTTCCACTTGCATTATGGAATTGTTTATGGGTAAAATACTAAAATGTGTTGTTTTTTGGATATTAATACTTGCATTATGGAATTACTTATGAAATTATGAGTAAAATCGTAAATGTGATGTTACATGTATGACTATGACTATGATTTCTAATTTTGTTGAATTTAAAATTTTAATCTGTAAATAATTATAAATATATATATATATATATATATTATTATATATATTATTATATATATATATTGCGTTTCCCCGTTTCCTAAATTTTGGAGGGTCATGTTTCCTACGCGTCCCCGTTTCGGAAACTCGTCCCCGTTTCCCCGTTTCGTGCAACTTAGTCAGAGATTAATTCAAAGGACAGTTCCAAAATTGATGGAGAATAATTAGCATCAAATCAGATCCGGAATTAAAGGAAGGGTTGAGTAATTAGTTAGAAGAATTGAAGGAGTAATCTTATGGCAATTGACAAAATCTCAAAGGAGATCGGGGACAGGGTTTTAGTATCGAGAATCTCACCAATTATCTAAAGATTGTTTCCAGATTTCAAGCAACAACCAGCTCCATCATATCCACATCTTCAGGCAATCATCCACCATTTTTGGCAAGTTGTTCCGGCATTTAGAGATAGCAGTTGAATTTTGGTAGATATAAAAAAGGCAGCATCGAAGAAATCAGGAAGAGGATTTTCCTTTTGGAAGGAAGAGAGGGTTCGAGAGAATTCAGACTCTGTTTTAATTTGTATGAGGTTTAAGGTTGAGTTTTGGTTGTAATATTTTCATTATCAGAGATCAATGCGAGCCCTGTTACTAGTCTGTATACCTTTTTGTTTTCCATCTGTCTTTTTCCTCCGATTTGAATGAAACAGCAGGTTTTGAGTATCAAAAGTTCTCATGATTTATGGATTCATAATGCAGCAAGTCTTCTTGTATCTGCCTATATTTTATGAGTTTATTCAAGTGTTTTTTATTGATTTTCAGAGGGTATTTCTATTTATGAATATTGATTCCATGAATATGCAGAATTGACCTAGTATAGTTCACCTCTGTATTTCATATTTGTCTCCTTTATTCATCTGCCTTTCATATGCAATTCAACCTGTCTGTTAACTAGCCCGATTGCCTCTGATTCATGATATGTTGCAGTAGTTTGACTCCATGCCTAATCTGTAAATCTGAGTCCTAGTATCTCTGATCCACCCACACACAAACAAAATCAACAAATTATTAAGATGTGCTAGCCATGCTCTTCTTGCAGTCAGAGTGCATTTTCTAGCGCTAACAGCAACTACTACAGATTTTCATGTATTGAAAATTCTATTATCTTAGGCTTTCATAAGTTACTATTTACTAATATTGATCTTGACAGGACTTGAGTGAATAGGCCTCAGATTTTCTTGTGCTCGATTCTCTTTCTTTCCTTCTTGTTTCTTCCTTCTCTTTGACTCCATAAAGGCACTGGTTAACTAAGTTCTCATTACTATTTGACACTAAAGAACAAACTTTCACTTACAACATTCAAATTTCAATCTTGCATCTTTAGGCATAATAAGATAGGCATTTTTCGACTTATTTAATTCTGTTTTAGCGACATTATAGCAAGATTAACTTGCTGTAATATACCTTTTGTCGCAGAAAGTATATGTTTTTTTGGGTTTCTGTGCACATCAAAAGTCAGGAAAAAACCAAAAACATCAACAAATCAGCACCAAAAACACTAAAACCTGTCCTAATTCGTTGCTGTAATTTCTGTTTTTAATGTCAAATTAGTGTGCATAATTCATCAAAGTTGCATTGGATTGTTTACCCAAACTATAGTAAATTTTTGCATTGATTTCTGTTCATTTTTCAGCCGTTAAATCACATATTAGCTTGCTGTTTTTTCAATCTTATACACAGATTTTCAAGACAGCAAGTTTTATTTAAATTTGAAGAGCTATTGGTCTTTTGCCCCATTATTAGTTGACCTCTAATGTCACTAGGGTTCTCCCCGTGGTTAGCAAGCACTAACCCAAAGTGGAGGAAGATAGTGCGTGGTGGCAGTGCACTGTTTCCAGTTGCCTTGGAACTAGACGGTTTCAAGCATTAACAGGTACCATTTTATTTGGCAGCTAAATCTCATTTGATTTCTTTTACTTGAATTTTCTGAGTCAATTGACATTGGGAATCACTCCGCTCAATTGCTTTCCTACTCCACATATAATTTTCAGAGTTTTAAGCTTGCTGTTTTTGATATTTATAACGCAGATCTCTGCTTTAATAGCGCTGATTTGAGGCAAATTTGGATATTTTCCAGGGCAGAATTGATTATTTAAGTGTATATCAGCATTTTAAATGGTTGTCTGGATTTATTTTACACATATTTTAATTCTGATTTTTACTTAAAAGTTAACAGCAAGTTATTTTTGCAGTTTGGAAGAGTATTTTGTTTCCCAGGATTATATTTTATTTCCAGATTGCACAGGGATTCCCCTCTGAGGCTAGCAAGCAATACCCTGCAGTACAGAGGGATTGTGTGAGGTGACATTGGCACTTTTGCTAATTACCTTTTAATTGGATGGTTTTGAGTGTTAACATGTCCTTTTTCTAGTGTAAAGGATGGTCATAGGGGTTGATTAAGGACAACAGTGTTTTTCTTTTATTTAAAAACATACTTTTATTTGTCTCTTGAAAAATCTCGAAATTTTTCTTCCATTTGTGAAATGTGTTTTGGGGTTCCACTAAATTTGGGACAGGCATGAAATGCATGCCAAAAGCATATCTTGGCATCCATGAATCACGTTTTGTCCACATTGTTCTCTGCAGAGTACAGTTTTTGGACAATAATGCTGATATATAGAATTTTTTTGGATACTTTAGGAGCTGGACAATTTAATTTCCCCCCGTCCCCTAAATCTTATGCTTGAAGGCCTGTAGTAACTGCATATATCATTGTACGATGGATTTTATTTTAAGTTAGAAACATAGTCATTATTAGTTATGATATATCTGCCTGCCTTTTTTACAGATATTTCTATCTATGTATTAATTTTCTCTTTAATGCTACTTAGAAAAGTATAGGGGAGTTTCTCTCTGCCTCGACTGGGATGCAGATGGGACACTGGCCTGGTCATTTCATTTTGTCTTCCATTATTATATTCTTTAAAGTTTAGGATGTTTAGAGATTGTGGCTTTTGTATGTAACTATTTTTGGAAAGCTTTGTTGTACTTGTGTTTGATGTTTTGGAAGTTTGCAGGTGTTCTGGTGAAGTGCATGCTTGAACTATGGGGGCAGGGTTACTCTTATGAAGAGTTAAAAAGCGCAGTGCAAAGTCTTCCTGAGGAACAGAAGTTACCATTCTTGGGTGCAGAAAGTACTTTCAGGATTCTAGTTGACACTTTTGGAAAGGTGCTAAGCTTTGAAGAACAAAAGGAACGTATTGAAAGCTTTAGCTATATCCCTTTTGAGGTACGTAAGTCAATCTGTTATAGATTTTTGGGGTGAAGTATGTTCAGTTAATAAAGGAAAGTTATAGCTTCCTACCACAAGTCACAAAGAACTACAATATACCCAAAATGTGGTCACATTTGATCGATTTGGTTTTGGGATGAAACATAAATTAAGCAATAAAGATGCAAAGCATCTTAGACATTTTGGTTTTGGGATGAAACATAAATTAAGCAATAAAGATGCAAAGCATATTAGACATTTTGGTTTTGCCAGAATGAAGGGATATACATGGTCCAGATAGAGGAGGTTTCTGTTTGATTTAACAGGCTTGTGGATAGGGCAGGCACAGTAAGGGAGAGAGTGATCACTTCAAAGTTTGAACAGGTGAATTCATCCAAGCTTAAAGAGATCTATACATCTGAATCCTTTTGTTGGTATGGATGTCTATGCAAATAAACATGCAATAACATCTCACTTTCTCCCAAATTCACGATATTATTGCACTGAGAGGAACAACGTTCTCTACAGCGCACTGTAGGGGAGATGTTGTCATGTAATGCAGCGTTATGTTGCCAAAAATAAAAAGTAATTAAAAAAATTAATGTCGGCTCATAAAATACAAAATTAAATCAAATGAAAAGTAATTAAAAAATTCATGTCGGCTCGTAAAATAAAAGAATTAAAACCAACATAGATCCATCTTAAACCCGGATCTATCAAGCACCAAGATGGATCAAATTTCTGGAGGTGTAATTTTTTTGGATGTGTAAAAAATTGAATTTAAAAAAAATTGACACCTTAAGAAATTGGATCCCTCTCGGTGCTTGATAGATCTGGGTTTAAGATAGGTCTATGCTGGTAACATTGACAATGATCACTATAGATGGAATGCTCACAGTAAACTTCAACGCCTTTTTGAGAAATAAATCTCAATAGCAGGATGATGAAGTTGAACAACCAATAAGGATAATGCTGCAATACTCGGAAGAAATTATTTGCAAGCAAATTGGAGCTGGTAGGTAACACATTCTTCTTTTACAAATGAGAAGAAGCCAAGTGCTATCTGTGCACTGAGAAGAATTGTACTAAAATCACCAAAATGTGATAAATCTCAAAAGCTGGAAAATTTTCCTCTTCTTTGGCAGCACTTTCAAGATATCCAGTTAGGAATTGTACCTGTCTGCAAGACAAAATTCAAAATATCAGAAGTTAAGTTGTGTGCAGAAAAGTAAGTATCCAAGCAATTCAAATACCAAAGGTGAGGATGATGAGATGACACATTCCAACTGATCCTAACTATAGAGGAGGCATACCAATGTTGGGCCTAATATTTGGATTAGAAACTCCACATTGAGATTAAGTAAGACAATTGCAAGCTACAGTGTGCATACTTTAACAGTATTCCTATTGGAGAGAGTTCTCTTACGATGCAATATCTTCATTCATGCATTAGGTTGCTGGTGCCTCTCCCACCAAGTTGCTTGTTTTGATCATTAATTGCCTCACAATGTGTTCAATGATCAGTAGTCCTCGAAAAGTAAAATGGCACGGGGAATTTATCTACGAGCCACCAATTGATTACAGTTTTGATCTGGAAATAAAACCTGCTTTAGAAGCAAACAAGCACAATTCCCTAATTTGGAATCTGTACACAGATTGGCAGAAATAAGTTTATTCTAACTTTCATCTTGAGCCCAACAACTTAATGATCTGTCTATGCTAGAAGTGTGGTGAACAATTTTTTTTTTCAGTGGGGTACTGATAGAAGCATATTCTTCCTCCCAGATTCCAGTAGATATCTTTGGACAATCTTATGATGTTGACCTATTGCTGGAAAAGGCCATTGGGAATGACAGAAATGTTATGTAAAGGAATAAAAACGCTTTATCTTTTCTTCCCAGTAGATAGATTGTTAGTTTTGTACCTAGGGAAGTGTTCCCCAAGTGACTTTTACCTAAAGTCACTTAGAAGGGGGAAAAATGTGACCCTCACATTAAATGACTTAGTAAAAGCATTTAATGAGACTTTATAAACTCAAAGTCACTTTTTGATAAATTTAAGTGGGTGAGGGAAATTAATATTTATGAGAAATAAATGGAGCATTTAATTTCCACCGTTGATTTAAATCTATCTCATCCATTGGATTTAGAATACCCTAGGGTTTGAACAAAAAGCATGAGGGAGGCATTTTACTTTCACTTTTGCTGAATGAAGTGAAGAGAGACAAGAGAGAGACCAGCTCAAATTTCAAGGAGGGTTTTCCAGCACGTTTTTCGAGAGAGCAGCATGGATTCCAAGACAAGGAGACAATCCGTACAGCGTGATTCTGGGCACATTTATCGAGGCAGAGATTTATTTCAGTGGGCACATTTTTCCAAATCCGTACAGCAGCTTTAGTGGCACAGTTTTTGAGGCACATTGCAGCAGGAAAAAGGCACGGGTTTCGAGGTCCGTACAGCTGCATATTGGCACATAAATCGAGGACCATACTGCTCCTTAACTGCTGTACCATACAGCACATTTCCCGAGGCATTTAATACAGGGCACAGTTTCCAAGAAATGGCACAGAATTCGATGTTTGTACAGCAGCATTAATTGCTGCTGTACCGTACAGTAATTTTCTGGGTTGTTGGCACAGAAATCGAGACTGTCACATTTTTTGAGAAGAAATTTATGCACAGAAATCGAGGCAGCCTTGCAAAGAAATCGAGGAAGTTGGTTGGGTGATTTGGTTGGTTCAGATAAGTACATTTTTGACTGTAAAATTAATGTACTGAAATATTGCTGAACAAATAAACTCTCTCTTTGACTGGTTTTCCCCATGGGGGTTTTTCCAGGGCTATTGGTCGAAAATTCTGAGTCTGATTTTTTTAATGGTGTGCATGTTAAAATTAATTTCTATCTATTAAAGTGAATTTTTCAGCGTGTTTAATTGTCTGAAATTTTCATAAGTAATTTCCAGCCTATGCAAAATCGGCTAGGAATGAAAACCACTGAAACAGTGACATAAACCAGCAAGCTGAAAACTCAAAAAAATTTACATGGTATCAGAGCTTGGGGGCAGAAAACAGAAGTATTTTGCAGACACACAGAAATTTCCAGAACTTAGTAATTTCAGTAATTTTCTTCTGTTAGTGAACAACACTTTGTTGGGTTGGCTGAAAGATGGCTACAGGACTTAGGTTGGAGGATAGGCTAGATGGAACAGGTAACTTTGTGCCATGGAAGGCTAGGATTCTACTGATATTAGAGGAGAATGAACTGTGGGAGGAGGTTGTTAGAAACACTGCAGCAAACCCTGTTCAGATTCTCGCTGCTACAGATGCAGCAACATTATCAGCCTTCAACAAGAAGGACTGTAAAGCTAGAAGAATAATCCTTGATGTAGTTGAAGACCATATCATCTCTCACATTTCAGGCAAAGCTAGGGCACATTTGATGTGGACTGCTTTGACCAGTTTGTATGAGAGTACCAATGAGAACCGAAGATGGTTCTCAAGGAGAAACTCAAGAGTATAAAGATGAATGGAGGAGAGGGAGTGACAGCTTACCTTACCAGGATATCTGCAGTTAGAGATGAGCTAGCAGCAGTTGGGGAGGTGTTTACTGCTACTGAGCTTGTGCGTACAGCAGTGAATGGGGCTTCAAAGCCCTGGGGTGCATTTTTGCAGGCTATAATGGGCAGAGAGAACCTACCTTCTTGGGAGAGACTGTGGGATGACTTTGTGCAGGAGGAGACCAGGAGAGGTCTCGTACAGGGCAGTTCGTTACAGGGTGGGGTAGATGAGGAGAACGTGGCTTTGACAGCAAAGGGGAAGAAGAAGAAGGGTCCCAAGAAGGGTGGGGCCAAGCAGCAGCAGCAACAGGGTGGGCAGAAGAAGGACTTGAGTAAAATCAAGTGTTATGGTTGTCAGACATTTGGGCACTATGCTTCACAGTGTCCAAACAAGAAGAAGAAGAAGGGACAACAGACTGCAGCTTCAGCAAAGGTTGATGACTTTGGAGACAGGTTTCAGAGGGAGTTTTCCCTGTGTGCTGGACAGATTGAGAGAGAGAGAGCCTCTTTAGTTACCGGCACTGATGTGGATATGGAGAGGGAGTATTCCTTAGTGACATGGCATCAAATGAGTGCATCCACCACAGGCACTTGGTATATTGACAACGGAGCCTCGAGCCACATGACAGGAGCTCGAGAGATGTTCTCCGAACTATCACATACAGGTAGAGATATGGAGGTTGTACTTGGCCGACACCATTGTTAGAGCAGTTGGTCGGGGGATCATTACATTTCAGAGGGAGTCTATGAGTCCCATGACTCTAAGAGATGTGTTGTATGTCCCTCGACTGGAGAAGAACCTTGTATCAGTTTCCACCATTGAGGACAAGGATCTTGGGGTATGTTTCTCAGATGGGAGAGTGCAGGTATTCCCTAGAACTATAGGTGTATCTACCTCCATGGACATTGGGGTTAGATGTGGAAAGCTGTACAAGCTCTTGTTTCAGCCGCAGCACGCTCTAGCACACAGCAGCAGCAGTGAGCTATGTGAGCTATGGCATCGGAGGATGGCCCACTTACATCACCCATCTCTGAGATTGTTGAGGAGCATGGTTACAGGTTTACCCGAGTTCAACACTGAGCAGAGTGATGTGTGCAGGGGGTGTGCTGTGGGAAAGTACACCAAGTCTGCTTTTCCAAGCAGTGACACTAGAGCAGCAGGAGTGCTTGACTTGATCCATTCTGATATTTGTGGTCCTATGTCATCAGTCTCTTTGACTGCATTTGAGTACTATATCTCTTTCATTGATGACTACTTCAGGAAGACCCGGATCTACTTCTTGAGGAGCAAGAAGTCACCCTTAGTATTGAGTGGCTTCCAAGGGTTCAAAGCCCTTGTGGAGAAGCAGACAGGGAGGAAGATTCAGATGTTGAGATCGGACAATGGAGGTGAGTATATCTCCAAGGAGTTCGATGCTTTTTGTAGACAGGAGGGTATACAGAGACAGCTGACAGTTCCCTACACTCCTGAGCAGAATGGAGTAGTAAAGAGGAAGAATAGGTCAATTGTGGGAGCAGCAAGAGCGATGCTCCATGATCAGGGGTTACCGTTCTTTCTATGGGAAGAGGCATGCAACATTGCAGTTTATCTGCAGAATAGGAGTCCTCACCGTGCTTTGGGGAGGAAGACTCCCGAGGAGCTGTATACTGGCAAGAAGCCTGAGGTGAGCCACTTCCGCATATTTGGTTCTTTGACTTACTCTCACGTCCCTTCTGAGAAGAGGACGAAGTTTGATCTCACTGCAGAGAGGCATCTTTGTGGGATATGATGAGACTTCGAAGGCTTACCGGCTTTATCTTCCTGGCCAGAAGAGAGTTGTAGTGAGGCGGGAAGTGAAGTTTGATGAAGAGAGAGCCTTCAGGAAGTCCAGAGAGTTAGAGCAGAGGGAGCCACCAACTCCCACACCTCAGTTGACACAGGCTTCTTCGATACAGGTTTCAGATCCACAGGTTTCTGGAGTGACTGGTTCTACAGGTTCAGTGGTTCAGTTGACAGGTACTTCAGGGATAGGTACAGGGACAGGTTTAGGCATAGGTTCAGGGACAGGTACAGGCACAGGTTCTGGTTCGCAGGTTACAGGTTCTTCAGGGACTGGTTCATCAGTCACTGGTCCTCGGGGTGTTGGACCTTCTGCTTCTGGGAGTTTTTCAGATGAGGATAGACCAGTATGGGAGGAGCCTTCAAGGAAGAGGAAGCCTAAATGGCTTCAAGACACCTTGAAGGAGTCAGAGGCATTTGGTAGATCCCAGGAGGAGATCAGGACAGTAGTGATGGCAGACAGGTTGGGTATGGCTCTAGTTGCGAGTCTTCGTGACTCTGAGCCTTCCACATTTGAGGAGGCTTCTGAGCATCAGGTATGGAGAGATGCCATGATGGAAGAGTACCATTCCATCATGAAGAATGATGCTTGGGAGATAGTGCCGAGACCAAAGGGGAAGTCAGTTGTGACTTCCAAGTGGCTTTACAAGATAAAGCATGCTGCATATGGCAGTGTGGAGAAGTACGAGGCTTGATTTGTGGATCGAGGGTTTTCACAGGTTGAGGGAGTTGACTATGATGAGACTTTTGCACCAGTTGCTCGGTATTCTTCCATCAGGGCAGTGATTTCTATAGCAGCAGAGATGGGTTGGAAGATCCACCAGATGGATGTGAAGACCGCATTTCTCAATGGTTTTCTGCAGGAGGAGGTGTACTTAGAGCAGCCACAGGGATTCGAGATTCATGGGAGGGATTCTCATGTGTGCAGGCTGAGGAAAGCCTTGTATGGACTAAAGCAAGCTCCTAGAACTTGGTACTCCAGGATCGATACATACTTGACATCGATGGGTTTTCAGAAGAGTGAGGCTGATCCCAACCTATACTACATTGTGGTTGATGGAGATCCTCTCATTCTTTTGTTATATGTTGATGACTTATTTATCACAGGGGATGAGCGTCTCATTGCACATTGCAAGAGAGACTTTGCTGCGGAGTACGAGATGATTGACATTGGGTTGATGCATTACTATCTGGGGATGGAGGTTTGGCAGGAGCTTGGACATATTTTCCTAGGACAGGGGAAGTATGCAGTTGATATTCTGAGGAGATTTCGGATGGAGGACTGCGGGCCGATGTCTACACCTATGATCACTAACTGGAAGCAACTTCATTCTTCTGAGGGTAAGTTGGTGGATCCTACACTTTACCATCAGCGCATTGGATTGTTGATGTATCTGGTCAACACCAGGCCAGACTTGTGTTTTGCGGTGAACACTCTTAGCCAGTTCATGGTGGAGCCTAGGAGTGTACATTGGACTGCCGCAAAACATGTGCTGAGATACCCAGCAGGTACAGTGGACTATGGTTTGGAATACAGGGGTTCGGGTGGAGTCAGTTTGGTTGGTTTCACAGATTCAGATTGGGCAGGCAGTGTGAGGGATCGGAAGAGCACTTCTGGTTGTTGTTTCAGTTTGGGCTCGGCAGCAGTGTCGTGGTTCAGTCGGAAATAGAAGTCCGTTGCATTGAGTTCCGCCGAGGCTGAGTATATGGTTGCCAGTCAGGCTACTTGCGAAGCACTCTGGCTTCGTAAGTTGTTGGTAGATTTATTTGATCGGGAGCTTAGACCTACGGTGATCTATTGTGACAATCAGAGTTGCATTCAGCTCTCTAAGAATCCGGTGTTCCATGACAGGGCAAAGCACATTGAGATCAGGTACCATTTCATTCGTGACTACGTCCAGAGAGGAGTAGTTGAGTTGCAGTATATTTCCACTGATGAGCAGGTAGCAGATATCCTGACGAAGTCTTTGGGGAGGGGGAAGTTTGTCTTCTTCAGAGACAAGCTGGGAGTGGTGCAGAACACCTTCCTCGGTAAGAGGGAGTGTTAGTTTTGTACCTAGGGAAGTGTTCCCCAAGTGACTTTTGCCTAAAGTCACTTAGAAGGGAGAAAAATGTGACCCTCACATTAAATGACTTAGTAAAAGCATTTAACGAGACTTTATAAACTCAAAGTCACTTTTTGATAAATTTAAGTGGGTGAGGGAAATTAATATTTATGAGAAATAAATGGAGCATTTAATTTCCACCGTTGATCTAAATCTATTTCATCCATTGGATTTAGAAAACCCTAGGGTTTGAACAAAAAGCATGAGGGAGGCATTTTACTTTCACTTTTGCTGAATGAAGTGAAGAGAGACAAGAGAGAGACCAGCTCGAATTTGAAGGAGGGTTTTCCAGCACGTTTTTCGAGAGAGCAACACGGATTCCAAGACAAGGAGCGAATCCATACATCGTGATTTTGGGCACATTTATTGAGGCAGAGATTTATTTCAGTGGGCACATTTTCCCAAATCCGTACAGCAGCTTTAGTGGCACAGTTTTCGAGGCACATTGCAGCAGGAAAGGGACATGGGTTTCGAGGTCCGTACAGCTGCATATTGGCACATAAATCGAGGATCGTACTGCTCATTAACTGCTATACCGTACAACACATTTCCTGAGGCATTTAATATAGGGCACGGTTTCCAAGAAATGGCACAGAATTCGAGGTTCGTACAACAGCATTAATTGCTGCTGTACCGTACAGTAATTTTCTGGGTGGTTGGTATAGAAATCGAGACTGTGTCTAGCACATTTTTCGAGAAGAAATTTATGCACAGAAATCGAGGCATCCTTGCACAAAAATCGAGGAAGTTGGCTGGGTGATTTGGTTGGTTGTGATAAGTACATTTTTTATTATAAAATTAATGTACTGAAATATTGCTGAAGAAATAAACTCTCTCTGACTGGTTTTCCCCGTGGGGGTTTTTCCAGGGCTATTGGCCGAAAATTCTGAGTCTGATTTTTTTAATGGTGTGCATGTTAAAATTAATTTCTGTCTGTTAAAGTGAATATTTTAGCGTGTTTAATTGTCTGAAATTTTCTTAAGTAATTTCCAGCCTATGCAAAACGCGCTGGGAATGAAAACCATTGAAACATTGACATAAACCAGCAAGCTGAAAACTCAGAAAAATTTACATAGATATCTTTGGACCATCATCGCATGATGTTGACCTGCTGCTGGAAAAGTCCATTGGGATTGCTAAAATGTCGTGAAAAGGAATCCAGAATGGATTTCATATGGACAGTTAACCTCAGTTTATCTTTAGGATATAGGTGTCAGTGGGTTCATAATGGAAATGCCCCTCAAAACCATAGGAGAGCAATCCACTTTGTCTATTCTTTCCCCGAGATCTTTTTGTTACTTAGGTCTCTGATGGGACAAGGAACCCCCAAAGATTTCATGCAATAAATGCAGTTGACAACACAATTAGAGGCAAATAAAAATCTATGTTGCCATATGCTACACAGGCACAAAGATACAAACAAAGAGAGTGCAAAAGTGGCCAAGACCACAATCCTACTTATGAATAGAGTGCCAATTGAAGAAATAGTAAATACTAGAGTACACAACCATTACAATTATTGAGGAAACTTTTTATGCATAACCCCTCTGAATTTCATGTGGCCACTATGCTGTCTTTATGACTGATTTAAGGATGAATTGTAAGTGCCATGTAAATTGTGTGTTTTTAGTTTTTACCTCTATTTTAGGGTCAGATCTAAGGCAGAATTTTCTGTCAAATTTGGGCAAAGTTCAAGCTGATTTGGTCAGACTCTAAGGCTGGTCTTTTTTCCAGCTGTGTGAGGTTGATTAAAGGAGGTTAATTGGGGCCAAGATCAGAACTGATCTCTGAATTAGTTTTTGGGATGGGAAGTTGATTGTTTACTTTTCATATATCTAAAATCTGCTATTAAGCCTGTGTCATGATTGAATTTGGGAGCAACAGTTGTAACTCATTTGATCCCCGTTCATGAAAGGCAAGTTCTGAAAATGTTATCGCAGTCGGTGAGATTGGTATAAGAGGATGAACTCTTTAGCATGTTGGATTTTGTACAACTTCGGAAGATATTATTCATTGTATTTTATTGTACCTTCATTGTACTTGTTTGTACCTCCTAAGGGAGATGAACCTTATGTAATCATTTATGTAAACACAAGAAAGAATCAATGTAAGCCTTGGAGTGCAAAAGAAACAAATAAAAATATTAAAATTAAATTATTTATTGCCCCCAGGTGAAGTCGGCCCAGTTAGGGAATTTTCCAGTTTTGCACTTGTATAAATAGGAGGCTAGTGCACCTCATTATCATCATTCTCACACTTGCCTTTTGCACATCACTTGGGAGAGGCTGATTTCGCATCACTTGAAGGAGGTAGTTGATTTGGGGTATCTACTTGTGGAAAGACACTTTCACATTTCTTCTCTTTTCTTATTTGTACTCTGATCTCGGAATTATCATCTCTATGCGAAGGTTGCTGGGTTTTTCCCAATCGGGTTTCCTAGGGTAAACTCTGTGTTGTTGTTTTGTGCTTTGTCTTGCTTCTAGTGATCTTGGTTATGCATTTATATTATTATACTATGAATGTATGAAATTTAACATGGTATCAGAGCAGTTCTAGAAGAAACCATTGCCGGAACACTGTCAGAACTCTGCCGGAATTAGGGTTTCATCTTGTGAAGTCTTCACCCATCATTTTGAAGCAAAAGAGCCATGGGAATTTCGTTTTTGGCAAGGCGAATCTATTGGTGAAGACGAAATTCAATTCCGTGAACTTTTAATTTTTGACCTAACTCTGTGGCTGCAACAGATTAGGGTTTCAGCTTTAACTCATTTCTCTCCACAGATTTGGACCAACCCACCCTCTATTCAACTCTCCTTGGCAAGGCAAATTTATCTGTGGGTTCAGTTTTTCAAATTATTAACTTTCATTCCTAACCTAGCTCCTGCTAGTGTTTCTGAACCAGATCTGCAATCAAGATGATTGGGATGAAGGTTGAAGATCGTTTGGAAGGAGCCTCCAACTTTATCTGCTGGAAGTCTAGGGTTCTTCTATTCCTGGAAGAAAATGATCTCTTGCTATATGTAAATGAGAAGGTCCCTGAACCAGAAGCCGAAGAAGATAAATCCCGATGGAGGAAGAATGATGCTAAAGCAAGAAGGATTCTTGTGGATTTAGTGAGAGACCATTTGGTTCCTCGAATCTTAGGAAAGAAGAATGCTAGGAAAATGTTCAAGACCATTATGAAGCTGTTTGAACACACTAGCCTAAATGTATCCATAACTTTGAGAAACCAGCTGTCAAATATGAAGATAGCAAAGTCAGAATCTATTGCCTCATACTTTATGAGGATCATAGAACTCAGAGACAAGCTCAACACCAGTGGAGATCCTATTAATGATAAGGAGCTTGTCCTCCACACTTTAAATGGCCTTCCACCATCATGGGAGTCCTTTATCCAAATCATAAGTGGTAGATCCAAACTACCAAAGTTTGACAAGCTTTGGGTAGATTGCTCTCAGGAGGAGACAAGAATTGCAGCACGTCAAAAGACTCCATGGCACTCAACCTGCAGAAATCTCCTCGAAATTCGTGCCTGAGATGACCTCGAAATCTGTGCCAATATTTCTTGAAAATCGTGCCAAAAATTTCCTTGAAAACAGTGCCGAGATTTGCTGTTGTACAGACTGTACGGTCACCTCGAATTCTGTGCTGTAACAGTGCCTCGATTTCTTTGCTTTCTCGAAAACTGTGTTGCTCTAGAAATCTGTGCCTGGAAATCCGTACAATATGGATTCCTTGGGAAATGTGCCACCAACAATAAATGCTGAAGATCCCCTCGATTTCTGTGCAAGCTCACTCCTTGGAATTCGTGCCAAAACCTAGCTCTCTCTCTTCTCTTTCTCTTCACTTTCCAAATGCCAAAAGTGAGAATGAAAAGTGCCTCCCTCATGCTTTTTGTCTAACCCTAAGTGGGTATCTAATCTGATGGTGGAGATAGATCCAATCCAATGGCTAAGATTCAATGAGAGTGAAAAGTCACTTTTATTTAAATCACTTAAATAAAAAATCACTCACTCACTTAACTTTAGCAAAAAGTGACTTTAATGTTATAAAGTCTCATTAATGACAATTAATGTGAGGGTCACCTTTTTCCCCCTTCTAAGTGACATTAGGGTATTGTCACTTGGGGAACACTTCCCTAGGTGCAAAACTAACACTAACTTTGTCACTGAGTGCCATTTTGTCGCTTCTTTAACAATTCTGTGTCATTTTGTTGTCTCCTTAAGGAAAAATACCATAAGTGATAATTTAATCACTTGAAACCTAGGAAAAATGGGTCCCAGGATAAAGAGGATGCTCTGAGTGTGAAAACGAGCATCCCTACGCCAAATTCTGCCTCCAGAGCATACTTTTATTACAATTTGAAAATTTCCAATTATACCATTAAAAAATGGTCTAATTTTACAGAAAATTTTATTTTTGCCGGAATGAACTCAAACTCCTAAGGGACCTAGTGCATGTCCATGCGACTCATTATTGATGACTACCATGTTAAAAATACATAGATAATAACCTCCTAAGATTCAACCACCATGTAAAATACTCCAGCTTTTGAGGTGTGAGTGAAAAACTCATGAATTATTCGCCACCGAAGCGCAACACATAATTCCTAAGGAAAAAACACTCTAGAGTATCCCCTTGATAGTTAAACCTAAGGTAGGCCAAGCCTTTTACAAAAAGACCATGCTTAGACCAACTTATTACAATTCCCCCAAGGAGGTCTAGACATGCAAATTTTACAAAGGGCCAAAAATTTGGCCTGATGAACTTCTCAATTTCTGAACACTGATGATGAACATTGAATATGTTCATAACTCTGGCGGCTCACAAGAAATCCAACTATGGTACAAAATAGTTGGTAACATAACTCATTGAGGAATATAAATGGTCTTTTTAATTTTGATTTATATGTGATTTTGTCCCAATATATGAATCCCTGTTATTGGATGTTACTGTGAACCATTTGGGGCAGTGCAGTTAGAAATGGTTAACTTACTACAGAACTTTGGAATTAAAGTTTTCTGCTCATTCTTTATATTAAGTAGACACATGTGCATCATCTTGCTGCTGGCAGCTCCATTGACTATTTTACTTTTAAACATAGAACCTTAGACTTCAAGCAATTAGTCAGGCATCGTTTAGTAAAGTTATTCATAATCTTTTAATATAATGGAGGAGTTGGAGAACACATAAACTCAGTGGATTCCTAGCCTTCAGTTTCCCACATTGTTTCGATTTTGTTAGGACCAAGAGAGATGTGAGTGCTGCTGATTACAATAGTGAGAATGGAAAGCTTAAATTATTCGGATCCTGAAAGCAACGTTCTTCTAGAGCTTAGAGTTATTGGTATACAGGCTGCAGCCTGGGCGCTAAAAATAATTTGTTGATTAGAACATAATCATATTGCAATCAAAGTTTAGCATCTTTATAAAATGTTTTATCTCGAATATGGTGTGCTGGTTGTCGGATTACCTAAAACACCTTAGGAATTTTACTGGTACGATAAAATCTCAGTCTAGAGTTGTCAGGACATTTGCATGATTAATATACACTTATTCAACTTCACAAAGAGGCATTTTAAAAGGATAGCCGTGGTTTGGATTTAGAAAAATTAAAAGTATTTAGTTGAAGGTGGATTAGTTAGACGAGACAAGGGATGTGTTGGGAGATAAGTTATGAAAGATGGCCTAACAGAAATGTTCGTTGGTGATTTGTTTATAATGTTCAATACAAATGATTGCGCCGAGAGGCGCTATACAACCCAGTATGAGGGAGATCTTGTAACATGTGTTGAGTGTTTGTCGAGTAACAAAATAATACAAAGTAAGCAAAAAAGAATAATACAAAGTAAAAAGTAATAAATATTATGTCGGCCATAAACAAAAAAGAATAATACAAAGTAAAAAGTAAATATGAGACTTAAACTAGAGACTTTAGAGCTTAGGATTAGGTGGTAAATATTATGTCAGCCATAAACAAAAAAGAATAATACAAAGTAAAAAGTAAATATGAGACTTAAACTAGAGACTTTACTTTTTACTTTTAATACAAAGTAAAAAGTAAATATGAGACTTTAGAGTGTTTGTCGAGTTTGTCGAGTAACAAAATAATACAAAGTAAACAAAAAAGAATAATACAAAGTAAAAAGTAATAAATATTATGTCGGCCATAAACAAAAAAGAATAAGTCAAAGTAAAAAGTAAATATGAGACTTAAACTAGAGACTTTAGAGCTTAGGATTAGGTGGCTCAGGTATTGCACTCAAGGAGCTATTCAAGGAGAGGTTTGCACCTCGGGAGATTTGATCCCTCTCGGCGCTTGATAGAGCCTAGGATTTGGATCTAGGCTGGTTTGACTAGAAAAGAGGGCAAACACATACCATGGTTGGATAAGGAAATAGTCTGTGCAGTGTTTGTTAATCTAATATATTTTTAAAGCTATCTTGAAACTATTGTTATCATTCACAAACTTACAAAGTCACTTGGTTCTTGTCATGAAACATTGCTTGTTAGTGATTAGCTTTCTGGCTTCCTAGCTTATTGATATATCTCTATTCCTTTTCTTTCTGTTATCATAGGCTCATTCGGTACTTAAACATTTGGATATGTTTGATCATCTTTGCTGCCATTTTTCCTCTTTGTTGTATTGTTTGTGGAGAGAGTAGAAGGGAGATAGGAAAGGCACTGGTCATTGGTTATTTCTCTATGAACTTCTGGTAAAAAAATTATATGCAGGTTTTGAGTTTGCTGATGGTGGGAATTCTGATTTAGTTAAATATGTTTATAATTGTTCAGGGTCGTGTTGATTTGAGGAATGCAGATTATAAGTTCTGGCTGATAGAAACAGATGACCAAGTTTCTAACAATGGGCTTCCACCAGTAATGCAAAGGACCTTGTTTTTTGGGCGTGAGCTTGGTGGAGCAGATCGAAAATTACTGCAAACATATCAACTAAGCAAACGCAAATATCTAGGTCCAACAGCTATGGATGCAGAGATTGCATTTCTTATGGCCAATCAAGCTTTAGTTCAACCTGGAAAGCTTGTGTATGATCCATTTGTTGGTACCGGGAGCATTCTTGTAGCAGCTACGCACTTTGGAGCCATGACAATGGTCTGGACTCTGAATTAATAATTAGGTCATTGGTGTCCATGAATATGATGATTTGATAAACATCTTGATTTGTTCTTTTGGATGAAGACTTAACTAGTTTGCCTTTGGGATTAGTTTGTATCTTATCTGGACGTTGACTTTTAATTTCCCAAGCCAAGATATGTCAATGGATTTACAATTGATATGTGGAAAGATATAGCTGGTAATGCATGCTATTGTTTAATAAATTTTTATATGAATCAGGGTGCTGATATTGACATAAGAGTAGTACGTGATGGACGAGGTCCCAATTGCAATGTTTGGAGCAATTTCAAGCAGGTACTATTGTATGGTTTGGTTTTTGAACTAGTCATCGTTATATTATCTCTGATTATGCTATGTATCGATTTTATGCTCTTAGGGCTCGGCATGTTTTACTGTGCCCATGCCAATCCAGGTGTTGTCTTTAAACTTTCAAAATCAGATGGTGGATGCCATTGGCTCACTTAAAATTAATTCAGCTTTGTCAGAACGTGCTACAGTTAATTAGTATTAGTTACCATATGTACAGCCAATGGGATTCACTGTCATTGTCAGGCTTATAAGTTAGCTGAAGATATTTTTTTCATGGAGCTAGTTTGCATTGTCTATATTTTGATTGTTATGGATTGTTCTTCCTAACCCTGAAACACATGCTCAAACAAAGTTGTGAAATGTGTTAGCATGCAATACACCTACTTAGTTATTATGTAACAGTAGTGATCAACTATGTCATTGAACTTGTTGAATAAGGTGATAGAGTATGAACATCATACACCTCCCATACGGTCAACACTCACATGGTCTGCTCATTGCCATTCCATTGTTAGGATTTGGGGTCACTAATTTGTGTCTCTACCAACTTCACCAATCTATTCTCACTTCATAATCAAATATAAAAGGATCCGATGAGTCTATCGATGTTTCTTTCCTTGTCTCTAACACGTTTACTGTTTGTCTTGTCCTGTTGTGTGCCCTAAGCTGGATTTGGTGCAAGGCTTCCGGAAGTGTTAAATGGCTTTCCCTCTTCCCAATAGTGGATATGTTGATTATTCTATTGTTGGAGTTGCCAGTGGAAATTCTATGTTTGGTAGCAATGATGGTACTGCCCAAAGCACTAAGGAAATTAATTCCCAAGGTCTGGCATGAAGTAATTTCGAGACGGAAGAAACTCTTGTTGACATTACTATTTCTGAATATGAAAATGTATGCTTTTCATTGAAGTAAAAACCCTGCTGAGATTGTGGTAAGGGTTCCTCCCAAATCTGTGGTTAGGCCCTGGGTTAAAGAGGTTTGGGATATGTTATGCAGTTTCTGGAAATGAGAAATGACAGGAAATTAGTTTGAGGAAACAAAAATGTGAGGACCTGAAATATAGGAAACAGTGGCAATAACCTCAATATGAATCAATAGGAAACGACAAGAAAGTTAAGAAACACTAGGAGATGGTTTCTGGAAAGGGGAAGAAGATTCCTTCAATAAATTATTTAGAAATATTTAAAAGAAAGACTCAATTCCATAAATGTCAATCTTAAATGATAATTTCAAAATTCATAATTATTGATTTCATATTGCTTACCACTATGCAACATAGATGATGAATATTGCATAGCGTCTCATGATTCCATTGGAAACAAAATCATAACTTTAAATATCAAAATGCCTAATAAATCACGAATAACAATGTTTTGAAGTTTAAGTATAGAGTTTAAAGTTTAAACAATAATAGAAAACACTAAAGAATAAAAGTCCAAAGATATCTGGGATTGTTAAGCTGTCCAGAAAGTATTGTCAAATTGAAATGGACAAATGCATTGTAAAATGATCTCCCTAATCTCCTTCTCTCTTTATTTTCCCTCTCTTTTTTGTTTCAGGGTTTGGAGGCAAGCGTGAGGAGTCAAGGACCACCAAACCCTTTTTCTGTTTTAAGATTAAAAAAGGGAAAAAAAAAGCACGTGGCAAAAGAAATTGCGAGGAGTTTCTTTTCAAGTTTGCAGAAACTGCCAAGAAATGGTTGAAACCTTTCCAAAAACTGGCAAAAGCGTTTCAAGAGTTTCCAAAACTTTTCATAAATGTTTCCATGTCTGTTCCTGGCACCCAGAAACACTTCGGAAATCAGAACTGCATTCCTGGCTGACTGGAAATGTTTTTTTTTGCATATAATTGGGTTTGGAAATCTCATGGGTGGTGTTGCCTCCAGACTATAAGCTTGGCCAAAGGATTCTTTCTTTTCCAATTCGTTGAGAAAGCTCACATCCATATTATCATCACTCGTAGTCCTTGGGTATGCAAGAACACCTTGGTTGTGTTCTCCCGGTGGGAAGAGGGTTTTGTTGCAGACTAGAGTCTAGAGTCTAGACTGCACAACTTTCTTCTCCTGTGTAGGTGGACTTCCCTGGCATTCCCATGTAGTTATGGCCTTTCCTTATGCGCATTTTTGTGCTGTTTGGAGGATTTATTTTCCATGAGCATGCACACTTTTTCAACCTTAGGCTCCAGAAAAAGTTTTTCCTCCATGTGAATCCCTTCACAGGCATGATGTAATTCATCTTTATCTGGGTAGGGGACAAGATGATGAAGATGCTGGTCAGGTACATTAACCTACCAAACACATGTTGCTGTTGCCAGAGTACAAACAAGGTGATCTGTGAATGTTCTCTGATAGCCTGGCCTAACCCCTATGTAGCTCTTGTCACATAGGAATCCAGATCAAAGCAACCCTCAAGTCAACAATGATGCCGATGGCAGATGGGTGCAACATGGCAAGTACTTTGTAAGAATAATCAGACCAATAGGCCAAATGCTGCACTGAAGGCCCTCGCTGTCAATACCCTTGCTGATGGGGCACTAATTCAACTGTCCAGACCCCTGTTTACAAAACAATGGTGTGCCCCATCTCGATTCCTTCCTCCTGCAGTGGAGGCTGTAAGGTGCACCCCTCGCCTCCCTTGCTTAATCTTGAGGAGGCGACTAATGGCTTTGTAAAGGGTCCCAAAGCTGCTACTCTGTGTTACCGATCAAACTGGCAGTCCTTTGAAGCAGACTATGTATGACTTAATGCTAGCGATGGTAAGCATGTAAGAGGAGGCAAGACCCAATGTCACCTCGGTCTAGCTCCTTCACTTCTTTGGGCAACTCCTAACCCAGGGGAGAGTCCCTAATCAATGGAATGAGTACCTGCAATTATCATGGACCTGCAAATACCCCTCAGCTAACCTTATAGATAAGATCAGTGGCTTGTCAGGAGTTAACAATGAACATAAAAAGATACAAATGTTATATAGCAAGTATTATTAGAGCTTTACCGCTCAATCAGTAAAATCAACACGATATGAGCACTGTATTATGGTCTGCAAATTTCAAGGAAAGTTCAAGAAAACGTTTGCCCTTGAAAGGATGATAAACAGAAGGTAGGGATGGTCTGCTGAAATTCTGCTTTAACGGTCTGCTAAAAGGATGATGAACACTGCCAAAATTCTGTTTTAACGGTCTGCTGAAATTCTGATTTTTTAAACTGTTTCACGTTTCCCAATGCACAGGGTTAAAATGTGACGCCCTCAGAGACTTGTGGACAATTCCACTAGGGCGAATTTGGTGGGTTGATCAGAATTTCAGACTCGTGACTATTTTTTGAGTTATGAATTTTTGTAGATTTTAGGGCTTTTATAGCAATTTTATATTTTTAGGGTTTTTTAATATCCAGTGAGGATGCCCTCAGAGATCTGTGGATAAATCCACTAGGGCGAATTTTATGGGTGGACTAAAATTATCAAATTGCAAATATTTTTGGGTTTTTAAATTTATTTGAATTTTTAGGGTTTTTTTGACAATATATGATTTTTAGGGTTTTTAAAATAAAATTGGAGCAAATAAAAGACAAATAAATGGATGAAAAGAAAAGTAATTAAATGACAAGCAAGGGGATATGATTCTTGTCTCAACCCCTTCGGCATTGAGAGATCAATGATCAATGTCCCCCTTGTTATCACACTATCTCTAGCTGCTTGTGAAAGGTGTCCCAAAAGGGATGGTAGAGGGTGCGCAGCTAGGAAGGTGTAACCAGCAATGTCCAAGTCCTCCGTTCGAGGAACGGAAGTCACATCGGACAAGGCTATTGTCACTTTAGACGAGGCATGTAGCCAAGTCAGGGGGGAGACCCCGCTCAACCAACGATGGTTGAAAGACAAAACACACCCAAATCTCAAAGATAGAAAGAGGTAAAGACAGGAGATGAGTGCCGATTAAGTCCTAAGTCTAATTCCAGCCACCGGATGGACACAAGTAGTGAAATGGGAGTGATGTAGAAGTGACCAGCAATCAAATGTGGTGAAATAAACTGATTAGATTAGTGATTGTATGGCTAGAATAGTCTAGGGACATATAGTAAGCTAGAAGTGAAGAGGAGAAATGATGTTGCCCAAGGAAACGGTTAAGTAGTGAAGTAATAGACCTAGGGCATCGACAAATAAGTGTTTTAAAGTACTTCTAGCAATTGGTAGCTTGATGTCTAGAGATAAAAAGACAATTAAAACTCAAATCAAGACTACCCAGAACCCCAAAGCAACCCAACTAAGCAGAAAGAGAAAAGCGCCCCAGGGGGGCGTTTTTGCCAAGTAGACTAGTGTTGATTCTATGGGCAAATGGAGTCCAAAAGAAATGAAACTTTGGATGTAGGCTTTTAAGAGTATTTCATTAGCGGGTTTTGAAGTAAAACAAATTCCAACGGTGAAATATTAAGTTTTGTATTTTTATGGTTTATTTAATGATTTTCCAGCTTAGCAAGACGGTGAAAATGACAATGAGGAGACAAGGAGATGAAGAATACCTGAAACAATGGTGAAATGGAGTGCTTTGAGCGAGGACTAGCCCGGAAGATCAAGTGTGGAGAGGCCTACGTGTTTCCTTGAGCGTGGGAAGTAGCTGGATACCAAGTGTGCCTTGGGTACCTGCCACAAACAAGAGACAATCAGTAAATGCATCAAATAACCAAGTAAGAACAGCAAATGAATGGCTGAAAGTAAAAGAATTGACTAGCTGAAAGCAAATGACAACTCCCTTGTGAATAATTTCGAAGAAATTTGCTAGAGTGGAGCTCCCACTCCAAATGTAGCACCTCCCTTCAAATGGCCACCAAAGCTGCAATTCGAACCAGCAAAGGAAGGTAGGAACACAATGCAAACTATCTCAATAATGCATCCATAAACTAGCTATCAATCACCACAAAATAACTACACAACACCAAGTAACAAGACACAAATGGAATGTCTCTCTCTCTTTCAAGTGCAAGTCGAAAATGCCAAGAAGAAGTGTACAATGAGTGAGTGTCTTCTCTTATAGAGATAGACCACTCTCAAAACCCTATTCCCTCCAAAATGGATGGTTGGGATTGACTCTCTCCCAACCTAAACGAATGGTGGAGATGAGCCCAATGAGGGGGGTGCGAATTGCCCTCTAGAGCGCACAAGTGGAGTGAGGGGCCCATTGTGGGGCCATACAACAAATGAAACAATGTTAGGGGGTGTCTATATGGTGTTTTATCCCCCTAACACCAACAACCAAGGTCCCACTCCATTACATTACAAAAATCATGAATTTCTTTAAGTGAAAAAAAACGCCCCGATGGGCCAATTCGTCCCCCTTGGTGAGCTGGGCAAGAGAGGGCCCCACAATACAAAAATACAATGTCCAACATTACCAAATTACCTTAGGAATCACCCTTGTATTAGCCAGCCTTTGATTTTTGCCATTTGCCATAGTTGCCTTTACCAAATTTTGATTTTCCATGTAATTTATTGCTGGTTTATATTGCTGAAGGGGTAAATTGGGATTTTGACACACTTATAGTGCCCGGATTGTCAAACCGTCTATTGCAATGTGATGGTGGACCCCAAAAATAGTAGACATGGTCACTTGAACGACCACGATCCATCACTTAAGCACTGTTTGCCCAAAATCCATGATTTTTAATTAAAAACAGGTCATTAACGACCAATAATAATTAAAAATCTCATCGCTGCCTTAATCTTTTCAACTTCTGACACTTGGAGGCTCATATGGGACCCCAATAGATAATAATTGACCAAAATCCAAATCTTGATCGCAACATTTTTTCGGGCCCATTTTTGGCCTGGTCAACCTGGTTTGACCAAGTCAAATCTGGTCAACAATGGTGCTGGCTGAATACCTGTATGCAATCATGAAGCGAAAGGCTTCCTTATACATGTTAGTACATTACTAAACAATATGATGATAATATGGTGATCATAAATACATAAATCTCGGAAAAATACAAGGCCCCAGGTGAGGTGGGCCCACCACCTCCAAAGACTCAAACTACTATGCACCACCTATAGACTTGGCCACTTAGCTGACTTTGGGTGAGGTGGAAAACAAAGTGAAGGATAAGGGGAGACAAGAACTAGGATTACGTGACCCTTTGGATAAATCGAGAAAGCGGGGCCCACTGAGATAAGCATACCAAGACAAAAAACAGGGAAGGGCGGTGCCTCACAAATGGGTATAGTGCAGGAAAACCGCCACTGGTCATCTAAGAAATACCTCACAACCCACATCCGTGCCCTAAGACTTCGTGAGGTTCTTTTCTAGAGCCGCCAAATTGGGTGTCCGACAAACCGTAACTTGAGACTCTAGGGGACAATCTTGAGCTTATCCCTTGCTCTCTCTCACCTCCTTGCCCCGCAGGACTAGGTGAGGAAATAACCACTACAAAGCTGATATGTACGGCTGACCTGTGTCCATGTGTGTTTACAAACACATTGCATAGATTTTACATTGACTTTCATACTTAGCCTTTCTGGCTTGATTTTACATTTACAATAGCCTTTTTGGCTTGCTTTACATTTCTTCATTTCATTGCATTTCAAGGCCCTCTTGGGCTACATACATATCTCAATAGATATAATCAAGGTGCTCATACTGCAAAGTAATGGGGTTGAGCGTACATGCTTCGATGACCAATGGGGAACACCCGGTGAGGCTACACAATCCTGTACTGCATTGCAACATTGGGGGCAACCGACAGGAGCAAATCCCAGATTTGAGAGTGCATCTCACACACTAAAGAGCCGAGGCACAAAAGATAGGGAATCATGGCATACTCAGAGGTCAGTGGGGAAGGGAATCCTCAAGGTCACAAATCAGAATCCAAGTCGGGAAAGACCAATCAGGAATGAGTCGGATGGGTGGAGAAAGTGAAGGTGGATCCAAAGTCAACTGCCTAGGGGGACTAAGTGACCAAGTCCATACCAATAGTGGAGATATGATCCAGTGTGCATAGACAGGAGCCTATTGAAAGGGGGTGGACTGACATCACCAAAGGCCAAACACATCATAATGACAACTAGAGCACCACATCAACATCGTATGCAAAGTTGGTGTACTATCATATATAAACAAGTCTAATCAACAACATGAGCAATAGAATATCAAATGGTATACCTGCCACACCATATACCTGCTGCTGAAGCTGACTCTGAAACTGGATCTCTACTGAATTCGGGCAACAAGTGACAAACCAACAATACTTTGTAATGCTCTCACTCAAAATAAGGCTAGGCAACTGTCTCAATGGGCTTACTCAAAGCTTGGCAAGGAAGGGTGACCCTGTAGGCAATGATGTATACATATCTATACCAATACCAAAACCATCTGTCCCCACTGATATCTTTGCTCGGGGCAATCTGAAGAAAAAAAGTATGCCTCCTCTGAAGGCATCTGATCTCTGATCTAGAAAAAAAGTGTAGTATGGTCCCTGACCACACAATCTGCAGCATGGTAGCTCTAACTAACATGGATGTGATAACATCTGGCTCCAGCTGGGATAAGTGCTCTAAGGGAGAGAGTGCTTGAGAACCACAGAATCTCTGGTTCGTAGCACCCCTCTCATCATCATCAAAGCGCATGCACGTACATGCTGTCTGCATCATCATCATATATGTACCTATCCCTGTAAAATGCAGACGCTATACCAATCTCTGTAGACTGCTCGTAAGGACATACAATATATATAATATTATCCAGCAGAAATAAACAAAATGACAATGCTGAAAGGGAAATATATCAGTAATGAAATGTACTTTACAGCATTTTATGTTTTGATTATTACTATTTTTATTTTATTTTATTTTTTTTATACAATTGCCGACACGGAAGGTGCAAAAAAAAAGGTGAAAAACAAAGAAGAGAAAACTACGGTACAAACGCAAACGAGAAAGGAGAAATGGTATCAAAAGTGAGAAATGAAAAACCAAAACAAAAAGGACAACTAACTACTCCTCACGAGAGCTTATTCAATTTACCTACCCTACTCTAACCAGTTTAGACCACTACTAAGTAAAATCATGGATCCAATGCAACCACTCATCCAATAGATCAATAGTTCTCCTTTGATGTTGTTTAGCAAAACAAGTCAAGACTGGATTAAAAATTAATGAGTTTAAGATCACAATCCTCTTGACTCGTTCACAAATTGGAAAAGGGTTAGAGTGGTGCAAAATGAAATCGTGCCGAGGTTGAGACTGAGTTTCGCAAGACACATCCATCAATGAGCCAAAAGGATCATACAAATGGTGTGAGTTATTCTTTAAATTTGACGGAAGGAAATGGTATGACATTCGACTCAACCCTACTTGAGACATGTTGTTCTCCTTGTCTAACAAGCTGGCATTCTCGATGGCGTTCATCCTTGGATTGATGAAAGGACCAAGTGGGGACAAATTGGAGTTTACTAAACCTAAGATCAGAATTACTCCCACTTGTTGGTCAAAAATTGCGAAAAGATGAAATTGATCTTTGAAAAGCTTTTCGGTCAACCAATCAATAAGACTATCAGTTTGGAAAATAGGGTTGACCCAGGATGACTGGAAAATGAAGTAAGAAGTTTTACCGTCAACCCCTAGGCATTCTAAAGGCTCCTTACCAAACCCTTTGCACCACAAAATTAGGTTAGAAAGAGGCATTGACTTCATGAGTTGGGATGGGAGGGAGGATTGGAACATATAGGCTTGTTTAGTATTTCCTAAAATTGTCATCCCCAATTCTGCATGAGATAAGGGACACTTGTCAAGGAAATCATCAGGGTCAACACCAACCTTTCGAAGACAAGGCTCATTTTGATTCATACTTCCAATCAACTCAGTTTGACCAAGGAGGAGGCGAGGGATATTATTGATGTTAAGCATGACACTTTTAGAAGGTTCTTCTTGACATTGATTCCATCTTGCATGTTGCAACAAAGAACACTCAAGGTCGAGTTGAGACATAACTGGATCATCATCATCTTGACAGGGAGGTATATCGATATAATCATTTTTAAAACCCCCATCATCTTCACACATTTGACTTTCAAGCACATGATGATCGTTTGATCCACTCTCAACAGAAGTCTAATTATTTTCAATATTTTCCTTTTATTCTTCTCCTTCAAAGGTATGATTGGAAAGTGAAACAAGGTCAGGATCACTTGGGCATTGACTTGAACAATCGCCAACGAAGCAATGACTATGAGGCTGCCCCTCAAGAGGACCTCTAGTGGATTCACTGATAGAAAGCTCAACCACAAAATTTTGTCTCTGATGATCAATGAGATCCCCTTCTTCATTTGTGCCTTCTCCAGGTAAAGATTGCAAAGTGCTTCGTATGATTTTAGTAAGTTCCCCTTCCAAGTCAATATCAAGGTCAAAATCTTGAGGGGTTGAGATTTGCTCACTATCATACATAGCTTCATCATGAGATTTATTTCCTATATTCTTCAAATACTCTACTACATTCTTATAGACCAAAGGCTCATTCAACAGCTGAATCAAGGGCATACTCACCATTGGTTCGTGGGAGGAGAAATCAAACTGATAAGGACAATCAGTGCTCATTTCATCATTGCTATCCTGATTGTCTTCATGACATTGATCCTCCACCACACAATCCTCATTTGGTTGTTCTTCCATGGATTCATCAATGCTTTCACCCCATTCATCTTCGCAAAGTTGATTTTCAATTACATGATTATCACTTGATTGTTTCTCAAATGCAATGTGACTAGCCTCACCTTTCTCCTCCTCTTCAGAGGGATGATTAAGATCTGAGTCATAATTTGGATTGTTTGAACATTGAACTAGACAATTGTCAACCATGTGATGATTGTGAAGTTGCTCTTCTGGTGATCCTTTACTGGAGTCACCAACGGAAAGGTGAATTAGATCTAGAATTCCGCCTGCAACTGCCTCAGGCAATGATAACAAAGTATCTCGTATGATTCGATTGATGTCTCTTTTAACTTGCACACGGGGTTTTGAAGCATTATTCTTAAAATACTCTGTAACATTCCTTTGGATTGTAGGCACACTCATAATTTGTAACATCTCAGGAGATGAATGATCTAATTGAGAAAGCAGATCATCAATATATTTATCATCCGTAACACCATCAGTGCTAGATTGTCATTCTAAAGGATCATCATTGTTCCCACCCCATTTATCTATTAGCAACCTCGTGAACATGTCATACCCAGTGATGGATCTCGGTGCTAAATGCTCAAACCATAACCGGGCATCCTCTTCTAGGGAAACACCAAGGGCACACATGTAAACATCTTCATCATTTGCGCCTCGACATTCCATATGATACTAGAGAGCATCCAAATGATTTTCAATTGATATTGCATTACTTCCATCGAAACGGGGCAAATCCTTAATATATTTATTTGGCATAGGATGAGGTGCCCCATATATTTCAGATAAGTCAAACGAGGATGGTTTGGCTTGGTTAACAGGATAGTTCAACCGATTGTTTTGGCTATAAATCCTTGGTTGGGATTGACATCTAGATTTAGGTTGACTTACCCCTCCATTAGGGGTGGATAGGACAAAGATTCCATTAGAGTGATGAGGAGTATTGCAGGTATCACAAAAATCTTGATATTCAGGTTCATACCTGTTGTCCTCCGAAATGGCATGCGTGTCGTTTGAAAGCCCAAAATGCAACACGCCAACCGAAATGACAACTCTCTCAGGAGAGAGGCCAATGTCACCACACTTCTCTCCTCTTCGCTTCAGGTTGGCTCTTCTCCAACACTAGGGGGGTATCCCTAAACTAGGATCGCTAAGGCAGGTACAGTAACGGGCAAGGTGAATGGAAAAGGCTGCCTTAGGGAAACGGAAGTAACAAAAGATAGTTTTCAAAATGGGTGATGGAAAAGGAAGGGAAGATCAATCCTCAGGGAAAGACCAGTGCCAGTATCAGAAGGGGAAATGGAGTCAAAAGAGGGCTCATGGAGGCTTTATGCTTCATAAAAAGTGAGACGAATCTAGAATGCATAAACAATCAAATCTTAATCGACATTTTGTACAACCGAATACTGATGTCCATTGAAAAAATAATTGTTCAAGCATAATTAACCAACTTAATCCTAAATGGCTAATCTATTGTGCTTGATAAAGCCCTCACAAGCTAGATTCATTCTACAATTTGAAATACATCACACAAGCATATGAGGATTGCTCAATCTGTCCACAAAACCATCTGATTTTTTCATTAACGCTCAACAGGGATAAAAAACCCAGAAATTTTCCATCCTTTACAAATGAAACCCTGGTGGTTTAAATAGAGCAAGAGAGGCAATATGTCACCCTGATTTAGGGCTTGACAGGATGCAACCGTCACTTTCAAGAAAACTCGGAGTTTTAACTACATACAACGAAATGGATCATCATATATGGCAGAGAAGCTTTTTTTTTTTTTTTTTTTTTTTTAACTGCAAATCCGTGCTTGCACGAACTCTGTACATTCCACTGACCAACTGTTCTATGCTGCCACGTCACAAAAGATGCATAAAATTTCCAAAATTTATGTAAATGGAGCTCCGAGCACATAACTTGAGTTCCAGGTGGACCCATTTCCCAACTCGCAGCTCTCCTAAATGGCAGCCGAATGGTGATGAATAATTTCGATGGTTTTTGCTTTTGTTTATAACTCTAATACACCTGTCACGAAAATTGCTTGATCGAAAAAGAGATTATGTGAAAAAAGGGCTTCTGTTTGATAAAGTGTTCGTCTTTTTGTCAACAAATGTCACCAGCACAACTCCGGTCTCGCTGACTGATAGTAGGTACCTCAATCAGCGCATGCGTTTTCTCCATGTAACTTAGCTGATTCGTAAAGAACGCGGGCCCTGAAATCCGCGTGGAGGTATGTGGCCATGTCTGGGCGCCAAAATAAGAGATACGCTGCTGACAGCCGATGCAATCAAAGCCCAATAATTAAACTAACCAAATCCTTCGAAATCAATATAAACCAATGTAACTCGAGCTGTAAATAGCGTGAATCCCCGATCGAACTGGAAATCTGCTGCAACTGGCGGCCATTTAACTCGACTTCGAACTGACTACTAAGTAGCTGCACCACATAGCTATGATGAAGGTGCCCTCCGATAGAAAATTCGCAGTGCTGATCACTCGAGCTAACCGCATTTCACTTGTGCTTCAGTCATTTGCCGCCGATGAATGGACTGCTGCGTGTTTATCATTTATTTAAACTCGAGCTCAAAAAATAGACGAATGCTAACGCAATCGGATGTCAGGAAAATGCGTGGTATTTCGACTGATTTTTTTAGTGTGTGACGGTGGATCCGAGTTTATCAGCTGTATCTTCGATATTGTGCTGATTAGTTTTCTGCACCTCGAGTCTTGGCGGAATGACCTTTAACCCTGCAACGATACCACCTACCACCGATGATCACGATTCATCACTCGGTGGTGGCCCGACTTCACAATTTACGGTCTTACTCTCAGCGAATCGATCAAATTACCCATATGTTAGATGCCACGAACTCTCGGCTCTGTAATCGAAAACCCGGTCATCCAAGGTAATCTTGCAGTTGTAACTATTGCCAACTGCACCTTCCTTCTTCCAAAATATCCGTTACATTCTCATTCCATGGCAGCATCATGTGAAATCGTATTCAGGTTGATCTTTATTCTCTGAAGCATTTTTGCAGAAAGCTCCCTTCTGTCTTGACTTTAATGCTCACGCCGACCCCTTCTTTCTTACTTGCCGAGTCGAAGTGCCCCGGTGGATGCCTCACGATTTAGGGCAAAATACGATGCAACAGTGCGTGTAAATGCTCATGTTGTATTCAACTCTGTCAGGCGTGCGTTTTGAGATTGTATCCATGCTTGCACTGTTGCATCGTCTCGCTTAATCGATGGCCCTGTTGATGAAACTGAAGAATGCACAAACACTGGCGTATTAGCAGAGAGATTAGAAGCTCTTTGATGCAATGCTAGCATCTTGCCAGGAAGAAAATTGGCTAAACCATTTAAGTCCTGCTTAGCATGTTCTTGACTACTTGTGATTTGATGTGCCTGGAAAGCTCTCGATCCAGCTTGATAGTTGCCTAGAGAAGAGTTTGCTGCAGTGACTGCAACATTCGTACCAGCATAACTACTCCCACGTTTTGATGCATCACTTGCTTTTCTGGCAACACTGCGAGCATCACTGTCATGTGTAATATTTTCAGATTTCATTACCTGAAGATTGGCAATGGACCTCGAACCATCAGCCTGTTTTAAGGAGGCCCCATGCATGAGTGTGCTATTTCTGGAGAGACTGCATGTGCCAGAATGTCTCGAAGATGGCTGGCTGTGATCATAATGGAGGTACCAACAGGGTAAGGAAAATCTCCATTCTTAGTAAGTGTACTGTTAAAAATTGGCTGGAGTAGATGCCAACTTATATAGAGTATCATCCAAGCCAGCACCAGCAATGCCACGAGCTACAGCCAGAAAAAAGGCCAACATATCCATTCCACAACGAAAATGAAGGACCATCAACAGACCATTCTGTTGCAACTTTTTCGAGGGGAGTCGAAACATCCTTGGTATTTTTTGAGAACTGTTGCTGCATCAAAGTACTAAACGTTTCTGCATTTACTGTCAATCAAAATAAGCACATTACTGCTGTAAAATGGTGTTCAAGTTTGTGGACACCCCTGTGAAATGGGGAGGTAACAATACCCATAATCATATTCATACTCATCCCCATACTGAGATTGTGCATCCCATTCATTTATTTCCTCTTGTCTCCTTTCAGACCTACTCACACGTTCATTTAATTCTTTTATGGCTTGTGAGAGGCTAAGGAGAACATCTGGGTCCATTCTGATTTATCAATTCAAGAGTTCCCAGTGGAGTCTCATGTGAAGTGTCAGAATGATCTAGGCTTCTAACGTTGTAAGGATGGGTTCGACCTCCAGTGGAGCCGCGGGGTGGAGTCGCCAGGTGAACTTGGGAACCTTGTTCACCGAAGGTGGAATGTCGTAGGGGAAGTGGTGAATGAGACAAAATGGTGTTGGCTGCTGAAATTATGCAAGCAAAAATCAGCCAATAGAGTTTTAAGTTCAAATGCGATGATAAAGAAAAAACAAGCAAAAAGACTCAAAACTCAAGCAAAACACAGGGAGGCCTCTACCTCCCCCGCAACGGCGCCAAAAATGTTATCACACTATCTCTAGCTGCTTGTGAAAGGTGTCCCAACAGGGATGGTAGAGGGTGCGCAGCTAGGAAGGTGTAACCAGCAATGGCCAAGTCCTCCGTTCGAGGAACGAAAGTCACACCGGACAAGACTATTGTCACTTTAGATGAGGCATGTTGCCAAGTCAGGGGGGAGACCCCGCTCAACCAGCGATGGTTGAGAGACAAAACACACCCAAATCTCAAAGATAGAAAGAGGTAAAGACAAGAGATGAGTGCCGATTAAGTCCCAAGTCTAATTCCAGCCACCGGCTGGACACAAGTAGTGAAATGGGAGTGATGTAGAAGTGACCAGCAATCAAATGTGGTGAAATAAACTGATTAGATTAGTGATTGTATGGCTGGAATAGTCTAGGGACATATAGTGAGCTAGAAGTGAAGAGGAGAAATGATGTTGCCCAAGGAAACGGTTAAGTAGTTAAGTAATAGACCTAGGGCATCAACAAATAAGTGTTTTAAAGCACTTCTAGCAATTGATCGCTTGATGTCTAGAGATAAAAAGACAATTAAAACTTAAATCAAGACTACCCAGAACCCCAAAGCAACCAACTAAGCAGAAAGAGAAAAACGCCCCAGGGGGCGTTTTTGCCAAGTAGACTAGTGCTGATTCTATGGGCAAATGGAGTCCAAAATAAATGAAACTTTGGATGTAGGCTTTTAAGAGTATTTCATTAGCGGGTTTTGAAGTAAAACAACTTCTAACTGTGAAATATTAAGTTTTGTATTTTTATGGTTTATTTAGTGATTTTCCAGCTTTGCTAGACAGTGAAAATGACAATGAGGAGACAAGGAGATGAAGAATACCTGAAACAATGGTGAAATGGAGTGCTTTGAGCGAGGACTAGCCCGGAAGATCAAGTGTGGAGAGGCCTGCGTGTTTCCTTGAGCGTGGGAAGCAGCTGGATACCAAGTGCGCCCTGGTACTTGCCACAAACAAGAGACAATCAGTAAATGCAGCAAATAACCAAGTACGAATAGCAAATGAATGGCTGAAAGTAAAGGAATTGACTAGCTGAAAGTAAATGACAACTCCCTGGTGAATAATTTCGAAGAAATTTGCTAGAGTGGAGCTCCCGCTCCAAATGTAGCGCCTCCCTTCAAATGGCCACCAAAGTTGCAATTCGAACCAGCAAAGAAAGGTAGGAACACAACGCAAACTATCTCAATAATGCATCCATAAACTAGCTATCAATCACCACAAAATAACTCCACAACACCAAGTAACAAGACACAAATGGAATGTCTCTCTCTCTTTCAAGTGCAAGTCGAAAATGCCAAGAAGAAGTGTACAATGAGTGTGTCTTCTCTTATAGAGATAGACCACTCTCAAAACCCTATTCCCTCCAAAATGGATGGTTGGGATTGACTCTCTCCCAACCCAAACGAATGGTGGAGATGAGCCCAATGAGGGGGTGCGAATTGCCCTCTAGAGCGCACAAGTGGAGTGAGGGGCCCATGGTGGGACCATACAACAAATGAAACAATGTTAGGGGGGTGTCTATATGGTGTTTTATCCCCCTAACACCAACAACCAAGGTCCCACTCCATTACATTACAAAAATCATGAATTTCTCTAAGTGAAAAAAAACGCCCCCATGGGCCAATTCGTCCCGCTTGGTGAGCTGGGCAAGAGAGGGCCCCACAATACAAAAATACAATGTCCAACATTACCAAATTACCTTAGGAATCACCCTTGTATTAGTCAACCTTTGATTTTTGCCATTTGCCATAGTTGCCTTTACCAAATTTTGATTTTCCATGTAATTTATTGCTGGTTTATATTGCTGAAGGGGTAAATTGGGTTTTTGACCCACTTATAGTGCCCGGATTGTCGAACCGTTTGTTGCAATGTGATCGTGGACCCCAAAAATAGTAGACATGGTCACTTGAACGACCACGATCCATCACTTAGGCACTGTTTGCCCAAAATCCATGATTTTTAATTAAAACAGGTCATTAATGACCAATAATAATTAAAAATCTCATCGCTGCCTTAATCTTTTCAACTTTTGACACTTGGAGGCTCGTATGGGACCCCAATAGATAATAATTGACCAAAATCGAAATCTTGGTCGCAACATTTTTTTGGGCCCATTTTTGGCTTGGTCAACCTGGTTTGACCAAGTCAAATCTGGTCAACAATGGAGTTGGATGAATACCTGTATGCAATCATGAAGCGAAAGGCTTCCTTATACATGTTAGCACATTACTAAACAATATGATGATAATATGGTGATAAAAAATACAAGGCCCCAGGTGAGGTGGGCCCACCACCTCCAAAGACTCAAACTGCTATGCACCACCTCCAAAGACTCAAACTGCTATGCACCACCTATAGACTTAACCACTTAGCTGACTTTGGGTGAGGTGGAAAAGAAAGTGAAGGATAAGGGGAGACAAGGACTAGAATTATGTGACCCTTTGGATAAATCGGGAAAGCGGGGCCCACTGAGATAAGCATACCATGACAAAAAACAGGGAAGGGCGTTGCCTCACAAATGGGTATAGTGCAGGGAAACCGCCAATTGTCATCTAACAAATACCTCACAACTCACACCGTGCCCTAAGACTTCGTGAGGTTCTTTTCTAGAGCCGCCAAATTGGGTGTCCGACAAACCGTAACTTGAGACTCTAGGGGACAATCTTGAGCTTATCCCTTGCTCCCTCTCACCTCCTTGCCCCGCAGGACTAGGTGAGGAAATAACCACTACAAAGCTGATATGTACGGCTGACCTGTGTCCATGTGTGTTTACAAACACATTGCATGGATTTTACATTGACTTTCATACTTAGCCTTTCTGGCTTGATTTTACATTTACAATAGCCTTTTTGGCTTGCTTTACATTTCTTCATTTGATTACATTTCAAGGCCCTCTTGGGATACATACATATCTCAATAGATATAATCAAGGTGCTCATACTGCAAAGTAATGGGGGTGAGCGTACATGCTTCGATGACCAATGGGGAACACCCGGTGAGGCTACACAATCCTATACTGCATTGCAACATCGGGGGCAACCGACAGGAGCAAATCCCAGGTTTGAGAGTGCATCTCACACACTAAAGAGCCGAGGCACAAAAGATAGGGAATCATGGCATACTCAGAGGTCAGTGGGGAAGGGGATCCTCAAGGTCACAAATCAGAATCCAAGTCGGGAAAGACCAATCATGAATGAGTTGGATGGGTGGAGAAAGTGAAGGTGGATCCAAAGTCAGCTGCCTAGGGGGACTAAGTGACCAAGTCCATACCAATAGTGGGGATATGATCCAGTGTGCATAGACAGGAGCCGACTGAAAGGGGGTGGACTTACATCACCAAAGGCCAAACACATCATAATGAAAACTAGATCACCACATCAACATCGTATGCAATGTTGGTGTACTAACATATATAGACAAGTCTAATCAACAACATGAGCAATAGAACATCAAATGCTATACCTCCCACACCATATACCTGCTGCTGAAGCTGACTCTGAAACTGGATCTCTACTGAATTCGGGCAACCAGTGACAAACCAACAATACTCTGTAATGTTCTCACTCAAAATAAGGCTAGGCAATTGTCTTAATGGGATTACTCAAAGCTTGGCAAGGAAGGGTGACCCTGTAGACAATGATGTATACATATCTGGACCAATACCAAAAACATCTGTCCCCACTGATATCTCTGCTCGGGGCAATCTGAACCGAAAAAGTATGCCTCCTCTGAAGGCATCCGATCTCTGATCTAGAAAAAAAAGTGTAGTATGGTCCCTGACCACACAATCTGCAGCATGGTAGCTCCAGCTAACATGGATGTGATAACATCCCTCTCTTGAAATGTCTTTCAACACTTGCAAGCTAGGGCATCACCTAACAACCTCTAGGGATCAATGGGAGAGCCTAACTAGGGCAAATGAAGAAGTCCAAGGCCCTAATAAGCAATAGAGAACTCCTTGGGAGGACGTTCTCTTCCTACAAAGTTGACAAAATGTTGACCAAAAACCCTTAACAATTTAGAAAAATGCACCATAAAAGCACCATTTAACCTAGCTAGGAGCATAACTTACCAACATCCAACAAGAAGTGAGCAAAGAAAATCCTTTAGGTCACACTTGTGCATGAGTTCTTCCATCTTCAAGCAAGAAAGAGCATCCCAAGAGGAGTGTGCATCACATCAATAACTCATAGTGTAGGAGAAAAAGAGAAAATAACATATTTGAACCCTTGTCTTATGATTTACAATGAAGGTGAGGTGATCTATTTCATTTCTTTTATCCTGTACCTAATTTTAAGTTATTTGCCTACAAGATCATGTAAAAAATTTAACTTTTGTCTTGCCCACCCATAGCTTTGGGGGCTAAACCTCTCTAAAAAACATACAAGTAGTAAATAAAGTGCAATTAGGCTACACCATGTGCTAGGTGTGGCAAAAAGAGGACGTCATGCCCCAACTGACCTCAATAGATGTGTGCCTTCAACCTATGTCACCTGGTTCGAGTTCGTGTTCGAATTCGGCAACCTTGAAATTTGACAAAAATTCGGCAATGAAAAATTTGGTGAGAAAATTCGACATTAAGTTCGAGAGACTATATATTTCAATATGTTAATATATATATAAAATTCGAAGCACTCGTTAAATATATATGTAAAATGAAAATTGCATGCCAGCATTAACATATATAATATATTTCAAAAGGATGGTATCTTGTTAAAATTTAGGAATTTAGGTTAGATTTTTTGTCTTTTTTTTACCTTTTAAATTTTTTATTGAATAAATTCGATTAAATTCGCCTTGAAGTTCGCCTTGACGTTCGAATTCACTTGAAGTTTGACATCAGGTTCGGCTTGAAGTTCGACTTTGAAATTCGGCTTTAAGTTCGGCTTCAAGTTCGAATTTAGTTGAAGTTCGGCGAATTTCGAATTTCAAGGTTGAAATTCGCCGAATGCGGTGACTAAGCCCTCAACGTCCTCCTTCATTATCCTTGTAGTCTTCTTCAATAAGGATGTAGTAATTGTGGGTACACAACCCAGAGGAGGGGTAAAATGGGTCCAAGTGAGCAAATAAGGTGTGCTAAACAAATGCTATCACCTTTTACATTGAAAATAAATGAGTGTGGTCATGCAGCCAAGTGATTAGTCCCCCAAGGGCACCAACCCCTACAGGGCGAACACCCCATGGAGGTGGAAATCAAGCGGAGCATCCATGACATGATTAGGGGTATTTAGCCCCAAATCAACACTCTATGCTTCACGTTGGCCTTTATATCAAATTTTTTTATCCCCTTCCCCTGGGGGACCTGTAGGGAACGCTGCAGATACTCTGAGGCAGAACACTTTGGATCACTGGTTTGCAACATGGAATGTTGGTAAAACTTTGAATCCTTACAGAGTATTGGGCAGGCTTTGAGATATGTAAGGGGATGTGGAATACATCCCCACTAAAACCAAATGAAAGTTGTTACATGGAAAATACAAAATTCTAGCATCCCAATAGAAAACACAAAATCCAACAAATATGGTCCATCCAGACCTTGCTTAGTGAGTTAGATATTCTCTATTTTCAAGAAGTTGAGGTTACTGGTTTTCTATTGAGGACAAGTTTGCATGTGATTTAGTCGAATGCTGCTTATTTTTATTCTAATTATGTTGAACGTAGGGGAAGTGTAGTTAGTCCGATATCTCTATAGTTAGCTTTTGTTGTTTCTAAATGGGGGACAAACCCTCCTCAATGACTTGTTTGGACTTTTTTGCTTAACTTGGATGTTGTATGCTTTGGCGGACAACATCTATACATCTGATGATGCAGAGGAATGGGCAACCTTTTGGACGTGGATGGGCGATGAGTTGCTAAAGGCTCCTTTGCATATCTTTGGTGACTTCAACATGGTGGAAAAGAAGGAGGATAAGGAAGCTAGTTTACTGGTCCGAACGCGCCATGGGAGAAACATGCTTGGTTTGCCCTTAAAGGCAGACTGGAATTGTATGAATTAATATATTCCAACGCCATGATTTTGTGGAATTATGGTTTACTTGGAATAACTTCTGCAAAGGCCCTGAGAGGACCTTGAAGAGGGTCAACCGATCTATGCTTTGTAATAAAGGTTTTATGGGTTGTACACTGCATGTTGATTTGTAATGCCAATGTTTTGGACATCTAATTCAATATCCCTCTTTGAGACTCAAAACTCCAAAGAGAGATATATTCAGTAGAAGGAAAATAGAGAGGAAAGGTAAATACATACTAATATCATGAACTAAATCTGAGTGAACAGGAGGACAATTTTCTAATAACATTGCGTGTTTGAATTGCACTGGTACTAGGGTTGTCCAAGTACCGTGGGAGGTCATTCTCTTGGATCACTAAGCTATTGGTTCTTTGTTTCTTTGGGATTGGATAAATGAGGATGCACACGGTTGGATTCATTCTAAATGTCACACATCTAAAAAATCCTAGTTGTATTGCTTGTATCAAAAGAATTTGGAAATTATTGCTTGGGCCTGTTTCCAATTATTTTGTACAATAGTTGAACCTCCATTAAGCCGCTAGTGTTTGAACATGATCCATGTTCATTTCCAGAGTATCAGAGGTTCAGTTTTCAGACTTAGCCAGTTTTGGATATCCATTTTTGTTTTTCTGTTGAAATGACCATGCCCATTGGGTTTTTGTAATAAGTGTGCTAGTAGGGGTTTGAGTGGCTCGGTTCCCCAAGACTTGGCTATCAACTAAGGTATTCCAGGGAGTTTTTTCACTTATCGATTATGCTTTGCCTTTAGCCGAGTAATAATCGATGAGTTTTTCTCCCGCTTCCTCCAAAGCTAGAATGCCCGATTTTGAAAGTTTGGGCCTTGGGGGGTTATTAGAGTCCAATTGATGTATATGAACCTACTAGACACTATTTGTATATTAGATGGTCATTTCCTAGGTCCCTTGTTGGTTTAAAACGTTGTTCGAATTTTTTTTTACCGGATGCGTTGGACAGTTTTTGTTTTTATTATTTTATTATTAATTTTTTCAATTATTTAAATTGAAAATTTTCCAAATGTAATAATTAAGTGGTTTGGGGGTCGATTTAAAAGATTGGAGGCTCAATTCCTAAGCCAAAAATCCCAGTTAAACCCCAAACCCGCTTATCCTAAGTTTCGGACAGTCATTTAGCCACTCAATTAATATTTTCTCAAAAAAGTCAATAAAAGAGAAATATTAATTAAAATAATCAAAAAATGTTAAATTGGTGATAATCCAATTTGCTCCAGAATAATCCAAATTGATTAAATAAACAGGCTAAATGACACGACAATCAGCATTGAAGAAGATTCCAATCATCTCAGATCAATTTCAGTTAACTATCCAGTCACCACAAGTCAATCTCAATCAAGGAATTTGCCCTCTCCTTCATGATTTGCGAATTGGTTGAGGTGGCAAGCATTTAATAGTTTGGTGGTTGCGTATTAATGGAATGGTGGGCGCTCTCCTTATGTGGAGGCCACATCACAAGGCTTTAAGGCCCAAACTTGAGTCTATCTCAATCATCAAGCTCCAAACTTGTCTCTTGATGGAATTCACGCCCTCCTTCATCATTCACGACTTTCACATGTGGAGGATGCGAGTTGGGTAGGTGATAAGAACAAGGAGGAGTGGGGTGCGCCTTGCCTAGGTGGAGGCCACCTCCCCACTCACAACAACCACAAACTCGGTGTTAACTATTCGGTCTACACTCCAAGCTCTCTCATTGATTGAGATTCGATCTCTTTTGATTGGAATTTGCTCCTCATGCATGCCAAGTTCAAACTAGGGTATGAGCTCTTAGTTTTTGTATAAAGAGGAAACCTTTTGGCTCTCTTAGGATGGGTATTTTGTGCAAGATTACTCTGCCAAATTTGTAATAGTTCTTAGCTTTTGCTATATTGGAATAAAAGCGACTTTGGAGGTCTACATGGTGTGCTCAATTTGTTCATGAGGAATGCTTCAAATGTGTTAAGGTGATATTGTTCCTTTATGTTTCTTACATTTTAATGCTTTGATCATGCTTCTAGCTTAGAAGTCTTTCTTAAGTCCATAGGGTGAGCATTTGTGGTTACAATTTGCTCATTGATGCTTGGTTTCATGTGATTTAGAAGTGCAAACTGTAGTCGGTAATACTGATGCTCTTCTTGTCCCATTTAATTAATCATACTAGGCTTGATCAAGTTTTATTTGTGAGTTGTGTATTGTGCAAATCTCCCTAGTGTGAAGTAGGAGCTTGAGCTCGGTTGCTTCTTTCTCCTCTTCATCAATATTTTTCTGACAAATTTGTGTATTTCAGGGCTCTCCAAAGATCAAATCTATGCTTCAAGTTGAGCTTGAGAAGTTTGCTCCAAGTTCCATCCTTAAAATCATTTTAAACCCTTGGTTACTGGTTACTCTACAAGAAGCCCTAAATCCTAACGTTCTATCCATTGGCTTCTTCTCTCCTTGCCTTGTTTGGGTTGTCTTCTTCTCCTTTCGTTTTCTTCTCCCTCCTTCCTTTCGTTTTACCCCCTTTCCTTTCATCTTCATTCGTTTTTTCTCTTTGATCTTCTTCCATTCATCCTCCTCCTTTGCTATATTCTTCCCTTTCTCTCCACTCTTCCTTTCGTTTTTCATCTTCTTCTCCCTTTCGTTTTTTCTTTGAGCTCTTCCTTTCATTTTTTCTTACCTTCCTCTTCCTCCTCTTGTCCTCCTTCTTCTTCCTCCTCTCGTTTCCTTCCTTCCTCCTTTCGTTTTCTTTCCTTTGCCATTTGTTTTTCTTCTTGTCTCCATCTTCCATTCGTTTCTCTTCCTCTCTTCTCCAATCACTTTACAAACTTCTCTTTTCGTTTTCTTCTTGTCTCTTTCATTCACTTTGTTCTTCATTCATTTAGATCTTAAGTTCTTTAAAAAGTTAGCATTTGGTAGTTCTCATCTTTAGATCTTAGCTTTAGTTAGTTTATTTCAAAGTTTTGCATTTAGATCTCATTATTTTCAAGTATAACTTTGCATCTTAGATCTAATTTTGCATTGCATTTCAAAGTTTGATTTTCATAGTTAAGTAGTTTGCATTTTTTGCATCTAGATCTTAGATTAGTTTTCAAGTTGTGATTTAATTAATGAATAATGGGTACTTGAAGAGTGTGTTTGTTGTAGGTGCTTGAAGAGGAGATCAAACAAACAAGTCCAAAGACTTGAAGACACAAACCAAGAAGCAAACAAGAAGAAGTTAAAACCAGGAAGATCCAAAGATCAAACCTTTTTGTAAAAGCCACTAAGGCTTCTTCTATTTCATTTTTCAAGTTTTTCAAGAGATAAAAGCCCAAGTATTGTAACTAATAAAAAGAGCAAGTGGGATTTAAGGCTCCCACACCCCACTTCCCCATTTGGGAAGTTTGTAGTGTCTTGTGTCTTTACTTGTTCCATTCTTACTTTGATAAAGTAGATTAACTTTTCCATTTTACAAGTAGAACACTAATTGCTAGATTAGATCTTCTCTTATTTTGTTTGATTTAATTATTGTGTGTCCTTGATATAAATTGTTTAACATAAAAGGAACACAAAGTCTCTTGAACTTGTCATAAGACGAGTCAAGAGCACTCTCTATCGGAGAGCATTTGTTGCATTGCATTTTCATTTTTAGACTAGCTAAGTCTCTTGAATCTCACCATAAGGTGGATCAAGAGCACTCTCTGTCGGAGAGCTTTCTTTGTGCTCTAATAAAATATTCACAGCTCACCATCTCCCCTAAAATTGGAATTTACTATTTTCCATACCGCGTATGCTCTACCCTTCCCTGGGAGGTTGGGATACCCAGAAACGGTATTGGCTATCTAATTGTTCACATTTAATCCAATTTTAACCATAATAAAATTTTCACACCACAACCAACGAAAATCCGGCGTTGTTCGTCAAAATACTCTAACGTGGGCAAATTCTTAGTGGGGGCGCTGGTTAGCTATACCTCGTTTTCAGTGGCTGTTTAGTTATTGAACGCCTCGCTGGAAACTTGGATAGTCCAACATGTCCTTGTACGGAGCCACTTAGAGTATTCCTGGATAGATTTCCAGTACCTTTGCGTATCGCTTGGAAATTCCCCTCACCTTTAATAATCAAGATCATTCTAAAATACACAATAAAACTAAGTTGCATTGAAGCGGATACGGATACGGGGGGGGGACACGGATACGACAAATTTTCAAAAAAGCCAGATACGATACGGCAGAGAAACGTCATATATATATATATATATATATATATATATATATATATATATATATATATATATATGTTGTTTCCCTATATAAGCCTTAAGGTTTTATATATATATAAGGTTACGTAATATTAGATGATAGGTTATTATATTTTATAGTAAATACTTTTTTTGTATATATTATATATTAACTATATATATATATTATATTGTATAAGTTTTTATATTAAATATTAAATGTTTTTTATTTATAGATTTTATATTACATTTATAAATAAAAAACATTTAATATTTAATATAAAAAATTATACAATATAATATATATATAGTTAATAGTTAATATATACAAAAGTATTTACTATAAAATATAATAACCTATGCATCTAATATTAAGTAACCTTATACCCAAATTAAAAATTAAAAATAGATCCCTTCATTAATGTTTTAAAAAATAAATGACGTCTAGACTTAGTGGAACACCCGTCCGGCACTGGAAGAATTACTCGACGACCAACCTTCAAATCGCATTACCCATTGGAATAGCCACCGTTGATTCAGCATACCCATCGGAATACCCACCGTTGATTCGGCATACCCATCGGAATACCCACATTGGCACAGAGGAACGTTTACGGTTTCAGGTGAATACCCATTAGAATACCCATCGGATTCGGCAAAAAGGCACAGTGAAAACATTGACTCTGGCACGAGTAACCAATCCAATCGCAGTCTCAACTTTTTACATGGAATACATGTTAGATTACTCTCGGCCGCAGCTCACGAACAAATTCTTTTAAATGTCCTTGCAAATCATTTATGGGCATATCCGTATCCAAGTCAACTGATCCGTATCCAAATCAGCTGAAACGGATCACAGCCGCTTCACAGCCGTTTCCCATCCGCATTAGTATCTGAAACGGGGAATGGCGTTTCAGAGGAGCCACATAGGTGTTTCCGGTAACTTAGCAATAAAATTTACCAAGAGCATTGCAAAACGATCTCACAAACATATCTTTGAGACTTGTATTTCAACATCCCCAACACACATCTGACTCCATTTTGGCACTGGTCTTGAAACTCATTTTGCATCACCTAATTTGGACCAGTTGTTCTTTATTTATTTAAGTTATTTATTTCTTGTGGATGCTTTGAATTCAGTCACCTTATATATTGTGTATCTTATCTTGTGTTTTGCAACAACTTGGATTGCTTAAATTGTTATTTCGTTTATCTCATAAAAACTCCTAAACAACACTCATTCACACCATACATCCAAAAACATTTAAAACCAAGAGCCTTAGACAACTCTTTGTTAGGGACCTAAATGGCTTTGTTAGGAGTTAGCCTAAATGGAGGAGCTAGGATCAGGTGACAACATCTGGCTCTTTGCTTGCCCCCAAGGCCACACCTTTCCCACTTTTAGTGAGGAAGCATCTTTCGAAAGATTTATGCTGCTAGTGTGCATCTCGGCGGACAACAGGGCCAAAGGGTTAATGGAGGATGAATTGTATGGGGGAGGAAGCCATCTCCAGAACTGTGAGATTCCTTTGGGGCTATGGTTGATAGATTGACATTGCTTGTCGGTAGTATCATAGAGTTGTTATTGAGGAGCTACAATATAGCTCCTAGCTACTAAAAGACAATGCAGAAATTTCTGGATCGACAACGATTAATGGAAAACATAAATTTCACCTCTTTCCTAAAGGTTTCCTGGATCTTAACCCTGTGAATTTTCATTGTAAAATATAACCAAAGCAGTAGCAACAACAGACAATAGTTCAATCCTTAACAACTTCATTCCACTAGGCAATTCAAGAGATAAGAAGCCAATGTGTTTCAACAAGTTTCAGCCCTCAATGGCAGTCTTATCATATGCATATAACAGATCTGAAAAATCTTATGACAACTGTAATAATAAGAACAAATCTGCCCTTAAATTCTTCAATTATAATGTTAAATCACTTAACACATTCACCCTTAACTTATGTCAAATTAGCAGGACATATAGAGTTGGAAATTAGAAATCTTGAAGAATATATATGGCTAAAAATAAAATCTGCAACTTACACAAGTATTGGACAGTGGGGAACTTCATATATGTGCATAAAGATGAAACTCATGTACATACCATAGCCCTATCACAAGGCTAGTACAATCCTTTAGCTCTCCAAAAGCCTTAGCTCATAGCAAAGAGATACACCAAGCATGTCCTCTGAGGCAAGACATCTCCTTTCTCTTCACCAAGTACAACCTAGGGTTTCATCTCAAAAATTTAATCTATGAATCTCCAAGGGATGAAATCCTAACCCAAGTCTTCAAGATGCTCAAGAAGCTCAAGGAACCCTAGCGACTCCAAGAGAGAGAGAGAGAGAGAGAGAGAGTACAAGAGAAGATCCAAGACACGAGACACATGGTGTGCTCCTCTTGATCACATCTCTAGACAAGAGTGGAAAAAAATGAATGAGTAATCATCTCCAACTTCTTCTTCACAAGAGTAAACCCTAGTGTCTCACAAATATCCTCCAACAAGATGTCCAATAATAACGACTAGGAGTTTTTTATGAACTCTAGCGCCTTACTCCAAGAAGAAAAGTACCAAGAAAAGAGTATGATGATGATGAATGAAATGACTTTCTCCTTCCTCTCTATGTATGAGAGGTAGGGGGGACCAACAATACATATGTAGGCCTATGTCCTTACAAATAGCTTACAATAACACATGCAGGTTCACACATGTGGAGTGCTACGCTCCAAGGGTAGACATGTCAAGCTCCAAGGTGATGTCGTCCACAAGCAAGGCTCCAAATGCAAGGGTGTTCCACGAGGTTTGCCTAATGCTCCTCCAACAAGCTTCCAAAGACTCCAATGTACACCATAGGCCATGTACTCCACTGGGTCCACTCCCCTCGCATGAACATTGTTTCCCCGAGTCAACACCAAGACTTCATGCAAGTATCCAAGATACCCTGTGCTGTCTATGACCAAATGCCCTCCTTTGGGATACAAAATGTCCTCCTCCTGAGTAGGGTGTTCTCTAAGCAAGTAACCATCTCCATGTGGCCATCATGTAGAACGTCACCAAAATTGCATGGAAATCTCCAACACCGTAGGGAATAATATCATGCAAGCACCCGACTAAGGTCAGGAAACCATTGAGTAAGCCATTTGCATGTGCAAATATATCACATACCATCACCCATATTAAAATCCATCATGGATGGGTTGATCATACACCATATACCCAAATCTCATGAAGCACCCCTAGATATGGTGTAAACACTTTTAGAGTAACCCCGAAAGCTAATAGACAATACTTGTGATGTGGTGAAGCAAGTTTGAGTAGCAAAACTTTGTTACTCTCTTAAAGTGGATAAGGTTTGTTGGGTACACTAACTAAAGATATGCGACAAGGCAATCAAATAAATTTTCAAAGCCTTGGATGCCAAAGAAGCTAGGGAGACTGATCTCATGTGTAAGTGATCATAAATGGTGTTGCTCATCATGATTGATCTCACTGAAACTGTGTAAAGGCAAAGCTCTGAAAAGTGCAGATATCTGCTCAGCAAATGTAGTAGCCCAGCTACTATGGTGTGATAACAAAGCCCCAATAAAATATACAGGGATCAACTCAAAACTAGAGGGGGCGCACTAGCTAAGTCGCCCTAGGGGGGATGCACCACATGAAAGTGACTAGACAACATGACATAGCTCATGGTGGGGCTAGGAGGTGTAATTATCCTTCTCTAGCATGTCCCCATGGCACAATAACATATAATAACTCATCATGATAACCATACTGTGACACATGACCAAATCGTGCCCCCTCAATAACATAATAAAAATACAAAATAATAGCCTGGAGTGTGTGTGGGCCCCACTGAATACTGTAACCTGTTCTGGAAGGTGTGGGATGCATCACACAAATCCTCTGAACCAACCCCATGCCAATTCTTTGCCTCAATAGCCCAAATCGAATTCCTCAGTAACCATTTTAACCATTTTTTATCCTCAGAAAAATCACCTATGAAAGAATAAAATGCCTGCAGCTCACTGCCTGGTACCTCAGGGTCAAAATTGATTGCACAAAAATGTCTGGGAGCATGGTAATATGGTAATGACAAGTGGTTGGACCCCATGCTCCCTCTATAGCGCCCTAGGTGAACCAAATAAAAAATCAAACTCTGCTGTCAGGCCATTTTAAAATGGCAAATTTGCAATAAAGTGACAATCTAAGTGAAACCTCGTCCAGAAGTGCTTGCAACTGAAAACTGAGTGTCCCAATGGACTCAGAAGATCCAAATGTACTATAGATGAGTACCCATACACCCTGTGGCTATCTGTATAATCATCTGTAGTCACAACCATGCTCGGACAACTAAAAATAATGGTTTGTAAATAATAAAAACCATAAAAAAAATCATCAAACCATCATGTGAAAATTGTGTCTACTGCATTGAACCATCTAATGGGCATCAAAGGACCATAAATCATCAACCTCGAACATCACTGGTCCAACTCATCTCGGATCCTATGGTTGACTTGGTCAAACTGGGTTTGACTAGGTCAAGACTAATCAAAATATGACCCAGGCTTAAACTGCCTGATGCTGCAAGTGCAAATGGATAGAGTATGCTATTTTAATTATTCTAATAGCAAGACTCAAAGTATAAAGTAGCATATCACTGGCGGTTTAAACAATGATAACATCAAATATAAGTTAAAATAATCATTTACTCAAAACATAACCTCAAGAATATACTCATTTCATGGCCGTGATTATTTTGCTAGAATTGGGTGAAAGTGAAAAAATGCAAGGCTAGGATAAAGGGAAAACACACTTAAGCATATGTTGGATAATAAACACACAAGGAATGATAGTGTCTCACAAATGGAATGAGCTGTTTTGAGAGGTACTTATTCAACCTTGGCAAATGTCTACAGCTCACATCCAAGTTGAAACAGCTCCGTGAGGATCTTTTCTAGGACCGTCGTAACTAGGTGCACAGCTAACTGTAACTTGAGGTTCTATGGGACACTTAGAATTCACTGTCCCTTACTCCATCTCACATCCCAACCCGTAGGTTCCGTGAGGAATTTAATCATTACTTAATACCATGGCCAACAGTCTTTAGATTTAGCATATATTTAACCACTGTTTTCTTAGGCCTTATGACCCTTTGGATTTCTTGTGTGCTTATAAGCACAACTAATTGCAACTTTTATCCAGGGTAGTTCATTTCATTCAATTTCATAGCCCTCTTTCATTGTGCTAAGAAGCACAGTTTTAATTTATTTCCATGGGCTTGCACAAGAGATATAACAATAGTTCATTCATGCATGTAATGATGGTAGTACAACTTGCTTCAGGTTTAGCCAACACAACTGATGCAACTAGGGGATTGTCCACAATTAGGACCAAACATCGGGGCAACCGACTAGAGAGATCAAGGTATCAAATCCAACTCACCTAAGCTCAGGAACCAACACCATCGAGTTGTCCTGGCCCAGAAGGAACAAGGCTTCGGTAAGTTTTGTTGCCAACTCAGAGCCGAGACACAAACTAATAGGGATGCTATCCAACAAAGAGGCAAAAGTGGGGAGGTCCTCCATATCACAGGCTAAGGAGTAAGTCAAGGCAAAAACGAGGATGGAAGAGAACGGATGGATGGGGAAAGTGAGAGGTGGTGCCAAAACTAGCAAGCCATAAATGGTGGGAATGATCATGTACATTCTACTAAAGAGGGTGAAACCAATGAGCATAAACAAGAACTTTATATTCTGAGTAAATTAGACCATTTAGATAATTATTGGAACAATCATGTCCATATAACATATATATATACACCGCCAGATCATGACTACTAGATACCAAGTCAAGCTACTAAAATGAGCAAAAGAGCAAAGAAATCATCACCAATGCACATCCATAGACCTGCACATACCATCTGAACCATCCATTGTCACTAGAACACTGTTGATGTACATATCTGGGCACTATCATATTGCTCTGTATGGAAAAAATGGCTACATCGGTCATCAAATCTGAGGTCATGAGGCTCAGGCGTGGCATAAGGCTGTACTGTTTGCTTTGGGGTTGTATGAAACTATGAGTAATCCTGGAATGTATGCTCATCAACTGCCGATATCAAGCATCTCAATGTAAATGACTGGCTGAGAAAAATACTGGAATCTAATCTGAAGATATGGTAGCCCCGACTACTATATATGTGCTAACAGTTTCCTTTCTAGAACTTTCTGGGGCTTTCTTTTCGAGAACTTTCCGGAGGTTTCCTTTCTAGAAATTTCCGGGGGTTTCCTTTCTAGAACTTTCCAGAGGTTTCCTTTCTAGAACTTTCCAGGGGGGTTCATGGCCGACATAAGAATATCTTCCGAAGCTACATAAAATATCAACATGCTTCTCTGAATTTTGAGAAACATACTGAAGGTTTTGGTTCCAAATTGCTTCAACAAGTGGGCTAGAGGTGGTGGACTTGGTAAGCCTAGATAGGGCATTGTTAATCCAATTGAACTTGAGATGAGACCAATAAGAGTAGGCGTTGGATATGTTGAAACTATGTCACCAGACATGCTCCCTTGTTATTTCTATTGCTTCGCAAGAAACGTAACCCATACCACAACCTTTTTTTACTATGGATCCGTAGGAGCTAGTGCTTGTACCTTCTGATCAATCAAAACCAAATCACTCACCATCCACACCAAAGCATATATTGACATCCTATTCAGAGTGTTCAGAGATCTTATCTCTATTCACCAAAGTATCGACATTCCTTTTTCCATTGTTTACAAAGCAACAGTTAATAGGTGTAGATGGAATTTTTTTGATTAGGTACCCACTATCATGGTTAGTTGTGGATGGATTGCTGATTGATAATGGCAAAATCTAAACTCTTGCTTGAGGATATCTTTTTGACAGCTTTTGTCCATTATACAACTGTATAGTCCTTATCACTCCTTTTGGTGATTGACTTAATGTAGCAGCAGTCTCTGCATTATATTTTTTATGACGGCCACCCTTGGGTTTGCCCCTAGATGCATTCTTGTTTATCCTCGACACTCTTTCATGTAGGCATTTTTGTTGAATCACTTTAAGCATCAATCTGCTTTTGCTGTCATCTTTGTCATTTCTTGAAGATTGTTACTTAAGCCTTTGTGCTTAGTCTTGTTTAGACTCGTGTTTGCTTCTTTGATTCCAAAGAGGTTTATGTGAAGGTGTTTGGGAGGTTCTAATTTTGATGATGTATTCTAAGAGCTTGTCAATGCTGGCCAACATTTTACGCGGCAGTTAATCTTGAATTCAATAATATTCATGGGGAGTACTGATGTATTTAAGACATCTTTCACAAATATTTCATAGGGCCAATTTATATACTCGGTGTGAGATGAAGGAAGTTGTAATTAATGGTGAAAATAGTAACGCCCCTTTCTTAGCAGGATGTTGTCAACAGTTTGTCATGGTCAGGTTCTTGTCAACATTCATCATTGTTTCAGCAATTAATCCAGGACTCAATAATATTCAGTGGGAGCATTGTTGTATTTAGGACTTCTACGTTACTGGATCCGCGGGCCCTGGGTCATGGATCTGTGGATCCCCGGTTTGGATACGGATTCGGATCCAAATCCGCCCAAGATCCCTCACTGATGAGACGTATTCCATCGATGCTTAGACACCATAGCACTTGCTGCTTATATTGGCAGAAGGGTGGAGTTGCTTGGTGATGCGTTCCATGACTTTGCCTCTGCCTCGATAAAATTTACTCCATATTGTGGAGAATCATGGCAGTTTTTTAATTATTTGCACTGGGGTTGACATTGGGTCTACAAGTTGCTGCAGCTAGCCTGAGCAGACCACATGAGGGCGGGAGCTTGAGGGCACTCCTTTCACCTTGTCATGAGTGGTCGCACGAAATCGTTGCCTCGCTGTCTGAGCCTCAAGCAATACGATACCTCTATCTTCTATGTAAAACACCTGAATCGTTTCGGTCTCTCCTTGACTATGTTTATTTAGTTAAGGTATATTACTATACTATATAGTGAAATGTTGAACCGATTCTGTTTTAACTTTTAGTAAAATAATTACTATATTAATTATTATTTATAAGTATTATATAATAATTATTTTATGTAAGTGTAATTGTCATGGTTGTGTAATTTAATGTTATTGTAATTTTTTAATTTTTCTTTTATATAAGTAATATGTTTAAAAATTTATATATTGTAAATTTTATATAAATTTTATTTTTTAAAATTATAAAAATATATTTATATTGTTTGTCCTTGCCGTTTCCCCACCGTATCCAGATCTTGGCTTTTAAAAAATATGGCAGATCTGCATCCGGATCCGAATCCTGGTAACTTAGGACTTCTTTCCGAAATCTTTCATAAGGGCCTATTTATATACTCAGCATAGGATGAAGGATGTTTTCTTTAAGGGACGATTCTCATAATGTCTCTTCCTGACCCCTAAGTCAATCTTAAGGGGGAATGTTAGAGTATAATATTGACTTAGGTCTTATGATCACTACTATATTAATAACAACCCCGTCCCATATTGCACTATATATTTGGGTTATTTCCCATTGTATTGTATCTACTATCAACCATGGACATTTAATGTGCTTATTGAATATTTTCCTTTGGAGACATCTTATGTCACAATGTAATGCTCTGTGGAGTCTCATTTACTACTGATCCTAATGCTATCTATTCCTAAACTCTAATAACCCGAAGGTGTGAAGATGATGGTAACTAAATGCTACAATGCAATTTTTTTAATGGCTTCAAATTTTCAAGAACAAACTTCATCATGTTGAATGGGACAGTCTAGATAGAATCAAATTCAATATTCTAAGATGATATGACGTTTAGATGTAACTCCTATTTTTAGTTCTTTGCTTACAACTCAGGCTTCTCAGATTTGCACCAAACTAGCATTATTTGTTGTAACCTGTCTCAAGCTAATTCTGTTACTGATATCTATGTTAACCTATTCCTCAACAAAACCAAGCTTGAACTGAAACCTTCACTGGTTGACAGATTATTTGAGATAGGTAACAATGAAACACTTATTGTCTTGATCACTATTCAATTTGTTAAGTTATTAAAATAACAAGGATTTTGATGCAAAATTCACTTTCTCCTCTGTATAAGTCATTTGAGTAAATGTAGATCATAATTATCATAATTATCATAATTATGTTTAACTTTTTTTGGTTGGGTAAAAGTTGAGCAATTGTGCATGCTTGAAACATGGTAATAAATTATCACGATTTTGTTGTTCTGAAATGAAGTTTTCTTTTTCTTTTAGAATCTAGCTTTGTTGAAAACTTTACTTGGCTAAATATGGTATGCAGTTGTTGGGAATTTGTCTTTTGTTGATTGAATATTGTTACTTTCTTATTGCAGTACAACTTAGCTTTGCCAGTCTCTCTGATCCGGGCAGACAACAACCTCCCTCCATGGCGTAGAGAACTTCAAGAAGTGAGCTTTTGGATGCTCTAATGTTCATTCAGAAGTCCATTTTCCTTAAAATTGAGGCTGCTTTTCTGTCTTCAAATTTAACAATATATTTATATCATGCTTTTGTTATTGAAAAGGTTTTCTGCTACAGTGATCTAATTATTAAACGAATGTATGCACAATGAAAGTGGCATTTGATTTTAGGCAACTAAGTGTTTCTGTTGCCCTTTCCTTTTTAATGTTGTAGAACTCTTGATCTTTTGAATGCATGCTTGACCTCTCGGGGGTGCAGAATTGTGCTTATTTGACCTTGAACTAAAGAAAAAATATCTGCTATTTAAGGTTTTGGGGATATCCACATTGCCCACAGTAGGGATGATTGGCATGGTAATGAAAAACACAAGCAGGATCCAATATTGAGTGGAATGACAATCTCTGCGGCTTGAGACAGTTACTAGATCTGGCACCTTGTAATTATGGCATTGTTACCTCGCAAACCAGCACTTCCAGGTTGTACAGCACACAACAAAGTGCAACCTTAGAGGAATGCAGGAAGGCTGCTGTTATATATATAAATATATAGGTCAGAAAACATAAATTAAATAAAATATAAATTAAGATAGGAGAATATAAATAATAAAAAGAATATTATAATGTTAAAATTAAAAGACATATTTTTCGATGAGAAGGCACCAAGACCCCTTCGATATGTATTTATATGTTGGGTCTTTCATATGTAAATCATCAATCATTCTTATTCAATATTTATATAAATTGACTTTGTCAACAATTCTAAGCTTCCACTACAACTGCCCACTGTCATGACAACAACCCTTCCTCTCACTCCGGCTCTCCTCTGGCACGAAGGGGTTATCCCTAGAATAGGATTGCTAAAGATGTGCAATGGAACCTCAAAGTGAAATGAAGAGTTAATCTTTAATAGGGGAAATGAACCACATTTAAACTTCTTCCAAATAAGGAACATTGCTACCCAGATTATGGCCATTCACAACACATTTGATGCAAGAAATTCCAGCACTGGTTTTCATCTATATTGAACTCAAAACATGTGGTTCAACAAGATTAAACCTTAATTTCCATTGTCTTCAAGATGTTCAACTAAGCTTCAACAGGTATCTCTCCAAACCCAACCATAAGAAACAAATGGAGCTACTCTTTAATTCGCTTCTAGCTCAAGCTCTTACAATTAAATAACATTAGGATGGATCTAGATCAAGGTTACTTGGGAGCGGGAGGGAAAAGCAAAATTTTCAAAAGATTCCGGTTTAGGAGCGTTGCGGGAGCGTTTTTTATATAATATATATTTTGATGCATATATGTTAACAAATGCTTGTAGAATGTTGAATTAGTTATGGAAACTCATTGGAAAGCATAAAAACATGAAATAAACCATAATACCATATAACATCATTCATCAATCATCAATCGTATAGTAGTGAATTCGTCAACCATAGGTCCAGACTCCAGTATCTATAACATCAACTTTACAGCTTCAAATTTTCATTATATAACATTTTGTGATCACTAAAGTTGTACTTGTAACCAAACTATAGTCTAGACTCTAGAGTCTAACCATGAAATGAAAGTTGAACTTGAAAGCTTTTATGTAGTCAATGAATCAATAATGCAAAGTTGCAAATAGTGAACTTCAAAGGTATGTTCAACTTCAAACTTCAAACTTGAATTGCCATGTAATGTTCACAAAATATACCATAATAAATTTAAAAGAGTCAATAGTGCAGAAACTTGAAACTTGAAAGTACTGTAAACAAGAAAGACAAGAAAAGTAGATTTTATGGATGTTTCCTCTTGCCACAGGAAATTTCTAATTTCTTTTCCCGTGGTCTATGAACAATGGGAGTGGGACTATCATCCCCAATAGCCACCAATGTTGAGCCACGTCCAAGACTTGGAGTTGGTCCTGCACGACCCCCCCTTACTGATGTAGATGGGGGGCGTGAAGTTGAACCTCTAGGAAAAGATGGTGCATCTGGAAACAAGGTAGGAGATGGCGGTGGCATCGTTGTTGCTACTGTTGCTGCCACTGTATGGTCATCCTCATCATCCAAAAGCTCTTCCTCCAAGCACTCTAAATTTAAGGCTCCATCCTCCAAGTTATCCTCCTCCGGATTGTTGTCCCAAGTGACATATGATCTATCATTTTTGGCCCGCTCACAATAATGAGTCAACAACCTCAACTTGTAATGTACAAAAACCAAGCTTTCTGCCCAATTTTCATTTAATCGGTTTCTTTTCACCGAGTGGATGAAGCTATAGGTGCTCCAACACCTTTCTACAGAGGAACTGTTAACCACCTGTGAAAGCACTTTGGTTGCCAATTTATGCAAGCTTGGGCATGATGAGCTATACATGTTCCACCATTCAATAGGAGGCGCCCTATCTCGATCTTTTCTAGCATGCAAAGTACCAAACAAACCAATTTCACTGAGGTATTTGCTTAATTCACTACGCAGTAAGGCACATTCTTCTTCGTCAGGGACCAGCTTGTCTATAGCAGCCATGTACCCAACCTAGATCTATGTGGAGCTTTCTCCTAACCCCATCCCTAGGTGTTGGTTTGGCCAACCAAGATGGAGAATAATATTTTGGTGTTAATACATATGCTAAGGCATGCAATGGAACGTTGAGATGTTCCCACCTTTTGACCACATGTTTGTGAATATGGTCATATAGGATGGGATCTTTCGATTCAACAATATCTTTAATTTGGCCCAACATGCTATCCATTTGCTCATACACCTCCCTAATCATCAGCTTATCTGTATCTGCAAACCGAATCATGTAATAAATGGGCTTTGTGAATTGCAAAACAAACTTCACACTTTCCCAAAACTGACCATCAAGAATAGTGTCCTCCACCTCCTCAAAATCAAGCCTATCAGATGTGGATGTAGCCCTATCTTTCAAGACTTGCCATGATTCACTTGATATCATGTTAGCCAATGCCTCTCTTACCTTCAAAAGGCACCTGAAGGTGAGGTAATAACTAAGTTGCACGAAATGGTGAAACGGGGACGTGTAGGAAACGTGACCCTCCAAAATTTAGGAAATGAGGAAACACGATATATATATATATATATATATATATATATATTTATAATTGTTTACAGATTAAAATTTTAAATTCAACAAAATTAGAAATCATAGTCATAGTCATACATGTAACATCACATTTACGATTTTACTCATAATTTCATAAGTGATTCCATAATGTAAGTATTAATATCCAAAAAACAACACATTTTAGTATTTTACCCATAAACGATTCCATAATGCAAGTGGAAATAGCCAAAAAACAGCCTTCATAAATGAGGCTAAGCTGCTAATACATATATATCAAAAATCAGCCTTTATATATGAGGCTACAATACAAAGCTACATCAACATGAACAATGAACACATCAAAAAAACATCCGCTCAAGCCCAAAGACTAATAGTCATCATCCTCGGGCTCATCTCCATACTCATCCTGAAAAATAGAACAAGAAGCACGTCCAATAGTGGATTGTTGACTGGAAGAAGATTGGCCAACTCCACTCCTAGGTTCCTCAATATTCAGGGCAGCAAGAGAGATGTCCAAGTCAGATGATTCTGGATCCACATCCCATTCTTTAGAAAACCCACTGGTATATTCCGGACCCCTACGAGAAGCAAGGCAAAGATTGGAGTGCACATATACAAGATCCTCAGCCTTTTGTGAACCTAACCTGTTGCACTTCATAGAATGAATAAAACCATAGGTGCTCCAATTCCTTTCTGTCGATGAAGAGTTTGCCACTTGTGAAAGAATACGAATGGCAAGTGTTTGCAAATGCACACCATTTGGTCCATGACAAATCCACCACCTAACTGGACTCATGGTGCTTCTCTCATCCAAAGATGATATATCTAAATAATCATCCAATCCTGCAGCAAAACTAGCAAATTCTTCCTTCACCTCCCTGTGTAGATGAGCTGGAAACATTCTCATAAGGGCCTTTTTCACTCCATTAGCCACCTCTCTATGCTGATGGGGTAGCCTCCTCTTCCCATTGCTTTGAGCAATGATTTGTTCATTATAGAATCTTGGGTTCAAGGCATGTGCTAAAGTGTGCAATGGAGTGTTAAAACTATTCCACTTGTCAACCATGATTTTATGTACCAAATCAACAAATCCATCATCAACATATAAAAGCTGAGGAGACTCAAGCAAAATGATTTCCATAGTCTTCTCAACCATGGTATCCATGCCGTCATATACCTCTCCCAAGAAAGGTCGGTCCGTGTCAGCGATTCGAAGAAGCTCAAATGCAGGGGTTGTGAACTTGAGCAAGAAATCTATCTTGCTCCACCACTCCTCATCTAGGCACAATTTGCGCACAACAATTCCCCGCTCTAAATCTGCCTGTCTCCACTTAACCCAAAGTTGACTGACTACCATAGAAACTAATGGTTGCTTAACCTCAACAAGGCGACGCAACATGATGAAGTTGGAAGCGTATCTTGTCTCAGCAACTTTCAACAACTCCAATCTGGAGTACTCTCGAAATATGGCTTGAGATTGGTGCTGGTTGGTGATGAATTTAACTATCTCCCTTGCTTGCCCTGTGAGTTCCTTGATCCATGCAACTTTGTTGTCGATCTCTTCTAAGATCAGGTTCAGATTATGGACAATGCAAGGTGTCCAAAAAATGTGCTCAAACCTGCTCTCAACAATTAAACCTGTAGCTTTGCAAACTGGTGCATTATCTGTGATAACTTGCACCACCTTATTAGGCCCTATTTGCTCAATATCTTTGATTAAAACATTAGCAATGAATTGAGCATCTTTCACCTCCCTTGAACAATCTTCAGCCCTTAGAAACATTGCTCCTTTTGGTGAAGTGGCAATGATGTTTATCAGTGGCCTACGCTTGGTATCTGTCCATCCATCTGAGACTACGGTAACCCTAGAGCTGCCCCATGAAGCACGAATCGGTGTTAAGATATCCTCCACAAGCTCCTTCTCCTTTTTTAAGAGATCAGTTCGGACTTTTTCATAGTTTGGCCCCTTGTACCCTGCAGGAGCTGTGTTAATTGCTCGCACAAGATCATGCCAGTAAGGAGACCGAACCACATTGAAAGGTATCCCACAAGCATAGAGGGCCCTATTGCCCGCAGAAATGCACATCGGCAGCAGAAATCTTTTGAAAGTTGTTCCCTCACTACAAGTGGGGAAGGTGTGGCCTTGGGGGCAAGCAATGAGCCAGGTATTGTCACCTGAATCCCAGCTCCTCCGTTTAGGCTAACTCCTAACAAAGCCAAGGGGGGTAGTCCCTACAAAGAGTTTACTATGGCTCAATGTGTTTTAATGTTTTAAGATGTATGGTGATGCAGATGGGTGTTGTTTAGGAGTTTTTTGAATAATGAAAAGATCACAACTTTTGTAAAATTCGAAAAATGAACACAAGATAAATGAGCAATCCACGTTGCAAATGCAAGATACGAGATAACCTGATGCATAACCACTTGAAGAACTTTAAGTACAAGTCACTCACTTATGGATAATTAACAATAAGTACTCCAGATAGATAATAAGTAGATAAAAATATGATATCAAAGACTAGTGCCTTATGGAGTCAAAAAATTGCTTGAGTGCTTGGGTTGCTTGATACAAGAGTTCGAAAGATATGTTCGTGAGATCGTTTTGCAATTTATCTTGGTAAAATAATAGTTTTAGTGGTCTTGATTATTAGGCTAAGAACAAGGTAAGCAAAAGACTGGAATGGTATACTTTCAGTGGTCTATTCACGGTGATCTGACGGACCATCCAGTTATCAAGAGGGTAAGTATCCAATGTTTAAACCACCTTCGAAGTCTAAACAACGGCACTCCGGCTCCACTTCCCAGAATAGCACTTTAAGTATTTTATCGAAAGCAACGCCGGTTCGTTGGTTGTGGGGTGAAAATTTTATTATGTTATATAAATTTATCAAATCCCAACACCTTTTTGATTACTAGCCCAACCTTTTCAGGTTGGCAGAGCATACGAGTGTCAGATAGCAACCAAGGTAAATTATTAACGGGGGTGTGAGTTGAAATGTTTTAGATTTATTGAAGCACACAGTTCAGCTCTCCGACAGAGAGTGCTTTTGACTTTGTCTTATGACAAGGTTCAAGAGACTTATTTAATCTATATGCCTAATGCAGAGGAAATGCAAACTTAATATGCTCTCCAGCTCTCCGACAAAGAGTGCTCTTGACTTTGTCTTATGACAAGGTTCAAGAGACTTATTTAATCTATATGCCTAATGCAGGGGAAATGCAAACTTAATATGCTCTCCAACAGAGAGTGCTCTTGACTTGGGTTATTGTAAGTTCAAGAGGCTTTGTTCTTTATTAGAATAGAAGCAGCTTGCGTAAAGAAAAAAGCACACTTTCTGAAGTAAAACAAGTAATGAAAGAAAGTAATATGTGCACACTTCTAAGGCCAAAATTAACCACTAACTAAGAAATAAACAACAAGGTGGGATCAACCTTTGAACAAGGTGACCACTAGAACCGCTAGTCCCGAAAACATTCTAGCTAGATGGATGTCTGCAAGGATGCTAACGGGGAAAGAGAAGTAGCCACAAAACTATGTGGCACTTGGGATGAAATCCCAAGGTTACTATCTCAAGTCAAGACTTGGAAGAGAGTTCATCTAAGTACATAAAATAAACTCTAATCTAGAAAACTTGAAGCAAAACTAATTAAAGCATGCATGAAACGAACTTCCCCAAATGGGGAAGGAGAAACAATGTGTGGGAGGCCTTATCCCACCTAGTCTTTTTATTTACTGAGTTACAATTGCCTTTGGGAATTAAACCCTTGAAAGGTCTTTTGAGAGAAATAAACAACTATGGAACCAATACTTAGAAGCCCTTAATGGCTTTTACAAAGGAGAGTGTTTAAGTCATGGTTTTGATGCTTGGTTTCAAATCTCCTCTTGTTTTTGCAATGATCTTCTCCTCTTCTTCAAATCCTCTCTTGAGTTTGTTTTTCTTCACCTACAACACAACAGACATCAAACTTCAATCACCCATTAATTAGTCAAAAAATCAAATAATGAACTTGAAACTACTTAAATCTAAAATTGCAAAAAATCAAATATTTTTAGATACAAGCTTTTTTCTTAACTTTTAAATGAGATTTAAGACTACACATGCAAACTTTAAAAGAACCTAAATGCAAAATTTAACTAAGAAATAAACTATATGCAAGCTAGAAAAACTGAAATGTAATGCAAGATATGAGATCCAAAAATGCCTAAGTATTAACTTTTTTAAAAGTATGAAACTATTATTAAATTGCAAAAAAAAAATTTAATCTAACTAATAACTTTAAAAAAAAAAACATGCAACTAACTACTAACTAACACTTAACAAGTTTTAACTTTTAACAAAAAATTTTAATGTTTTTTTATTTTATTGTATGTAGTGCTCCTTTAGAGATGGATGAAAGGAGGAGACTAGGATGGACGAAAGGGATGAAGGGTTGAGAAGCTAGGGAAAACGAAAGGAGTGAAGGGGAAAAAAGAGGTAGGAGAAGAAGCAAAGACGAGAGGGAGAAAACCCTAAAGAAAAGGAACGAAAGGAAGGAGTGGAAGGAGGGACGAAAGGAGAGGGAAGAAGGGCCAAAACGAAAACAAAGGTGAGGCTAAGAGGAGAAAAACGAAATGGAAGAAGATGATTGAATAGGGCAAAAACGAAATGACAAAGAGGAGAAGAAAGTAGCTTAGCAAATCAAGTGAAACAAGGGATCAAAGAGAAAAATAGAGGGCTAGAGGAGGTAAGCCTTTAGATCCAGTAACTAAGAGATGATTTTAAGATTTGTTGTTGATGGATGAGGTAAAGGGCTCTTGCGTTTCTTGATTTTTTTTTGAAAAGAAGCCAACTCTAGGAACCTGCAAGATGAAAGTGTTAGTCAAAAAAGAACTCTTGTTTGATGGATGAGAGAAGATCCACCCCACCTGAGAAAATACCTGAAAATCACAACACTCGTGAGAAAACAATAGATCAAGTAATAACCTGCTAGATTGTTAGCCTTCCTATCAAATGATCATATAATTAAAAATCAAGAGGGTTGAGTCAAGAAAGGTATCATCTCACACAAGATGAAATTGACACACTAAGAACTCCCACATGGACCTCTAAAGTCTCTCTCTTTATTAAATCATAAACAAATTATACAATATTTCTCCAGAGTGTCTTTGCACAAATCTCCATGTAAACAGAGCCAAAATGGCTTCCTTATATAACAAAACACAAGCACCTAGGCCCTAATTCGAGTTGCCACCTATGAGAGCCAATGGCACTTGACATAACTCCAAAATCCATGTCAAAACTCCATCAAAACCCAATCACGAGCGGCTTGGAGTGCAATCTCCACCAAATAACTCGAGCTTGCATTAAGTTTAGGGTGGTGAGGTGGCCTCCACCTAGGCAAGGCGCCCCCCATCCCTTTCCTCGTTAATATCACCCTCCATAAAAGATGCCAAGTGTGAATTCGTGATCCCAAAGAGCATATATGTGAGCCTTCAAAGTTTATTTCATGAGAAAATATTGGGATACGAATAGTTGCATTGGATGCCAAGCCTTGGTAGTTGCACAAACCTAGGGAAGCGCCCACCTTTCCATAAATGTGATCTTAACAAACCAAATAAAGAAATGCCATATAGCAAATCAAGCTCCAATGAAGATTGAGTGAGGTATGATGCAACTCGTGATATCTTTGAAGTTTAAAGCTTGGAGTTAACTTGAAATATGTTGAGATTCTTTGGTAGTTGAGAGTGGGAGGTGGCGTCCACCTAGGCAAGGCACCCCCACTCCACTTAAAGCAACTCAAAACTTAACTTATTTCCATCAATATTTAATCCACATAACCAAATCGAGTTCTGCATGCAAGGTGGGTGAATTAGCTTGAAGGAGATCACTGAATGTTGACTGGATTTCTGACTGGATGATGACTGAGATGACTAGAATCTTTATTAATGCCAGGTGCCATGTCATTTAGCCACTGAAATAATCCAACTTGGATTATTATGGAGAGAATTTGATTATCTCCAATTATTAATTTCTTGATTTGAATTAATTAATTAATAATCCTCTTTATTGAACTCTGAGGAATTATTAATTAAGTGGCTAAATAACGATCCAAAACTTAGGATAAGGTGCCCGGGGTCTAAGTGTGAATTTTGGCTTAGGAATCAAGCCTCCATTCAGTGAAAAACACCCCCGGACGACTGACATATTACAACTTGAATTTTTCCATTTAAACTATGGAAAAATTAATTATTAAAAAAGTAAAATAATTAACTATCCAACGCGTCCGGTAAAAATTTTCCGGACAACGCTTAAAAACCTCAACAGACCTAGGAAATGACCACTGACTCGACTCATAGTGTCTAGTAGGTTCATATTTATTAGTTGTACTCTAATAACCCCCCATGGCCAGAATTTCAAAATCGGGCATTCCAGCTTTGGAGGAAGCGGGAGAAAACCTTGTCAATTATACCTCGCCCGTAGGCAAAGTATAATTAGTCAGGGTAAAAAACTCCCTCGAATACCTTAGTTGATAAACCAGTCATGGGTGACCGAGCCAATCAAACCCTACTAGTACACTTTTTACAAAAACCCCGTGGGGCATGGTCATTTCAAGACAAAAAACAAACTGACTAGCCAAAACTGGCTAGGCACAAAGGATGGATCATTTGATACACTGGAGCACAAACACTTATCATGTTTGTCAAATGGCGGCTCTTTAGATAATCCAACTATGGTACAAATATGTTGGTAACAGGCCCTAGCCACCCTTGTGTCGGCTTCTTCTCTCCCTTGAACATTCACCAATTTGGCTATTCTACTCTCTTGGATTGAAGGAGTCCCTTTGGGATTTTTTTATGCTTGTACTTCTTGTTGTTGAGCTGCTTTCCTCTTCCTTGCTTCAAGCACAATCCTTGGCTCGGTGTTTGTAGGCTGAATGGAAGCATTTGCAAGCTGGTCATGTCTTCTTTTAAGCCTGTCAGCCTCATCTTGCTCAACTTCATAATTCCTCCTCTCAATTGGGTCACTTGTTTTTGGGCAACCTTCAACACCCTTTCCTGCTTCATGCAAGAAATGTGACCTGACTCTTGGGTAGGAGCCCTTCTACTGCGATTTGCATAGTGTACATCGCCACTCCCATGAGCCACCACCTCCACATCTTGCAATCTTTTGAACATGAGCCCAAAGAGGATAGTATTCATCCCTCTTGTTGACCTTAGGGGCTGAACCAGTAGCTTGGCTGGAAGCCATTGCTGCTGCAAAAAAATTTAAAAAACAAATCAGAACCAAAAAAATGGATCTGTGAAGCATATTTGATTCCCTACTGAAGAAAATTTCTAACCGTGTAAATCGAGAATTCAATAGCATTTTTGGGTAAACATTTAAAACAGCTTTATAAATTATTTCTGCAAAGTGCAATCAAAAGTTCACAATTCAATGGCAGATGCAGTAAATTCTTTTATACTGTTATAAATTTCATACATTGATCATACATTACGAATTTACATTTCATTAAATAAAACTAAGTTACTAAAAACAGTAAAACACTAGTTTTTATTTATTATTTTCAATTTCAAAAATTCTGGAATGAACTGTGCATCTATAGCTCTTACTGAGTCACTGCTGCTATGCTGGTCCTGTCGCTGCTCCAATCTGCGGTTCACTTCACCCACACCGAGGCTCACGCTCAGCTCACTCGCGGTTCACTTCACGTTCACCACACTCAGCTCACGTTCATGTTCACCACACTCAGCTTCACGTTCACGGGGTTCACCACACTCAGCTCGCGTTTGCTCTTCACGTTCACTCACACTCACACTCGGTCACGGTTCGCTCACGCTCACATTGAATCGCTCACGCTCAGCTCGCGTTCACACTAAAACCCTCACACTAAAATCCTCACGCTCACACTCAGACGCTCGCACTTCTCCAATGCTCGCACTGCTCCACTGCTCCAATGCTGCCAGGGATAGCGGCAGCATGCCAATTTAACGAAGTGAGGGACAACCGAAGCTTCCCGAAACTGCTAAAACCCTAAACCGGAACCGAAATTTTATTAAAAAAAAACAAAATTCCGCAGACTGAGTGCTGACTAGCCGGAAACGTGGCACAAAATCGAATTACGAAACAAAAACGGGTTTCATAATTTCTGAAACATGTTTCCGAATTTGAAATGGGTTTCACTTTTTTTGAAACGGGTTTCCGTACGCGTTTCTGTGTTTCCGTACGGAAAGGAAATGGACAGGGAACGGGGACAGGTAGGCCGTTTCCTGCAACTTAGGGTAATAGCTAGCAAATTTAGTCTTTGCTATTTTCAATAGCTCTAACTTTGAATGAGTGCAGAAAATGCCATGTGCATTGCTATGGTTGGTAATAAATCTTATCATGCGCTTGCCCTTTTTGTACAGTTCACCAATCTATTTGTAATCATTTTCCTTCAACTTAATAATTTCATACATCAGAAGGTTCAATGTGTAAACCAAACACCCGAACCAAAATATGTTGGGGTATTTATCTTCAATGATTGCTCCCGCTTCCTTACAATTAGCAACATTATCGGTAATGACTTGGATGACATTGTATGGACCAATAGCTTCAATGTTTTTGAGTAGGAGTTCTGCAATGTTCATGCCAGTCTTGAATTTATCTGAGTAGTCATAGGCCGAAAGGAAGACTGCACCAGCAGTAGACACACCAAACACATTTATCAATGGCTTTCCTTTTACATTTGTCCAACCATCTGATACAATTGATACCCCATATTCATTCCAAGCATTTGTGAATTGCCCCAAAGCATTTTGGATTTTGGATTTTTCCTTGTCAAGCCCCATAGTTCTAGCTTTGTCATACATGGGGCTCTTGTATCCTACTGGGGCAATGTGGATGTCCTCTACCATTTCATGCCAATAGGGTGAGCGAAGAACATTGAATGGTATGCCAGATGCATAGAGAAACCGAAGCACTTTTGAATCCACGTCATCCCTACCACCTTGGTCAAGGAAATCTGATATTGTCTTGCCACGTGACTGCATGGGAGAGAATCCACCTCCTTGGGTGGATGGGCCTCCAGTTCTCGGTTAGAATGAGTTGCCATGGTCATCCATTGATCGTTTTAAATCTTTTGATTTGTTTTGTGCTTCAAGTTCTTGCTTCTTATAGATGGCTCTTTGTGTTGATATCACATGTGGGCAAACACAAACTCCTATAGTTTTTTTTCATCACAGGGCATGTGCTCACATAGATGTCTTCTCACACGGGTATATGAACCTGTGTACATCTTTTTACAATGGGGGCAACCAAATTTGGTGTTTCCACCCCCTCTACCTCCTCCCTGCTTTGTGACATGTTTCCATAAGGGTGTGGGTTCCTCTTTGGTTTTCTTTCGGTTTTCCTCCTCCTCCTCCTCCTCCTCTCCACGATATGTGCCACTCCCCACTTATTCATCCTCTCCCTCATTCCTCCTCTGGTTTCCAATCATCATCATCAAAATAACAAATGGAACCAAGAAAATAAACCACCTACCCATCATCATGTTTGATGGAACTAGAGATTCAACCTATTTCCTGCAATAGAATGAGGGAGGAAGCATGGGAAGGAGTAGGAGAGGAACATCTACAATGTACATTCTAGTGACTAGATTCCAAGCATTCATGATTAAATACATAGATCAAAGTTCAAACACAAAGGAAATCAACAAGAAAGGTTTTAGAAGCTACCTCTTTGGCTCTCCAATGGTAGTGACGAGTTCTACCTTCTTCAATCTCCAAGGATGGCAGCCTTCTCCTCTCCTCTTCTCCCCTCCTCTTCTCCTCCTCTCCTCTCCTCTCCTCTCCTCTTCCCTTCTCTTCTATTCTCTTCTCAAGCAAATGAAAGTGAGAATGAGGATTGAGAATAGGGCTTTATCCCCCAAAGCCCTACTGCTTCCCTCCAAAATCCCACCCGTGGACCTGTTACTGCTGCAACCTAATCCCCAATTTTTTTTCAAAATTGGAGGGCCCCTCCTTTTTTTGATTTACTTAGAGTTTTGTTCATCTTTGATAAGCTCACTTTTGTCACTTAGAATTTTCTGAAAACAAGTGAAAAGGCCAAGTTTCTGAATCGAAGCAACTTGAGATTTTTTGCCGAAACGGTCGGAGCAACTTCCCAAGTTACACACCGAAACTGTCGGAGCAATTTTGGTAATGTTTTGTGTTTTGGAGCAACTTCTTATTATCCGTCGAAATGGTCGGAGCAACTTCCCAAGTTCCGCCGAAACGCTCGGAACAATTTTGGTAAGGTTTTGTGTTTCAGAGAAACTTGATGTTCTCCGTCGAAATAGTCGAGTTGCGAGAAGTTTTTCGCCAAAACACTTAAGGTTTTTGGTTGTGATTGGTGTTTCGGAGCAGAATCTTAAGTCGCACCAATACTAAAGGAACGAGACCAAATCGGGGAGCTGTATGTTCTTCTCCGAAACGGATCGGTGACAAGCAGAATTCACGCCGAAGCGTGTCACTTTTAAAACGAAACGCTCTCTGAATATGGAACCGGATCAAGATGTAAGAAGGCTCCGAAGTGGAATCGATGCAGCTTGATCATTCTGATATCGGTGACGGATGTTAAGTTACGCCGAAACATATCGGCGACAAAGGTAAATCACGCCGAAACGCATCGATGCTGAAAGAGATTTGCCCCGACATGCTTACGGCATAAAACATAAAAGTTCTCCGAAAGGGGTGATTTGACTCGTTAGCTGTGTGCATTTATTACTAAGTGATAAAAACTTGTGACATTTGTAAACGCCGTTTGCATTTGTAGCCTCCACCGGACGCCAAGAAGTACCCAACGCCGTTGATCAAAATCACTTTTGGACCTTTCTTCAATCGCCAGGTAGGCTTTTTATCCTTTCCTTTGATGTTTGGAAATGTGTTTTTCCACCATTGGTAAAAGGGAACCGCAACCTAAGCATGAGATTGATGTTAGGTTATGATTGTACATTAGTTTTACTGGCTTGAAATCCCTTAGTGAACCATTGTTTTCTTTCCGGTTGGGAATAGGTTAAGAGTTAGTCGATAGCATTCAAGTGTCATTATAAGTGGAAGTCTCGGCAAAAACATGCTAGGGTTTCCCGTTCGATGACCGCCTCAGGCCATATAGCAATCCCCGATTGCTTATAGCACGCCATTTTGAACTGTGTGTGGTGGCATCCCACGGTTAATAAGTGTCTTCCCTCCACGGCCTACTATGGATGATATTCATTCCAAATATGGGGACTGCCCTCACAAAGCCCTAGTTACTTATGTCCCAACTATTGGTTGATTCAGGCAGGATTCTTAGTAGATATGGCACTATTACTTTCATTTTGATCGAGCGCTGCCCATAATTTGATCCAATTATTCTTGCAAACCGCGTTGCTAGGAATTAAGAAATTGTTCTTAGATTTTTGCTTTCGAGATGGGCGAATTTGAAATGGATTTAACCACTAGGATAACTTCTCTCTAGGGCTTGCCATTTGTAACTCTTTTCCCAGTGTTTAACACCCGCAGCGCCGATTTTTTCCACTTCCCGCCGTCTCTTGATTCCTCACCACCGATAAGACAAACTCATTTCGGTTCATCACCGTGGCCTTTTAAGTGGGCATTAATAAAAATGATAGTTCTGAGGATCCAAAACTTATAATTGTTGTAAGTCCGATTGAGAGGGAGAAAAATATCAAGAGTAGTCTAAATTCAAGATTAGCACCCAAAATTGAAATTTTCAGGAAGTGCATAAATCTCATTGCTCTATTTGATTTGGTTTTGGCCGAAGCTATTTTTTCAAAGTTATTTGCACACCCTGAGCTTCCCAAGCCATTTAAACGAGTGAAACATCCAATTCTGAAACAATCAGTCTACGATAAAACCTTGGTTGAACTTTTCCTGAACAAAAATATGATTAGAATGATGAGACTGTGTATGTTTTTGAAAGTTTTTGAAGACATTTTGGGAATGATGTATTAGAAGATCTAAATAATTCCACATAAACAATCCAGTCATACATTGGTTCTTGCATAAAACCTTGGTTGAACTTTTCCTGAACAAAAATATGATTAGAATGATGAGACTGTGTATGTTTTTGAAAGCTTTTGAAGACATTTTGGGAATGATGTATTAGAAGATCTAAATAATTCCACATAAACAATCCAGTCATACATTGGTTCTTGCGCACAAGTGTATATTTTCCTTTACCAAGCGATAACGCTGTGATAAAACATAGCCAACATCAAAGGCATCTGACAGCATGGAAGTAATGAATCTTCTAAACTTGGTTTTCTTGTAATAAATATTGATAAGAAATATATCTACATGTTGCTTAGTCCCATTGCTTTAACATTAAAATTCGCTTACACATTAATTTGATATTTCATTAGGATGCAGCGATGCAAAAGAGGGCTGCCAAGCGAAAGCTCTGTTATCACATATATATAGTAGTCAGGCTACCATATTTTATTTTCAGATTCCAGTACACTTTTCAGCCAGTTCCCTTACATTTGAGATGCAGAGATGAGCATCTACGTTGGATCACTATTTGATTATGGACAACAGTGTATTCCCATGCCATGAGTGAGTCTCAGGAAACTCAGATTTGATGACTGATGTACCATTTAGCCATTTACAAAGTAGTTGGTATTGCCCAGAGTTGCAGCAGCAGGTTCTCAGTGGACAGATGATGGTTCAGATTGTTATGCACAAGTATATGACCCAGCAGGTATTATCTTGTGTTATGGTTATTATTGCTTTTATACTCATTCTTGTGACATGTCTTAGCATTTAGTATCATGATCTGGCGTATAGATATGTGGACCTGGTTGTATCATTTATTATGTATATATGTCCTCACTCAGACTTAGAAGTTCTTGACCTATACTCATTGGTTTTACCCTCCTTAGGGAGAATAGAGATGATCATTCCCACCATCTTTTGGCTTGCTAGTGTCAGTTTCGTTGTTCACTTTCTCCACCCATCCATTATCTTCCAGTTTGTTGATTACCCTGACTTACTACATGACTACTGGCATGGAGGACCTTCCCCCACTATAGCCTCTTTGTTGGATGAGCTTCCCTGTTTTATTGTGTCTCGGCTTTGAGTTGCCTAAGTTGTGTTCGATAAACCTGAAACAGATAGTGCTACCATCAGTACAGTGTATATGGAAATGAAATGTATATCTTATGAATGCCCATTCATGTAACAAGTGTTTCTCAACACACGTGAATGCAAGGCAAGCCTAATGAAATTGGCTTTGAAATGTAAATCTATGGAATCGTGTTTCTGAACACACATAGATCATAAAGCCTAATAAATGTAAATCCATGTAACAAGTGTTTTTGAACACACGTGGATCAAGGCTATGGAAACTAAAGGCCCCAAAAAACAATGGTTCTTAAATGTTATATCTAAACGATTGTTGGCCTCACTTGTATTGATTTATCCCTCAATAGCTTGCGAGTTATCATGTGAGATGGAGTAAGGGACAGCTCGAGTTATGTCCCCTAGAGTCTCAAGTTACAGTTTGTCGGGCACCTAGTCATGGCGGCTCTAGAAAAGATCCTCACGGAGCTGTATCAGCTTGGATGTGAGTTTGTAGGCATCTGTCAAGGTGAATAAGCATTCCTGAAGTAACTTGCCCATTTGTGAGACACTGCCATCCCCTGTGTTACTGCTTGTCCAGCATATGCTAGAGTGTGTATCCCCTTTCCATATCCAAAGTGTCACAGTGTCAAGTTAGTAGTCATCCTTTAGCCTAGCCTATTCAGTTTCAGCCTTCACCCTTCACTAGCAAATTGGTCACAACTATGAAGTGAGTATGGTCTTGAAAGTCTGGTCTGAGTCATAGTAAATATTGAAAAACACTTTATATTTGGTTATTAGATCGCTGGAGAAATGATTACTATTTGTTATAATTATCACTTGAATGATTTGTAGAGCATGTCTTAACTTCTAACACTTGCAGCAGCTTATTTTCAGTTTGGGTCATATTATTGGTCATGTTGACTTGGTCAAACCTAGTTTGACCAAAGTCAACTACAGGACATGAGTTGGATAGACCTCGGATGATGCAGATGGATGATATGTGGTCTATTATTGGTCACCAGATGGTTCCATGCAGTGGTTACAGGTGTATGATGATGATTTGTGATTTTCAGCATATTTGATCATTTACAAATTATTATTATTTTATCTGTCTGGATATATTGGAGATTTTATATGATCATGCAAAGATCCATAGGGTGCATGAGTACACACCTTTAGTAGATTTGGGCTCTCTGAGTTCAATGAGATAGTTGGTTTTCAGTTCCGGGCAGTTACAGTGATGATTTACCTCTGTTTATCATTCTGGTGCAGTTTTGCCATGATAAATGGCCTGTCAGAGCAGTATCATGATGAGATTGGTTTGCCTATGGCACTACAGATGGGGCATATAGTATAGCCACTTGTCTTTACTATATTGTTTTGTTCCCAGACACATTGGTGCAGTCAGATTTGTCCCCAGGTGACCAAACAAAGAATTACAGGCATTTTTATTCGTGCCAGAGGATTTACAAAGGATTAAAAATGGTTAAATTGGCTACTGAGGAATTCGATTTGGGCTACTGAGGCAAGGAAATGGCATGGGAGGAGTCTTGATGATGAGTGTGATGTCTTCCACCCCTTCTCCAGCAGTTTCAACATTCAGTGGAGCCCACACCCATCTCTCCGGCACATTTCATGGTTTTCTGGAGCCTTTGGACGCTCACGACTTTCCCAGAGGAGCACGATTTGGTGGTTAGCTTGGTCTTTTGATGATATTGTGCCATGGGGACACACTAGGGGTGTTAGACATTACCCCTTAGACCCACCATGATCTTTATTCATGTTTATTTTATCACATTGAGTGGGACCCCCTCTCCTAGGGCGATTTTGTCCATTGATATGTTATATTTTTGAGTTGATCCATGTACTTTATGTTGAGCTCATCTCAACCGTAGATTAGAACATTTTGATCTTTTAATCTTAGCCATCCATTCAAAAGGTGGTCAGGGTTTTGGTATCTCTCCATCCTATTTAAAGGAGAGAGCTTCTCATTGTAAAGGGTCTTTGGCTCTTGGAATCTTGATAATAAAAAACTTCTTGCAGATATTCTTGGATCTCCTTTGCATTTGATATTCTTCGGTGGTGATTGGAAAGTCTATTGCATCCTAGCATTTGGGTATTTGTGGTGATATCTATATTTCTTTGGAAACTTTGTCTTGTCTACAGGAGGGCGACTTCACTTGGGCATTTTTGCAGGGCTTCCTCAACTCGTTCTCTTGGCATCACTTGTATCAGGGGGTTTTAATTAGTATCATTGTGATCTATGATTTCATCTTGTTACTTCTCTTGTTGCATTTGTCTATTTCTCTTGATGCATCAAATCTGATATGGTTGACGTTTGTTGTGCAAGAGAGAGGGCGCATTGGCTTCCTTGGGCAAATCGATTTGCATAGAATACTCACTCAAATCTTCTCAAATTGATCGGGAAGGCATAGATCATCATCATCAAGGTATCTACAAGGTTTTCCAGGTAAGATCTATAGGTTTGTTCTTTGTTTCTTGGTTCCAATCCATTGGCATCTTCATTTTATTTTTAAAACCCTAAGCTAAAATAATCGAAAAATTCCCTGGCATTAATTACTTGGCAAAGTGGCAAAACATTTCTGAGTTTTCTGTTCCAAGCCAAACCCTAGGTGGGTTCTCCAAGGCGTCATCCTTGGGGGACTCGAAGTGATCCAAATCCCTAGGCACTGATCTCCCTAATCCATGTGCATTCCCTGAAGGAGGTTGTTTTGCCTGTGGTTGATGCCCTGTCTGGAACTTGTGTGTTTTGATACTGTTAGACCTGTTAAACAAGTCTATCAAGAGGTACTAGATAGCTCCATCCTGTTCCTAACCTCCCTGCATTGGACACGGTTCCCAAGGAAGTGGATATTTTCATCATTTGCTAGTACCTTGATTCTGGATCTGTTAATTAAGCCTATAAGTCACTTGTACAATCACATTGGATCAATTTCATATCTCATAAGCCTCTTGATCCAACCCATACTTCACCTTGTGACTTCATCCATAGATCTAGGGTTTACTACACCTAACACCTTATGTACTTCACTGTGTCTGATTTGATCAGGTGTCCTGGTTTGATCTTCTTGTCGGGAGTAGATCTGGGTCTCCCCCATTGTTGTCTTGGGCTAAGAAAACATCAAGTGAAGATTGCCTCGATTGGCGTGACAACCATCCATTTGGGAGTCAAGGCTATCTTGGTTCACCTCTTTGGTTGCCCGTCCCCTCTACCATCCTTACGGATCCAGCTTATAGGGGCAACTACAAGTTTGGTGATAACAAGCTCAGGATAACTGAATCGGACTTCGACATTGAAGTTGTTACAAACACCCCGATGCAAACAATATGCGAAGACACAAAACTTCCAGGAGGATATTTGTAGAAGTACCTAGGTCCATTGAAAAGTGTCAAGAGTTCTACAATAAAATTCATCAGATACATGAGAAATGCCACATTGCACTGAATCCAGATATGACTGAGGTGCCCACAAAAGATCAGCGTTTAGTGGAGTTGAAGGACAGATTGAAAGAAGACCTGGAATATATCAGAAAACTGGATGTGTTGGACGAAGAAGACCTCAACCAGTATATTGGGCAGGTGACTATCAATGCTTATTTCTTAGAAGAAAACTACAAAGTTGCTGCTGAGGGAGTGACCAGTGTAGAAAAGGAATTATCTGTCCATGAGGTGTCTTTGAAATTACTAGAACCTGTCCAATGTAATATCATATTTGAAGAGACAGACTTATGGGATAATTACATTTCTAGTTTGGAGGGCCCACCAGAAAATTAATTTTAAATTTGTAATTAATTATATTTTTGTGCAAACACAAAAGGATGAATTTTGGGAAGTCCAAAGGTTGGGGTAGTTGAAACGAATAGTCATGTAAGGACAAACTATTGTAGTATAAATATAGGGGGGATACTAGTAGAAAGGACTTTTGCTAGCACAATAGAGGCTGTAAACATTTTGTAAGAGAGCTAATTTTCTGCTAATGAGAAGGACCTGTTTGCTGGGAAAAGCTTGCACATAAATGTTTTGCGTGGAATGTGTGGAATGACAAATTTGGAACTATTTCCCCTTTCATTTGTGACTCATACTGTGAGATTGTTCTAACTTTATTGAACTACTTCAAATGGTGATGAATGATTTCTTTATCTATGCAAATGTTTATGTGTTAATAGAGTAATAATTGTTAAAATTAAATCAAAGCTATCTTTGGTATCTTTTCTGCTGTGAATGTCAACACTTTGTCTGAACAACTATCTGTTGGATTCGTATGAGCATTTTCAGAATATTACTCACTTAAACTCGCTCCTTGCAAGGATAGGATAGTTAGTTTAGGATAGAATTAGCGAATTGGTAGGTAGAAGTGATAAGACGGGAGGTAAGAACCTACGCATCACTTGTTGAGGCTTTTGCTTGTCAATTGTAGGTTAAATGCATTAGTTAGAATAGTAGCGCTTCATATTCATAATATTAAACATAAAATATAAACGGTGGGCCGGGCAGCAACCGGTAAAGAACAAAACAAACAAACCTACGGTAATCGGACCGTTAATCGGACGGATTCCCCATACCAAATAGTGAGTAATCTAATTGGGATTATTCATTGGGGAGAATCCCTACTGTCGATGCTAGGATTTTTTGGGCATCAACAGGACCCCATCCCTCTTCCTCGGATTTCCTCTTCGCGAGCGTCAACCTACAGCGGGAGCGATATAGGGAGCATCGCGGAGGTAAGGGGAGCGAATTTTTTTTTATGGGAGAGCGTCCGGGAGCGATGAGGGAGCGATCGGGAGCTATAGCTCCCGATCGCTCCCGAACAGAGCCAGTGAGCGTTTTATTTTTCCGTAGAGCACGCTCTACATTTAGCTCTGGCCTAGGAGCGAAAAAGGGAGCACGCTTCGCGTTAGCTCCCGCAACGCTCTGGCTAGGAGCGAGCTTCCTGAGCGGGGGCGAGGGTGGGGAGGATGCTTCCCCGCAACCTTGGTCTAGATCAACTAATCTCTCTAGATGACATTAAAATATCTAGATCCATACTTTTCTCCAAGGAAAATAATAAAATACTAATCTCCCATAACTACTTCCTATTGACAAGTCAAACAAGACATAATAAATATTTAGGTGGAGGCTATGCCACATGTCTCCTCCTCAAGATGGACCTCTCCCACATCTAAGGTATGAGCAATGTAAAGCTCCTCCAAGTAGCATGTGTAGCATGTATTGCCTCTCCAAGCGAGACATCCAATCAAAATGCATGAAAATATGTGCAATGTGGCCTCCATTAACCAAGCTGATTTGACCATGCAAATGTTGGCATTGTATCCATATTGTTGTTATGTTCTCTTTATTGAAATTGTGCTATAAGTGTGTTTTTTAGGACTCTAGTGGCACTGTTCATCCTTTCAAGGGCTGTGGATGGATAAGCTTTGTGCCCAACTCAAGGGTGAAGGGTTTTTGCTCATTAGAGATGAAAAAAATGAATTGATAACTCCATATTCAGAATTTATTGTAGTTGTAACTGCAATAAGATAGCTGCTACAATGTCTGTATATTCTTATCTTTTCTTTTACAGATTTTGTTCTCCTTGTACATAACTGTTTTGTGAGTAAAATAAGAAGTATATTTGAAATAAAACACTTTTACATGAGTTTCAAAAAGGTTTATCCCATTGTCTGTCAAAACCCTGGCCTTGGGTTTACCTTCACATCATATATCAGACAATGACATTATAGAAATTGGACAAATAAATAAGGAAAATTTGGCAGTACACTAGTAAAGGGGCCTTTTCAGAAGCACCTTTGCAATATCAATCAAGTTCATATTCTATTCAGAAGGGATAAAAGTATAAAATAGAAAACCGTCTACATGTTAATTTTAATCAAATTCTAATTAATACAGTTTGGTTATATGAGAAAAATGGTATTGACATATGAGGGTCAAATACATGCAACATTGTCTTAAAGTCGATGCCATCCGCTATACATTTGTACTTCCCTTACAAAAATTTAACTTATGTTAGAAAAATTCAATCATAGAGTTTGTTTGATAAAGTAAATCTTAACAATAACTTAATATCTTTGCAAGTTTGATATTGGATTTAAAGACATCACTTGCAAATGGTCATTGCCATAGTTATGTCATTCCAGAAAATCTTATGAGATGTCCTAGATGATTGATGTTATATCAATGTGTACTAAATGGTTATATGAATATCTATGTTTTCATGTTTTCTATAGCTAATTTGGCATAATACATGTTTTTTTTAATATATATGCATCAAAATATATATTATATAAAAAACGCTCCCAAAAAGGAAGCTTTTGAAAATTTCGCTTTTCGCTCCCGCTCCCCACTCCCAACAGCGTAGGTCACCAACCTGAGCCAATTTATGGTTGAGCCAAGGCATGCACATTGGATGACTGCAAAGCATGTGCTAAGGTACCTACGTAGTACAAGTTGGACATGATCTAAGAGATGTCTTAAGTGATGAAGTGAAGTTGCAAAAGTTATATAGATTCCGACTAAGAGGAGTGCAGTAGACAGAGAAGCATCTTGAGGCATTGCTTCAGCTTGTATCAATTATGATATCCTGGCACTCAGTACAGCAGAAGTAGATTGTAGCCAACATCACAGGATTATTTGATCTAGAGATCAAATACTACTTCATCCGAGATGTGGTGCAGAAGGGAGAGTGAAGCTCCAGTACATATCCAGGGACAAGCAAACAGTCCACATTCTCACCAAGCCTTTGTCCAAGGTAAAGTTTGTATACTTTAGGGACAAGCTTGGTGTGATGGAGAATGCCTCTCTGAGTGAGAGGGAGCATTGATGGATGTGTAACATTGTGAGGATGAGCGATAGACATTCATATGAGAGATGAATGGCCCAGACACCGTGATGATCTTACAGATGAGTAGGCAGACACTCATACAAGATGAGTAGCCCAGACATTGTGATGATTCGATAGATGATTGGCAGACATTTACGAAAAGTGAATGGCCTAGTACAGATGCAGTTGCAGTAGAGACATAGTAGTACAGATGCAGTTGCGGTACAAACACTGCAGTACAGATGTAGTTGTAGTATAGATGCAGTACGGATACGAATGTAGTATAGATACAGTAAAAATGCAGATGCAGTACATATGAGTAGCATTAGGGTGGACATTCTCCACAGGAATCCATGGTGATGGAGAATGATACATTCACTCACAGAAATAGGCAGTTTGGCTAATGGTGAATGGCCCAAGCACAGTCTTAATAGAATTGAGATGTAGATTAAGGACATTCTCACCAAGTAAGCGGCTTGGTGTAGAGTGTCTCCCTTGCTGAGAGGGAGTGTTGATGTTCTCCATGGTTTCAGCATCGGGCAAACATTCTACAGATCATTCTCTTAGATGGGTTCGCAACCCAGGGAGAGAATGGCCCCGTCGTAGCCCTTGACTGTGTGTCTTATGGCTTGGATGCTTAGCCTCGTCCAGTCATGTCTTGACTGGAGTGGTAGTAGGCTAGTGGTCACATTGCGTACTCCAGGTGGAAGTGCTCCATAACGGAAGTGCTCTATTCTTATAGAGTGAGATGACTTATCTCTCCTTGCATATTGGACAAAGTCTAATCTAATGTTGAATATGACAATTGGCTCTAAGAAGTGTCCAGGACTTCTTAGAGTATGGTCAGATCAACATTAGGACTCTAATGAGTAATGTGACCACATGTGAGGAGATATCAACAAGGAGAACTTTTCTATGATGAAGAAATAACCAAGTAGTCAAGACAATCCATTGAAGAAGTCCCAGAGAAAGTGAAGGAAAGAAAGAGCACAACGGCCCCAACAAAAGCGGTAAATTGACCCTAGAAGACAAAATGACAAGTCGACTTGAAAGCTAAAAAAAAGCTAAATAAAGAATAAATAAAAGTACAAGTCGGCCTCAAGAGTAAAAATCAAGTCAACTGAAGAATATAAATAGAAGTGTTCTCACACTTCATTTCACACATTCAAGCAAGATCATCTCTCTCTCAATTGGTGCGCACTTCTCAAGGAGGACAAGTGAAGTTCACTAGAAGCATAATTTTGGGGTTTCTCTTATTCTCTTATTCTCTTGGAAGATTATCTACCCTCACTAGGGTTTCTTGTGAAAGAAGTGCACACTCTTGTGCTAGGGCTTAATCTTCATGATTGGTATTGTTCTTGTATTGGATTAATTTCTTCTGAGAAAAGTTTGTTGGGTTTTCTCCTGTTAGGGTTTCCCAGGATAAATCTTTGTGTCTCTTGTGCTTTCAATGATCCTTGTTTTATTTTCAGCTGCAAATGAATGATGCTAAAATTGTGGGATGAAATGAATTATGAAATTAAAGTTGAAAGAGATGAAAAATATACTGCTAAGTTAAAATTCAACAACATGCTCCTTTCACTACTGCTCAATATCCTACATTGGTCGATGAAAGGGAAAGAACATGTTGCTTCTTGTTGGTCCATGTAACTACTCGTGTACCAAGGCTAAAACCATAGGCTGATGAGATTTCGTTTCCTCCACTAATTTTCCCCAATCTGAATTTGAATAACCACATAATCGAGGTTCTTTGTTTCTGCAATACAAAAGGCCAAAGTCTAATGTTCCTTTCACATATTGTAGCACTCTTTTTGTTGCAGTCCAATGTTCTACCTTTAGAGCATTCATGAATTGAGAGATGTAGTCGACTGCATAACTCAAGTCAGGTCTAGTGGCTATAAGATAGGTCAAGGTCCCCACTAGTTGCTTGTAAACTGATTCATTAATTTCCTTAGAATGGATCTTGGCCGTGTTACAACTTGTTTTCACAGCTAAGTGGCAAAGTCCTAATCCACTAATGCTACAAGTGCAACTTCAGAAGATGATTGCCAATGTCACCTTAGCAAAGATCTTCCCACGTTTTAGGCATGTTTTAAAGTTCAAGGGAGGCTTTCCGAAAAGTTTCTAGATTAAGGTTGAAGGAAAAGGTCTTAGGATCTCAAACTTGTTCGAAGATAAAGATTTGTTTGCATTAAGTTAAATTCCTATGTGAGTGCTTAATTCAAAAAAAATTGCAAGTGAATTAATTAAATAAAGATTTGCTCATGAGAAACCATTCATGGATATAAAATAAAAGATACTCATGAAACTTAAATCAGCAATGAACCATAATGTTGTATTATCGAAATTCGCATTTAAACATGTTGGCTTATTTCCCAAAATCATCCACAAATGATTTTATCCAATGGTGGCAAGGTTATACTTATTAGTTTATGAGTAATTATTGAATGAGGCCGTCTTGGAGAGAGTAAAATCTTTGCAAAAGGGTGTCACTCAATCTATAAAGAGTCTAACTAAGTTGTAGTGATTTAATTCACTTCAACAAAGATGGTTTAGGATTTTAGCGAAACCTTATCTTCACAAACTTAATTAGTTGAATGTCTTGCCATATGGTCCATGAGCATACAAATATATGAAAGATGTGTTGAAAATAGAATCAGTAAACCACTTGCACAGATTTATTAACTCCCGGTCCCCGGAATGTAAATGATTAGAAAATTGAAAAACATTAATTCAATAAACATTAAACATTAGGAGATGTTGTGTGTAATTACTTGAGACAATTTTTTAAGATAATAACTATTCAAATAACCATGCAATTAACACCATGATTCATCATCTTGCTACTCAAAAGGGTAACAAAGGTAATTTTTAACAGAAAATTCCAGAATTTCAAAAAATCAGTGAACTGACCATTTAAATAAAATTATTAGTGCAATTTGAAATTATTAATCACAACAAATTTCTGGAATTATTTTTTGGCTGTCCAAATGTAGTTTGAAGCATAAATCAGCAAGGAGTAAGGACAATGAAAATCGGATCTTATACTCAGAAAATTTCCAGAAAAGTGATCAAGGCATTAAATCTAAATTGTCAGCTTTGAGATCATCTCAAAATAAAATTCCAAAATTAATTAAAATGCAGAAATAAATTTCCAAAATTAAAATTTCTACTCTAGATGTCAAATCAACTAAAACACCATGAAATTCAAAGTTAAGTGGCTAGAAATGATTAGATGTGTTTCAGCAAATAAAACCCCTATGAAAGATGAAAAATTCAGCACATTTAAGGGCTGATATATGGATTAAAAAACTGAAGAAAACATAATTAAATCTATAGAAAATTATGAACAAACTAACTAAAAGAAATGAAGTTAAACTACAGGAAGAAAGGAAATTAAGCTACAAAAAATATTAGAGAAATTTTTTTCCAACACGTAAATTAAGTCTAGGAAAAACTCAGAAATATTTTGGGATTTTTTATTTTATTTTATTAATTTTTTGGATTTTTTCTAAGTTAAAATCTAATTACTAAAATTAAAAAGTGAAATCTTCAAGAAGTTTGGTTGTGAGAGTTTGGGAAGGTGACTAGTGCCTTCTAGATCCTCGAGCAAATCGAGTCATAAGCTTTTTCTTCTTGAGCCTTGTTTGTATATGCTTGGAAGGAACCCCTGCAAAACAACATGTCTAAATTCTACTCTAGCAATTGCTTCTAGCTCATTAGTAATATCAAGGAAGGGTAGCTTTGCATACACCTTCAATTAATCTACCTAGTTCGTATCTAATTGATGCTACTAGTTTAAGTACCCCTCCTAAGATGCCTAATACCTCAAACAAGCAACATGAAAAGCATATGAAAAAACATGGAGCAATACTACTCTTCTAAGGACTAGATAAATTAATTTGACAATAATAAATAAAAACAAGTTATACCTCATTTAGATTCATCAAGTTGAACTCATGTGAAGTCACTCAGAACAAGTGCCAATGGATGAAGCAAGATAAATTATTTCTTGAAGATCAACAGCAACAGATGACAAGTGAAGAGTGAGTTCCTTTTATAGGAGGACTCAACTACCTTCCAAGAAAAGAATAATAAAATGTCTAAAACCTTAGGTCTGATTTAAGGAATCGCCAAGATGTGGTCAAAAGTGATATAATAATGCAAACCCCTAACAAATTCCTCAATGAGTGGAGGCACACCAGCTTTACGTGGTCAGACAATCGATAAATAATGTTGTAGGGGCCCAAGAAGAGAGGGTGCTCCTCAAAACCATTGGTGGAAAACAATCAACTGTGAAGCAAAACCACTCTTCAAAGAGAGGTCGCTCTCCTGTGATGTGTCCACAATCCAACAAAGCATAACAACTTGCCCCAAATACTTAGGTCGCTCTGAGGAATATCATCAAAACCTCAACAAAACAATCCAAATACCAAGGTCACCTCCCAAAACCATGAGAAAAAACCATCGGTTTGAAGCCAAAACCATGGGAAAGCCTCCAACTACCACATCTGTGGTCCAAAATAGCTCTCAAAGTGGTCAATTAAGCCAACAAACTCATAAATTTCAAGTGTGCTATGGTCCAGGAGGTTAATGATGGTCCAAAGTAGTAAAAAATGGCCAAATGAACTCATCAATTGGCTCCAAAGTCCGTGCAAGTGCTCAATCCAAGGAGGAACGAACTCATAGGATGTCAAATAGTCCATTGAAATAGTATCCAAGTGTAGCGCTCCACCATCATGTGCCTAATAGGCTAATAGCCATCAGTAATGATCAAATATCAAAGTATCTGTGTAAATAATCCCCTCTAGTGTTATAATAATTAACTCAACATCAAACTTAAGCAATGTTAGTCTAACATGATAATAATACATAAGATATACATTACAAATACACTTTATATGATAACTCATTGGTTAATAATGTCTACCTGTCCTAGTCTAACATTGGTGTAACCCTTAAACCCCTATATTTTAACATGCAGAGCTTAATTTACCTAAGTCAAGTGAGGGTATATGAGGTAAATTACGTACATAGGGGAGAAAGGGGGTCTTTGTGAAGTAACTATCATAGCAACATAGGAGTGTTAGGTCTTATCCTTAACTTTCAAAAGTTACGATTTTTTTTTTTTCTTCCACGTGTGCCTAGGAAGTGTTGTCATGGGACATCCATCCTCGTGCCTTAATATTGCGAATCCCTTTTTTTATTTATTTTTATTTATTTCTTTGAATTTAGTGCCTTTTCTGTTTGCACTTTTTGCTTAGCCCTTTCATTGTCTTAATCCCTTTTTCCTTAGATTTATCTTAGACAACCTAGAACAAGGGATGTTGATGTTGTAGTGTCGTGAGGTATCCTCATGACAAAGTCAACTCCATCAATTAAGAACGGCCTTGACCCCCTCGGAAAGTTCTAGAAAGGAAACCCCTTGGAAAGTTCTAGAAATCCCCGGAAAGCATAGAAATAGAAAATGAAGGTATAAATAATAAGGACGCCTATCTCATTTGCACATCAAGCATTTCACTATGCTTTCCAAGACAAGTGTGCAACTAAGGAAGAGAAGTATGTTGCAGCAGAAGAAGACTATATTCTAGGTTTAATATCTTTGGGTTTATCTTCTTCTTTTATCCAATGTACTTGTATCTTGAATATCTGAATAAGAAAGGTTGGTTGGGTTTTTCCCGAGTTTGGGTTTTCTCGGGATAAAACATTTGTGTCTCTTTGTTTCTGTCTAAGTTGCCAGGGTACCCGTACCGGGGGGTTGGGCACCCGTACCAGTACCGGGTACCCGTACCGCCGTACCGGGTACCCGTACCGCCGTACCGGGTACCGGGACTGGTACCTTTGGGAGTACCGCATAAGTACCGGGTACTTGGTCACAGATTTTAGGGTACTTCCGGGCATGAAATTGAAACACAGACTGGAAATTTCACGGTTATTAGTATTACTTATTACTTATTAACTTATTTTATTACTAATTACTAATTACTAATACACTATACAGTAATGTAATACTGTAAATTTAAAACTTTAGATTATCTCTGGTAGCTGAAGGATTCCAATTTGAATGTTGTAAGCTGGTTATATTTATCCATATTCTTCCAGATTGGGTAAGGGCAAACTTGCCACACAACAGGATAATAGGAAATACCAAAAATAACAATATGTTAGCTTATGTGAAAAAATAAATTCCAGAATTATAATGATTAAAATCGCTCCCTGAATCTGATCTAAAGGAGTTATTTCAACACCCAGGGTTTGCTGTAAATCTGGTTATAAATTGCAGAAAATGAAAGGTACAGATTGGCAGTGAATTAAAAGATTAATAGTTATGGGCGATTTTGGATTTTGACTTTTGCTAGTGCCAGCGGTGGCTGCATTTACATCTTTTTTGGTATAATATGCTCGATGTACATTTACTGCTTATATTAACAGTTAAAGAAGCATTCTATTGAAGAAAAAAAATAAAAATAAATAAGGAAGGTAGTTAAACTTGGCCTTGAGAATCAGAGCTGGTAACTAACGCTCGAGCTTCCTGCAGGACTCTGCAAGCATTTTCACTAATTTGTTCATTATCCGGTGAGTTTTCAGCAGAATTTGCCACATCTGCTAGAACGCTCAAAAATTCTTTGGAAGCTGTTTCGGAATGTTGTATGTCACCGGATTCATTACTCTGCAATCATGTGCAATAATGAATACATAGATTCCTTAAAACCGGACATGGTCAGTAAAAATACTTTTATCAAATTCTAATTAAGTTCGACTCTCAATTTTGATTCTAAGAAAAGGAGGTCCTCTAGTCCTACCTGGTAAAGATGCAAAGCAGCCTCGCGAAGGAGACGCAATGAATTGTCGGCATATACATTATTCTGCTCCATTTTCAGATGGCCTCCTCCCTGCCCTGCCCCCACTCGGTTTTTTGCACTGCACTTAGGAACCACTGTGTGATTCTTTTCAAAACTCACAATGGTGGTGAATTCTGACAAAACCTTGTAATGGTGGTGAATGCTAATAAGTACCCTTAATACCAATCAACAGAGTATGTTAAAAGTCTGTAATACTAATAGTCTAATTTAAATTTTAAATTTTCTGTTTCATTGTTTTAAAGTTTTTCAATTTTAATTTTTTTCGTATTAATAATTATTAATTTTAATTTAGCTTAATTTTCAGTTTTATTAATTATATTTATATTTAATTATAAATATATTAATATAATTATTAATTATAAATTTATAAAATTATATATATATATATATATATATATATATATATATATGTCTACAGTACCCCGACGTACCCAAGTACCCTATTTCAAAAAGTGGCGTACCCGTACCCGTACCCGTCCCAGTACCCAAGTACCCTGGCAACTTAGGTTTCTGTGCATGGTTATTCTTTCAGTGATCTTTATTTGTTTCCGCTGCAAATAATTGAAATTATATTGCTATTATAAAACTCTAACATGGTATCAGAGCAGTGCCAAAAGAGGCCATTGTCAGAAACTAGAGCTTCTTACATTAAACAGTGACAAATTGACATTGAAACCGGGTGGGTTGAAAATCACAGTAAACTTATAGGAAGGAGTACCGAAACCAAAAGCAGAAGCAAAGAAGCCATCATGTAAGAAGAATGATGCTAAGGCAAGAAGGATTTTGATAGACTGCTAAAGATCATTTGATACCTCAAATCTCCCAGAAGAAGACGGCCAAAAGAATGTTTGATTCCTTGAAGAATTTTTTTGAGAACAGTAATGTCAACAGAGCACTTGCCTTAAGACAATAAATCTCAAATGTGAAGATGACTAGAGAAAATTCAGTTGCATCTTACCTCATGAAGATTTCTGAAGTAAAGGATCAGTTGGGCACCATTGGAAAGAGTTGCAAACAAAGAGCTTGTCATGATGACCCTTAATGGGCTTCCCCATTCTTAGGAACCATTCATTCATTGCATTAGTGGCTGATCCAAATTGCCCAAGTTTGACCGGTTATGGGCAGATTTCATTCAAGAGGAGTCTAGACTTGCAGCTAGAAGCAATTTTCCACAACCGTATGATGTAGAAAATCAAGCCCTTACTTCTTGTTGCCGCCTGGTTCCACACCTGGGGAAAACGCAGCAGAAGTCTTCAAGCTGCTGGTGTGGCCTTGGGGGCAAGTCAGAGTCAAGTGCTGTCACTTGGGACTCGACTCCTCCGTCTAGGCTTTCCTAACGAAGCCAAGGGGGGTGGACCCTAAAAAATAAAAAGAAACTAAGGCCTTTAACCTAGGAGTTAGGAAAATATTTTTGGTAACCAAGAATAAACAGCATATACTTTGATCAAATAAAACAGTCATTCATCATTTACTCCCATTTTAAAATAACCATCATTTAACTGCACATTAGTCAATAATATAAAATAAAATTTAAACAAGACCAGTGCCTTATAATGGAGTCAATAAACAAATGCATAAGCAGAAAAGTAGATGTTGTGCGAGTGTTCTTGGTTTATTTTAAAATTAATGTGATGGTGATCTTTTTATTATGGCAGGGGGGTTCCCAATATACGCAAGGTACGGGGGAACATGTCCGGAGTTTTGAAGCGTGGCTTCCCTCTCAGGCTTGGGCTGAATCGGAGTCTCGAGGAGGTGTTCAGATGCTATACCAACGAGGGCAAGCCTAACGGTTTCCAAGAGGTCACTACTCAGTGTGGTCCCAAGCCTTCTGAGAAATTTGCCCACGACAACAAAATACGTGTTGTGCCGGATTTTCACAAAAAGGATTTTTTATTAGGGCGGTGTTAGATCCTATTACTAGTCATCCCCTCCTTTCTGATGTGTACCAACTGGATCAGACTAAGCTGCAAGTCGGCCACAGAGCATACAGGAGAAGACCTTGGTATTTTTATAAAAATTTTATGAACCCAAATTTTATCTTTTTTAAAACCCCAGGAGTCTCTTTTCAGGCACGTATTTCGGGCAAGCCCTCATACAGAAACCCTACTTCGGGAAAGCAAGGGGGGCGTTATGAGTTTGTAAAAAAAAATGTGAAAAACTATGTTATGAGTGAACTTGTGGCCCGCCAGTGGAACGGACCAACAAGGTTTATTTTAATCCTAATTAATTTTATTAAATGCCGGAAAACAAAGAAATAAACTACTCTAAAAATCACGCCATGAAAATGAGACGACACAGGCCACCCCTGGGGGGATGGGGTATGGGCGCTAGCTAGCCCACTTGCTCTCGTTTAATAGTTGTTTACAATGATTTAGAGAAGTGCCCCAGTCTACTTAAAGTGACTTGGTGGCTTACAAAATTTGAGGAAAAAATTGCCGTTTTAAAAAAAAAAAAATTTGTCCTCCGGATTGCCTAGATCCTCGGAATTTCGGCAGCACCTCCTCCTACCTACCCGTCTTTTGCTGCAAACCAGCAAGTGATTATTAGTATAAGATGCCCAAAAACACTTTAAGAGTGTCTTTGGAACACCTCCTAAAAAACCCAAAAAATTCTAAGTTAAAAACTAAGTAAAAATGACGAAAAGTAACCAAGCAAAACAAGCTATGGGGCTTGTCTACTTGGGATCTTTGCTAGCCTTTAATGGCTGCAAATTTCAAGCTCTAGGGCAGCCAGGTAATATTTTGAAATCAGATCTAATACTACTTCAGAAAAACTTGAGAGATTTTGACAACTTAAACCAGTTTTTGAAAAGAAAGTGCTAGATAACCAAGAAGCTTTGATCTATGAACAATAAACTCTTTATGAAATGAAAGAATAAAACTTCTTGATGACAGAATCTGATTTATTTAAGTTTTTATCAGCAGTATGTAAATCAGATCCACTTTTGATTAGTAACTAGTAACCATAAAATTTGATTTTTTCTTGAATGAGAGAGAGAGAGATGGAACAAATCCTTGTTGAAAATCGAAGCTTTGAAGATGGTTTAGTGATGTTTGAAGGGACTATATCTGCAAACAATGATTAGTAAAAAGGGGAAACAAACAAGATCCTCCTTCTTGCCAACTCAAGAAAACACCTGCACATCACAGATCTCACCAAAAAAAATATTAAGTGTAGATATACACTCACAAGAAACTACTATTGCATATCCATAAACAAATGAAAGATACAAAAATAATCTCTTACCAAGCACACATCACTAAGCTGCTACAATAAACAAATTGAAAACAACTTATCTCATAGATTGGTAACAATCTTTCCGATGAGCACACCACACCCTTGAAGAATGAAACTTATGCACAAGTCATCTTGGAAAAGGAATCAAGATATTACATCCACATATGACAAAACACCACAAGCTGACCTCCAAAGTCTTCTTTTATTCAAATGAGAAAAATACTACAATCATAGGTTTCTTGCTCCAATTCTCACTAACTCCCAACGGAGAGAGCAAGCTGCAATATATAGAAAAAGAGAAGGTGAGGGCGCACTTAGTGAAGGAGAGAAAGGTGGAGCGGTGGCACGAATGATGGAGGGAATTGGGCTGCCCACTCCATGCTTTTAGCTGCCCACATGAAGCACCATATGTGCTAGCAACCAGCACTAATAGTGCTGCCACTTCCCAAAAACGTGGGCTGCCCATATTAGCAAGTGCGCCCCTCCTCATGGGCACGACTTCCTCCACTTATGGGGCTACCAAAACACTCCCAAATCAGCCCAATATGCTCCACATATGATGCTGATCCAAAACTGACTTGTCATTACTCCCAAAAATAATTAATTTTTTAAGTCATTTTTTCACTTTTTTGAATTTTTTCATGACTTTTTGACTTTTTGGGGTTTTTTGGCCATAGGAAAAAATTGAAGCACCCAAACCTTAGGAAAAGTGGGTTTAGGGGTTAAGGGGGTGCTCTGAGTTAGAAAACGAGCACCCCTAAGGCAAAAAATACCTCCAGACGCCCCTCACAGGCCAATTACAAATTTTTTAATTGAACCATTAAAAAATGGCCCAATTTACGGAAAAATTAAAACATGCCGAAAATTAAAAACAACCTAGGGGGACTTAGCACATGTCCATATGACTCAAAATTAACGCCTAGCATGTTCATATACATTGACCCATAGACTCTAATAATCCCCTAAGGCCCGTCAGCCTCCCCAGGCATTCCAGCTTTGGAGGAGCAGAAGAAAAACAAATTAATTATGTTATGCACTAATGCAAGACATAATAGATAGGTGAAAAAACTCCTTGGAATACCTGACTTGGACAAAAAGTCCTAAGGAACCGAATCTTTTACAAAACCCCATGCTAGTACGTTTTTATTAGAAACCCCGCAGGGCCATGGACATGTGAAATTTTTTTTTTTTAAAAACAGGGGCCTTTAAAAGGCCAGCTGGATATCAAATCACCAAAAATGAACATGTATCATGTTCCACTCTGCCCGCTCGCTTGATAATCCAACCAAGTACAACTTAGTTGGCAACACTTCTCATGCAAAGAAAGGAAAGGGAAGAAAGTTTGGAAGACCAACCCCAGCTTCAGATCAGGAACCAAAGAAGAAGGTCTTTCACACATCCAGTGTTACAGGTGTGACAAGTTTGTTCACTATGCTGTAGATTGTCGTCAAAGAAAGAGAGGGAAGCAACATGCATCAACAACTCATGTTGACGAGGAACCTCTACTGAAAAAGGAAAAACCTGATGAGATAACAACACAATATTTCTTTTGATTTTTTATTGTAATTGGGCTATTTTCCCTAGTATGGGAGTCCAACAAATTTTTTTTTTTTTTTTTTTTTTAGGTTATCATTATTGTAATTGGGCCATTTTCCCTGGTATGGGAGCCCAAAAGAATTGATTCAAATTTTTTATGTTAAATATGATGATATCATTGAGTCAAAGAAAGTGTCATGACTTAGAAGTACATATGAGACAGGGAGTATTGCTTCCATGACAAAGGGAGCAATCATAGAGCCTTAAGATCAATGGGAAGATGTCCCATGTTTGCAGATTTTTACTTGATGAGTTTAAGCTTTAGAAGGAGTAGAGAAACTCATTATCAGACGAAGCTAGCTTCAAGTTCCAAGGCAACAGGTTGTTTCAGCGCATGATACTCAGTTGCAAAGGGAGCATGATGGATTCTGTGACAGAGGGAGTAGCTACAGTGGATGTGATGCTTGAAGACAGATGTGATGTTTGCATCAAGCAGACATTCCTCCAGTATTAGCCGTATGACTTGGTTAGGGGTGAATGGCACGGAGGAAGGGTTGTATCTTCTCTCGGACACCCTGTGACGGGGTGGGGAGATTGACTCTTGCATGACGAGTAGTGTTGATGCAGCGAGCGTTCCCTCAGTATTAGCCATGTGACTTGGCTAGGGCTGAATAGCTCAAAGCAAGATAGTGCCTTCTTTCGGACATCCTGTGACGGGGTGGATAGATTAGTCCTTAATTGCACACACTATCCTCCTAGAGGTTGAGCATCGAGCATTTCCCTAGTGTTATCCATGAGACTTGTCTAGGGGTGGGTCAAGTGGGACGGTGCCTTCTCTCGAACACCCTGTGACGGGGTGGAGAGATTAGTCCCTAAGACGACTCAAAACGGGGCAGCGTCTTCTCGCGGACACCCTATGACGGGGTGGAGAGATTAGTCCCTAAGACGACTCAGAACGGGGCAGTGTCTTCTCTTAGACATCTTATGACTGGGTGGAGAGATTAGTCCCTAAGAATGCTCGGAGTGGGGCAGTGCCTTCTCTCGGACACCCTATGACGGGGTGGGGAGATTAGTCTCTAGATGTTCACTCATGCAAGTGCATGGATTTAGCCATGAGACTTGGCTAAGAGACCTTGAAACCATCAACCTGAAGCAAGCCCGTGATCAACCTTTCCTTGATATGATTCGTTGAAGACGAGTCATTGTGTGAAGACTTTGAAGGAACCCAAGATGTGTTCGAGCAGAACGAGCAAGAAGAAAACCTCCCTCATTGAGAGGGAGTGTTCTCCATGAGACAAGGAGAATGATGTGACTCTCCTTGAGAGGGAGAGAGAGGAAGCTGATAGTTTTATGATCCTCCTCGACGGATTGAGTTGAGTCGATCTATTGTGCTCCTCGATGGACTGAGTTGAAGCATGACACTTCTCGATGGACTGAGTTGTGTTGGAGTCACTGGGTTGGTGCCCAACAACCTTTGGGTTGTAGCCCATGTGGTTGAGAGACTCATGGGTTGTAGCTCATAAAGGACGTCATGTTGGTCACAGCCACATGGACGTGAGAAGACCTTTCTTATGACGATGAGTTGTTCAAAATAAGTCGTGATGCTTAGATGATATCCAGATGTGTTTCAGCATGATGATGCCTCCCTAGCTAAGAGAGAGTGTTGGTGTTGTAGCATCATGAGGTATCCTCATGACAAAGTCAGCTCCATCAATTAAGAGCGACCATGACCCCCTCGGAAAATTCTAGAAAGGAAACGCCCGAAAAGTTCTAGAAAGGAAACCACCCTGGAAAGTAATAGAAAGGAAACCCCCCGGAAAGTTCTAGAAAGCCTCAGAAAGCATAGAAATAGAAAATGAAGGTATAAATAAGGACACCTATCTCATTTGCACATCAAGCAATTTGCTCTGCTTTCCAAGACAAGTGTGCAACTGAGGAAGAGAAGTATGCAACAACAGAAGAAGACTATTTTATGGGTTTAATATCGTTGGGTTTATCTTCTTCTTATATCTAATGTACTTGTATCTTGAATATCTGAATAAGAAAGGTTGGTTGGGTTTTTCTCGAGTTTGTTTGGGTTTTCCCAAGATAAAATCTTCGTGTCTCTTTGTTTATGTGCATGATTATTCTTTCAGTTATCTTTATTTGTTTCCGCTGCAAATAATTGAAATTATACTGCTATTATAAAACTCTAACAAGGGAACCTGGCTTTTGTGATGGGGGGTATCTACCATGATATTTTCCTTTACATTTGATTCATCAGCATCTTCTTTTTTGGAGAGTGTTAAATTCCTTTGACTTTGATTTGAGGCATTCATACATTAGAATAATATTATAATAGCTAGACCATATGTTGTTACTAATAATAGATCATTCACAAAGGAGAAAGTGAAGGGGATGGGTGAGTTGGCTTAACGAAATGAAAATGGCTAGGTAATATGTTATGGGATGAATGAAATCACATGACTTAGTTCACCAAGGTACATATCAATATCATAATAACACACTTATTAGGTAAGAAGAGAAACACCAAGATTAGACTAAGACAAGTAATAATTTAAGTATACGAGTCACTATGAAAGCATATAAGTAATATCCTATGCTAGCATACCATCATGCAAGAAAACATGCTAAGTAAAGATGAAGGTTAGAGATATCACAACACTAGGGGGGTGATGTTCTATCTCTAGCTAGGCATATCAAAGACCATGGACCAACTGGTGCTACTGGAAGAATCTTTGACCAATGATCTATGGTGCAACCATCTGATCTAGGAAAAACTGATTGACATTCACCCCTTGCTAAAAGAGGAGTAACAAGTGGAAATTTTCAACGCTTTCTCCATAGGTGTAGATAATATTTGGTAATCTGCCATAGTGTTACAAATATCTATAACTTCTCTCAATATTTCCAATTTCTCCCGAGATTTTCGTGTTGCCAATTTGTTCAATATTTTCATAACTCTCTAGTCTAAGTTTATTTTTGTCGATATTTTCCAATAATCCCAAATATTTCCGATAAGTTTCTTTACATACCCTCGGCAATATATTCCATGACACGATATTTGCAACATTGATCTACCATCTTAACTATCTAACAAACTTTTGGCATACTATGTTTGAGAAACAAAAATATGTTTACCTGTTTTCCAAACTTCCACACTGAGTAGTAATGTCAGAGGCCTAAGTTAGTCGTGTCAAAAGTTGCACATAAATTGGATTTTATCTATGAAATTGCCCATGCCTCGCTAGTTGTGATGATGATGTCATCTACATAGGTCACTAGAATATTACATCATCTCCAATGCTTTTGACATAAAGTTTGGGATCTGAACCGCTCCATTGGAACCCTAGTTCACCCAAATGCTTGTTAATTTTGATGTACCATGCTCCAGGTGTAGACTTCATGCCATAGAGAGCTTTCTTCAATCGATAGATTGGATGCTCTTTCCTCGAAACTTAGAAAACCATGTGGCTGGTACATGTATACTTCTTCCAAATTTCCTTTAAGAAAGGCACTCTTCACATCCATCTTGTTTAATTTCCAGCCAATTTGTATTGTCGTGGGTAGAGCTAAATGGATTGTTCTCATCTTTGTTATGGGAGCAAATGTCTCTTCATAATCAGTTCCTTCTTTCTGTGCAAATCCCTTTACAACTAGTCTTTCCTTATGCTTGTTAAGTGTCATATCTTCTTTGTACTTGACTTTATACACCCATTTGCAGCCAATCGGTTTCTTCCTTGAAGGTGGCTCTATGAGAGTCCATGTCTGAGTTCTCATCAGAGTTTCATGTTAAACTTGCATGTCCTTCTCCCATTATGTTCTTCCTTTTGCATCTTCATATTCCTAAGGTTCATATAAGTCTTGAATGTTAGCCATCAAAGCATAATTGATTATATCAGATTGCTTACCTCTTCTTGGTCTTCCTTTTGTCCTTTGCTCATCTGGCTGAACATATCTAAGGGGGTTCTACCACCATTTCGGTCTCCTCTTAGGATCCTCTTCTTCCAACTCATCATTGTCATTTTGTTGATTTGGGGTACCTACAATGGTTTCTTGACCTATGTTGCAGGGAAGCACCCCCCCCCTCGCTCCCACTCCAGAAGCTGGCTTCCGGCCGAAGCTAACCAGAAGCTTGGTTCCGTTTCGAAGCGTTTTTCAAGAGCGCACTTCGGTGAAGAAAATGACGCTCCTTTCCTATGTGTGGAATCGCTACGGAAGCGATCGCTTCCATATCGCTTCCCGTCGCTTCCGGCTCCACTTAAAAATGCTTCCCACTCTTCGCAAAATGGATTCCCGTCGCTTTGGTGGTCGCTTCCATGTTAACCCGCGGAATGAGGAGGAGAAAGAGGTGGGGTCCACTATTTGACTTTTGGAGGGAAGGGAAAAGGGCTTGGGGGGGATAAAGCCCTATTCTCCACATTCATTCTAAGCGTCATCATCAAATAGCAGATTAAAAGGGGGCATCTTGTCTATTAATTCATAAAATAATTGATCAACCAATCATTGTGAACATGGTGGGATGGAACTCTGTAAATATTTCCTGAGATTGCTAAAATAATATGGAAGATCCCATGAACTCGTAGAGATTGTAATCATTCTAAAAAATCAAATGAAGGATGTACTAAGCAATCGTGTTACTATACCAAGCTACCGTGTCACTTGGATCCTCATGACACCAAATCTTGAAGAAGGGACATAAGATCGCTACCATAAATTACCAGGCCAAGGAGATAAATGCCTCCAATAGTTGGCATGAGAATTATGAAAGGATCTCCAATTCGATATAGGCTTTGTGGTCCTATCAAAATAAACGATGGTGATTACCATGAGGAGAGGATCTCAGGAAGATGGAATGTCACTGAAACTTTTCATTTGCCACTTCATCACCAGATCATGTGATGTGTCCACTCACCTGCATCATGTAATTAGGCCATTAGGCCATTAAATTGACATAATATGCCATCAATTTTCATGCAACTAGACATCGATAAAGGACGAGATCGCTTGGATGTCACTAACTAATTCAAGCAAAGGGACACCACGAAATTACGGGGTAGAGATCACTGAAATAACTTCATTTTCCAGCATAGGGAAGGGACCAATGATAAAATATTACAGAGAGAAGTTGTAGTAATAACTCTACGAAGTCAAAAGTGAAAGGTGGCACCAATTGTGCCTAGGATCACCAGCAGAAATTGCACAAACTGCCATGAATCTACATCATCATCTAGTAGTTGTTGAAATTGATGACGAATTCACTACTAGATGTTGAAATTGCAAACTACCAGTTTGATGATGACGAATTCACTACTAGATGTTGAAATTGCACAAACTGCTATGAATCTGCATCACCATGACCAAGTTACCCCATTCTAATCTACTATTTGATGTTGACGAATTCACTACTAGATGATTCATGATTCATGAATGATATTATATGGTATTATGGTTTATTTCATGTTTTTATGCTTTCTATAACTAATTCAACATTCTACATGCATTTGTTGACATATATCCATCAAAATATATAAAAATATATACGTTATATAAAAAATGCTTCCGAAACGCTTCCAAACTGGAAGCTTTTGAAAATTTTGCTTTTCGCTCTTGCACTTGCTTCTGCTTCTTGCTTCCGCTTCCGCCTCCAAGTAACATAGTTCTTGACTGCAAATTTCTAGAGATTCATCCTAAGATGTCTCCACCCTCCCTTCAGGTGGAGATTGTACAAGATGTGGATTTTTCTTAGTAGTTAGATGTTTTTAATTTATTAAAACTTTTTTATCACATAAACATAAACTGCATGCATAGAAGGATCACTAAAACAAGCACATCCACAGTAGACACAATGTTTACCCTGAAAAAACCCTCTCACGAGAAAAACCCAACAATTTCTCTACATAAGATTCTTCAACAAGATACATTGTCAAATCCAGTGCCCAACACTAGTTACAAAAACAAAATAATGATATACAAGAAAGATACAGAATGACCTCTAAATAGGTGCACCCTTTTGAGAACAAAGAGAGAGAGAGAGATAGTACGATAGCCCCAAAGATTATGCTTCTTGTGTTCCTCACTTGTCCTCCTAAAGAAGTGCGCATCACTTGAAAGAGAGAGATGTATAGCATTATATGTATAGATTCAATACTATTTAATCTAATTTCGTTATATATTAATAAAATTAAACATGTAAACATGTCAAGTGGCCTTTGCCTTTGGGTGCTTGTTTTCTTTTACTTCAAGTTTTAAGAAAAAATAAGTTGAACAGTAAAACTAAAAGTAATTCTCAGACAAATATTTAGAACTGCAGTCTTGAACTTTAGATATTAGAGTTTAAACTTTAAAGCTATATTTCAATTTTAGAAGTTACCTGTATCTAATGCATGGATATGTGTAGTATTAGTCATGTTAGAGATTATGGTATCTCGGGATGTCCTCCATGATTCAGATGCCTTGCATGGAGGTACATCAACAATATAGGCATCAGTATGGAGTAGAGGGTGAGATACACTGTACGCAGTGGCATGAATCCATTGGCGGATGCATGTGGACCTTACGAGGTGTTTTGCCTCATGCATGCATGAAATTTGCATGTACAGTTATTAATTAAAAGTTGCATGCAAAAGTGACTTTTTGCATGCACAGATATTAAGTTTTTGGTAAACTTAATTGATCAGTGAGATTATATATAGAGGTAGGAGGTCCCCGAATGAGGTTACTCAGTTGGCTCATCAGAGAGAGATCAGTCAGGAGTGAGGAGGGTGCATTGTGCATGCAGAGGGCGACTGTTTGAGAGAGAGGAGCTTCTACAGGAGAGAGACTGGGGTGATCTGAGCTGGATCAGACACCACTTGATCAGAGGCACTGGGCGCCCAGTTCTGTGGACTGAGAGAGTTCATCATAGTGGTTTTTGCAAAGATTGAGAGAGAGTGACTTCCAGAGGGGAGAGGGGTGCATTCTTTGAGGAGAGAGGAGCTTGTTCTAGATCTGATTGATCGATTGAACAAATGAGACTTTTGGAGTATCCTTGCCTCAGTGTTTGAGGAAGGATTGTGACGATCAGAACTCAGATCTATTGAGATATGATTCTGTACGAGCATCTGACATCTTGAGGGAGGGCGCACTTTTCCATGTAGAGGAAGGGCACATTCATCAGATCTAGCAGTTGACCTTCTTCTGTAGCAGAGCAGATCAGAGCAGTGCAGTGAGAGAGATAGTACAAATAGAGTTATCGACAGACAAATCCAGATCCAGTTGACAGCTAGGGCACATTTCCTCTATGCATGCATAAGTTGTTGCATGCAAATCTAGGGTTTTGACCCTGTCAGGTTTGGTTGTTCCTTCTGAGATAACATTGTATGTACTTGTGTTCATCTTCGAGATAGAAGAAAGCCCCACAGATAGTTGGTTTTCCCTGTTTGGGGTTTCCAGGGTACATTTGGTGTTGTGTGTTTGTTGTGCTTTCATTGTCAAAGTGTTAAGAGATCTATAGTGTTTGAATCTTAAGTCTTTATTGTATTATTGATTTATAGAGACTCAAACCGCTAGAGATCTCAGGGCTGTCCAGAGGGAGTAGTGATCTCTAGATAAATTAACATGGTATCAAAGCCCTGGTAAGGGTCAGGGAGAAGCAATCACACTCAGATTTGCAAACAGTATACCAGATATGTGTAGTGACTCAGGTTGATTTTCAGATCTGTAGAGAGGGAGACCAGATCTACCAGATCTAACCAGATCTGAAGTGTAAGGTTCAGATCTATGACAGTGGAGGTCAAATCTAATAGATCTGAGAAGTTGGGGACTAGATCTGAGATAGATCAGTGAAGATAAAGACCAAATCTACCAAATCTGAAGAGCGGAGCTCAAATCTGTGGGTGTAGAGGTCAGATCTATCAGATCTGTGAGTTTGGAGGTGAGATCTAAGATAGATCTTTCAAATTTGGAGAGTAGAGTCCAGATCTGTGGCAGATATATCCAGATTTGAAGAGCAGAGTTCAGATTTGTGAGAGCAGACATCAGATCTGGGAGAGCGAATCCTAGATCTGAGAAAGAGAGGGCTAGCTTGTTCACCAAGGCACAAATCTGTAGGTTGGATATGATTTAGAGATTTTGAATCAACAATGTTATCAAATTTACAGAGTCATGGCTTTAGGACTTTGTACAGTTATGCATCTAGCCATATGATGGGGAAACGAGAAGTGCTCCTCAATTTTTCAGAAACAGACTCAGACTGCTATGAGAGGTTAGCAGTGAGGAGAGTTGGTTCGATGATGTTCCAGCCAGAGTCAAAAGGTTTACTGAGGATGGCAAGAGGGATGCATGTACCAGAGCAAAAAGATTTGCCCTTTGTATCATCTATGGAGGATGAGGGATGTAGTATTGTGTTTCGAGATGGACAGAGGCCTCTTTATTTAGAGGGAGTTACCTTGGATGCAGCCGTGAGGCATGGCATTAGACAAGGTCAATTGTACAAGTTGTTGGGCAAGCTTGTATGTGGGTCCAGGGAGACCTTGGATGCAGTTTCAGTATCAGTGACAGAGGGAGAGCATGATGTGTCTCTCAAGATGACACTGATAGAGGAGCGTGGATCTGCATATCAGATTGCTGCAGATGCAGCCAAGAAGCCTTCCAGTTCAGAGGAAGCAGCTGCAACAACAGGGGATGTGTTTGATCCTGGTGGATGCTTCTCCAGAAGTACTTTCCTCGCTAAGAGGGAGTGTTACTGCAGAGATGTGCATGAGGTCTTGCATGATGCATGTGCATGAGACAGGCATGCTACATGTGCATGATGACTGAGCATTTGGTCAGAGCAGTGGGTAGAGTTCGTTTTCTACTTGACTTTGGAGAATTGCTGGAGGTATCAAGAGTACTGCCCATTCCAAGACTGAGAGGGAGTATACTCTCAGTTGCAGCATTGGATGTTTCCGGTTACTTAGTGGTGTTCTAGAGGGATCTGATATTCACTTATCCAGAGGGAGTTGATCCAATCTTGATGGGTCACAGGATCGACGGTGAGTACTTGGTTTGGGGACAACCCACATCTAGCACATCAGGTTGGTTGAGTGCATCTTCTTCAGAGTCAGAGGGGGATAGAGAGTGAGATGCTCACAGCAGGGATGGTGCTAGGAGGAGTGAGTCCCTTCATCAGATGGATGAGCGAGATGCTCACCATGATGATGAGGATCGGAGAAGTGATTCCTTTTATCCGATGGATGAGGGAGATGCTCATGATGTCGATGAGACACAGGGGATTGAGTCCTCAGACTCTTATCAGATGGATGAGCATGATGCTCATACAGGTACCAGCCGGAGACTGAGTTGGAATGAGATGACTGAGATGGACCTAGATCAGGAGAGAGCTGACTCAGCTCAGAGACAGAGGGAGATCACCTACAGGGCAATAGATCCGCTTGATGGCAGATTGGGTGCTTGGTTACAGCAAAGATTTAGAGGGAGTCTAAATCCGAGTTCAGTAACAGACTCAGTGGTTGATCAGGGGGCTTCTTCCGGAGCCACATTGATGGAGTTTGATCAGGGTACTATAGGTCAGAGGGAAGCATTGACAGGCAAGACAGTTGGGCCAGTGTTAGCAGCAGGGGACTTGTTGGATCCCAACATCAATGGATGGACTTCCCTCGATAAGAGGGAGTGTTAGAGATTATGGTATCTCGGGATGTCCTCCATGATTCAGATGCCTTGTATGGAGGTACATCAGCAGTATAGGCATCAGTATGGAGTAGAGGGTGAGAGACACTCTTCTAAGTGGCATGAATCCATTGGCGGATGCATGTGGACTTTCCGGAGTGTTTTGCCTCATGCATGCTGTTATCACATCCATGTTATCTGGAGCTACCATGCTGCAGATTATGTGGTCGGAGACCATACTATACTTTTTTTTTCCAGATCAGAGATCAGATGCCTTTAGAGGAGGCATTCATTACATTCAGATTGCCCTGAGCAGACATATCAGAGGAAACAGATTGTCTTGTATTGGTCCAGACTTATTATATAGCAGAGACCGAAGGGTCACCCTTCCTTACCAGGCTTTGCATAAGCCCATTCAGATAGTTGCCTAGCCATATTGTGATCGAGAGTACTACAAAGTATTGTTGGCTTGCCACTTATTGCTCGGATTCAACAAAGATCCAGTTCCGAGTCAGCTTCAGCAGCAGGTAGATGGTTTGGCAGGTATAGCATTTGATGTTTCTATTGCTCATGTTGGTGATTAGACTTGTTTATATATGATAGTACACTAACTTTACATATGATGTTGGTATGGTGATCTAGTTGTCATTATGATGTTTTGTTTGGCCCTTGGTGATGTCAGTCCACCCCTTTCAGTAGACTCCTGTCTATGCACACTGGATCATCTCCCCACTTACTAGTATAGACTTGGTCACTTTGTCCTCCTAGGCAGCTGACTTTGGATCCACCTATCACCTCCTTCACCCATCTGACTCATTCATGTTGGTCTTTCCCGACTTGGACCTTGATTTGTGACCTTGAGGATCCCCTTCCCCATTGACCTCTGAGTATGCCATGACTCCTTGTTTATTGTGCCTCGGCTCTTTAATGTGTGAGATGCATTCTCAAACCTGGGATTTGCTCATGTCGGTTGCCCCCGATGTTGCAATGCAGTATAGGATTGTGTAGACTCACTGGGTGTTCCCCATTGGTCATCGAAGCATGTGCACTTACCCCCATTACTTTGCAGTATGAGCACTATGTATGTAGCCCAAAAGGGCCTTGATGTAAAAATGTAAAAGAAGCCAAAAAAAGGCTAGAAAATGTAAAATCAAGACAAAAAGGCTAAGTATGAAAGTCAAATGTAAAGTCCAAGAATGTGTTTTTTAACACACATGGACACAGGTCAGCCATATATGTCAGCATTGTATTGGTTATTTCCTCGCCTAGTTCTGCAGGGCAAGGAGGTGAGATGGAGTAAGGGACAGCTAATTCTAAGTGTCCTCTAGAGTCTCAAGTTACGGTTTGTCGGACACCCAGTTTGGCGGCTCTAGAAAAGATCCTCACGGAGTCTTCTTAAGGCACGGATGTGAGTTGTGAGGTATGTGTTAGATGATCAGTGGCAGTTTCCCTGCACTATACCCATTTGTGAGGCACCGCCCTTCCCTGTGTTTTGTCATGGTATGCTTATGTCAGTGGGTCCCGCTTTCCCTGTTTATCCAAAGGGTCACATGATTTTGGTCCTTGTCTCCCCCTATCTTTCATCGTATTCGTCCACCTCACCCAAAGTTAGCTAAGTGGTCAAGTCTATAAGTTGTGCGTAGCAGTTTTGAGTCTTTTGGAGGTGGTGGGCTCACCTCACCCAGAGCCTGATTTATTTGAGATATTATGTATTTGTGATCACCATATCGGCATTGTATTGTTTTAGTAATGTACTAACATGTATAAGGAAGCCTTCACGCTTCATGTTGCATACAGGTTTTCAACCAGTATCATTTTGACTAGATTTGACTTAGTCAAACCAAGTTGACTAGGCCAAAAATGGGCTCGAAAAAATATTGTGATCAAGATTTCGATTTCGGTCATTTGTTATCTCTTGGGTTCTCATATGAGCCTCCAAGTGTCAGAATTTGAAAAAGTTGAAGCATTGAGGAGATTTTTAATTATTATGGGTCACCAGGGACCTGTTTTAATTAAAAATCATGGATTTTGGGCAAACAGTGCCTAGTTGATGGATCGGGGTCATTCAAGTGACCATGTCTACTATATTTGGGGTTTATGATCACATTGCAGCAGACGGTTCGTCAATCCGGGCATTATAAGTGTGTCAAAAGCCCAAATTACATCTTCAGCAATAAATTAATATGGAAAATCAAATATGGCAAAGGTAACTATGGAAAAATGGCAAATGCAATGGTTGGCTAATACAAGGATGACTTCTAAGGTATTTTTACTATGTTTGGACTTTCTATTTGTGTTGTGGGGCCCTCACTTTGGCCAGCTCACCATGTGGGACGAATTTGCCCATGGGGGGCGTTTTTCCACTTAGCAAAAATCATTTTTTGATGTTTTATTGTATTGAGATCATAGCTTAGTGTTATGGGGGGCTAAAACAGCCCATAGGCACCCCCCAACCACCATTTGTATGGGTTTATCGGGCCCCACGAGTTGGCCCCATCTCCACTTGGGCGTTAGATGGTAATTCGCCCCCCCTCTTGAGAGTTCATCCCCTCCATCGATTTGGGCATTGAGAGATTGAATCTCAGCCCTTGAATTTGGAGGGAGTTAGGGTTGAGAGTGGTCTTTCTCTATAAGAGAAGACACTCACCCATTTTGTACTTTCTTCTTGGCATTTTTCAGACTTTAGATCGAGAAATAGAGAGACAATTCTTCCAAATTTGCTTATGATATGTTGGTGAATGCTTATGGTGTTGATTGTTAGCTTATTGCTGGTGCATTGTTGAGTATTTGTGTGGTTTCTCCATCTATCCTTGGCCAAAACGAATATGCAGGTGAAATCGACCACTTGAGGAGGGCGCAGCTCCTGGGCTAGCAGCTCCAAGTTGTTTCTCTCTTCGGGATTTTAACAAGGGAAGTGAAATTTAGTGTTGTCTCTTGCTTTTCTTCACTATTTGTCTTTCATTTGTTTATTTTCCTTTGCTACTTGCTTTAGTTACTGATTCATTCTCTCTTTGGCAGGTACAAGGGCGAATTGGTCAACTGGCTGCATCAAAAACGTTAGGGGAAAACGCACTGTTGCTTGGCACTTGGTCTCTGGGATTTGTCTTCAGCATAACGCATTTATCTTCATTATCCAGGTACAATCCTTACTTGTCTCTTGCATTTCATTCTCATTTGCAAATGTTAAGCTGGAAATTGTTAATATAAAACCATAAAACTAAAAAACTAAAAATTCAACCGTTAAAACTTGTTTTTCTTTCCAAACCCACTTATGAAATGTTCTTAAATGCTTAAATCCAAAGTTTCAGTTCGATTAGACTCCATTTGCCGATAGAACTAGCACTGGTCCACTTGGCAAAAACGTGCCTCTAGGGCGTTTTTCTCTTTCTGTCTAGCTGGGTTATTTTGGGGTTGTGGGTAGTTTTGATTTGGTCTTGAATCATCATTTTATCGTTAGAAATCAAGCTATCAATTCCTAGAAGTGTCTTAAAACGCTAATTTCTCGCTGCCCTGGATCCATTTAAGTCATTGTTTAACCCTCTTGCTTGGGCAGTTTTACTTCATCTTTTCACTTCTAGTTTATCTTGCATCCTTAGTTGCTCCTCAGCCACCTTATTGTTGATCTAATCCATTTCATTCATCACTTTGATTGCTGGTCACTTTCCTTTCACATACTCATTTTATGCTTGTGTCCAACCAGTGGCTGAAATCCAACTTAGGACCTCATCAACACTCATCTCTTGTTTCTATCTCTTTACCTTTTGGGATTTGGGTGTATTTTTGTCTCTCAACCATCACTAGTTGAGTGGGGTCTCCCCCCTGACTTGGCTACTTGCCTCGTCTAAAGTGACAAACGCCCTGTCCGGTGTGACTACCGTTCCTAGAAGGGGGACTTGGCATTTGCAGGTTACACCTACTTAGCTGCTCACCCTCTACCATCTCAGACGAGATACCTTTCATTAGCAGCTAGAGTTAGTGTGATAACACATCCATGAGATTTGCATGTACAGTTATTAATTAAAAGACGCATGCAAAAGTGACTTTTTGCATGCACAGATATTAGGTTTTTGGTAAACCTAATTGATCAGTGAGATTATATATAGAGGCGGGAGGTCCTCGGATGAGGTTACTCAGTTGGCTCATCAAAGAGAGATCAAATAGTAGTGAGGAGGGTGCATTGTGCATGCAGAGGGCGACTTTCTGAGAGAGAGAGGAGCTTCTGTAGGAGAGAGAGTGGGGTGATCTGAGCTGGATCAGACACCACTTGATCAGAGGCACTGAGCGCCCAGTTCTGTGGACTAAGAGAGTTCATTAGAGTGGTTTCTGCAGAGATTGAGAGAGGGCGACTTCCAGAGGAGAGAGGAGCTTGTTCTGGATCTAATTAACCGATTGAGCAGCTGAGACTTTCGGAGTATCCTTGCCTCAGTGTTTAAGGAAGGACTGTGACGATCAGAGCTCAAATCTGTTGAGATCTGATTCCGCACGAGCATCTGACATCTTGAGGGAGGGCGCATTCATCAGATCTAGCAGTTGGCCTTCTTCCGTAGCAGATCATATCAGGGCAGTGCAGTGAGAGAGATAGTACAGATAGAGTTACCGTTAGACAGACCTAGATCCAGTTGACAGCTAGGGCACATTTCCTTTGTGCATGCATCGGTTGTTGCATGCAGAGCTAGGGTTTTGAACTTGTCAAGTTCGGTTGTTCCTTTTGAGGTAACACTGTATGTACTTGTATTCCTCTTATTTTTCCTTGGGCTCAAGATAGAAGAAAGCCCCACATATAACTGGTTTTCCCCGTTTGGGGTTTCCAGGATACATCCGGTGTTGTGTGATTGTTGTGCTTTCATTGTCAAAGTGTTAAGAGATCTATAGTGTTTGAATCTCAAGTCTTTATTGTATTATTGATTTATAGAGACTCAAACTGCGTGAGATCTCAGGGCTATCCAGAGGTAGTAGTGATCTCTTGATAAATTAACAAGTCATAGCCTAGTACCTGCATACCTTGGTTTTTGAGGATCCATATTAGATATTCTGTACTAAGAAGTTAAGAACCAGTATATCCTGTAATTCATGCAACCTTGATTTAAAGTATGAAAGTTTCCCCCAAGACAATACGACAAGCTTGATGGTCAGTATGACAAGTTTTCCTGGTTTTTTCTGAGTTTTACAAGTATGAACAAAAACTGGCAAGTTTCTCAAATTGTTAAAAAGGTTGAGTCAAAGGTCAACTGAATGAGTTCAATCTAGTCTTTCCAAGTCAAAGCTAATGACTTTTTCGAAGCACAAGTTTACTTGGTAAGTTTGTAGGGTAACCAGGGAGTCATGCTACTATAATCAAAAGGAAGAATCTATTAGCTTGCTCAAGATGAATCCTATGGGTTTCAAAGGCACAAATATCAACCAAATGCACCAACAACGTTGAACATGTAAAGAATTAGATGCAGTAAGTATTATATCATGTCAATCATCTGAGACAAGTCCATAAAGTATGTATACATACATACACCAGATACATAAAAACATCACTTTCCACTTGCAAACATGCCCTCCCACTAGCCCATGTGGAGACACACTTCTCAAGTGTGTACTATTGACCCTTCAAATACCAAATCTTGCTTAACGTGTACTAACATTTATTCTTAGAAAAGCACTAGCTAAAAAGATTGGCTAGCTTGACATGCCCTACAGCATGGTATAATAATAATAGAATTTAAAATTAATAATTCTACACACATTCTAAAAATTATGGATTTAAAACAATGATGCAATAAGAAAAAACTATCTAGAAAACACTATACACACACACACACACATATATATATGCTTGTATCTACAACATAGTAGATACAATCGGCATCGACAAAAAATCGGCAAGGGTCCCGAATACAATTCTTGGCAATATCGGCGAAAAAATGGGCAAAAATGGGCAAACTGCAACAAACATTAAAAAATACAAAATATATTCATTTTTTTTTTAAATTTCAAACATATAAACTAACAACAACATCAGATAAACACATTGGCACATAAATATGGAGAAAGCACTGATATATATATAGTGGATTCCAAATGACTCGAAGTGGTTTGATTTCAGTGACTCGAGCTACTAAAAAATACATAAAATTTTACTATTTTAATGAAAAAATATATATATTAAAGATTCCAAGCCTATATTGCATGGAAGCGCCCCTCCCCCCTCCGCCCCTGCTCCCGAAGGAAGCATCCAGGAAGCATTGGGGAAGCGTGCTTCCTAAACGTTCCCATACGGGAGCATTTTCAGGAACCTCACTTCCTTGCAAACAAAACGCCTTTTTTTCATTTTTTCTTTAAAAAAAACAAAACATTAAGTGATGGGTGGGGAGGAACTAACCTTAGGCCCATACTAATGCTATATAAAGAAGGAAAAAGCCTACTCTAATAGCAAAAACCCTAACCTTAGTAATCATCAGTAGCATTAAATGGTAATAGTAAATTCTTAAAGTAAAAGTTGGCATTCTCCTTATCTTTCATTTTCTATCATTTTACTTCATTTTTTAACATTACCATTAATTGTTTTAGGATGTTTGAGAGTGGTTCCAACCTCATCGGACTTAAAATGCAAAAAAGTAGAATTTTTTATCCCATTCAAAATTCAACAGGGTTAACAGTTTTTAGGATTTCAGGATTGCAATGTTTCCACTGGATTCTATCATGTATGAGGGTATGGGATTGCCATTTAATCAAACACACCATCACCTCTATGTACCTTGATGTTGGTGGTGCTGATTGTTCAGATTGATGTTGGTGGCCTCAAAACTAGTTTTTGAAGAATCCCTAGTTTATAGCGTATTTATTGATGTACTTGGTTCATATATGGATTGCACTCGGTGCTATTTTGTTTGTATGCACTCTTACTTGGTATATACATGAGAAACTTTGCATATTTGTGTATAATGGTTGAATTCTGATGGATGCACATGGTTTTGTTGACATATGCATCGAAATATATAAAAAATATATATTATATAAAAAACGTTTTTGAAACGCTTCCAAACCGGAAGCTTTTGAAAATTTCACTTTTCGCTCCCACTCCGAAGTAAACCTTGTTCCAAGCTATGATTCCAAACCATTAGAGACAAAATATGTAAAGTCTACTCAAGGGTGAATATATCAAAATGGCACCAAGTGCGATACATATCTGAATCAAAATTGAAAATACATAATCATCAAAATCATTGTCTATATTGGGATCCTATTCATCAATAGCACCATGTTTCCCTCTCCTCTAGACTCTAGCCCTTGCTTCTACCTCAAATCTCAAAGTTGATCCTCCAAGGACATTAGTCAACACCAAAGTCACCTGACACGGGGACACAGGACACGTAGGACACGAAAATACGAGAGTCCGACACGGACACGGTGACCCCCGAAATCAGGACACGTAGGATACGTTTTATTTACATATATATATATTTTTTTTTAAATATATTAAAATTTAAAAATATAGACATATAGATCCAAAAATATTTAGAAACTAGAACATTTACAAATATTCAATAGAAATTAAAATAAAAAGTTAAAACACATTAATGATTACACGTTTGTCATTCACAAATCACGATTCACAACACATTTGTCATTCACAAATCACAATGAGACACAGATGCATGTCGGAACCATATTTCTCATTAAGTCATCAAAATCAAAATGTATACATATATGTCGGAATGCCACTAGGCACTGGGCCACTGGCAAATGCCAAATAGACTAATAGTAAATACAAAAAGGGGTGGATCAAGATGGGAGAATCCCATATGTCAGTAGTCCTCCTCCATGCCTGAATCAACATACTCATCACTGCCACTGCCACTACCCTGATCCTCATCCTCCTCCCCCTCCTCCTCCTCTCTGCCCATCTGACGATCTGCATCTGCTGCTGTGGAGGATGACCCCTCTGTACAATCACTATCATCAAAAGTGACCAGCTCTAGCACTGGATCATTAAGATCCATGTTGGCTAATGCCAACTCAATACTGCTGTCCAAACCCATATCATCAGGAAAGACATCCCACATCTTTGTCTTTCCCTTCACCCACTCCTCCCTCTTCCTGTAAATAAGACGAAGGTTGGAGTGCACATACACCATCGACTCTGCCCTAGACTGCTCAAGCCTGCTCTTCTTCACACTGTACAAGTTCCCATATGTGCTCCAATTCCTCTCACAACAAGAGGATGATGTAACTTGAGAGATGACCCTGAAGGCTAACTTCTGTAGAATAGGGGATGTTGCCCCATGAGTTGCCCACCAACGATAGGGTTTCTTGCCCTCCCTATCTCTAAGCACATCATAGCCTCCAAATCTCCCAGTGCCAGTGGAAAAATCTACAAAGCCATCCTCCACCTCCTCAAGCATGTCTCTATCCTGAAATAGCCGTCTAAGTGCTATCTTCCTCCCATTTGCAATCTCTGCATCCATGTGAGGAGGGACTCTGTGTGAGGCCCCCGATCCACCAGTGAGCCACTCTTGAGTGTAGAACTTGGGGTTCAAGGAGTGGGCCAAGCAATGCAAAGGTGTGCAATTCTTATCCCACCTGGAGATAAGAATATCCCGAATAATGGTCCATAAGTTCTCTGCCGATGTCCCATACTCGGGACACTCATTCTCCATGACAATGGACCTCATGGACTCAATCATGGAATCCCACCCCTCATAAACCTCTGCTAGGATGGGCTGGTCCGTGTCTGCATACTGCAACAAAGAAATGATTGGCTCCATGATCTTAATAGTAAGATCCATCGTGTCCCACCAACCATCATTTAACACCAAGTCCTTCACCTTTTGTGAAGCAGCCTGATCCGTCTTTCTCCAAAAAGCCCAAAACTCTGAAATCACCATGGACCCAAGAGCGGTTTTGACCTCCCTCAACCTCTTGAGCATGATGAATGAGGAAGCAAACCGAGTATCTGCAATCTTCAGCAATGAAAGTTGTGTGTACTGTTTGTAGATGGTGAGGGCATTTGTGTGGTTTTGTACAAAGTTACGGATATGGCGTGCATCCTCAAAAAGGTTGTCAATCCATGCCACATCCGAAGCAATGGCTTTCAGTGCTAAATTCAAGGAATGGACAATGCAAGGTGTCCAAAAAACCTGTAAGAGCAATAAAAGCATGTATCAATGACTCTACAACACTAACATTGCAATGACCAAATTCAAACAATGAGGAAATTAGAAATGAAAGGTGTCCAAAATGAACAAACCTGTGGATATTTAGCTTCCACAATCATGCCAGCAGCCTTGCAAACAGGTGCATTGTCCGTGATGATTTGTACACACGACTCAACACCCACTTCTTCAATGGTTTTGATGAATAAATCACCCATAAATTGTGCATCCTTGTATTCGCCAAGAGCATCCACCGCTTTCAAGAACACCGGTCCATTTTGGGAAGATCCCATGAAATTGATGAGTGGATGGCGTGCGGGATCCGTCCATCCATCAGAAACAATACTCACACTGGATGAGGGCCATGTTGATCTAATTGGCTCAAGAATTTTATCTACCTCCTTCTTTGCTTTAACCAACAATGTGGTTCTAAGCTTCTCTGAACCAGGAGGCACATAACCATTTGGAGCTCGTTCCAAGACAGTTTTAACCGTCTCAAAATACAATGGTGACCGTGCAACATTGAATGAGATGAAGTTGAGGTAGAAGAAAAATGCAATAGTAAGGTCTACCTCTTCTCGCGCCTCTTTTTGGAAAATCCTATCCATTGGACCACCTGTAGATTGCCTCTTTCTTGTTTGATAAGTATCCCCACGCCCACGCCCATGAATGCTAGGTGGAAATGGAGGCTTGGTGCTAGAGGACTTCCTCAAGAATGGAAGAGGATCATCCTCTTTTTTCTTGCTTGCTGCTGCCACCTTCCCTAAGCCAACATGATCCTCTCTTTCCATATCCCTCCTTTGGTGAACAGTCACCGCTTTGCATGAAGAAATCCCACAAGAAGGAAGGGCCAACAAATGGCCCTTGACCCGGAAATATGTGCTCATGAACTCATGCTTGCAAAAATTGCGTCTCCAAGACACATTGCCTCCCCCACCAAGCTTTGCCCCGGGTCCATCTTTCCTTGTCACATACTTCCACAAAGGGTATTTTTTTTCTTGGGCTTGTTGTCTTGCTAAAACAGGGTTAAGTGGAACCATAGAATGAGCTCCACTAGCAGCCGATGGAGCACTTGACGGAGGAGGAGAACCGCTTGTGCTTGGTGGAATAGGAGGGGAGGCCCTAGATGGTGCATTTCTCCCTCTCCTTTGCCCCCTACCTCCTGCCCTAGCTGATTGAGACATTCCTTTTCTTTTGTGATGGTTGAGCTTGCAATCCTCTCCACAAATCCACCGGAATGCACTTGGAATCGCTTGGAAACAATGGATAGCCTTCAAATCTCCTTCACCTGCACATACAACTCACTCTCAACCAAATGCTTCCTTGCAAATGACAAAAAGAAAGGCAAAATTTTGTTTTTAAGTGAACCCGGACGCCTTTTTCCGCCAAAAACGTGTCTTGTTTTTCGGGTACGTGTCCGACAGTCAGGACACGTTGTAAAGTCGTCTCCGATTCGTTTTTAAGGCGTGTCCCGATTTAGGATTCGATGTAAGGTCGAATCGGACACGAATTCATATCGAATCGTGTCCGATTCGACCGATTCGGGACACGGCGAGGGTTTCATACGAATCCGGTTTCTGAGGTCAACACCCTACAATTTTGATGAAACTTCTTAATCCAAGCATTAAAATAAGGTAGAAAGAGATTCCCATGCTTAATAAGTGATTTTGCTTGACTGAAGGATACATTTTTATTAAGGTCATGATAGAGGAGTTCAATCAACTTTAACAATCAGGCATCAACACCACCAACATCAAGGTACATAGAGAGTTTGATGTGCTTGATTAAATTCCAATCCCTTACCCTCATACATGATAGAAACCAGTGGAAACGTTGCAATCTCGAAATCCTGAAAACCATCAAGTCTGTTGAATTCTAAATGGGATCTAAAATTCTATTTCTTGCATATGAAGTCTGATGAGGTTGGAACCACTCATTTTCTATCCTTTTAAATTTTTAACATTACCATTAATTGTTTCAGGATGTCACTTTTACTTTAAGAATTCAACATTACCATTTAATATTGCTGACTACAATGTCACTTGTACAAATCTGGTCAATTTAAAAATAAAAAAACTGAGTTTTTATAACTTTTAAAAAGCCTCCTTGGCGATTTTTTTAGGTCATGACACGATTTTTTAGGAAAAATCACGATTTTTTCTAAAAAAATGCGCTGTCATGATGTTTGAAAAAAATCGCAATTTTTTCGAGCCGGTTTTTCAGGCTCTAGAAAAAATCACGATTTTTTTAAACATCACCGATTTTTCGCCGATGTTATCTACACTGATCCACATAGAGATATGTAGATATGTTCTATATAGTATTATAGATATGCATAGAGATATGTTCTATATCATGAAAATTATTTGCTACATGTTTGTACTAGAGTGTACATTACAATTGACAAATACATACATACCTCTTATCTTGTTGAGAGATTTCTTATTTGACTATGAAAAGCTTGATTGAGGTCAACAAAGCAATGTTATTGAAGGCCCTTTTTTCTTAATTACCTAGAGTAAGATGACAGTCCTTTTACCTAGTCTGCAAAAGAATATGGCCTTGAAGAAACACAATTGAAAATTGCAAACGTTAGGCTCAGTGAAGTGGCCATTTGGTGAGGAAATGCAAGAGATTATGCAAAGTCAACTTCTGTTTAAGTGAAGCAGACATTGAAATTTAGTTCACTGATGTTAACATAGATATCGGAGTGCTATTTTATGTCTGAAAGGTGTGTGCATTGCATTTTAGTTTAACTTTTAGCGTAGGTTTCGCATATTTACATAAAATGTAATTTCTCTTTTGCAGTTTGCTCGCTCTGTATATTTTGAATTATATTTGTTGATACTAATAGCCACATCTTTGGGTTTGACTATATAGGTGTTCGATGCAATTATATGTGACCCACCATATGGTGTTCGTGCGGGGGGGCGAAAATCAGGTGGAAGAAAACTGTTGAAGGGAGCTGTAGGTCCTTATGTCATACCAGATGATAAAAGGATAGACCACATTCCATCAACAGCTCCATACAGTCTGGTTGAATGTGTGCATGATTTGCTTGATGTTGCTGCTCGCTTGCTGGTTATGGGTGGAAGGCTTGTTTTCTTTTATCCTGTGGCAGTAGGTGAGGACTCAGCAGATATTTTTCCAGATCATGGTTGTTTTACGTTGGTGTCGCACAGTGAGCAAATTCTTAGTACTAGATACAGTCGTTGCTTATTGACAATGGAGAAAACAGCTAAGTACACTGCAGAAATTGCTGCACAAGCAAGGCAGAAGCACTTGGAATTCAAAGAAAACCATGCTAAATTGTTAGAAGACACAAGAGAGAATGGGAGCCTTCATTCAAAAGTTTTCAGCACCACAGAAGATTTAGAACTTTCTTTAGGATTATCAGGAATGAACATTAAACGTGATAAGGATTCAAAACCCAAGTATAGAAGCAAATGTGTTTGACAGGACACTAACTTGGATTGTCTCTCTGTGTGCATGCATTTATGCTTTATCCTTCCAATATATCAGTAGGGTACTGGAATGCTTAGCATCTTATCAGAAGCACATGACAATAATCTGAAATTGGTAAACTCACACTACCTGCAAATACAGTGAAAGAAACACTTCCCGACACAGCATTGCTAGTGCAGCAATCCCAATATGTAAAAATGTTCGTCGGAACCTTTCTTCTCAATCAACAGGGGGAAAAGCCAAATCTGAATACTTGTTCTAGAACAAATAGCCAACATGAATCAGATGAAAAATTACAATGAGCGGAAAATAGTTTATGGGATGATATAGAACCAATAAAATTTTGACTACAAATTTTTTAAATGGTTATTGGCCTTGTCTGGTTGATCTAAAGGTGCCAAGAGAGATATTATATCAATTCTTATGTATTATCCCTGCAGCGGGCAGGATATATTACATCCAGTCGCTCATTGACTTTGCATTAGTTGCAGTTGACCAAAGTGCATTTGTAACTTTTAACCAAAGTTTCAAGAAAATATTATAGTTTGAGATATTTAAAATTGTTTTTTCTAAAATATGATTGAATGAGCATATTGATCTCATATTTTAGGGACAGAGGCACATGTATTGGGAATATAACTCTTCATTTAATCCCCTGCATCTAACCATCTGTTCGCATTGTCATTTACGATTCGTTTGAAAGCACATTATAAAACTTTACTCCTCTGTTCGCATTGTCATTTACGATTCCTTTGAAAGCACATTAGAAAACTTTAAACCATCTGGTGGCTGCCGCAATACTTGTGCTGCCAGATATTTATTGAAGCAATATTGATCTCATATTCTAGGGACAGAGGCACATGTATTGGGAATATAACTCTTCATTTAATCCCCTGCATCTAACCATCTGTTCGCATTGTCATTTACGATTCCTTTGAAAGCACATTAGAAAACTTTACTCCTCCGTTCGCATTGTCATTTACGATTCCTTTGAAAGCACATTAGAAAACTTTAAACCTTCTGGTGGCTGCCGCAATACTTGTGCTGCCAGATATTTATTGAAGCAATAATGAAATGTCAGTACTAAACATTTAAACTATATACTATATGAACAGGAATTATATGACCTGTGGTAGCATTGAATGCATTGATATCGAACTATATATTATACTGCGCATGAAATTATACGAGTTTTGCTATCACTGAATGCAGTGATATCAACTATGGACTTCTCTAACAAACGGTGCAAACGCTAACCGACATTGGCAGCTAGGGCAGTGACTGTGGATCGAATTTTGTATATGTAAATGCTGTTTTCATATTCAGTTTTCAATGGAAAAAGTTTGTGGAAGCGTGAAAACCTGGTTTTGCAGGGCTTTCCTTTTTTCTTCACAGTTCTGCTCCTAATTGGAGCCAGGCCGCAGACTGTTAGACAAGCTAGTTTGCAGAAAAGACTCAACTGCCGAGCAAGTATCCCTAAAATTTGTCTCCATCATAATTATCCTTCGTACAACTTTCACGGAAGCTTGAGCTCTTGATTTCATTGCTAGTTGAATTGACGAAAGAGATTGTACATATCCAGGCCATTTTACTATCATTGACACTGGACAGTACCTGTTACAATACGTGCTTGCACATATATGAACCTCTCCATTGCTAGATAAGCTGTATATTCATTCACTGTAAGCTGTTTGATATATCTTTAAAGTGCCATTCGATTGAAGGCAATTTGTTCCTTACCATTCATTCATTTATGTGTTCTGAGTAGTCTATGCATATATTCCATATTCCATTCTGATAGCAAAAATGCCAAGCTCAGCTTTCTATTTCTAATGTAAGTTGCAATACTAGAATTACTTTATAAGCGGGTTAATTAGATACTCCCAACAACAGAAAATTTTGTTCATATCTATTAAACGCGGATCAAGGTGTAGATAGACTATCAAAGTATTGTTGCATTTGGTCTTTTCTTCTTCTCATTGCTACTAGACGGCCATACCTCCTCTAAAACAGGTCCAAATTTCTCTCCTAGATTTGTGGTTTTACTATATTATTGATTGCTGCTTTGGATATGCTTATATTTTTTCTCTTCTGTATGTATATGCCTGTGAATTTTAATACAATGGAACTGGTTTTTAGTCTATGGATTTCATATTTTATGCCTATTTCTTGTAGTTTCTTTTCCACCGAATGAATGAATATCTGGGCACTACCAAAGAAAACGAGATCCCTTTTTTCTACTTCTTCAAGAGTTCCCATAAACCAACTAGTTTGATGCACATAAGCTTCAATTGCCTGCCTGCTTAGAAACATACAACTCCTTCCTGCTTTGCACTTTCATATCGATTGCATGCATAAAAAAACGCCTGCGCCTTCACGTGCTCTGACCAAGCACCAAGATATAGCCTGCAGTGGCATCGCAAACTTTCATGATCGAATACAAAGTTATTACTTAAAACCGATACAAAATGTCACCTTGGTCGATCTAGTTGTGTAAGTTTTTACTATTTAGTGAATCATGTGTTTTCCTTCAGCATATGATGTATAAATATAATTCAATGGAGTCCTATGACAATATTGTGAGTTATTTGTCTTCTACAACATAAATTTAAAATTTCCATCAACTGCCATGACAAGCATGATTTGCTTTGGAGTCTCCTGGCAGTATCAACTGCGAGCGTGGAAAATATATTACGATTCCTGGTTGGCTGGATTTTTAGGAACCATGTTTTGGAGCGCTTAAGGTGGACGACTGAAGCAACAAATTGTAGGTTTTCTTTGGCCGATATTGAATTAAATACTTTCACCCTTTTGGCAGTGAGGTTTGCTCTTCGTTTTTCCAAAAGGATTTGGATTATAAATTTAACGATGAACAACTACGAGACAGTAAGTTCATCAATAGGCAGCGATGTACCCATACGGATATAATGTTTACCCGCTACCGGAGGGAATCGGCTTTGGGTTGTTAGTGCACCCATACTGTAAGGCAAGAAGTAATCCACAACACGTGGAGTCCTTCCATTTCATGTGTATTCCAGAAAAAAAACGAAGAACAAGAACTCTGCATAATAGTAGCAAAAAGGAACAAATTGGCACAGATTAATGATTATTGAGAAGGAAAAAGAATGGGCACAACTTACCTCTAATTTGCTCTGTCAATTATCCTTTCTCCTTTACTACCAAGTTGTATGACGAGAAAATTATACAAGTATTTCTTAATTAGTATGCAGCATGTATTAATTTCATTCATTTTTTTCCTTTACGAATTTGATACACTGCATTCATAATTAAAAATGGTGGAGAATGATTTAGACTGTTATTGATGGTTAAAATGATTCGATATGGGAAATTAGGATAGTAAAAATTTAGAACTGCAGTAGCCATATTTCCAAATTTGCACAGCACGTACCAGTGCGTTGTAATCGCAACATGGTTGTCATTTTATGGAATACTAAATTCAAAAAATTTATCTACTGAAATTTTGCTCACGGATAGTTAAATTCTATAAAATAGACATGGAAAACTGAAATTTTGCTCACGGATAGTTAAATTCTATAAAATAGACATGGAAAACTGAAATTTTGCTCACGGATAGTTAAATTCTATAAAATAGACATGGAAAACGTTTCAAATATTAAAAGGAAAACATCACTGCGAAAATCTTAAAATCTTAGGGCACTTCTCTACTTTAGTGAAGGGTACCTAGTGCAAATCAGCTAGTGTTAAATATGTCATCAATTTATAGGGTACCTAGTGCAAATCAGCTAGTGTTAAATATGTCATCAATTTATCAGGGACATCATTCGAGGCATGCAACATAGGCATAGGCAGCCAGCTCCAGGAATTGACCTTGAGACCTAGTTTTAAAGTTCAAAGCACTAAGCAATTCAAACTAATTCACTTTATCAAATAAATGTTCTTTATAAAATTATAAATATTTTTTTTCTAATTAATTAGTATGAATAGACGTAATTTATAAAAGGGAGCGAAAACCCTAGCATATTGAGAGTCGTTTTTTGCTGTAGCTTGGGCAGCCAGGGCTTGGCCCAGCCGCCCCTCCCTCCCTGTACATAGCTGCTGGTTTTTTTTTTTTGCAGGTTTCCTGAAGGATGGCGATCGGTGGAGGCATCGCGGATTCTGGCTTCTGAGCCTCTCGGTAGGTGCTATTGGAGGTCTGATCCAACTACTTCGCGGGCATGCTGCAAAGATTGCTGTCACAGGCGGATTGCTGAGCTGATGCGTAGTGTTCCTGGTGGTCGGTGTCGGTGGAGGCGTCTGGGGCGCTTGGTTACAGGGAAGCACATTTGCTACGGCGGTGCTCTTTTTAAACGAGGGTTCCTGGAGGGCTGCTCTTTTTCGCTGGTTTAGGAGGCCGCTGAGTCTACTGCGGTGTCCACAGCTGTGGATCTCCTGCACCTCCGTTGAGGGTCGGCTCTGAAGGAGCTACATGTTCGTGGAGGGCGCAGTGCTAAGTGTTGTGGTTGGTCTCAGGCGGCGGTCACCGTGGGTTTCCGTTTTCTTGGAGGTCGGCGGTTGTCGTTCTTGAAGAGCTGTGTACCCATCTCCGGATCTTGAGGCTGTACCCATCTTCGGATCTTGAGGATTGCGGTCGGCTTGGAAGAGTTGTTTTCTGGTTTGTGGATTTCGTGGATAGGATCGGTTTCCTGCTCATTGTTTACAGGGTTTGCTGCCTTTTCTGGGTGCTGCTCACATTATTGTCGCTGCCTTCCTGCTCGCTGTAGGGAGCTCTATCATATCCCTCTTTATTGAGGCTGGACTGCCTTTGCTGCTGGGAGGTAGGCGGTTGCGTACGGGAGTGGTGCCTGAGGAGTGGAGGCAGATCCTGGGAGCTGTGGATCTCTTATGTGGATCTGGTTTTTGGTGGGTTTGAAAGACTGTTTTATTCACTGGTTTTTTATCTTTTTTTGGGCGTGTGAGGGTTTGTTCCCGAGCCATGGGAATGTAAATATGTGACAATGTAGGGATCTATGTGATCCTATTACATGTGCAGAATGTAATTTTCTTCATCTTTTTGAAATAAAATTACAGACTTTTTCCAAGGAAAAAAAAAAAAGACGTAATTTATAAACACTAAAATGTAATGCATAATAATTCATATATTAAAAAATAACCAATAGAATAAAAATAAATAGAATAAATAGTTGAAATCCATATAAGATATAAAATATATAACTGATAATGAACAAGCAAGTTATTATGATAACATGTGATGTGTATAAATATGCATTGAATGTTCACCTACATAAATAGATATGTGCTCTTTGAATATTATTATTGTTATTATAAGTTTTTAATGTTTGTTATAGTTAATTGGGTGTTACTTGAGTGCTTGAGATGAAAAGTTGTTTCCTTCCCTACCAGTTTCAAATCCCACATTTGAAACCGATTGTTGTTGAGATGTTGACATGCCCTTAAGCCATGAAGAATCTGATTTACCCTAGCTACCATCCTTGAAATGAAGGGAAGTGCACAATAGGTTGCCTCAAGAAATGTATTGTAGGGAAAAAATGTATTTTAAGTTTGTAACATAGTTACCAACTTGACATGAACTCCTCTTTGGAGTTCTCATTTTTTAAGTGGTCGCATTTAGTAGTTGTTGTTTTTACCCCTGAATCAAAAAGTGGTCCTATCAGTAGTATGTCATTTTTTAAAATTAAAATTACAGCTTTTTTCCACCATGGTCTTAATTCCTCATAAAGTTGCAAACATAAACCTTAAAATCGACTCTCGAATCAAAAAGTGGTGCTCCCAGTATCAACCCCTTATTTCGATATTAAAATTATTGCTTGATTGAAATTGTGGCCTTGACAATCGGTATTGTTTCAAATAAAAGCCTTGAAATCAACTCTTGAATTGAAAGGAGGTGCTACTAGTAACATCCCCTTTCTTTCAAGTCAACAGTTTAGAGCTTGTTCAAAATTTTAAAATAACAAAATGTAAAACCATTTTTGGAGGGAGCAATTCCTAGAATCGGCATGCCCTCAAATTCTTTATAAAAAAAAATAACAATTATTTAAAAAAATAGAAATTATTAAAATAATAATAGAAATTAAATAAAAATGCATTTTAAAATAAATACTAAAGAAAAGAAAAAAATACCCAAACTATGAAAATTTGGTAAGGAGGGAAGGTGATTCTATCGCCCCAAACTTCCTACCTCACTGCCATATTGGAATGTTGGGAGGTACCTTTCCCCCACACCCTCTTCTCTAGCCTCACCTCCCATCCCCTACCCCTCCTACAACACCCTACAAGCAATTACCTATAACGGTGAGTAAAGAAAAAGCATTGCTACAGGTCACCTCTTGTAATGACACTTGTAGGGGGGCATTGGAGGGGAGGGAGCAGTGGGGGTGGTGTAAGAATCGCTTCCCTACAAATTTTCATTATTTTCATTCTGTATTTTCTTTTTCTTTTTCTTTTTTTAATTGTCATTTTTTAATAAATAAAAATTTCAATTGTGTTTTATTTTAAAGGTTTTGGGGAAGGTTGATTCCGATAATCATCCCTCTAAATACGCTTTGTTTTTTTTTTGTTTTTTTTAACAAGTTCAAAAATGTTAACTCTAAAGAAATGGGTGTTGCCAGTAGCACCTCCTTTTGGTTTGGGGTCAATTTCAAAGTTTTATCTAAAACGGTATCGATTATCAAGGCCACGATTTCAAACAAGTTGTAATTTTAACCTAAAAAAAAAGGGGTGACACTGGTTATACCCCTTTTCAATTCGATGATCAATTTTAGGGTTTTTGTTTGCAACTTTATGAGAAATTAAATCCATGGTGTAAAAAGGTTGTATTTTTAACCTAAAGGGACATATAAGTTATCTTTGTTGGGTGGCAATATACAATAATAAAAGATACTATTGTTTTTTTTAAATAAGAAATACAAAATCAATGAATTTCACCAAATAATTAAGACATTAAAAATACATTTCGCTACAAGCCTTTCACCTGCACTTACTAGGAATATTGTGTACCAAAAAGCCAAAGAACTTGTCTATATCTAACCAATGGGTTGTTCTCAATAAAAAAAAGCACCTCTCCCTTAAGTTGGGGCAAAGATATAATAATAATAATAATAGAGTCGTAAGATCTCTTGGCAAACTCTTAGAACCCAACCTTGCCAACCTTGATTAAAGACCCTAGAGTGAAATCTTAACAAATATGGGTAGCAAAGGTAATGGATATGGAAAGAGTTACTTGTTATTACAATTACTACTTCACTTGCCAATTCCTTCCCTAAAATATGCTTAGTGTAGAAACTCTTTGAATGAAATGGAGATGAAATCTTATTAAATATGGGTAGTATAAGTTATGAAAAATGGAGAGAGGATTCATTGTTAGCATAATTACAATTTCACTTGTCAATTCCTTCCATACATATGGATTAGTGTTTAAACTCTTTGAATGAAATGGAAGAAAACTTTATACTTCATACTCGTATGTAGCTTAGGCCTTTATGTTAGCTCTAAAATAGAGTACCATTTACAAGGTAAGCAAGCATAATGTGGTTACTCATGACCATAAGCTCAAAGGGCTCTCTAGGTTGCCAATAGGATTTTGGAAACATGGATGAATTATCCAATTTGCTTTCCATGCATTTCCCTTTATTTTCGTCATGGGTGTTTTCTTCTTTTCCTATCTTTGGCATCTCACCACATATTCACTGAAGTAGGTTTATAGGGAAAATAATGTAATTGAAATTTTTATTTTACCATTTATGGATAACGGATTAGTGGAAAGCAATCATGCTCAAGATAAGCAAATTCATTCAATCTTCAATATGCCAACTTTCTCAAAATATAGGTGATGTATAACGCAAGTACTTTGAGTAACTACACAGTGGAGATATACAAATTAAGTAGACAAACCTTGAGGAGAGAAGAAGGATATCAAAGAGAAACAAAAAGGTGTTTTTGGTTGATTATTTTTATCCATGAAATTACTTTTATTTTACTTTTGAACCTTTATTTTACTTTTGATGTTTGATAAACATGGTCTATTATATTTTTGATTATTTGATGTTTTGATACACACAGTCTATTAGAGCTTAAGACCATATGTTTATGTTTAATAGTTTTTATAAGAAAATGATATTTTTAATTGAGTTTATGCTATGAACATAAAATAAGATAATAATTAAATAATTAATAATTAGGTTAACTAAAGTTAGGTTCTGAAATGAGGCATCTCCTCAACATCAAATGCCCGAGCCATATTTAAGGCAGGGCCATCATTGTAACATATCATCTTTTATCCTATCAATCAATATATTATTTTTATCTATTATTCAATATGAGAGTCGGATTTGACTATTAACTTAGTGAATGGATACGTTCACTGCATTTGGTATCAATGTCTTTCGTCCCTCCCTGATTTCGGCTACTGGCCACTTCACCAGAGTTTCTTTGGATCACGATTTTTAATCCACAAGAGGCCGTTGGCCACAACCACCATTCTCTTCACTCCATTTCTCTATGCTCCCTCCATGCATTTATTTCGTTCACACTCATCCCATGCCCTCACACTTCCCTCGTCATTCTCCCAGCCTCACCATCGGTCGCTGCTCCCACTACACCATCTTCCTGCGCCTGCACCACCCTTCTACCTGCCCTCTCCCGCCACCCTTCTACCTCGCGCCTTCATACTCTACCCCTCACTGCGCCCAGCACCTACGAACTCCACCTGCACGCTTCCACGCTGCTTCCCGTGACTGCCTCGCCTCCCCACCGGCTCCCTCCCCTTCGCTCTTCCCTTCCACCTCCCGCCTCTTCCACATTCCTCTCGCTCCCTCCCGCGCCTTCATTCCACGTCCCTCTCCTCCACACTCCTGCAACCTTCTCTACGCCACTCCCATCGCCATTCCCTCCTGCTTGCCCTTCGCTTGCTCCATCCCGTCCACCATCCTGCTTATCGCTGCCACCACATCCCTCCACTTCTAACTCCCAACGTCCGTGCCTACTACCTCCTCCAGACTCTGCCATCATCCTGTCCTTCAAGCCTTCTGCTCCCGCGCCCTTCCTTATCCACCTCTGCAGAACTCTCAAATACAATCCTCCTCCCATATCGTCCATCATCCAATCGACCTGTCCTCCACCACCTTCCCCTTGACCACCTTTCACGCCTCCACCCTCAACCACCTTCCATCCATCAACTCTGCCACCACGACCTCTCCTCCCTTCCACCATCGCCCTCTCCCAACCTTATTCAAACAAAAAAAAATTAAATTATAATAATATTATTATTTAAAATAATAATAATTATTATAAGTATATAAAATAAAACCCATATTTCTCCATTTTTACTATTTATCCAAAACATATAAATTATTATAATTATTAGTATATAATAATTATTAATAATCATATTAAAGTTATTATTATAACTTAATAATAATAATTACTCTATTTAATAATTGTAAGATTTATTGCAATTATTAATTAAAATAAATAAATAAAAAATCGAAGAAGACCAAAAAATCAGAGAAGAAGAATCGAATTATCGCCAAAAGTCGAGACTATCTATCATTGGAGAAGTCAAGTCAAGGAAGACAAATCGAAGAAGACAGAATCAAGAAAAAGACAAAATCAAAGAAGACAAATCGAAGAAAAAGATGAGTGAAGATCTAACAAAGACTATCCATCATTGGATAAGTCAAGTCAAAGAAAGACGACCAAGTTTAAGAAAGACTCATCAAAGAAATCAAAGAAGATCATTCCACCATCGAAGAAGACAGAAACCATGGAAGACGATTTGCGAGAAAAATTAGAAGCCACGTTAAAACGTTATCGAAAAGACAATGAAGAATTGCGCGACATAAATAACAGTTTAGAAATAAGAATTGAATTACAAGAAAGGTACAATGAAATAAAAATCTCTGACCTGGAAAGGCGTATAGAAAAATTGTATGCGCAAATTGATGAATTAAAAGCCGAAAATAAATTCAATCAGAGGTTAGGAAATCAAGATATAAAGAAGGAAATAAATAATTATGAAGCAGAAATAATACGCTTGAACAAAATCATTAGCGACAAAGATGAAGAACTAATGCAGTTACGACATCAATTAGAAAGTCAAGAATCAGAGGTCAGCCAGTGTCGACAACAAATAAAAGTTCTTCAACAACAAAATGACGACTCTAAAAACACACATAAGTCAGAGATCGCGAAGAGTAATAAAGCATTATCCAACAATGCTGAAGAAATTTTTAGACTAAGAAGTCATAACAAGATACTAGTCACAAAAATTAAGAAGTTGAAAAATAGCCGGAAGATAGAACAATCTATGGACGACGTTGAAGGGAAACTTCTAGACAAGCAGGAAGAAAATAGTTGTATCAGAAGTCATAATGAAGATCTTAAGGAACAACTTAAGACATCTGAAGATGATAGAAAATCGCAAGTCGAATTGATTAAGAAGTTTCAAAATGATAACAGGTAGTTAGAAAACAAGTTGGAAAAGATACAGAACAAAAACTTAAATCCTCAAGAGACGAAAATACAACTTCCAACTCAGATCAATGCTCTAAAGGTGACATTCGTAAACGAAAATGATATCGTGAAAGTTCCCTATCGACACCCCAACCCTAAAAACTGATATTTGAAAAAGTGGAAAATGTCGAAAGATAATGGTACTAATGTGATCAAATCTCCTGAAGACACATCAGTAGGGAATCCCATCAGTCCACAACAAATCAATTTGGGATGGATTGATCCGTCGACATATCAGAAGTTATGTTCGACTCTTAGCAATTCGTATCGACATGTTTTGTCATCTACGACACCACATAAAATGATGCAGAAACATTATAAGGCTTTGAGGACAAAGCCTTTCTAAGAGAGTGGCAATGCTATGAACATAAAATAAGATAATAATTAAATAATTAATAATTAGGTTAACTAAAGTTAGGTTATGAAATGAGGCGTCTCCTCAACATCAAATTCCCGAGCCATATTTAAGGCAGGGCCATCATTGCAACATATCATCTTTTATCCTATCAATCAATATAGTATTCTTATCTATTATTCAATATGAGAGTCGGATTCGACTATTAACTTAGTGAATGGATACGTTCACTGCAGTTTATTTGAAAACTAAATAGTCTTTTAATATATTTATATAATTGTTTAAATAGACACATATTTTTACTTATTCATTGGATTATATTTTAATGGTAGGTAGATGGTTTTTACTATGAAGTAATGGATTAAATAATTTAGAAATCTTGAGTGCTATTCTCCTTTGTTTTTATAACATATATATCAACTTTGCACCGAAACTTATTTTACTAAAAAAAATAAGTCATAATAAAAATAGTGTGTGGTAGATATCTTAGACTAATAGGTGATAATGGATAGAAGCTTCACTCCAAAATACATTTTATTCAAAAGTAAAGCTAATTTTACATGAACCATTGATATATGATCCAAGTATTTCATATAAAGTAATTAATTATTATTGGTATGGTGATCATATTTGCGTCGTAAGGTGCTTATTATATCATAAAGGACTTCTCAAGATCTGTTTATCTTGCCCATAAAACGATGCCATCTATCCACCAATACCGTCACCATCCATTTTGTCGTCCATCCCTTTGTTGTTTGGCATCCATCCATTCGTAGACTTATCCTTGAACTGTAGTTTTATAATTGGCTACAAATGTGCACCATAATAAATCGGAAAATCACTTAGTTCGCTAATAAATCTAATAACACTAAATATTACTATGATTTACTATGTAGATTCAATTAGATTGCTATCTTCGTAGTTCATTTCAAACCACACTAAGTCCACCATTTGCATAGTTGAAGACAATCCTTGCACGAATGTTGCAACCTTCAAAACTAAAATTATTAATCATTGAAGAATTGAGATCATGTTGTTTGAGGAGTTGCAAGTTACTTTGGGAAGATTTAACAAGGGGTTCACATCTTCTTGACTATTTTTCTCAACAAGAGTTGCAGCATGCAATTAAGAAATTTAACAAACCCCATTATGTATTTTCATGCGTCAAGTGAAAGTAAATGTAATTAAGTTTCAAGAACATACCCAATTCTCGCTAATACTTCTAAGGATGGAGATGTTAATATTCAATTTGTTGTTGCTACATTTCTCAATGGAGGTAGTTGCCCCACCAAATGAGCCACAATGTCATTGATGTGGCAACGTTCTTGGGGTTTGCATATGCAAATGAAACCCTTTCACTTTGTTGAAAATACATCATGCTTGCCTATTGCCATTCCCATAGAGTGTTGTGTCCAATATTGTTGTGGTTGTGTTTGGAACTTAGTAGTTTAAATAGTTTGATGGATTGTTAGAGGTTTCATTAGAATGAAAAGAGAAGCATGTGTCATTCTGTTGGAGAGATAGATTTTTAAAACTCATTATTGAAAACGAAGGGTAGAAATTTTCTTGTATGACACCTCTATTGGCAATTTGAATGAATATTGTTTATGTTCCAAATAAAAAAATATGATTTTAATTAAACTTAAAAATGAATTTCTCATTGTTTTTGTATAATCATTATTCTTTGTCGTAGAAATAGAATTGTTTTGCGAAAGCAAGAAAAATGTATCCTACACTTTCTTCAATACCATATATTTTCTTGAAATTGTTGGTTTGCTCTCAACATTGTATGGAATTGAATGTTTACCAAATATTTATTCTTGTATCTTTACTTGTTCCTTTATATAAGATAGTTCTTATAGTATTGTGAGTAGGAAATGTTACATAAGATTTAGAAGTGGTTGGACCACTTGGTTAAACTATCGAAGGATAGTGTAGGGGTACACCTTTGAACCCAAGTTAGAAGATCAAAATATTTGTGCACTATTCCCAATGCAATAAAGAAAATAAATATTCCAAAGATAAGAGCATATTAGAATGAGCTTCATAATGAAACAATGAGTTAGACAATGCTAAAAACACCTAGAAAAAAATGTGTAAGCTTTGTAAAACAAATAGTGTAAAAGGTGGAAAACACTCTCTTGGAATCTAATGTATAAATGTATTAAATTTAGTTTTCAAAAATTGTAACAATGAGTTAGACAATGCTAAAAACACCTTAAAAAAAATGTGTAAGCTTTATAAAACAAATAGTGTAAAAGGTGGAAAACATTCTCTTGGAATCTAATGTATAAATATATTAAATTTAATTTTCAAAAATTGCAATATAACTAGACTTCATAACTTGTTGAAAATCAAAATAAAAGGAAATTCAAAATCAAAATTTTCATTTCCAAGTAATTCAATCATAAAAATAAATCAAAGTAATTAAATTAAGTTAATAAATTTAATAAACCAAAATTAGTTTTAATAAGTTGCAATTGTCCTCCTCTTCATCTTTTGTTGATATTTGTTTCCTCAAATATTGGTTTTTCTATGTTGAACCCAGTGGTAGTGAAGGATACCCCATGAATCAAAGTTGAACCCAGTAGATGGTATCATCATCATTTAGTTGAACTCAGTGGTAGTGAAGGATACCCCATGAATCAAAGTTGAACCCAGTAGATGGTATCATCATCATTTATCAAGTTTCTATGTTGAAGAGAGGGAGCTATATCAATTTACCATACACATCAATCGCTAGTATAGCATCGTTGAAATACCCTCCCTTGCAATGGGGTGTTTTAAGGTTTATTTAGTGTTCAGCGCTCATGGTGGCCGTGAAGGAGGAAGCAACTCTCAAAGCACTCCGTCCACTGATTTCGATCACGGTATTGTCATTTTTCAGTCCATTGTTGATCCGAAATGGATCCATGGAGCGAATTAAGGTCCAAAATGAATCCTGAGCAAGTTCAACTCCAGAGAGAAAGACAGAAATTTGTACAAGATAAAGAGAAATCGAATCCCTCTCGTGGAATTGGCTCCCAGGGAATCGCCGGAGGCAGAATGGAAGTTGTGGCTGGCGGAAAATCGTTTACCATCCAAACGTTTTGATTCCCTAGCGTTCTTGGACAGGCTACAACGTCCTTCAGTTAGAGGGATAGTCCTGTTCCAGTAGCATTTTCAAAAAAGCGAAGAAGAGAGAACTCACTAGAGTTTGAGTTCGGTACTCTGGAGAAGTGAATCGAGCTGCTGCAAACCTTTCCGGAATAAAGATCCCAGCAACAGACCAAAACTAATATCTTGCTAGTCGGAGTCTATAGAAAGGGAGCCATATTTCAGGCAATGCCTGTTTAAACGACGAAGCGAAAGAGGCGTTGTAAGCTAGTGTTGGACTCTTCGCCACAGTCCCGTAAGCTCTAGAAGAGTACCCCTTGCACGCTGAAGTGAGTTTCTGCATTTAATAATGAAGAGCAGAGCCTGGAATGAGAAGAAGAAGAGAAGAATCACATAGGCACTGTTGTAACGATCAGTAGTCCGGGCACAGTAGTCCTTCTACTTAAAGAGAATGAATTCGATCTTCCGAGCAGAGAGCAGATTCATTTCTTTGAGTTGTTCGTCAACAGAGCAGAACCCATTATTGAGAACCAACGGGCGTTGTTGAAGAGAGAAAACAGAGATTCCGGAAAAAATTGTTCTTCTGTGCTCCGAGAGAATCGCAGCTATTGTAACCATTTCGTATCTCGGGAACGAAGGAATGAAATATCTTCTTCTTGCTTGAGTTTTCAAGGGTCATCTTGATTGTTGCTGGTATTTTGCAGTAGTTTAGTTGGGTAAAATTGTTGGACTGTTGAACAACCTCATCTAATAATACACCATTGATAATCTGAATTTATGGTAAACAAAAGAGGAATTTAGTCATGAAACAACTTGGTTAGAAGCCAGAGAATAAAAGTAAATGAGGTGATATTCATTGTGATGATCAGAATTGGGATACCCAATGTAGTGTACTGATCACTGGTTTATGCACCCTTTAAAAAAGAGTCACATCTCCCCCAATCAGAGCATTATTGATTCGTTAAAAAGCGTGATCAAATTTTAATGTCGTCATTCCTCCATCAACTCCATGCGCAAAAGCACTAATCTCACTGAAAGAGCCTTAATAGGCCAATTCATCGATCTCTAACCCTCTTCCGGATCAATGGAGCCCTCGGTTCAAAAAAATTGGCTCCCTTTGATCAAAGGAAGAATGCAAACCTTCTATGGGGCTTTTATGCCTTCTAAAGACCTTGATTTTTAGAAAAATTTACCTAGTGGTTCTTGGACTTCAATTTGGATGAAGATGCCTCTAAGGTAGTCTTAGTTTGGGTTTGGCTTTCCCTCCTCTTTTTTGGGATGATCAAACTTTGTAGTGGATTGGAAACACTCTTGTAAGATATACTGATAGATCTAAACTAAAAGCAAATTAATACTTTTGGGCTACGGAATGTAGTTTACCTAGTGGTTCTTGGACTTCAATTTGGATGAAGATGCCTCTAAGGTAGTCCTAGTTTGGGTTTGGCTTTCCCTCCTCCTTTTTGGGATGATCAAACTTTGCAGTGGATTGGAAATACTCTTGTAAGATATAATGATAGATTTAAACTAAAAACAAATCAATACTTTTGGTTCTGATTTGCATAGAGGTAGGTTTGGCCAAGGGATTGCCAGAAGTAGTGTCGTTAAATATGGATAGTTGGACACACGTTAGGGACTTGATTACAAACAACTTCCTTTCAAACGCAATCATTGCCACAAATATGGGCAATTTGCAAAGGATTGCAAGAAGAGTCCAATGCATTAAATAAAAAAACAATGTTCACCGTAGAAAATTGACTCCCTCCACCAAATAAGTTGGGGGGATCCAAACTCTACGACAATCATAAGGACTCCTCCCCCTCTCTCTCAAAATTGTTTTGGTGTTGCATAGGCCATAGAGGACTCAAAGTAGGTGGAAGCTCAAGAAGCTAACCCAACTCCTAAACTTAAAGGAGTCATCTCGCCAGTAATACCTTGCCTCCCCCCTCTTCCCTTCCCATTGAATCATTGCCATGTTTGAAAATGCTAACCAAGGTGAGGCTTCGAAGTCTCAAACTACACTCCAAAGTACCTTTGGGGAGGTAAATCAATCCAATCCAATAAAATACATTTATCTATTGGAACTGTAGAGGAGTAGGAAGTAGAACCAAGCAAAGGTATTTAAAGAACTTATTAACAAGGAGGCTAACCTCATTGTTCCTACAAGAGACAAAGATAGAAGAATCAACCTTTTTGGAGTTGCAACTTCTAGCACAACAACTAAGGAGTATGTAGCAATGCTTGTGGACCCTCAATGGGTGTGGCTACTCTTTGGGATCTGATGCATTTGCGACTTCTTCAACTTTAAAATGGGGCAAAGTGATATTCACTCAGGAAGAGATATAAAAAATGAAGAATAAGATCAATTTGCGTTAAAATCCACAAGAAACACGGTGTAAAGATGTATTTTATATCAAAAAATATAGTAGGAATGCATCAAATATGTATAAAAAAATCATTTTTACCATTTTACTCTGGAGAATTTGTAAATTGTGAAAAAAAGCACCCCAAACTTCATGTCCAAATCCCAAGAGTGTCAATGATCATATTTAAGTGTCATCTGGACCGAGTAATTATTCATCTCAATCCCTTCATTTTCATCCATTCAAATTTCAAATTTTCCCAAAAAATAACTGACGCAAGGCCTCATTAGACCATTTATTTCATGCTCGTGGGTTTCCCTTGAGCACAATCATGAGAAAACATCGTTAATCGTGATCCTCCCAAATAAAAATCGTGAGTGTTCAGCTATTATAGTTGGAGTTCGTGAGCATTCATTAATTTTTTAGTAATAAAAAATATAATTTTACCACTAACTTGCAAATTTGCTGTTGACGGTGTAGATATCATGAGTTACATTAATTGGAGAGAGTGGGAATATGGAATAGACCATCTTGTAGCTTGGCAAGGCCATGTCATTATAAATGCACTTTTTGATTGCAACCTCTTGAAGTTCTTCAAGTTCGTTATATGCAAATAAACTGTTGGTTATTACAAAGGTTGAAACACTATTGGGATCTAAATATTTATGCCTTATACATATAAGATGAGTTATTACACATTAATGTTGAGGATATTTACTTCCTCACGGGACTACGTCAACAAGGTGAGTGTATAGTCCTAAAAGGAGGTGAGAGAGGGAGATCCATTGGTACTATTCTAGAGTTTATTGATACTTATGGTGAGGTAGTTACTTAAAATGTCAGCAACCAAGTCTCTATTACTACAACCCTTATATTTTCACTTCAAGACTATGATGTTCACATTCACTCACAAGTGAGGAATTGTAGCATCATATTTAGCTACACATGTATTGTTGCACTATGGGAGACATTGCCTTAGTATTGTTGTCTTAATTGGTGTGTAGGTCTCCTTGACAACATGAAGTGTGAGACAGGTGAACAGAAAAAATAAATAAATAAAATTATGTGAGCATATTGTATTCCTTCTTTTACAAGAGACTCCCATCTATGTGCCCACATGTATATGTACTTTTGAGTGGGAGAAAGAGAGCCCGAGATGGTGAGATGGGGAAAATCGATGTATAGGCTTGGGGGATGTTAGGTTGTGAATTCCTTCAGTTGTAAATGCCTTCAGTTATGAATTCTTCAACTTATAGGTCCAGCAGCTACTGTGCTTCCAATATTACCCATATACGAGCTTTCATTTTAAGCAAGATCCAGAGTTAGCATAATCCTGTGGAGCTTAGTGTTGGCCCTCATAGGTAAAAAGAAAATTGAAATATATTCTAATGTTCTTGTCTTTTAAAATTATTAATTTTTTGAATTTCAATGAGGTATACATTTTTTTTAAATGCAATGCCAACCATTAACAATTTGTGATAATGTAGATTTAGGGCCTATATGCCCAACCATATTTTACCAAAACAAACATTGATTAAGAGAGGAGGAGGACCAACCAACAACAGACGCACAAGATGGAGGAGTACTCTAGGAGTTGCAGTCAAACTTGGAAGAACTAACCCTTAGACTTGTTATTACACTTTTAGCATATGTCCCATTGGAGTTACAACACCATGTAGTAAGGGTTCATGCACCATTGCAGTTCCTCCTACGATAAGTATTTATTGGGTTTATTAGCTATATCATGCACAACATGGAGGTCCAAAGGAGTAGTCCTCACATCATAGTGATGTTTTCTTGGCCTATAGACCCACCTCACATATTATAATAGTCATTTTTGTATTGATAATACATATTTTGGACATGATGGATGTTTTATTCTATATATGTCTATGCTTTCGACCCTATCTACGAATATAATTATGTGATTGCAATTTTTTCATTGATATGTACATGTTGCTTTGCGATTATTAATGTGACAAATTCCAACTTAAAATTTCATTGGCAAATGAATTAGTAAACTCATTAAAGCTCATAAAATCATGAACATATGTGATAAATTCAAAAATGGCGTTCCACAAGTCTCACGTATAAAAACTACAAATGGAGGTGGACCACTAAATATTGAATACCAAGAAGAATTTCTTCTACTGGCATTTGGATGCCATACTATACTTAGAAACATTATTGGTCACATAATCAATGTAAATTACGCCTAAATTTAACAATTGACTAATAGGGGAGTAGACCACCCATGCCATGGAAACATGGTTCCAAGTGAACCAACTAGCACCATATGTGATTCCTAAGAATACAAAAGGATGCTAATCATGCAACAAAATACGTCTTTAGATAAAGCACAAAGCAAGGTAAATATGCAGCAACATACATTGTTTCTTTTGCATAATACCTCTTTAGATAAAGCTTGTTGTGGAGCTCATCCAAAGGGGTCCCTTCATCATTGACCAGCTTGTAAGCTCCATTTTGTAAAACATGCTTCACAATGTGATAATCATGCCACAATGGTTCAAATTTACCCACGCCTAGATTAGATTCTCCTGATCATAAATTAGGACTAGGTGTCCTTGAAACAAAATGCAAGGACAAACATTTTGATCATACTGAACTTTAACACGTTTATTATGAGCCTCATTCATAGTAGCTACATCTCAACAATGTTTATCAATGCATTCCAGATAAATAAATCATTCATCTTTAGTTTAGGTAGCGGGTAACTAGATCTTGATGACTAACTTTAATGAAGGGGTTTCACACTCAATTGGAAGAAAAACCTTAACTTCGTGCACAAGATGGAAATCAATAAAACCTATGGTAGGTTTGGCTAAGGTTCGGTATCCCTAAAGGGTTGGAATTTAAGGAATCAAAAGTTAGTAGGATTTTTTCTTATCAATTGTCATATGAAGTATGGTTTTCAAGAATTTGTTAACAACCTCTACTTCACCATTGATCTGAGGATAATAGGGTGATGAATGTTGATGGCTAAACCCCAACTTGGAAAATAATTCTACAATCATTTTGTTCTAAAAATGTGTATCGTGATCAATCACTATCTCTTGAGGCACATTGAATCTAGAAATAACGTGATTGAATATGAATATTCTATATATCTTATCATCATTTGAAAAAATCGACATAGCTTCTTCCCACTTGGTGAAGTAGTTTATGACCATAATGATGTACTTATGAGCAAAAGTAGGTTAACATAACATGAAATCCGCTCCCAATTTGGAAGGAACTAACTATAACTACGAGTGTGTAAATGGAGCAAGGTGAGAAAACATTTTATTTGTAAATATATGACAAGAATGACACTTCTTGATAGCTTGGATGCAGTCTCAAAAGATCAGCAGCTAGAAGTATCCCACACAAAAAAAAAATTGAGTTGTTGCCATCCCAAAAAGATGTCTTTCGCATGCTCCACGGTGATAATCATTCAATACTTTCTTTGTGTCCTCATGATTTAAGCATATATATATATATATATATATATATATATATATATATATATCAAGTCAACCCCTTGACGATACAAAGTGTTGTCGATAATGATTTGCTTGTGAACTTGATGGCTAGTACATTGGCATTCGTCATGGCACAAATGAGAACCCAATCTCTAAGTTTGGAGATACACAAACTAACTCCATAGCAAGATTAATGGAGGTAACGAGGAACAAATGTTCATTCGGAAAATACCCATCTTCAATGGTGTTGAGCATGGTGTTGTCATTGATGTCACTTGGGATTAATGTCAATTACGGTCATCATTAAGGACAAGTTTGAGGACATGGATGACAAGGAAGATGACAAGCATGAGAGCAGATTGAGGAGAACTTAAAGTGCCAATATCATATTTGAAGTGATCCTAAGAAAGTTCGAGCTCTCGTAAGGAGTCCATGAATCCCCAACAATGGCCTAATTGATCTAACCAATTAGCATACCTTGAATTAGCCCTTGGAGCCCCAGTGATTGAATGAGGGATGGGATGAAGCATTGAAGTATAGTATAGCAGTCCCCATTGGGTTAAACACGGTAGCAGATCTTGTGGACAAATTTGGAGAATTTTGACATCGTTTGAATGAGCCTTGAAGCAAGGGTAAGGCCTTTAAAGAATCCTAAAAGCATATTTCTATTTTTGGAGTATCCACAATTCAAGGAGTAGATCTCAAGTGTATGAAGAGGAACTTTGTGAAATATACTATGTTTTTTTGACATACCTACACAACTCCCAAAAGACCCTAGCAGCCCAACTTTGTGTTGGAAGTCCTTGGAGATGGATTAGTTCAGTGTTTTAGAATGATTAGGAGAGCCACTTGAAGTAGCCATCAAAGTGAATTTGAAGACAATGTGAACAACAAGTGAAAATTCTTGTAACCCTTGAAGAACAAGTCTTGCAGCCTATGTGGACCAAAGTTTTGGCATCTTTATCCCTCAAAAGAGACCTATTTGAAGTTGTGTATAAACTAATTTAAATCCTTGACAAGCCCTTTAGGTCAGACTAGAAGTTTGGTAAAGTGAAAAGTCAAATATGCATATTTTGAAAGGACTTGGTCAAGTCGAAATTAAAAGGAAGAGACATGTTGTTTAGAAAATTCATTTATTTAATTTAGAGAGACACATAGGTCAGCCCGGTTGGAGAAAAATAAAGGTATAAATATGAGGCCAAACATCCTCATTTGATAATATTTGAAGTGTAAGCTTTGATTTCAAGAAGGACAACGAAGGAGCAATCCTAGAAGGGCAGTGAAGGAGCAGGCCTAGGAGGGTAGCAGGAAGCAAAAGGATTAAGAGTATTGATCAGAGATGATCAAGGATCAAACTATGGTTTGTGTAAGTACCTCTAGCATTTCATTGTTTTGGCTCGTTTGTGGACTAGTCTTTCATGTTGCTTTGATAATGATTTATGTGAGTAGATAGTGGATTGTTTTTGCTCTCTATGTGGCCTTAATTGAAATTGAGAATTGTGGTTCGAAATTGAAGTAGAGGTCGAAGATTGTCAGTGACTAGGACTGGAAACAAGCTGAGAGAAATATCTCTTGAATGGTCATACGAACTGATTTTGAAAGCAATAATTAATGTCTATATTATTGCCTCCTATGGACTGTTGGAAGGACTACTATGCAAGTTGTGCTACTAGTCAAGGATTGACAGTTAGTAGAATGAGATTGACAATGTATAAAGAGCAAGTTAGGGATTGATTGAAGCAAACTTAATTCAATTGGTGACAAAACTGAGTTGAAATACATTTGAAGACTCAATTGAAGCATTCTTGTTGAGGACAAGGACATGTACAATTGGGCATATTTGTGGTTGAGTTTGTGACAAAAAATTGAAGTAGATTTGAAGGTCTTGAATTGAACATGATTTGAGGACAAGTCTATACTCCTTGACTAAGTATTAGACAATGATTCTGGGGAAGCACTACCTCATCCAGTATACTACTACATATCCTCTTAATGAGGGAAGACTAGAAAGAGCTTATTTGTGGCTTTGTCTGTTGGGAATTCTGTGGACAGAGATCACTCCTTGTGGAAGCATATTTGTGAGTGTATTTGGGTAGCCAAGAAAATATTATCGATGTCCTTGAAGAGTTGTTCAATGAAAATATTTGAAGTAGTGATTATAGAATATTATTATGGGTTGGGCTAGTCTCTTGTGACAGTGACTTGAGGGTGTACTAGGGGTATTTTAGCATCAGCATATGATGCGAGTATGATCAACAAAGGGACTAGAGGATTGTGATGAAGTAAAGGTACTTATAAGGTAATGAGGCAGTATATGGTCAGTACAAGTACAACATGATAGCGGAAGATAACATATGTGTTTGGTTTCAAGTTGATCTACATGTTTATTATCAGGGCGGAGGGATGGGGCAAGGACAGGAGCTCAAAGTCTCCATTAGATCAGTGCCTGAAAAGTGTAAGTTGGTGCCTCCTTCTAGTTGGTGCTAGAGAAATCAAGGGGTTGGTGCCTCCTTCCAGTTGGTGCTGGTAAATCTAGGGATTTGTGGATTCCTTTGAGTTGGTTCTCATAAATTAAATGTAATCTTTTAATATATTAAAGAAAGCATTGCGTGGTTTTCTCCCGTTTTGGTTTCTACGTAAAAATATCTTGTGCAATGTGTATGATTTTATGTGATGATGAATAGTATTGTTAATGGTTAATCTTTACATGATGTGCTTAAGGCTTAAATAGTAAAAAGTGCTTAACACTGTTTCACCCCCCCTCTCAATATTGGTGAATATTCCAACAATTGGTATCAGAGAAGGTTCCTTTAGGAATAGCTTAACCATTGGAAGGAAGATCTTTGTAGCACTCATGGATGGTTTTCTTAGAATACCACCTCTACTTGATTAACCTAGATTATAAAATATGGATCATAAAGATGAAGTCATTTCTTGAGCCAATGGGATATGATGTTTGGAAATCAGTTGTTAATGGTTAATCACACCGAAAGGTCAACCAAAGGGTGCAGCAGTAAAGAATTTACAGAAAAAAAAATGAAAATACATTGAGCATAATCCTAAGTGGCTTACCAAAGTATGAAAAGTGAAGGAATGAAGTTGAAAAGTATTCTTCAGCAAAGGAACTATGGGACAAGCTACGTGAAATTACACAAAGGAAGCAATGCGGGAATATGTAAAAGATCGAAAGAAAGATACACCAAAGGAGGAAGTAACATCAAAGAAGATGGAAGACGGCTCAAATGAACATGCAGTTGATGGATCAAATGAAGAAAAGGTGAAGGAAGTTGAATCAAGTAAGTACTCCTATTATCCTTATGAGATTGAATGTGCCTTTGCTAGTAAAGGCAATTTTGACAAAGTTAAAGATGAAAGAAGTATCATAGAATATTCTCAAATTGAAAAGGCATCTGACAATGAAAAGGAGCATTATACAATTATCCTAAATGGATAGTTGGAACATACAAAAGAAAGTGAAGAAAGATTAACAGAATTATTAAAAGAAAAAGAAGAAACTTGTCAAGCATAGAAACATGAGATAGTTCATCTAAGACAAGAATTGGAAGGAACTATAGAAGCTTTTAAATAATAAGTACAAAGAGCATTGGAAGATGGACATAACCTAATGGACCAACTAGAAAATAAAAGAAAAATCTATGATAATCAAGAAGTTGAAATTATGCACTAATCAAGAGGCTGAAATTATGCACTTAAAGGAAGAATTGAAGAAGACAAGCACATGCAAGGAAAACACTGAGAAATATCTTGAAAATTAAATTGCAAAACTCAAGGAAGAAAACAAATTACTGGAAAAGCAGCTACAGCAAGCTCAAATAGAAAAGGACAATGAAATCAAGATCTTACATGAAAGGTTGAACAAACAAAATCTCATCAACCTAAACTTTGAAAAGAGTGATTTATACTTAGAATATCTACTCAACGGACAGAGAGATACTAACAATAGAGAAGGAATTGGATTTGAATGCAACCTTGAAAGAGGAGAAAGCTCCAAGTCACATGGAAGAGAAGATGAGAACTCCAAGCAAGGAAGATTAGAAGGACTCTAAAAGATGTACATGTGGTTTAAGGAATACCCAATACTTTGAAGAAAGCGGCAAGTTAAAGGACCATGATTAGCCCAAAGGTGTCAATCAATGACTCGGGAGGATTTCCCCATGAAGACCATCAACACCCAGGTATCAAAACATCTTTTAGGGATATTGTTATTCATGTCACAATTATGGACATAAGGCTGAAAATTGCATAGCTTATAAAAGAAGTACTCAGGCCAATTATGGAGGTATGTATGTGGTTCCCCGAAACATTATATGTTACAAATGTCATCTCCTTGGGCACATAGCACAATATTTAGAAGTAACACAACTAGACCTCCAACTCATAAGCATGCAAGAGTTTAGAGAAGGAAACATGAAGGATAGATATTTAAAGAACACGAGAATCAGATTTCTCAAGACAATGAGAGTAGAATTCTAGAAGAACCATCTAAGAAGGAATATGATGATAAGGACCTTGCTTATGAAGTGGATCAAGCAAATGAAAGAAACTCTATTGCACCAATTAAAGAGAAATGCACTATTGTTCAAAATAGTGATGATAGATTCAACATTGATGATGACCTACTAGCAAACAAAAATGATGAAGAATTAGCATCTGAAGTTGATCCTAATGATGAAGAGGATCTGAGAGTGCACCAATCCTGTTTTGAGGAGGAATCATCAAATACAAGCTAAAAAACAACAAGCATTGGATTTCTTATTATGACTCCTTGAAGATCCAAGTTGAAAGACTATTTGTTGTATTAGCCTCATGGACAGATTATTGTAGCAGCCACAAAAGCATTTGAAATGGAACAAAGTTCCAAACCACGAGTCACCATAGAAGCCACTAAAATGATTGAGAAGGGTCATTGATTTATGCCAAAGGGAAGAGTAAATTAGAGATCAGTTCAAGGACCAAGAGTAAAAGGGTGAATGTCAAGGTTGGACCAGTCAAGGGAGCTGTTATAGAATTAATTGAAACATTGCAGAGCCCCGAGATATGAGGAGATAAATATAAGATCAGAGACAGAAATTGAATATTGAAATGGTATTAACCAATGTGAAACTCTCTTGAAGGTTGTCTTAGACTATTGTGCAAACCCCTTAATAAATTGCTAAGGGATTAATGAGATATGTTATGAAACCTCCTTAAGAAATTTTCTTGACAAAAGACTTCCATGAAGTGATTGCAAGAGCTACTATTATGATGAATGTGATCAAAATTGTATAACAAATGATATTGGGATCATCTTTGAACTGTCGACAACAATTCAAAAGACCGAGAGAAGATCTGAGTGAGAACGTGACATAAAGTGTCCTTGAAGAGATTGTGTGATCAGATGAATAGTAGACACTATCGGCCTCATAGTGTTCAAAGGGTTGTGAACATAACTATGCATATTAGAGGATATAAATTAAACAATTATGGGACTAATTGACCTTCTTTCTATAGAAAATGGAAGATAATGAGATGTATACATCTAGGGCGAGCATATCCTTCATTCAATTCATTTACTAGCAATGATGAGTTTAGAGGACAGTATCCCATTATATTTGATGTTTTGGAGAGCTATTTGGATGAAAATTTTAGGGGTATCCAAGCCCAAGAAGATCCTTAAAGCATAGTAGCAAAATTTTGAAGTCCAGGTAAATGAAGACCCTCACAATAGCAGTAGATTTTAGTGATGCATATATGAATCAGCTCCAAAACATTCTAATAGACATGATAGGGGGGGGAATCAATGAAGAGTAGATTTCCTTTAATGAGGACTGTTATAAAGGAAAAGAGAAGTCTAGAAACCTTTGTCGTTGATGTCAAAGGGGGAGAGAAAAACTAGTAAAAGAAGACAGTATCAAATGTGAACTCAAAGATAATGGGAGCATATCTGATGTTGTTCAAATTGTATGATATAGAAGAACTAATCTGGAGCTAGCAGCCCAATGATGACAAGCCTTATGTTTTACTAAGGTGTTTCCATCAATGATAAAGGGGGGTATTCTTGAGCATGGTGTTGTTATTGATGTCACTTGGGATTAATGTCAATTGGGGTCATCATTGAGGATAAGTTTGAGTACAAGGATGTCAAGGAAGATGACAAGCATGAGATAAAATTGAGGAGAACTTAAAGTGACAAGATCATAGTTAAAATGATCCTAAGACAATTCGATCTCTTGTAAGGATTCCATGAAGCCCCAACAAAGGCCCAATTGATCTAACCAATTAGAAGACCTTGAAGTATCCCTTGGAGCCCTAGTGATTGAATGAGGGATGGGATGAAGCATTGATGTATAGTATAGTAGTCCTCATTCGGTTAAACATAGTGGTAGATCTTGTGGACAAATTTGGAGAAGTTTGACATCATTTGAATGAGCCTTGAAGCAAGGGTAAGGCCTTTAAATAATATGAAAAGCATATCTCTCCTTTTGGAGTAGCCACAATTCAAGGAGCGGATATAAAGTGAATGAAGAGATACTTTGTGAAATATGTTATGCTTTTTTGACATACCTACACAACTCAAAAAATACCCTAGCAACCCAAATTTGTGTTGGAAGTCCTTGCAGATGGATTAGTTCAGTGTTTTGGAATGATTAGGAGAGCCACTTGAAGTAGCCATCAAAGTGAATTTGAAGGCAACGTGAAGAACAAGTGAAAAGTATTGTATCCCTTGAAGAACAAGTATTGCATCCTATGTGGACCGAATTTTTGGGTCTTTATCCCTCAAAAGAGACCTATTTGAAGTCGTGTAAAAACTAATTTAAGTCCTTGAGAAGACCTTTAGGTCGGCCTAGAGGTTTGGTAAAGTGAAAATCCACATATGAATATTTTGAAAAGACTTGGTCAAGTTAGCATTAAAAGGAAGAGACATGTTGTTTTGAAAATTCATTTATATAATTTAGAGAGACACATAGGTCGGTCCAGTTGGAGAAAAAGAAAGGTATAAATATGAGGCCAAACGTCCTCATTTGATAATGTTTGAAGTGTAATATTTGAGGTCAAGAATGACAACGAAGGAGTAGGCCAAGAAGGGCAGTGAAGGAATAGGACTAGGAGGGCAACACGAATCAAACGGATGAAGAGTATTAATCAAGGATGAGAAAGGATCAGACTATAGTTTGTGTAAGTACTTCTAGTACTTCATTGTTTTGGATCCTTTGTGGACTAGGATTTCATGTTGATTTGATAATGATTTATGTGAGTAAATAATGGAATTTTTTTGCTCTCTATGTGGCTTTAATTGAAATTGAGAACTGTGGTTCGGACTGAGGTAGAGGCCGAAGTTTTTCAGTGACTAGGACTAGCAACAAGATGAGGGAAAGCTCTCTTGAATAGTCATATGAGATGATTTTGAAAGCAATAATTACTATCTATATTATTACCTCTTATGGACTATTAGAGGACTGTTATGCTAGTTGCGCTACTAGTCAAGGATTTACAGTTAGTAGATTGAGATTGACTGTGTAGAAAGAGCAAGTTAGGACTAATTGAAGCAGACTTAATTCCCTTGGTGACAGAACTGAGTTGAAGTACATTTGAAGGCTCAATTGAAGCATTCTTGTTGAGGACAAGGACATGTATAATTGGGAAAAAATTTGATTGAGTTTGTGATTGAAAATTGAAACAGATTTGAAGGTATTGAACTGAACATGCTTTGAGGAAAAGTCTATACTCATTAACTATTTATTAGATAGTGATTATGGGGTAACACTACCTCATCCAGTATACTGCTACATATCCTCTTGATGAGGGCAGACTAGAAAGAGCTGATTTGTGGCCTTTTTTATTGGGCATTCTGTGGACAAAGATCACTCCTTGTGGCAGCATATTTGTGAGTGTGTTTGGGAAGCCAAGAAAAGGTTGTGGATGTCCTTGAAGAGTTGTGCAAATAAAATATTTGAAGCATTGATTATAGGAGATTCTTATGTATAGGGCTAGCCTCTTGTGACAATGACTTGAGGGTGTACTAGGGGTAGTTTAGCATCAGCATATGATGCAAAGTATGATCATCAAAGGGACTAGAGGATTGTGATGCAATAAAGGTGTTTATGAGGTAGTGGGGTAGTATATGGTCAGTATAGGTACAACATGACAATGGAAGATAATAGATTAGTTTGGTTTCAAGTTAATCTACATGTTTATTATCAGGGTGGTAGGATGAGGTAAAGACAGAAGGAAATCTCCTTTAGGTTGGTGCCTGAAAAGTGTGATTTGGTGCTCACAAAGGGGGTTGGTTCCTCCTTCTAGTTGGTGCTAGAGAAATCAAGGGGTTGGTGCCTCCTTCCAGATGGTGCTAGTAAATCCAAGTATTTATGGCTTCCTTTGAGTTGGTTCTCATAAATTTAATATAATCTTTTGATATATTAAAGAAAGCATTATGTGGTTTTCTCCCATTTGGGTTTCCACGTAAAAATATCTTGTGCAATGTGTATGATTTTATGTGATGATGAATAGTATTGTTAATGGTTAATGTTTATGATGTGCTTAAGGTTTAAATGGTAAAAAGTGCTCAATATTGATTCACCCCCCCAGTATTGGTGAATATTCCAACAAATGGAATCTTCAATGTTTTATCATAAATCTAACCTTTATTAAGCAAATTGCAAAGACTTCTTAGACTTAGAGAATGCAAATTCTAGGCCAATTGCAATGTGACAATCATCTTAAAATACTTTCCCCCAATTATACATCAAGTCAAGATATGATGCATTAGGTTAGAATTTTTAATAAAATTCATTCATTTAAGAAGAATGTAATGTTAAAGTATCTGGATAGCATGCACTACTACCAAGGCCAACTTCTCTACATGATAATATTTCAATTATGATCCAGTGAACCCTTTATTAGGTAATAAATCACATGCTTCTGGCATGACTCATCTTCTTGAACCAAGAACATACAATGGTTGATTCATATGTTGCAAGTTATAACAAAAAGTCTTTACTATTGTTAGAGGGACTCAGTAGTAGGGTTGACATGACTTAGGGCCTACTTCAAAGAATTAAAAGGCCATTGTTCTTTTTCATCCCACACAAATGGCACTTTTGTTTCAAAAGGAACATGAAATATTTCATTATCTCCACATAATTTGTGATGAACCATTGAAAAAGGTTTGAAGTTGATGAATCATACTTGGGGGAGGCAACTGAAGTAATGCTTCCACTTTGAAGGGACATGCCATAGTCCCATACGTAAGACAATGAATCCAATAAATCTCCCATAAACGACATAAAAAATACAAATCTTATGATATCAACACCTCTCAAAGATAACTCAGAGGAGAACGTCAATTGCCTCTTTGCATAGGTTTAGGGTTAACAACAACATTTGCTATTGTTTAGTAGGAAAAGGATGTTGAAGAACAACAAGTTGTTGTTGAGTGTTATGTTGAGCAAGCAACAATTGAGCCTCCTATAATTTAGGGAATCATGGTAAGATGATCATCCGTACACAATTTACAAGGAAACTTCATTTTTTTATTCTCCTTCTTGCACGCAACAACATTATTCAAGTCATTATTTGTCGTTCCATCTTGTTTCCCATTATTCACATTTTTTCATCACTTTTTATTTTTTCCTCCAAACTATTGACTATCCATTTGGTTCATGGAATAATCCGTATGGATATTAGAGGTATGGGTTGGGGATATGGATGGTAGATTATATTGCATGGTGCTAGAGGGGGTAAAATAAATGGACATATTTCCAAATTAATTCATGATCTAACTAACCACTACATTTACAATATATTCAAAGAATCCATTAGCATGCAGACCTTGTATAGCCTTTGCAATATCAAAATCAAACCGAGGGTCGTTATGAATGATCTCATACAACATCCGTGATAGAAAATAAACCAAGTCTAATCAATGAAGAGCCAAAAACGAGACCTTTCGAAGGTCATCCTAGGATGATGAGGGTCCAAGTCCAATCAATGAAGTGCAAGTAGTAGTTATAATAATCTTCATGCAATGATCACCCAAGGTGTAGTCTCCTTTGAGAAGATGGGAAACCTATAAGAGAGATGAGATGAAAGATTAGGTATATGCCTTAGATACTGCACACACTTCCCACTTGCAATCACCTATATGGAACCTAGGAAAATCTACTTAGGGTGTCAATTCGCAATTGACAACTAGGGGAATGATCATGTGTCAAGTTTCTATGCTAGGAAAATAGATACAATACTTTAACCTATAATCGAAACACTAGAAACCAAGTGTTAGTTCAAGTAACTTGTAACTTTAAAAGAGTCCCTTATTATGCATATTCCCACTAAATAAGAAAGAGATGACAATCCCAGTACTTACCCAGCTTGACCTAGTGCTTGATAGCTATGTGAGAGGTGCTTTCCCAACTCATATTTCTCACTACTACTAGACTTTATCTCATTATCCAATTCCTAGTTTAAATTTGTATGGCCTTGGGGAGTTAACTCTCCAATCCTACATCAATTCCCTACAATCTATACTATGTCGGTTTTTATAATAACAAAAGAATTCTAGTTCATTTTAGATACGTGTTTCTTTTTATGGATGGTAATTACGTAATGGGGGTCATGGAGTGAAACTTGATGGTGTTATGACTTAAGACTATCGAATTAATAAATAAATTGTAAAATGCAATTAAACACCTACATTTTTTTCTTTCAATTAAAGAATTACAAATCTTGAAAACACTTTGAAACTTATGAACATAGTATATATATGCTACACTTTCAATGAAATACAAATCTTTCTCAAATCCCTACAGATTCAATGTACTAAAAACAAGAAACTTGGAAATATAATTTTCAATGAATTAACTCAATGAGATGTCTATAAGGGAAACTTTATTTTGGTATTTTTTAAGATTTTTTCAACTAAATTAACAACACCCAAATTAAAATCATAATTCCCAAAAAGGTTCAATACTTCCCAATTTTGAATAAAACCCCAAAATTGAACAATAACTTTTAGGCCTAGAAATATTTTTTTGTCACTTACAAAAAATGTTCGTAGCTTACAAGCCAGCAAATCACGTGCATAAGAAAGTGCTCATGACTTGCAAGAAAGGAACTAGAAAGGAACTAGAAAGTACTTACAACTAACACTGAAAGAAAGTGTGAGCATAAAACAAAGTGGTAAAAAAAAATTAAAACCTAGATATGAAAACCAAGTTGTTTTTTGGTCCTACTAAAACAAAGAAGGAGACTATTAGGAATAGCAACAAAAAAAAGTTGGAAAAGTTGGAAAAACTTCAAGAACAACCCAAAAAGGAATAATTTTAGAGAATTTTCCCCGGTGGAGTCACCCTTTCTATTGTAAGGAAATTGACTTATACTAAATAGATATCCTCGATCAGTGAGTTGGTCTCACCAACAAATAAATAAACATATTACATCTTACCTTCCATAGTTCATAAATTATATTGTAAATGCATATCAAAGAAAAGAAGAGGGTACCTATAATCATGCAGTCAAACCCTTGTTTAGCAACTTGAGTAGAAGTTAATCCAACACAATTCAATCTCAATATATGCACATGAATCAAACAACAAGGACCTTCCTCAAATCCATTTTAGCATGATAAGTAAATTATACAAATTCAAGTACATGAACCCTAACTAACTTTAGGCTAATTAGTTCAACCGTAATTCCTAAATTCTAACAATGATAAACATTACATAAATACACAAAGAGATTTTAGTTTTTCTCTTGGCAGGGGTTTTGGGGGGAGAAGAGATATCTTTATTATAATAATTCAAATATGAACAATAGGAATATACCTCACCTTGGTTCTAGTGCCTTCATCACTCGAACCTTGGTTTCTCCAACCTTGACCACTTATCAAAATCAACTACACCAAGGATCATGGCCGCATTATGGAAGGGGAATTAGAGGAAGACTCAAACCCTACTCAAGCTCATCTCATACTTGTAGAACCAATAGGGTTCTATTCAAGGAGAGGATATTGTGGATAAAGGATAGCAGAACTCAAATGATTTTTCCAGCATAAGGGTGTGGTGCCCCTCTCCCAACCATGACCCATCAATTTCTATGAGTGAAAGGTGATTACAATAGGTGGTCAACTAAATGTAGAATATATTAGTATACATGATTCATACTCTCCGCTCAATGCCCATGCATTATGTATCTATTTTTATTTTTAGTCCATGTTGAGAAGTCTCACATGTTCCTAACCAACAACCTGCAACCTTACATGTTCCTAACCAACAACCTGCAACCTTTTATGAGTTGCACTTCTAAAAGTTGCAAGCATAAGGTAAATGAGTTGATACATATATCAAAATATCTGAAGTTCCTAGGATAAAGACATGAAAGTGACATAGTGAAACTATGTTGGTCAAAGGTGACCAAATATAATTGTAACCTACAAATTTGAAATATTTATTCTAATATTTAGATACAAAGTCTAAAATTTAATCCATAAACTATGCTTCAAGTGTGTTTTTTTTATTATTCATTCATTAAATGTAAAAATGTTTTAATAATACCACCATATTTGGATTTCATTGTTCGTTATTTTAAAATTGACCACATGTTACTAATTTTAGTTCTCTATATTATTTAAAATAACATTAAAATCAAAACTTTAATAAGAAACTAATATTAAAATCAATATTAAATTTTAATAAAAATTTACCAAAATATCTTTAATTTTAAATCTTTATATTGCTAAATAAATATTAAATCAAATTTAATATTTATTAAAAATAAATTATTTTAAAATGTATATATAAATATTAGGAATAAATTAATGTGGGTAACATGATAAAATATAAAAAGTCTAAAAACAACGCCGACCATAAAGTCCTAACCATAAATTCCTCATAGAAAGTAGAAGATAATGAAGATTGAATTATAAAATGTTTTGGATCTATATTTTGGTTATAAATCTCGTTAATGGTATGAAAGTCAAGTCCTTTAGAATTTGAGAGTAATATTTAATATTGAAATAGTAATTTTTTAAATATTTGAGTTAATTTAATATGTTTTTGTTAAAGGTAAGCAAAGAATTAGAATGTGTGATAAATCTCAAATACAAAGAAAATTTATAATTATAATGGATTATAATAATATTTTAGAATTTTCAATATATTTTATCAATTTATTGTGTCGAAGAGGCACATTTTACAGTCTAGTAGGGGATGTGTAACTCTTTCTGTGCTCATTCTGGAGTTGACACATGCTCTTTTTTAAAAATAATAAAATATTATTAAAAAAATAACATGTCAACTCAAATTAGATTTAAAACATTTACAAAGACATATATAAAACTACACAAATTAGATAAATTAAAAAGCTTCCTCAACATTTGCACTCTAAAAAACAGTTTGCGCCTCGAGAGATTTGATCCCTCTTGGCACTTGGTAGATCCCCTTTTAAGATGGATCTATGCTGGTGTTAATATAATATTAAAAATGGCAATAATTATGAAATTGGATTTTTGGGTAAACAAAAAAGTAAATAATCGCAATAATAATATACATGCAAAAAAGTCGTAATGAGGGAATATATATTTTTTTAGCATACCAATTCATTAAAAAAGATTCATGTGTTTCTTTCATTAGTAAGTCAATAAAAACAATTCAAAATGAGAAAAGAATCACAGATTTTTTTAATTAGTAGTTTATTAAAAAACAATTGAAAGGCGAAGATTTGAGCCCTAGTCACTCCTCTATGCCTAAACCCTAGCTGATGACATATATAAAACTACACAAATTAGATAAATTAAAAATCTTCCTCAACATTTGCACTCTAAAAAACAGTTTGCGCCTCGAGAGATTTGATCCCTCAAGGCACTTGGTAGATCCCCTTTTAAGATGGATCTATGCTGGTGTTAATCTAATATTAAAAATGGCAATAATTATGAAATTGTATTTTTGGGTAAACAAAAAAGTAAATAATCGCAATAATAATATACATGCAAAAAAGTCGTAATGAGGGAATATATGTTTTTTTAGCATACCAATTCATTAAAAAAGATTCATGTGTTTGTTTCATTAGTAAGTCAATAAAAACAATTCAAGATGAGAAAAGAATCACAGATTTTTTTAATTAGTAGTTTATTAAAAAACAATTGAAAGGCGAAGATTTGAGCCCTAGTCACTCCTCTATGCCTAAACCCTAGCTGATCCTATTTGTGTTTTCCCTCCCTTGTCCCCCCCGGATATGGATCAAGGAGGGGCTTCCTTTGCATTACCTCTCTTTGAGGAGGCCACTTTTCGGGCCTTGGTCTCTTATTTCGGCAAATCTAGTAAGTCATCATATGCACCCTCTCATTTCATTAAGATTATTGTGATTCTAGAGATGAATTTATTCTCTGCTACTTCCTGGCACAAGGATTTTCCTTTAGCTTATCGGGGGGTGATTGGACAATTCACTGGTCTATGTCCTTCTACTAGATCCATGGAGCAATGGATATCCAAGAACTAGAGACCTCTAATCAAAGGAAATATGTTACATTGCTTTTGTGGTAGAGTTTACATTGTTTTCTTATTCGATAAGAAGGATGATAGGGACTTAACTAGAAAAGTGGCTCATATTTTATGGGACCAATAGGTATGTACTTAAATAGGTGAATCTTAGACTTTGATCTTGAGAATGATACCCCTTTTGTTGTTCCAGTTTGGGTCTAGCTTCCACATATTCCTTTACACTATTAGAATGATGAAGACTTAACTACCATTGGAAAAACTTTGAGACACTACATAGACAGATCTAATTATAAATTTGGGATGTATGCTTGTGCTAGAATTTGTGTTGAGGTGGACCTTGAGAAGGACTTCCTAAGGCTATAAATACCTCAATGGATGGATGGACTCACATGCAAAAATTGAATTATGAACAATTTCCTTTTAAGTGCAAAGTGGGCCATGCCTATGGGCAATTTGCAAAAGATTGTAAGGAAAAACCACAAAACCAATCATGTAACAAAGATATTAGTTGGCAGCAAGTGAAAAAGGTAACAAAGAATGTTGAGATAGTAGAAGCATCTTATGCAAATCCCTCTAGAGTTTTAGCCCCACAAGCAAATAGATTCAATGCTCTATCATAGGTTAGTTCATAAATTCCTTTGTCTTCTCAACTACAAGAAGAAAGTGTCCTCCAATTGTGAATGCAATATATCAAGAGTAACCACTGTTGGAACACATCAATGGTAAAGGGTAGAAAGTGCTATGGTGTAATAACTAGAAAGAAGGCTAAGCTGTAGCAAGAGGAGGAAATGGAAGATTCTAAGGATGAAAGGTTTCCCTCCAAGAAGCCCAATAGAAAATCATTGAAAGAAAAAAGGGAAGAGATGGCCTCCAAAGAAAAGGATATGGGGCATCAGTCTATTAATGAAAGTTCCTTTAGAAATGTGCCTCTAAAAATCATAGAAGTAGGAATCCATAAATTCCTTCTAGTGCAAATCCTTCTATCCAAATTGGTAAACAATTAATATAGTCTCCTAGAACTATACGGGGTTGGGAAATAAATAATAATAGTTGAAGTGCTAAGGGATCTAATTAAAGAGGAGCATCTCTCAATCTTTCTTATCGAGGATACCAAGACGGAGGAAAAAGAGGTATTGAAATAGGTGAAAAAATGTGGAAGAATAGTGAAGGATGTACAATCAATGTAAGAGGAGCCTCAGGGGGGATAAGTACGTTTTGGGATGATAGGGTTTTAAGGAAGATAAATCATTTTACAACATAACATTGGTTGATGATGATCTTAGAAAATAAATAAGCATGGAATGAATGAATGACTATTGAACGCCTTTCACAGTGTATCTAAGTGGGAAATATTTAGGGAACCTAAAGCTCTCATATTAACAATGGCGTGACACAAGTTGAGGCTCCTTCATCAACAACATACCTAAAGGAATTCATTTCATGAGAAGATACATGGATTTGAAATGTAACAAAGGATGAAACTCTTGGTGTAGCCTTACCAACATCAAATGTGATCAATCTAGCATCCAATGGATATACTCCACCAATGGCATTCAATAATGCCTTATGCTTCATGGGAAAAATTTGAAGGACTTCAATAGTCATTCATTCAAATCACACGAATAAGATTTGGAAGTTGAGTGTTTGGAGGCTCAAGTGGAAGAACTCTAATTTCAGTTTCAGAATGGTGTTGCAACAAGACTTAGGTGATACCATTTTATTTTACATCTTGTTGTTTACTTTTATATAAAAGAATTTTTCTTTTTCGTCCATACCGATTGTTCAATTCTTGTTTATGAAGGTTTGAGCAGGAAGATTAGCGTAGCAGCAAGCCAAAGGTTTCTTCTTCGAACGATAGGAACCGGGTAAGATATTTATTAACTTCTTTATCCATTTATAGTTATTTGTAAAGATTTTATATTGTTCTTGCTTGAATTTGTTGGTTTTCTTTTATGGGTATCAATATGTGGCGATCCCACCCAAAGATCACTAGGGTAACATATAATCCTTGTTGGGCCTAGCCCAAGTGGGGCAATTTTGGGCAAGTCAAGTTTTGGAACTGCGGAGTCAAGCACAGTTCAGTTGAAGACTTTTTGTACAAGTCAGTTTTGGGAAGCTGCAAAGTGGAGCGCAGCGCAGCGTCGGAAGAGCTGCGAAGCACAGTGCTGCGAGGTGACAGCGCTGCGATGTGCCCAGTCTACGGATATCCGGCAAGGCAGAGTGTTGGACGGAAGATGGCACATATTCCGGTTAAACCATCGGTGGTCTACTTTTGGTAAAGATGCTCCATGATTACCAAGCGGCGGGTAAGGAGTGAAGTGGAGCAAAGCGACCGGTTACACATTCAAGGAACCACTACATGAACCGGTCACATAAGGCTATTAGAGGAGGAACGGCTCGGTGAAAGCGACCTGTTGGTGTGCGCGCGACAGGGAGGCTAATAGCGACGTGACCATGCGCAAAGGACAGCCACGACAGAAGATTCACTACCAAAAGCCAGCAAGTCCGGTTAGCCGAAAACCGTGATAGTTTTGTAAACCTTAGGGTTTTTGCCTGCGTATTGTAAAGACACGACCTACAGGCATGATCTATAAATAAGGCACATTTTGTAAGGGAAAGGGTTAATGAAGATTTGTTAATATCTTGTGTTGGGTTTGTATCTCATTGTATAATCTTGAGAAATACCTATTTTGATTGCCATTGTAGAGGCTCTGCAAGCTGTGTGCGCAGAGGCCTATTGAGAGAGAAGAGAGTCTGCAGCTGAGTGTGCAGACTGGAACTATTGTACCCTTCCCAAAGACTAATACAACAACAGTTCTTGTGGACGTATCTCCCATCTTGGGGATGAACCACGTTAAATATTGTGCAATGTGATAGTTTATGTGTTTGCACTTGTCTGTTTAATTACAATGAATGCTTGAATTCTCATTTATCAGTTGATATGTTCATGATTTTATATGTATTCACCATGAGCATGAAATGGGAATAATATGTTAAGTATCACATGTATGGATGAATGTTGAATGCTCAGTATTTCTGAGTTAACGAATGCATAAGTCATTTAGATAAGCATCTAAGTAAGAGAGCTCACGTCGTGCGACTCCCTCGAAGCACAGCACCGGAAGTGCGCAGAGCAATGTATTTCGTCCCTTTGCATAAGTCATAAGACTAAATAATCTAAGGCAGTAATGAATGAATAAAGCACTAAGTAAAGTCATTATGAGTGGTTAAGTCCGAAGAGGGAGCGTATAAGCCAGTTGCGATGTCCTGTCAGTTGAAACCTATCCGCACTGCGCAGTCCGTGGATACGCTGGTTGTGCAAGCATCTTAGCTTGTAGAAGTGTGTTAACCATGACGAAGGTGATCGCCACGCAGCCCTCAGTCCACAGAACGAACCCTGTAGTGCGCTGCTTGTTAGATATGTTTAAACAACTCGTCACGTAGTTGTGGAAACCTGATTCTGCAGCTCCCCCATAACTTCGCCTCGGGTGAGACCTCAGTCTGTTCGAAGACTGTTGCTGAAAGGGCCGGTGAAAAGGGGTTTTGTTGGTTCCTTAAACCATGAAGAACCTGGGTCTACATTGGAAACCTCTAGAACAGTTATCGAAGCCAACAAATGGTTATGTTGTCGTGCTAAGAATCCGTGATGAGTTGAAGTCGTGATGTGTGACGAAGAAGAAGCTTCGTTGGGTATTGAAATTTGGCATCCAAACAAGAGAGAAATCTGGGCTTGGTGTGACAAGACAGAAAGAGATTTCGCAAGGAAAGAAAATAAGCACCCACATCTCTCTAACATCCAGTGGTTGAACAAATACCTGTGGAAAGATGTTCACGAAATATTTTGGGCATATTTTGGAAACGAGCTACACGAGTGGTTGTCAAGGCTCGCAGAGCGCAGAAACTATACCCCACGAGACGTACTGACCGAAAGGACACCATAGCTCATTGAAAGGCTCAAAGCAGTAGATAGTCCATTCACACGAGTAGTCGACTTCTGGGTTGACAATACACTACAAAGCTTCATGATGGAGTTCGTTGTGGACATGCTAAAGTCCTACAGCGCAGCAAAAGCAGAGTTTTTCGAGAGTTTCAGAGGTAAGTATCTGAACAACCTCAACTTATACATTAAAATTCTTTTAGCCAAGAAAGGCATTTTTAGAATGCAGTAAAAAAATTTGAATCTGTAATGGTCAATAGCAATTATAGTGAGTCTGACGAAGAGACACATAATCTGAGAAGTGGAAAAAGTTATGAATACACCCCTAAGAAGACTTCTAGTGACCATGGACCTGCATAGATATTGATTCACAAGCCGAACCTGATAGCCAAACTGCACCTCCATATTCCACCTATCAGCCTATTACTCCGCAGAATCTGTCGAGTGTGAACACTACACCTCCAATTGTGAATATCCCTAGTACTCAGAACATTCCAAATCAAAACATTCTGCGTAATACTACTTTTATTTTTTCCGCTCAGCAACCTGCGCAGAACTTACACCGCCTAGAAGAAGCATGACTAATGATATTAAACTGTTGATATTCAAAGGAACAGGTCTAGAGGACCCTGAGCAGCATTGGTTTCTATGTGAATCCGTATGGAGTGTTAAGCAAGACCAGGATGATGCTGTGAAGCAAGCGCAGCTTAGAGACAGAGCCTTGAATTGGTTCATGAAGTACTCACATGGAAAACAGAGAACCTTACAAGAGATTAAGGCTGCACTTTTAGCAGAACCAAAGTTAGAATCACAGTGTATAACAGAGTTAAAAGAGATCAAGCAGAAACCTAATGAGACAGTCTAGGAATTTGACCAAAAATTTAAGACACTGTTGGACCAAGTAAGCTTCGTTATAGCACCGCAAAAGCACCAGGAATGGTTTATAGCCGCGTTGTTGCCCCATATCAGACTGCCATTGATGCAGTAAAAAGTGGATTTGCAGGAAGAAGCCTTGGAGATCGCGATGAAGTTATAAGCTTCCCCTATTGGAGAAACTAGCACTGGGATGTCTCAGATTCAGACCCAGTTGGCTACCCTGACACTACAGCTACAGGATATGAAGAAAGGAAAGCAAGAGAGACAGGAAGTCTGGTGTACAGGATGTAATGGAGAAGGACACACTAAGGATCATTGTCCTTTATTCCAAGAATTCCTTAACATGGGTGCACCAAACCCATTAAATCGGAACCAAGGACCATGGTGCGAGATCTGCAGAACTAGAGGACACCAGCCAGAGGACTGCTACTTAATTCAGAAATATGTAAGAACGCCTAAAAACCTATAATGCAATTTATGTAAGTCAGTCGGCCATGATGAGTCCAACTGTTGCGCATATGAGCTCATGTTGGAAAGGAAGAAAGATATTGAGCATATGTATGGAGGAGTATACAGAGTCCAAGAAGAGACTCTGCATAAACAAGATAATGTACAGCACGATCAAGGACCCTATAGATGTTGCGGAGGTTATTGCGGGAGAGGAATGAATGATGGCCCAGCACAAGGAAGAGGCCAAGGTCAAGTAATCTGTTATAACTGTGATCATCCTGGCCATGTGTCCAGAGACTGTACCAATGAGTGCACTACTTGCAGCTATTGTAAATCCTTTGATCATGTCATTGAGGCATGTCCAGTCTTAGCAGCAGAAATGCAAAAAAGAAAACAAGATGTCGTTAACCCAAACATTCAGTTGATCGCAGTAAAGAGGAGGCTTGTGGATCCAAGTATCAATGTAGTGACGCGAAGTGGCACTACGACAGGGAGAGATAGAGGAGCAGAAGCTTCGACTTCTGGAGACTCCAACACTAAGCAGACTCCTCATGAAACTATATGGATAAGAAAAGTTGTTGGGAAAGCACCTGCTTTCAACTTGGAGAAAAACAAAGAATTCTTTGAAGAAGCACGAGATATCCTCAAAGAGTCAACACCCAGGCCGCCAAGAATCTCATTGCGCAGTGAAATACCGCATATAGAAGATATGTCGGCTACTTATGACAAAACGAGCACCACAGCAGAAACAGGCACCTCTGTTGCGCAGTTCCTAAGGATCTACATGAAGTTGCTGAAGAGCCCAGACGCTATAGCAGAATTCAAAAAACTGTTAAACCAGTACGAGCCACAGAGCGAAATGGACACTACCGATAGCGCGGTTCACCAGATCAAGAAACACAAAAGATCAGGCCGAGAAATGAGGCTCAGTGCGCAGATAGGAGACTATGAAATGGATGAGATCATCCTTGATCTAGGGTCAGAAGTAAATGTCTTAACTAAACAGACATGGCAGCAGATGGGGAGACCAAAGCTGTTATGGTCACCTATCCAGCTGAGAATGGCCAACCAGGAGAAAGTCGTACCTTTTGGAAGGTTAGCCAACGTTATTGTTGATATCGACGGAATGCAAAATCATGCAGACTTCAAGGTTATCGATATTGTGGATGATGGTCAACCCTATCCAGCACTATTGGGTATCGACTGGGCAATGGATAACCTCGCTATCATAAACTTGAAAAAAAAAGATGATCTTCGAAGGAAAGCATCTCAAGGTCATCGTACCGCTGGACCCTTCAGATGGAGAAAGATACAGTGAGACGATTCATGAGGAATCCAAAGCTCAGGATTTGGACCACCTTTACAATATGACTGCAAACCAGGAAAACTATATTAATCCTACTGCAGATGGAACACTCAGCTGGCGATGCGACAGCTCTTGCATCTCAGACTCTGAGGCGAGATTGGAGAACTAGCAAAGTCATATGCATGAAGTATCTGCAAGGAGATGTGCACGGGTTACAAAGTCATTGCGTTGGATTGGAAAGGAGGTAATCCCAATTCCCACCTATGATGGTCTAATGTTTATTCCTTTATCAAAGAATATATTGTAGCAATTGCAAATGAGCATCGCTTACCAACACTAGATATGGCACTGTGCAAGACACCTGCCAGATGGTGGGCTACGCATAAGCAGACATTGACCACATGGGATCAGTGCAGAATCAAGATGCAGATCAAGTTTGCCGACAAATTTACACTACCCTTCGAAAAATATAATGTACAGATGGATCCAAGGGAGCATATTGAGATCTGTTCACAAGCATGGCAAGAGAGACCACAGACATAATGGGTTCATCTGTTTGTGCACACATTGGAGGAACAAGTTCCAAAGAAATGGTATCTAGATATGGAGTTGCGTAGAGGAACCACAGATTGGGCCATGCTGACTGCAAACTTCCAGAAGACCTTCAGTTTTGAAGACGAGAGTCCTACCATAAATGATGCTTTGTAGATTATTAAGGAAAGAATATTTAGACCAGAATGTCCACATAGAAACATGACATTAGAGGAATTCTTTGGAGAAGTACCTACAAACCTACAGCTAGAGTGGACCAAACAAGAAGAGCATGCAATGGACTATTATAATCTAGCTGAAGAAGATGAGAAACAAGAAGTGATGACGAGGACCCGCGCAACATAAACATACCTGAGTCAGAGGGAGCGCGCGATGCAGAGGGACCTCCGTTGGAAATCCCAGACATGAGTGGACCTGTGAAAATGAGGAAAGTGAACATTGGCACCAGCGAAGAGCCGAAGTTTGCATCTATTGGAGACTATTGGGACGATCAAACGGTCAGGGAGATCGCAAACCTGTTACATGAATATCAGGATTTATTCCCAACAAAGTTTACGGAAATGAAGAGAATTTTGGGAGACTTAGGGGTTATGAAGATACCTCTTAAGCCAGGCGCGAAGCCTGTTAAGCAAAGGCCCTATAGACTGAACCCGCGATACAAATAACGAGTCAATGCAGAACTCGATAAGATGCTCAACGCAGGGATCATCGAGCCGGTTGAAGAAACTGAGTGGATAAGCCCTATGGTTGTCCAAGACAAGAAGACAAAAGGCGAGATCAGTATCTGTGTCGATCTCAGAAAATTGAACGATGCATGACCCAGTACCTACTCCCTTCACAGATGAGGTGCTCGATAACGTTGGAGGAAATTAGGCATACTCCTTTACTGATGGATTTTCGAGATATGATCAGATAAGAATTGATCCAACAGATAGACATAAGACCACCTTTACCACTGAATGGGGGTCGTTCCAGTACATAGTGATGTTGTTTGGTCTGAAGAACGCACCTACCATCTTTTCCAGAGTCGTGGTCGCGGCATTTAAAGATTTCATGCACAAGTTTTTAGAATCTTATTTCGATGATTGGACAGTATTTGGGTTGCTGAAGGACCACTGCGCAAACCTCAGATTAATGCTAGAAAAGTGCAGACAACATCAAATGTCATTAAACCTAAAGAAGTGTATCTTCTGTGTACCCTATGAAATTTTGTTGGGACACATTGTGTGCAAACAGGGCTTGATGGTTAACCCTGCGAAGATCGCAGTCATTGTAAACTTTCCAACACCGAATTCAGTAAAGCAGTTGCGCACCACATTGGGGCATACCAATTACTATAGAAAATTTATAAAGGGTTATGCACAGATAACCACAGCCATGGAGAAGTTGTTCAAGAAAGATGCATTGTTCATCTGGAACGCAGAATGTGAACAAGGCTTTGATACATTAAAAGAGAAAATGGTAACCGCACCGATCCTAGTTTTCCAAACTGGATAAGCCATTCCATGTACATGTTGATGCGTCATGTATAGCATTGGGTGTTGTATTAGCACAACCAGGAGAGGGAGGTATTGACCATCCCATCACATTTTCGAGCAGGAATCTCTCTTCTGCTGAGAAGAATTATACCACCACTGAGAGAGAAGGCCTAGCTATGGTCTACGCACTGCAGAAATTCAGGCACTATTTGTTGGGTGCGCACTTCTCTATGTTCACTGACCACTCTACTTTGAAATACCTAGTCAATAAGCCAGTTTTAGAGAGGTGAATCTACAGATGGTTGTTACTCTTTCAGGAGTATGACTTTGAAATAGTGGTTAAGCCTGGTAGATTGAACTTAGGACCTGGTCATCTGTCAAGGATTGAGTCAGGAGAAGAACCTACGAACCTTGAAGACAATCTTCCCGATGCGTAATTGTTTGCTATCCAGATAGTTGATTATTACTATAAAGATATCATAGACTTCTTGACTACTGGGTTAGCACCCATTGAGTTCACTACACAGCGGAAGAAGCAGCTAGTAGTAAGAGAAGCAGACTGACTTCACCAGAATTTTCGGACAGCTATACAAATTGGGGCCGGATGAAGTGTTGTGCAGGTGTGTGTTAGAGCACGAGAAACCATTTGTATTGGCTAATGCACATTCAGGAGCAGCAGGAGGTCACTACGCAAGACGATCCACTGCGTAGAAGATATTGCGAGCAGGGCTATGGTGGCCTACTATTCACAAAGATGTAAAGAAACATTGTAGAGCTGCGATATCTGTCAGAGGACAGGAAGACCATCGCGCAGGGACGAAATGCCATTAAATCCGTAGTTGACCCTTCAAGCCTTTGAGAAATGGGCCATTGACTTTATGGGGCCAATAAACCCACAAGGAAAAAGGACTGGTGCGAGATACATCATCACTGCCACTGATTATTTCATTGGATGGGCAGAAGCAAAGCCAGTAAAGGACTGTAACGCAGGTACTACCGCGCAGTTCATATTCGAAGACATCCTTACGAGGTTCGGATGCCCGAAGATTTTGATGAGTGATCAAGGCACTCATTTTCTGAACATAACTATTGAGGCATTGACTCAAGAATTCCACATTCATCATCAGCGAAGTACGCCATATCATCCGCAAGCAAATGGAACGGTGGAAGCATTCAATAAAGTACTGGAGAATGCGCTAACTAAGGTATGCAATGTGAATAGGGATGACTGGGACCTGTGCATTCCAGTTGTTTTATGGGCATATAGGACCACACGCAAGAAATTGATGGGCCACACACCTTTCAGGTTGGCCTATGGACAGGAAACAATAATGCCAATGGAGTACATTGTTCCCAGTTTAAGAATAGTTTCTTTCACAGGCATGGCCGATCGCGATGCGCTAGAAGAAAGGATTCTACACTTGGTTGTTCTGGAGGAAGATCGATTCATCGCAGGCTTTCACCAACAAGTGTAGAAAGAAAGAGAAAAAGCATGGTATGATCGCCATATCAAAAACAAGACCTTTCAGGTAGGTGATCTAGTCCTCCTATATGATAGCAAATTTATGAAGTTCCCTAGAAAATTTAAGATGCATTGGCTTGGTCCATATACTGTTTTACATGTAACTAATAGTGGCGCAATCCAATTAGCCACGATAGTAGGAGATAGCTTTCCCGGCCTAGTCAATGGAAGCAGACTAAAACCCTATAGGGATAGTCCAGATTCGAAGAACCCTTAATGATCAAGAAACGAAGGAAATTTCTAAGTGCCAAGTACAGTTGAAAGTGGGCACTAGGAATAGGAAAGAGTCTGTACGCGAAGTGTGATGAAGAAAATGTATATACCACACAGCACTTGTTAAGAAGTGAAGCTGCGCCAAAAAAAAAATGAAGAAAAAGAAAAAGAAGACCGAACAGTTGCGAAGTTCAAAATGCAACTACGAAGATCAAGTTGAACGAGAAAAGAGGCTAAGTTCAGAAGCAAGAAATCAGGTACTGCGAAGTAACTGCACCGGAGTAGTGATGACCCACTGCGTAGTTTGACGCGACAATCTAGAAAAGTAGTCGTTAGACTGTCGTCCGCAAATATAGTCGTTATACAGTACTTTTTCCAGCAACCGCTCGAGCATTTAATGCAAAAATAGCCGTTCTAAACGAGTTAATAAAGGAAAGGACCAAAATCTTCATCGAATTTGTTCAACAGATATCGCATTTAATGCTTATCTAGTCATTGAGAGGCGCGGAGGAGGCTAGCTGCACCTATAAATACCGTTGTATGTGGACTCACGGGCGTTACCGAAACCCTTAAATTTTCTTGCGAGCACTACTTTGCGATTGTTTACAGCAAGTTATCAGAAATCCCGTTGAGATCTGTCCAATGAATGTCTGAGAGGTCCTCTATTGAGAAGGATTTCATGGTCCAGGAGACTATGAATGTGTTTAAATACGGGGGAATCGAAGGGTTGATGAGAACCCCCATCAAGAAAGTTGTAATAGAACAAGGTTAGTCTTCCCGAAGATCACCAAGACACCCTGTAGCTATGCAAGACAAAGGAAAAGAATGAGCAGTGTAGAAAGTGAAGACAAAGGTCATGGGTTCCACAGTGCCACAAGTTCCGCTGGGTGGTAGGGAAATACCTTTGAAGCTAACCCCTGAGTACATCTGTCCATGTACTGAGGATTCACCAGCCATTAAATTGTTAAAGAACGCCAAGTATGAGATTTCGCTCTCACCTATATCGAAGCATGTCGAAGTGGGAGAAAATCTGTTGGGTAAAATCCTGGAATGTAAGTGGGAGGACTTCGATCTGCTGCAGATGCTGAAGGATCCCAATGAAACTAAGTATCCAAGGTTCCATCCTGACCAGTACATGTGTTGGAAGAAAGACGTGAAAGGCAATATTTCCTTGGTCGCAGAAAGTTGGTTGTCTGGAGTAGTCGGATCAGGACTGCTCAACTTGTTGAGACTCCCTCACTTTGACAGATCGCCAGAGCTGAATGCGGTGATGCGAACTCTGATGTCGCGCATGCACCAAGGATATCTTTGGCTAGATCGCAATGGAGACATGAAAATTGAATTGATCCACGGGATCACTGGATTAAGCAAAAGAGGCGAAGATCCAAAGCATTTTTTCCAAGGAAAGAGCAGGGACAAAGAGGTCGCCGGGAAGATGAAGAAATCTGCACCTACTGCGAGAGGGAAGAGAGGCTTACAAACTGATGACATAGACGATGAGGCTACGCGGTTTTTCCCACAACTGCTAGCAGGCAAAATCCTGATAAAAGTAAGGCCATTGGAAGTACCCGCGGGCGCAGTGCTACTCGGGGCAAAGGCCGCAGAGGGAGGCAGATTCAACTAGTGTTAGTACCTGTTGAATGAGTTCCTAGAGGAACAGAATGATACATAGATACATGGCGGTAATTTCCATTACACATGGCTAATAGTGCTAATCACGTTCGTAGGGTGGAGGACCCGAAGGATTACGTTGGCGTAATAACCGACAACAATGATTGTAGAGGATCCTGTTATGCAAACCTTTGGGCAAATTTGAATTCACAAAGATAGCATGCGATAGCAGAAGTCTTCTACACTTACTATGAGCAACTGCGCGAGGCCATTATAGTCACGTCGCGGATAACAAGAGAGGTAACGAGTAAGTATATTCGCACTGTCAATTGTTATGCTGACATGTGCTCTATTCACATTTTAGCGAAAGCACAGAAGAAGAACCCCGAATGGTTCGCAGGAAGATACCACATGAGTGAAGACGACATTGATAACATTATGAAAGAATGGCCTGCTGAATTTAGGATCGAAGTGGTGGAAATCCAAAGTGACTCCGCTGAGAGCAATCTCATTCCATGTCCCATTATTCAAGAAAAAGAGACAGGAAAAAGGAAAGAAGCTGAGAGTCTTGTACAACAAAAGGTACAGAAGAAGAAGCAGAAAGCCAATAAGGACCAATCAGAAGCAATGCTTTACGAGGATTATTTTGACATGATCGCGTCGACGGTCACAGCGTAGATGTAATATCTGATGACCGAGAAGGAGAAAAAAGACAAGGTGATTCAAGAATATTTGCAGAAGAACCTTACCACGCTAGAAGGCATTACCGAAAAGATTGAAGAAGTACACCATCATTTACCCTTTCCGCGAGAATCAGAGTCAAAAGGGAAGTCAGGGGGCACTTCGCAGCCAAAGACACCTCAACTAGCCCTGACTTTGCCTTCGAAGTCCTGCATTGTCAAGCTTGATCCCTTAAGTGGAAGGCTACCACTGCCCGAACAATTAATCTAGGGTACGAAGGACCTAGAGCATGTGGACCTCAACATAGCAAAGATACCACTGCCCGGGCTACACAATTGGCATATGCATGTTGTTGAGGAGATTCATGAGCAAAGTGTCGATGTTCTAAACCAGCACACTGAGCTATAGACAAGCTATAAGCAGTTGTAGGAATCCAGCTCGTAGAGGGCCATGGAACTACAAGATGAGCATGATCGACGGAAGAGACTAGAGTCTATGATCGCTACAGTAGCTGAGGAGATATCGGAATGCGATGTGCAGCCAGACCCTGTGGACACTGTCATTAAGATTGGCGAGGTGGTCAGCGACCTTAAAGCCGAAATGAGAGATATGGAGATCAACCACGAAGCTAAGATTGCTCCCTTAGAAGCACAGAATCAACCAAAGACTCCACCAGATCAGCAACAAGTAAGAACAAAAGAAGTAAAAACCGCAGCAGAAAGTATAGCCACTGAGGTGGCTAAGTGCCAAAATTTGTTAGAAGAAGCGACGAAAATGTTCACCGCACTTGAAGAAGACCCAAAGTTGCTAGAAATCAAGAACGCTGTGAAGGATAAGCAGGTAGCATTAGAACTGCTGGATGCAGAGGTCAAAGCCCTGCTGCCAAGAGAAAGACTCCAGAGGTACCCGGAAGTCAGGAAGATGAAAAAGGAAGTTCAAATCTTAAGAGAAAGAGAAAATGAAGTCGGAGACAAGTCGCAACCCCTACAAGAGGAAGCACACGAACTCACACAGAAAATCGAAGAAAAGTTAAAGGAGATGTGTGAAGGTCAAGAACAGGTGGAACAACAAGCCGACGATGATATAACACCTGAGATGTTGGAAACCATCAAACAAGTTGAGCAAGATACTAAGGAAGCGGTTGAACAGTTGACTGCAACATACTAGGAGTTCGCTGCGAAGTTAGCTCCGCGGGAGGACGAGCAGATCGGAGAACCTGAAGTAGAGAGTGGCTCGGGGATGAGCCACATGTAAGTGTTAGGGGCCTATTGGGCTGGCCCAAGTGGGGCAATTTTGGGCAATTCAAGTTTTGGAACTGCGGAGTTAAGCACAGTTCAGTTGAAGACTTTTTGTACAAGTCAGTTTTGGGAAGCTACGAAGTGGAGTGCAACGCAGCGTCGAAAGAGCTGCGAAGCACAGTGCTGCAAGGTGATAGCACTGCGATGTTCCCAGTCTACGGAGATTCGGTAAGGCAGAGTGTTGGACGGAAAATGACACATATTCAGGTTAGACCATCGGTGGTCTACTTTTGGTAAAGATGCTCCATGATTACTAAGCGGCGGGTAAGGAGTGAAGCGGAGGAAAGCGACTGGTCACACATGCAAGGAACCACTACATGAACCGGTCGCATAAGGCCATTAGAAGAGGAACGGATCGGTGAAAGCAACCTGTTGGTGTGCATGCGATAGGGAGGCTAATAGCGACGTGACCATGTGCAGAGGATGGCCACGATAGAAGATTCGCTACCAGAAGCCAGCAAGTCCAGTTAGCCGAAAATCGCGACAGTTTTGTAAACCTTAGGGTTTTTGCCTGCGTATTGTAAAGACATGACCTACGGGAATGATCTATAAATAAGTCACATTTTGTAAGGGAAAGGGTTAATTAAGAGTTGTTAATCTCTCATGTTGGGTTTGTATCTCATTGTATAATCTTGAGAAATACCTGTTTTGATTGCCATTGTAGAGGCTCTGCAAGTTGTGTGCACAGAGGCCTATTGAGAGAGAAGAGAGTCTGCAGTTGAGTGCGCAGACTGGAACTGTTGTACCCTTCCCAAAGACTAATACAACAACAGTTCCTGTGGACGTAACTCCCATCCTGGGGGTGAACCACGTTAAATCTTGTGCAATGTGTTTGTTTATGTGTTTGCACTTGTCTGTTTAATTACAATGAATGCTTGAATTCTCATTTATCAATTGATATGTTCATGCTTTTATATGTATTCGCCACGAGAATGAAATGGGAATAATATGTTAAGTATCACATGTATGGATGAATGTTTAATGCGCAGTATTTCTGAGTTAACGAATGCATAAGTCATTTAGATAAGCATCTAAGTAAGAGAGCTCGCGTCGTGTGACTCCCTCGAAGCGCAACACCGGAAGTGTGCAGAGCAGTGTATATCGTCCCGTTGCATAAGTCATAAGACGAAATAATATGAGGCAGTAATGAATGAATAAAGCACTAAGTAAAGTTGTTATGAGTGGTTAAGTCCGAAGAGGGAGCGTATAAGTTAGTTGCGATGTCCTGCCGGTTGAAACCTATCCGCGCCGCGCAGTTCACGGATGCGCTGGTTGTGCAATCATCTTAGCTTGTAGAAGTGTGTTAACCACGATGAAGGCGATCGTCGTGCAGCCCTCAATCCGCAGCACGATCCCTGTAGCGCGCTGCTCGTTAGATCTTTTTAAACAACTCATCACGTAGCTGTGGAAACCTGATCCTGCAGCTCCCCCATAACTTCGCCTCGGGTGAGACCTCAGTTTGTTCGTAGACTGTTGCCGAAAGGGCCAGTGAAAAGGGGTTTTATTGGTTCCTTAAACCGTGAAGAACTTGGGTCTACATTGGAAACCTCTAGAACAGTTATCTAAGCCAACAATCCTGAAACAGAAATGGTGACTCCGCTAGGGATTTTTTCCTTTGTTTAGGTAGTTTAGGGGTTTTTTTGTTTTGGTTGTTTTCTTGTGAGTTTGTGTGTGCTTTTCTGGAATCTTTTGTTACGACTTAGTAGCTTCCATATTGGAACCGTTGTAGGAGGAAAGAGTTGAGATTTGGAGACTGGAGATTCAATTATTTTTCCTTTTCCCGTAGATATATGAAGGCTATAGTCTAGAAAGATGCATATGTGTCCTGTACATTGTAGAAAATTGTAAATTTCACTATTTTTCTCCACATATGCGTCCTATACACTATCAAAGTGCGTATACACGAGTTGTCTTAAGCCAGAGCGCACATGCCTAGTTTTTTACCTTTTCAATCTTTTGCCATTTAGAATGGGAAATGTGGGTTTGAATGGTAAAAGGTTGGTTGTGAAGTTCTATAAGATATATGTTTGTCTCAGAAAGCAATAATTTCTCAAACATTAAGAAAAAAATTCAGTTCAGGGATTTTAATCAAGGTTTATTTTTCTTGTTGGTTTGGAGTGCTCGTTCATTTGTCTAGCAATCTAAATCTTGTAAAGAAATATGTTTGTTGTCTTCTTTTGTTTTCTATTAATATCATCAAAGAAAAAACAATAAAAAGTTTTGTTTTCTTTGTAAGTTTTTCCTTTGGTTTTTTTTGCAAGACAGTTTGAAAAAGAAATTTGTTTTGTTTGTTTGCTTGTTTTCTTGTGCATTGAAAGAAACAAAGTTTTACAACATTCCACACTTCTCTTTTTCTTGCAAACACTAAACAAAAAATGTACTTTTTGTTTTGAGTATTTGAAGTTTGTCATTTTTCGATTTTGATATATAAGAAAATAAAAAGGTGGTGTTCTGTTTTTCTTCACTTAATTTTTTTTATTAAAATGAAAATAAAAAAAATTAAAGCGTTATGGGAAAATGTGTTTCATTAAAGAAGCATTTCTTGTCACTAAAAAACAGTAAAAGATCTTTCTTTGCTTTGTGCGTAGTTATATATTTATAGTGTTTATTTCTTGAAAGTGTCATAGCATACCACTAGTTGCACGTTCATTTCCTCTGAGTAAAAAAAACCATAAAATAAAGCAATAATTAAAATTTATTAAAGTTTTTATTTTATTTTATAGGGTTCACAAGCTATCCTATGTATAGTAACATTGGACTAGGGTGGAAGCAAACACTCTAAAGCTATTAAAATATGAAACATAGGTGTCTGTCCTGAGGATAGGAAAATCCAATTTCCTAAGGGTGTGTCTAGGAATCTCCTCTCAAACAGGAGTCAAGTACAAGATCATGTGAGGTTAAGTTGAAGGGATTACCCCTCTGATTCTTAACCAAGCATTTGTGGCATTTTGTGTGTACGGGGATTTCACTAGTACCAGCTTGGGCCCCCCGTGGTACTGGTACTTTTGATCTTTCAGGCTTAGTTTCCATGCCCAGACGTATGATCCTAATTGTCGATCATTCCCATAGACGCCAACTATGAGTTGGTAGCCTTAGTTGCTTGTCTTAGGATCACCTAAGTGACTACAAGGGACTTCCTACAATACCTGAAGTAGACGTTGAACCAAACTCTTAGTACCCTTGGAGGGTATCCAATACCTTTATGGGATACTTGCACCAAGAAGGGATGTTAGTGGAGGTCTTGGTAACTACTTCGTGTACTATTGTTGTTTGGTTGTGGGACCTAATCAACATGTACTTAGCTCCAAAAGGCCCGGTATTTGCTTGTTTGATATCTCTACGAATTTTAGTAGTGGTGTGCTCTCTATGTTTTAGTTGGCCTTAAGTTTCAACTTGTTTTAAATATATTCTAAGGGTGGAATGTCAACCTCTCCATCAGTCTAGGAGGATCCAAAATCTTCTTCCGATCAGATTGGATCCTCCACCTCCTCCACATAGGCATCAATTGAACACAACTCGTTCTTTCGAGCCAACAGGTTCTACTGAATTACTCAGTGAACCAAAACTTTTAAGAACTAACACTTATGCACTTAACGTCACTTGAGTTGAAGATATTTAAGTTGAATGCTTTGTTAGACCCTTAAAATATCCCTTAATTGGACCTAGCGATCCAGTTCTATTGTAAACTCCAAGCTCGGTTGAACAAGGAACAAGTGACTACCATATAAGTAGAGGATTGATTATGGATAATCTAGGAGAAGGATCAAAAGATTTACATACTCCTACATCGGCTATAGTAATTGGAGGATTATCCCCTCCTCTGTTTAGTGCTCAAATAACAAATACAACAACAACCAGTACATCTCCTATTGTTACATTTGGTGCTAGTACTTTACCTTTAGGCTTTGCAGTAACTCAAACTTTGAGTGTTCCATTGTCCTCACCCTTTGGATATAGTATCTTTACATATAGGATGCCAATTATGAGTATGCCCAATATTTTGATGTCTTCTCGCCCACTTTTTTCAAATCCTACTATTGGATTTGGACGTTCCTCAATTCCTTTCCAAGGTTTTCCTTGGAATGGAGGACACATTCCCCCATCCATTCCTGCTATTGGGAGTGAACCCTTCAAATCCACTCGGCATGTTTCAGGTGCAAACCCATTTACAGGTTGGAATACACAAATGGGTGGTTTTCAATCATCTTCCATGCTTGTTAGATCTACCACCTTTTCACTATTTAGTGGAGGCGGTAGTAATTTTATACCTTCAACAGGAATGCCAGCTGGGGGAATCACTTCATAGGCCCAATGGAATTGGATACAAGGTAATCCTATTGGGGGGGATCCTTCACATAATCAATGGAACCCATTTCAGGGAGTATTTGCTTCACAAGCTATGGCAGGGGGAAACCCCTACCACTCTTTTGGGAATATTTCTAGTAGGAACTTCCCACCACAGGGTTCATATCCGAACACTTTTTCCACACAACCAAGACTTCCTTTTTTGGAAAATTTGAATTTTCCAGAATTATCGAAGTTGATGAATGACCTAGTGTGTCATGACTCAAGCTAGCCTCTAGTCCCAACCAAAATTCCTTCAAATATCCCAAAATTTGAAGGTAAAACTGGTGAAGACCCAAGAGATCATGTTACAACACTTCATTTATGGTGTTCTTCTAACTCATTTAATGACGATTCTATCTGATCAAGACTATTTCAAAACACACTCACTAGAGTTGCTACAAAATGGTATATCAAGTTCCCTAGTTCATGCTACCATTGCTTCCATGACTTATCAACTATGTTTTGAACCATTTTCAACTTCCCATCCAGTATGATGCAGGCACTGATCTATTATATCAATTTAGACAAAACAGATCTACCCATATCTCGGATCACATCCAAGAATGGCATATGCAAAAAGGGTTGATTAAGGCTAATATCCCCCCTGAGTTTCTGTTAGAATGGTTCCTTAAATCCTTGTTGCCTTAAATTTCCAAGGATGTTTCTACATTAGGGGTAACTACTGAGGAGGAAGCCATATTTAAGGCCCAGCAATCAAGCTTGATCTATTCTCAATCTGGGTTACTTTATGAAATCAAACCTGATGCACTGAGACCTAGTTCAGACCCCTCGAAACATAAGACAAGACCACATTTTGATGGCATAGTTGGTTCTATCCAAAACTCTATTACAAAGGTAGTTAATAATCAAATGAAGAATTTTTCTTTCTACCATTTTGCAGTAGGAGCACCAACTCATGTTTCCTCTCCTTCATCCCAAACTGATCTTATACATACTGTGTAGGAAAATAAAAAGGACAACCAATAGCCCAGTGGGGAAAAGAAAAATAAGAAGAATAAGAAAGGAGATGGTAATATGATAAACCAAAACAAAATGATAATTCTAGCAGGGCAAAGAAGGAGCGAAGAAAAGTCAAATTCCCTTGTAAACTTTACAAGGGAGACCAACTTACTTATCAATGCCCACTAATGGAAGAAGCTCGAAAAATTTTGAATTAGAAACATTAGTAGCATGTTGTTCTGACTAATCCTTTTCCACAAGGACAACACATGGCTTTCGATTCCTCCAACCCTACTGGAAATGCGCAAGGGGGCACACAAAATTCTCCCTCTTTTAAGTAATCGTTTATCAGCATGGTTGGATCAAATGTTTTCTTATCAACTAGAGCCAAAGACTATGGAAATTCTAAATCTTCGTCAAAAGATAAAGAAAATCCTGAACCGTAAAACCCTCTTCACATAGAGAAAAATGTGGTAGAGAAAATGCTTAGAATATCGAAGGGTGTTTATAAGAGGGCATTGCACAATCCTAATTTTAGAGTTGCTACCAACTATTCTATTGTTGAGGATTTAGCTAAAACCCTATGTGATATGTATGCTCTTGAGGTACTCCAAATTTATCCATCGCAATAGAGTCCTTTATTGTTTGCTATAGGAGGTCAATATTCTTCGAATTGTCATATTGTTAAGTTTGATGTATCTAATGTTAAGCCCCATATTCCCTACCTTATTGTTTTCAATATCAATGTGGTTTACTCCACAAAGACTATTGGAATAATTGTTGTAGATGAGGGCGCATCAACATGTGTCATGGCACTATCTTGTTGGAAAACCATTGGCTCTCCAAAACTTGCTCCATCGCCCACATTGCTTACTACTTTTGATGTACACCCTTTTAAACCGCATGGAATTATTCCATCATTTCCTATCCAATTGGGAGAAAAAACCGTTTGAGTTGAGGTAGAAGTAGTCGATGCCCCCATCGGCTACGATCTTTTGTTAGGACATAGCTGGACATATGCAATGACTACTATTGTATTGTCATTTTTTCTAGTGTTATGTTTTCCTCACGAAGGAAAGATCATTACCATTAATCAATTATCATTCATTCAAATGAATCCCAATGCACCTCTAGGATTGAATATTTCATCAATTGATAAAACACATCTAGTAATTGAGAATGTAGGAGTTGGCTTGTATCCATCACTGATGGGAACTTTTCATATCCCATATCCTACTTTCTTCATTAGTTCCACTCTAGTTTCAGCTGATGAAGCGGTCCCAGTTTCACTAATAGAGTATTTTCAGACATTTTATCTCAATGATCCTTAGGTATTTCCTACTCCATTGAATTCAATGGAGGAATCTCATCATTCTAGAATGACCTTACCCTTGTCTACAGCAAAAAACTCTTAGTAATCAATTCAATGAGTTACTATACACACTGATCTACCACCTGTTAAAGAGTTGGATCAGACCACCCAGCTTGTATAGGTTGTTGATTCCTCCACTTCACTTGATTGTTTAGATATGGTCTTGATGCCATATGAGGCTATACTGGAATCTTTAACAGGGCCTAATAAGCTCTAGGATGATTTGCATCATCACTCTTATTTTCTACCATCTATCAATAAGATATAAAGTGGAGAGTTTCATGTAAACTTACCTAAATATGTTGATTGACCATTGAAACCTTTGGCGCAACAAGGAGTATATGTTGATGGAAATATGGCTAACATTTTTGAAACTATATCGATCAATATCTCTAGGAACCCTAATGTCATGGAGAATGTGTACATTGGTGCGAACTATTCTTCGGAAGAAGTTCGTATTTATACAAAAAATTTAAAGAATTTTGCGATGTCTTTTCCTATTCATATGAGGAGATGCCGGGCATTGATCCCATCATTATCGAACACAATATTAAATCCTATGAAAATGTAAAACTTGTTCTATAGAAACTTCGTTTTCTCAACCCTGGGAAAGTGGCCGCTATCAAAGCTAAGGCTGAATTTATTTATCTTGTTTCCATAACCAAATAGGTATCCAATCATGTTCATATTGATAAGAAGCAAGGTAACCTCCAAGTGTGTATGGAATTTAAAGATTTGAACAAGGCTTGTCCTAAAGACAATTTCATGACTCCATTTATCAATCAAATTATTGATGAATGTGCAGGTAGCAAGATATTTTCCTTTATATATGGATTCTCTGGTTATAACCAAATTCAAATCCAACCTGAGGATCAGAACAAAACTACATTTATATGCCCTTGGGGAAATTTCTCATATCAGAAAATGCCCTTTGGCCTCAAAAATGTTGGAGCTAACTTTCAGCGGGCTATGTCCTTCACTTTCCATGATAGTAAGCTCATAGTTGAATCTTATTTGGATGATCTAGCAGCTCGCTCTTGGAAGAGACAAGATCATCCAACTCATCTTCACCTTGTGTTTGAATGATACGGATGCTATAAGATTCGAAATCCACATAAGTGTATTTTTTTGTGTTGAATCTATATGGATTCTAGGTTTTAACGTTTCTAACAAAGGGATCATGGTTTACCCTTTAAAAGTTGGATCCATTTTTAACTTACCTCCTCCCTCCAATGTCTACCAAATTCAGAGTTTGCAAGGAAAAGTGAACTTTCTCAAACATTTCATCGTTAATTATGCCAATATTACTAAAGGTTTCATGCGGTTGTTAAAGAAAGGAGTCTCACTTATATGGGACGAAGCTGCTCAAAGTTCTTTTGAAGCTCTTAAACAAGATCTCATGTCAGCTCCATTGCTTAGTCCTCCAAATTACATGAAATATTTTCTATTATATCTGGCTGCATCTGACTCTACGATTTGCATAATCTTAGTTCAAGAGGATGATTCCCTACAATAGCATGTCATCTTTAACTCAGTCACGCATTGATTAGGGCTGAACTAAAGTATTCACACATGGAGAAGTTAGCTTTGGTAGTTGTTTTTTCCATCCAAATACTCTGTCATTATAAATTTTTACGCAAGACCACTATCGTTGCAAATATCAACCGATTTCAATATGTTTTGACCCGACACATAATCAGGGGGAAATTCAATAATGGATTGTCATCTTGTAGGAGTTTGACTTAGAATATCAATCTACTAAATCTAAGAAATATTTGGTTTTTGCCGAGCTTATTTCGGTGTTCCCAAGTGAAGATTTTGATAATGTTGAATATTATTCATTTCTAGATGAACATATCTTTCTCATTTCTTCATCGGACCCTTGGTACAGAGATATCCTTGTATATATTTAGACTTTGAAGTGCCCTCGGTCTTTTTCATGAGATGAGTGACGACGCCTTCTTCATAATGTGAATAATTATCTCATTTTCGGAGATACTTTGTATCACCACAGGGTTGATTCTATTTTACGTCGTTGTTTGACTCATGAGGAAGTTGAGCCTATTTTAAATGACTCTCATAGTGGATTCTATGGAGGTCATCTTTATGGGATTGTGACCACCCAAAAAAATATTACACACAAGATATTTTTGGCCGACGACCTTTAAATATTGCATAGAAGCGGTTAAAAGGTGTCGCACTTATCAATTGTTCACTAAACATATGTGCGCGCATATTGCTCCATTGTTTCTCGTAATCACTATAGGTCCCTTCACCAAGTGGGGGGTTGATTTTATGACTTGCAACCCAGCTGCAACTAGGGGAAATAAATATATCATAGTGGTCATTGACTATTTTACAAAATGGGCAGAAGCCATGCCTACTTTTCATAGTGATGAGGAAACCATCGCTTATTTTGTCTTCAATCAGATTATTATTATATTTGGTATTCCCGCGTGAACTTGTTGTTAATCATGGTACTCATTTTCAAAATCAGATGATGACTGAATTGACCATCAAGTTGGGGTTTAGACAAGAACATTCTTAACCATTTTATCCCCAAGCAAGTGGTCAAGTCGAAGCTATCAACAAAACTTTAAATACCATGCTTCAGAGTAGAGTTAACGTAAGTAGATCTAATTATCATATTATGTTATATCCTACTTTACGGGTGTATTGAACCACAATTAAGATTGCTATTGGATTCGCTCATTTTCAACTTGCTCATGGGGTTGAAGCAGTTCTTCTGATTGGGTGTGAGGTCTCCTTGTTGAAGTTAGTTATTCAACTGTTACTCGATATTTCAGCTTTATAAGAACATCTAGTTCACCTTGAACATCTTGATGAACAACAACGATATGATGCTATGGAAAATGAAGCACATAAAAAGTGTGTGAAGAGTCAATGCAATAAATCTGTCCGCCCTACGGTATTCTCTAGAGGATCTTTTGTCTTGCTTCATGATCAAGATAAAGACCCCTTGGGCGGCAGAAAATTTAATTTTATGTGGCTCGGACCGTACATTATTACTAAAGTATTGAAGAAATGTGCTTATGAGTTAACTGATTACAAGGGAAATAAACTAGTTGAGCCTAGAAATGGGCTCTATATAAAAAATTATTAAGCTTAGATCATCATTATTCAAGCATGTACTTTTTTACATTAGTTCATTAGTTGTATATTTGTACAAATTGTTATTCTTGGTTTGTCTCTTACTTAGATTTGTCACTGTTTGTATTATCCAATGTCCTACGACACTCCTTTATGTAGGTTTTGTGGGTGGTGCTAGTCGTCATACTCAAAATCTTGCCTCAACTGCTTAAGTGATTTATTCTCCTTATGGTCAGTTAGTTATCTTGAGTGGTGCTTGTCTGGGGCCAACAACCAATAATATGGTTCAGTAAAACGCCATCATAGAACTCCTTCGTGATTCCATTTTGAATGGCGTCCTTTACCTTGAAGTTCATTTAGATTCACAACTGATCATTTCCCAGTTAAATGGTGAGTATCAAGTTCGTGATCCTACATTGTTTCGTCAATTTTTACGTATATGTCTTCTTCAACGACAATTTATTTATATTACTTATAATCATGTTTAAAGAATTCAAAATCTAATAACATACGCATATGCTAACTATGTATTAGATTGGAATTTATATCATTTGTAATGCAAACAAAAACATGTAAATATTATACATTCTCATATAGACACGTGTATATAGACAAAATGATGCAAAATGTTTGTATATAGATAAAAACAAATTTTCAAAAAATTTATGTGGCTAAAAAGTGTATCGGATAATATCCAAAAAATGGGTGATATCATCCCCATCGATACAATCATGATACTCCTAAGGAGAATTTAAACCCTTCCCATTATGGAAGTAGATCACAACTATGGCCACCCTCCTGAATGCCTTGACCCATGGTCCAGGCACTCCAACTACTTGCCACTATAGTACCATCGGAAATTCCTTGATCTTTGTGTTGGGTACTCCTAAGGTCAATTGGCTCAGGTTCTTTCTAACATTTTCAAGAGTGACAGTGGTATCAATAGGATCACTATATTGTGTCCTCCACCTATATTGAGGCACCCCCTCAGGTCGAACTGGTCCTATATCTGCACATGATTGTTTTCATATGTTAGTATCCACCTAAAAATATGTTATTTTGTTTTAAATATATAACAAAATTCATAAAAATGTAATACTTTTGAAAACTTAAAAAGACTTACAAATTGCACCTAGTGAAAATCTTCTTGAAGGGACTACCATGTAAGGGTTTTAATTGAAGTCTGTCCCATAATATTGATAGTTCTCAATTCCTATCACGTGGCGCTCCCACTAAGCAAAGAAATCATCCTTGTGTGCGGTAGTAGTACACACTCCTTTGAGTCATAACATCATGCATGTCCACTGTATCATAGCGGGGTCTTGTAGAGTATCAGCCTCTACATATACCCACAGACTAATGACAAGTACCCCCTCGAAGAATAAACTGCATAAAATGCTATTGAAACCAAAACTTTTCATCTTTCCAGTTTTGCATCTGGTTAGTAGAGATTCATACATTCCAACAGTGCAATGCACCAATAAAACACAGTAGGATCCAAACACCTCGTTGTGTAGAACATTTTCACCTTTGAAGCTTGGTGCAATGGTGGTGATCCTGTGATACGACCAATTGTTAAAATGATGATCTTGAGGCTTAAGTTTTGTATGTGTCCTATTGGAATCCGTGTTCCAATTTTTTGAGCTCAAAGAGTGCAATATATTGCTACATACTCCTCAACTGTCATGCCTCCAACACTTTGCACTTTAAAGATCGGTACTTCCCCTCGTCGAGAGAGTCCTGTGAGGAAGTATATATCATCAACCTCTATCTTGATAGGTTTTCCTTCTAGTATGAAGGCCTTTTCCTCAGGATCCCAATATCCAATTAGTAATTAGAGTAATTTCTTTTGATCCCTAATATTGTTGACCTCAAACAATTTATTTAATCCACATAATCGGAGTGCTTCCAGCGCCTCATCATTTTCAAGGACTTAATTATCAATGTTTGCATGCTCCCTTTCATGCCACTCTATCACCATCCTACCAAAAAATTGCTAATTTTCAGTTTAAAATTTAAAAAATACCACTCACGGAGGCATATGCTCCTTGAAGTGGAGACATACGTGTATACCTTGGTAATACGCGCCTTGTTCCACTACCAGCCTAGATCCAAATCCTAAGGCTCTATCAAGCGCCGAGAGGGCTCAAATCTCCCGAGGTGCAAACCTCTCCTCGAAAAGCTCCTTGAGTGCAATACCTGAGAAGAGGTTTGCACCTCGGGAGATTTGATCCCTCTTGGCGCTTGATAGAGCCTTAGGATTTGGATCTAGGCTGGTTTCAGTCGTGGACAGTGACACAAAACTGGAGTTTCATCAGCATGGTAAGGAACAGGTTAAGTTGAAAACACAGATACGAGTATCATCATAATGTAAGTAATAAGAATTAAGGATTGACTAAATTGTTAAAGTGGAAAATAGAGACAACAATTTTGCAAGGATTAAATAAATGAATATATGGTTCACGTCGTGATCATTCTCAATCTATCTTCTTCATCTTTTCTTATCTTCACACCTGATAGTTTTGACATCTTCTCATATCAATCATATGAGAATGGAGGTTGAAATCGTAGACCCACCAATTCTTTAACTCGAGATATTGCTGTAAATGTCATACCCTGCCTCTCTTGCTTTCCAATACTAATAGTAGCTTTCTCCAATGTCAATCCTTGTGACTTATGGATTGTTAAACCCCAAGCGAGTTTCAATGGAAGTTGTTTTTTATTACCTCTTTTGATAGGTGTAATAGGAACAACTTGAGGAAATGATTCATCCCATGGTCCCCCCACATAATTATCAAATTTTATCAAAACATACGTGGGTGGTTGTGGAGGCGAACTTCCAAGGTTATATACAATTTGTTGTATAACTCCAAGAGCACCATTGACGAGTCCTGCATAAATCCATAGGTTTGATGCCAGCATTACCCTTGCTCCTATGGCTATAAGTAATTCAACTTCCAACCCTTCTTCATCTCCTTCCATAGAATAGTTGCTTCTTACAGATGTAGAAATACTGGTCGCAATGGGATAGTTTAGGCTTCTTAGTAAACGCTTGTTATGACAATTTACATCATCATTTGTCGCAAACAAATGTATTGCCTTATCGAAGGACTTTTTCATTCTAGCATGTAAGGAAGTATATGTATGAGTCATCAGTACTTTCCAATCCTCTATTGTTGGAATTGCATCTCTAATATTCATTAACACATTACGAAAATATATTTGTCCATTCTGTCGAAACACAGTATCGAGGGTCACAACTGTTGTGAATGTGTTCCACAATTCTTTTGCAATACCCCCCGATGCATATACAGGCTTATCCATGACAGGCGGCAATTGTCCCAAATCAACGACCAATATAATTGATCGTCCACCAAAAGGTATATTAGCATATTCTGGGAAGGCTTGGTGAAGTCGTGAATCTATTTTGTTTAATAGATGTTTTCCAATAAAACTCATTTCATCGATCAAAATATATCTAACATTCCTCAACTCTTCTTGTAAGTTAATTAAAGTCGGTCCTCGTAAAGGATTTATTTCTTTGATCGGTATATGAAGTGCAGAATGAATTGTTCTTGCGGATATGTTGAAAGCTGCCACCACCGTAGGATCCAGAAGAAGTAATGGACTTTTCCCTGTATGAGATAGATTTTTAAGTGTACTTTTAATGGCTCCAATCAAATATGACTTTCCAGTTCCTGCAATTCCTTGGATTATCATGCGTAGTGGATCAACACCCGTTCTATAATGCTCAAGGATAACATCGTATGTTATTCTTTGCTTATCCCCCAAACTATCAATTGAGTAAGACTTTGCATGTTGATTAGTAGAAATCATTTTCAATTTTCGCATATCAGAGATGAAATGAATTGCACGATTGGAGGTCTCTTCATCTACAAAAACAGTGTTCCAATCATGCATACGATCAAGATCCCTATGTCCAAGCATCTCAAACTCATTATAATTTATAAATTGATTTTTTTATAATCCACATATGATCTCCCATTCATGCTACCTGGAATCTCTCTGTGGAATTGGATGTTCTTCCTCTTCGTTGGATTCATCTCGAGCATCTGTAGGCACAGGTTGGCGATCAACATGCCAAGGTACATATTGCAAATTTTGCCAATTCTGTACTATTTCATCAGATGTATGGCCTATATCTCTTTGAAAGTCGCGAAATGTCTTGTACAAAACCAATTCGGACCAACAGAATTCGACAAACTTCTCATCTTTTTTATCAGGAATAGAGTTAAACCTAGGAAACACAATAGAGTTAAACCTAGGAAACACACGTACAATAGATGCATTACTTCGTGGTAACCATTTTTCCCCCCATCGACGTTTGTCATATGACCAATATTTTGCAACATCTATCAATGTAAGTTGCTCCATATTATCTGGTCGCTTAATATATGCATCAATCAGAGAATTATCATTGTCGGCATTATATGTTTCAACTTGTACTTGTTTGAAAACCTTCATACCGACATTTAGAACCACAAAACGACGGCTACATTCTGAAAGAGGAAGCTCTACATTTATATGGCATGTCTCCTGTGCACTAATGTCCCTATCCACAATGGATTCACATAACAAACTTTTATATGCATGTGATGTTGGTTCGTTCGGATTTTGGATAGAAGAGACTCGCATCAACATATTGTGGAAAGTTTCAGATCCCTTTTCGAATTTGGCAACATATTTTGCTATGTAATTAGTAACGACGCGCTTGGAAAGTACAGGCTACCAATCTATATTAGCCCTCCACATCATTAGTGTTTCATGATTGTGTGTATTCACTCTGTCATCATTTCGTCTAGGTTCATACTTTTTTTCTCCTTGTTCATCAATGTAAAGTTTTGACTGGTCACATAGATCCCATGGTGCGTGGTACCGACATACCAATTTCCCTCCCTTCTTTCGAAGACAACTTCTCTCATTGGAGGTAATATGACGCTCAACACAGTTAAGAAGTTCTTCATAATCATTCATTGGATCAGATTGAAATATTTGTTCTGTGCCTTTTACACAAGGATGATCATCTACATTATCTGCAATTTGAATCTTTTGTTGTTGTCCCTCACGTGGATTTATTGCATGCACACAATTGTCGAAATAATTTTTTGTAGATATAACTTCTCTAGGATCATCCCAATTCAGAGTGTCCATGTTGGGAGCATTTTTTAACCAAAGAAACCCATGGACATGAGGAGATCCACGATGTTTCCATTCGTAGTGACTCCAATAATCTGTGGCTTGATGAAAATGTTCGAAAACCTCTTCTCGAAACATAGTATGTCTCAAGTGCATATAATGTGACACGATGTGAGGATTATCAATTACATTTTGATGTCACCATTTTCTCACTTCACGTGGATCTGTAGGACTTGTGCCTGGCATTAATTTATGCAAATCAGGCCACTGCATATCCGCTACACTTAGTGTGAAGAATATTGTTGGACAACCTATCTGTTGAATCGAGTCAAATAACTCTTGGCAACACTTGCTCCAATATGCACGTGTGCCTCTTAATACCATTCCAAATCTCATTAATCTTTCTCCCAATATTGAATCTGGTAGATTTTGTAAATGTTGTTGTAACTCTTCCATTGTTGTGGGTAGTTCACTAATATTTTTTTTGACAAAAACTGTTGAGGAAGCTTGAGCACGATGTCTCATTATGATATTCAGCAAAAAAATATTTAAAGCGAGGGTGCCTTCCAAATCTGTTATCATGATATCTGAGAAGATGTTTTGCATACTCATGTAGATAGACATTTCGCATTCGCGGTTGTAACCAATCTGCCTCTCCTTTAGGGAACAATGCGGGAAATGCCATATCAATTAATCCAACAGTGTTATACTCGTTAATCAAAGATGACCCAATGTCAGGCCAATTAAGCACTTCAGTCGATTCATCATTTGCGTTATTTTCATCCGGATTGGGATTATTTTCCCATGCTCTAATAATTTCTATCTCTCGTGGTGCACTTGGAAGCCTTGATGCAAAAGAAGTTGTTTGTAAACCATCTAACATGTCATCAACTCCTGGTATCCCTTCCAACATTGCAAATTCTGTGTCGTCGTCAATATCGGGAAGAGTAACAGAATTAGCATATGTGAAATATCTGTGGCATTTTCAGGTAACTCTTCTACTGCGTCATAATCAACTCGAACATCTCGATAATAGGGATCATTCTGAATCTTATATAATAATGCATCCATAACTTTTTGTTTTCTAACAGTGAAATCATAATTAGATCCTTGTCGTCCTTTTTTTCGCACAACGACCATTAAGTCCAAGTTGTTAATATGTCGTGGCAATGTCTTAGAAACATCTTTTATCTCTTGCGGAAAACTAATGGTGTGTCCTCGATATTTGTATTGTCCACCTATAGAATGCATCACCTGCAAAATTGGACTTGCACGTGCTATCAACATCTCTTCAACTTGTGTGAGATCTTCAAGGACATGCGGTTGAGATCCTGGATCCATGTGGTTCTCATTTGAGAATCTATGATTAGATCTCTCTCTCAGACATCGCACACACATTGGACCTGTACCTGTATTACGTACTTGGATTCCAACATATGACTCCAGGCAGACATGACACATTTCCACTTTTGCTAATCAATCAACTCGTTCATGAAAATTGCGATGTATAGTATACATTTCTTCAGATGGTATTGATATATTAGTGTCAATTTCAATCTCTGGCTGTTACACATTGAGCATCTCCCACAGTTGGTTCTATGGGTAGATTGGTCGAATATTGTCCTTGTCATTCCCCGAAGCGATTCCTTTGTTCTTCCACTTGCTTCAACTTTCTCTCTTGATACGCTCTTTGTCGGTCCAGGTTTCATTTTCTTTGTTGTTCTCGTTCTTCTGTTGTCATTTCATCCAACTTTATTTTTCGACGTACTTTTTGTCGAAGTGCATTCTGTTTTTTTCGTTCTTCTTGTTCTTCTGCTGTCATTTTATTGCGATATTGTTTATGTTGTTCTGCTCTTCGTTTCAACTCTCCTTCTCGTTCTTTTGGTTTCATTTCTTTAGATGGTACCGCGATATTAGCGTCAATCTCAATCGCCATATCCTGTTCTACATCTTGATTTATTTGTTGTTCAGCAAATTGATTTCTTCATTCTTCCAGATGATTCAACTTTTTCTCTCGATTCACTCTTTGTCGTTCAGCGTTTCGTTTTTTTTGTTCCTCTTGCTCTTCTGCTGTCAATTTGTCTAACTTTCTTTTTCAATATTCTTTTTGTCGTTCAGCGTTTCGTTTTCTTCGCTCTTCTCGTTCTTCTGTTGTCATTTCATACACCTTTCGTCTCACGTCTTCTGCTTTTCGTTTCAAGTCTTCTTGTCGTTCTTTTGTTGCCAATTTATTGAGATATTTTTTTGTTGTTCTGCTCTTTGTTTCAACTCTCCTTCTCGTTCTTTTGGTGTCATTTCCTTAAATGGTACCACGATATTAGCATCAATCCCAATCGCCATATCCTGTTCTACATCTTGATTTATTTGTTGTTCCGCAAATTGATTACTTTGTTCTTCCAGATGATTCAACCTTTTCTCTCGATTCGCTCTTTGTCGTTCAGCGTTTCGTTTTTTTTGTTCCTCTTGCTCTTCTGTTGTCAATTTGTCTAACTTTCTTTTTTGATATTCTTTCTGTCGTTCAGCGTTTCGTTTTCTTCGCTCTTCTCGTTCTTTTGTTGTCATTTCATACACCTTTCGTCTCACGTCTTCTGCTTTTCGTTTCAAGTCTTCTTGTCGTTCTTTTGCTGTCATTTGCTTAGATTTTTGTTCTTCTCCTATTTGTCTCGTAGCATCTTCCGCATGCACATCTTCCATTTCTAGTGTAGAATCTATATCAAAAATGTCAACGATTAATATATACACTGAAATTAATGCATATTTGGAATCCACACTGAAATCAATGCTTGACATCCAATCTATACAATTTAAAAAAATAATACACTAAAAACTATGCAATTTATTTTAATAATACACTGAAATCTATGCAAGTGTAAAATTCAATATAGTTTAAAAATTCAAAATATTTTCCAAAAAAATAATTGCTTTGGGAGATTTGAACTTTGGACCTCACACCCATTATCCACACACCCTTACCACTATACCACAGGTAGTTCTTATTATAAATAGTATAAATATTCTATATAAACTTCAAAATGGGTGAAGGGTGGATCAACAGGATTTGACACCGTGACCTACCCATGACCACCACAATGTGTTACCAATGGGGTACACCCAATTGTCTGTGAGTTTAACTATATAATATATTTATATATTTCGATCAAGAGATTTAAGATTTTAAATTTAATCCTAATCATTATTTTTTAGCTTTCGTTCAAGATATTAAGTTGAAATGTAATATAAATTTTGCTTTATATTTTAATTCAAATTATAAAATTATATTTTAATTCAAATTAAAATTAAACTTATATTTAAATGTAATTTTAAATATAAATTATATTTATATTTATTTTTAAATTACAATATAATTATAGTTAAAATTATAATTATATTTAAATGTAATTTTAAATATAAATTATATTTATATGTAAAAATAAATATAAATATAATTTATAATTAAAATTACATTTAAATATAAGTTTAATTTTAATTAGAATTAAAATATAATTTATATTGTAATTCTAATATTGTAATTCTAATTTCAATTACATTGTATGCTTGCGGCCATTCTCTTAGTGCGGCCATTCTCTTGCGGCCATTCTCTTAGTGCGGCCATTCTCTTGCGGCCATTATAATTTAAATATTGTAATTCTATTTCTAATTGCATTGAAATGTAATTGTAATTTTTAACTTAATATATATTTATTAAATATATTTCGGTGCAGGTTACTATTGCAGGCGGCGGGAGTAGAGGACGATGGCGGTGAGAGGGGAGGAGGGTGGCGGCGGGGAATGTAGCAGGTGGCGGGAGGGGAGGAGAATGGCGGGAGGGTGGCCTGCAGGACGATGGGGGAGGCAGACAGGAGGGGAGGAGGATGGAGGGAGGGTGGCCACAGGAGGATGGGGGATGCGAACGGAGGGGAGGAGAATGGCGGCGAATGTAGCAAGCGGCGGGAGGGGAGGAGAATGGCGGGAGGGTGGCCGCAGGAGGATGGGGGAGGCGGAAGGGAAGGGAGGAGGATGGAGGGAGGGTGGCCGCAGGAGGATGGGGGATGCGGGCGGAGGTGCGTGGAGGTGCATGCGAGGAGAAGGGTGGCTGCACGACAATGGGGGAGGCAGACGGGAGGGGAGGAGGATGGAGGGAGGGTGGCCGCAGGAGGATGGGGGATGCGGACGGAGGGGAGGAGAATGGTGGCGAATGTGGCAAGCGACGGGAGGGGTGGAGAATGGCGGGAGGGTGGCCGCAGGAGGATGGGGGAGGCAGACGGGAGGGGAGGAGGATGGAGGGAGGGTGGCCGCAGGAGGATGGGGGATGCAAGCGGAGGTGCGTGGAGGTGCATGCGAGGAGAAGGGTGGCCGCAGGAGGATGGGGGAGGCAGACGGAGCTGCATGGAAGTGCATGCGAGGAGAATGATGGCCGCAGGATGATGGAGGTGCATGTGAGGAGGAGGACGGCGAATGGAGGGCACTGAATTTTGATAAGAGGCTGATATGATCCAGTTGATATTTCATATGGATAATCGCCTTCTGATTTCATAAAAACCAAATACTATTGATGCAGGTGCACGCGAATGGTGCAGTGGACATTAAAAATTCAAATTATATTACTTTTTCTCTTTGCTACTTTGATGGTTGATTCACTTATCTCTGCCTCTTGTTTTATCATTTTTTTATGTTGCTTTTTGTTTATATAGGTATTGATTTCAACTCTGTTTTTCAATCGAAAATACACGTTCCTTTTAATGGCAAACAAAATATTAATTAGATGTAAAGCTACATTTTTACGGTTTATTAGATGTAACGCTACATTTTTACGTAACGCTACATTTTTACGGTTTATTAGATGTAACGCTACATCACACATGTTAGAATATCTCCTTCATACGAGACTGTAGAGTGCCTCTCGATGCAATAACCCGTGTATACCAAAAAATAAAATTAATGCCTCATTAAAAATTCAAAAACTAGAAATAAAAAGCAACAAAATGGACATGAATGGATAGAGGGGGTAAGATCTATTACCTGGATCTAACGGCACCCAAAACTATTACTTTTAGGTTATGTAATCACCCTCCGAAGATTGAGGTTGTTCTCCCACCAACACTCCAATTTTTTCCCAATTTGCAAATGGTATGGTAAATTTTCAAATTTTTACCTAATATTTATTTCTATTTACCCACTTTTTTATAGTGTGACATCTATTTTTGCTTTTGGGACTAACTGTGTTCATGTGTAGGTCTATATTGGCGTAATTTGCAAATATTTTTATGGAATATGATGATTTCTTTAACCTTGTCATCATTTTTAAGGTATTATTGTCGCAAACTGGCATATAGGGTAGGTTTTTCCTTCTACCTGCATTATGCATTATCTTACCTAGTTTCAAGATGCATTAGGTTATCTTTGTAGAATTATGACATTTATCCCTTTGCTGTATCGATATGTCGTCTTTTTGCAATAGAACCTCCCCATACATGGGTACCCTAGCTTAGATCCTATTGACTTATGGCACGTATGATGTTGTATTTTTAGGACTGAGAGTCCCTAGTGGTATTGTTTGTCTTTGCATTGAAGGCACATTCTTCTTCCTTATCTATTTTGTCAACCATGTCCTTACGGAGGACTCTCACCAATTTCTTTAAGTTGTAACTTCATTGCATGTTTCCCGCTTGCGCTATTGAGCCTTATTCCGGCTTCTAGTTTTCAACTATTTATAAGCCCTCATTTACTATCTCATTATCATCAAGCCTTGCATCATTTTTCCTTTGCAACTTGCACCCGTTTACTGGAGGAAACATTCCCTCGGTGTCTTTATCCTGCTCATGATCCTTGCATTATGATAATGTTTGTTCCTTGTGCTTGGAACTAGTTCACCCGTCCTTGACACTTGTTTCCTCCCATGTATTTTAGCATTCTTTTATTCCTTTTCAAACTTTAATAATATGAAAAAGACAAAAAGACAAATGGGAAAGAGTTATGTTCTTATTTATGTATGACAGCAAGTTGTGTCACCCTTGAACAAATAACATTTTCTTGAGTCTTTGCCTCTGCAGTTTGGGATATAGTATCACTTTAGGAAGCTAAACTCTTTTTTCCATTGTCTCCCCCAATTGGTTACTCTTCCAGGAATTATGGAGAAGTCCGTTGACTCTTATATGTCACAGGCTTATGTCTTGTTCATTCTTGAGTCTATGTTGCCTTAGTCACTTATTGTGTCATGCTTATGTTCAAGAGAAGTATTAACATGTGTCAACCTCACCTCATAAATCTTGACTTTAGTATGTCGTCCTTCCCATGTCAAGTACATTTCAAAATCAATCAGTTTCTTCCACCAAATCTTTGACCTTCTGCTACTACCTCGTTTTGGATAATGGGGGGTGTCGTAATGCCCTCCTTCTAGCGTATCACTTCCCATCACTTCCAAAACATCTATTATGGGATATAGATCTAGAGTCTTTTTAGTACCTTGTAACTTGTAGTCATCAGTGGAAGATTTACTCGCTATATACAGTGGGAATCCATTAATGTCCCATTAGCGTTAGAGTTTGCAAATGTTCGACGCCAAAACATTTATTCACATTTGTTAGATTGTAGTAGGTCCCTTGCCTCTCATTATCATTATCGGTGAGTTGTCTCACATTTGTTAACAATATACATTAATGATTGGTAATCAAATGGCATCTTTCTATGTTCAACTTCAGGATATCTATTCACATGGTATAGACTCGTACCCGTATTAGTTGGTTTGAAGATCTCAAGTCCATTATATAGCATCACACCTTTATGTTATGACTCCGGTTGCGTTGGATTGTCATTTACTTATTTTATTAGACTAACTTTTATGGAGATTGATATGTTTAGTACCTATTTACAGATATCTTCATTTAATTCTTAGACATAGATACAGTGTGTATTTCCTTCGTGGATATGGTTTCTTTTTGACCTATATCCACTGTGCACTCATTTTCATGGCTATGATCACTAATATACCACAGGGATCCACAGTGTACTTGATTTGGTGGCCATGATTCTTGTTACTCCTGAGTATGGGTATCCTTGCCTCGGGAAGATATATTTCTAACTTGAACTGTTGTAGGTGATGCCTATGGCGGATTTTTGGGAACTTTTATTTAGGTTACTTCTGCACTCACTTCAGAAAGGTTGTAATGTATTTAGGCCATCATATATCCCTCTGACCTCACACATTATGGGGCATCTATTATAACATATTTTGTCACACTTCTCCCATAAATGCTTATGATGGCCCGATCTTATCCCTTTCAATATTTTCCATACTTCCTTGATCCTTTGTGATGTATGGACAACAATTTATTTTTGGAAACATCTAAATACTATGTTTTCCAGGCCATATGCACCCTATAGTGAGCTAGCCACGTATACGCTCCCTGCTTTGGGCCAGCCCATGTATGTGTATGTTTGAGGCTAAAAAATAAAAATAAGTTATTTTACAGGAAATGTTTCAGTTACAATCGTTCCCAATTACCCAAATCTTGTAAATAACCACCTCTAACTTCCCCAACTGCCTCCTAATCAATATAAAAGGGGCATAAGTGAAAGAAAAAGCTAGCCTCTAGTTTTTTGGAAGAGCTTTGGAAGATTAAGCATTGTTAGAGAAAGCACCCTTATGTTGTCCAAATAAAACCAGATCTTACAGAAACCCTTGTCTCGTGTCTACAAAATTCCATATCCCCTATATGGAACATTGTATTTCCAACCCTTCTTGCAATCCCTATTATGTCAAAGTATTGAAGTGATTCTTTTGGACATACTTGCTATGAGAAGATTCAGATTTGGAAGTTGAGTGTTTGGAGGCTCGGGTGAAAGAACTTTGATCTTAGTTTCATAACGGTGCTACATCAAGACTTAGGTGATACCATTTTATTGTATCTTGTTGTTTACTTTTATATAAAATTATTCTTTTTTTTGTCCATAACAATTGTTCAATTATTGTTTATGAATGTTTAATATTGGATGTGTAATTCTGCAATTTCAGTTATGATTATGATCTTTGAAACTGTAACTACTCTTTGCTAGTTCTTTTTCATTTTTAGATAGCAATTGAAGGTTTGAGTAGAAAGAATGGAGCCGCACCAAGCCAAAGGTTTCTTCTTCAAACGATAGGAACCGGGTGAGTTATTTTCGAACTTCTTTGTCCATTTATAGTTATTTGTAAAGATTATAGATTTTTCTTTCTTGAATTTGTTGGTTTTCTTTTATAGGTATCAATCTGTGGTGATCCCACCCAAATATCACTATGGTAACATATAATCCTGAAAAATCTAGTGTATTATTCTCTTGTTCTCTTGTTTCCTATTTCTTACATGATTATTGTTGCTTGTATGGATAGAAGGGTAGACTAGTAGATCTTTACTATTGATTTACATGTTAGTGTAAATATCTTGTTGTATGTTATGCATATTCTCAATATTCTAACATGGTATCAAAGCTATTTTCTATGCTCTAACTTCTTCGATAATTCTTTGAATTTTGTTTACAAGCAAAAACTCTTCAAATTTTGAGTTCGGTCCTCCATATTTTGTAGATTTGGCATCCAATATATCTAACCCAAGTGGTATTTTTTAGATCTAGTCATTTTGCTACATGTTTGAGTTTTTTTTTGTTTTTTTTTTCAGGCCCTAATCCTCACCATTATTTTTCAAAATGTTTAGAATTTTTTCAAGTTTCTCTTGATTTTTTTTGTAGATATGGATTAAAATCAATCATATAATAACTTGTTATCAAGGATCTATTTTCTTTGCAACAAATATGGTTTGTTTTCGGCTCTAGTTGTGTTTCGTACGGGGCGACAATTATTTCACAATTTCTGAATTTTTGACAAGTTTCGTGGCATTTACAGCTAATTTGCACCTTTTGGTCTGAGAAAGTATAAATACCTTTAGAAATTCCTACCATTCCTTCAGCAAAAGTGTGAATTGTTGCCTGCATTCACACCTTTTGTTCACAGAAAACACGAATACCCCTGTTTCGGCATTTTTTTCACCAAATTTGATTCTCTTCTCTCCGGTTTCTATTATAGGGTTACATATCCATTTTTTAGTTGTTGTTAGGCTTTGGTTTCGGTGAGAAATTTATGGTTTTGAATATTTTTTCTTCTTTTGCAAAAACTCATTTTGTGTATTTAAGGGTTTCATTATTTTGTCACACTATGACTTCAAAAAAAAATTATATTCCTACATTAGTTGGATCTATTTATCTCTCTTGGAAGAGAAAGATGATTGATGTGATTAGGAGTAATTATAACTTGTGGAGATTAGTTAAAGGTGATCTAGCGAAACCAACTTATGCAAAAGACTTGGCAATATGGGAAGATCAATGTGATCAAGCAACACGATTCATTGGAAAGACTGTTTCGGATAACTTACAAGAACACATTGAGGCTGGGGATAGTCCCATTGAGGTGTGGAAAAACCTAGCTTCATTATTTGATAAAAATGATGGTGTTTATGCTTACTATTTTGAAAATAAAATCCATGAGTTAGACCCTAAAGATTTTGTTATAATAGAGTCATTTCTTGCTAAAATTAAAACTTTTAATGAAAACTTAAATAACCGTGATTCTGATTACAAGAAAAATGATAGTGCTCTTACCATTATTGTTGAACAAAAGCTACCTTCATGTTCTGATATGTTCATCCAAACTATGAATAGAGATATTGAAATGTCTAAAGGAACTTTGAAACCTACTTTTAAATATTTTTTTGAAGGTTTGATAAATGAGCAAGATAGCTTAATTGCTAGTGGTCAATTGTCTAATAGTAAAGCTCTAATGGCCCATAGTAAGAAGAATCCTAATATGAATTTTGAAATTTCTAAACCACATAATAACAGATCTGCTTCTTCTAATTATGATGCTTCTAACATGGTGTGTAATAAAAATAAAGTATATAATTCTTGTACATATTATGCAAATACCAATGACCATGAAAAAGATTTGCTTTAAACAGAGATGTGAACTTGTGAAAGCAAAGAAGAAGTCTTCCAAAGAAAAATTGGTGACCTTGTGTGCCTATTTTGTTCAACCTAGTAAGTTGTCTTATAATGTGGAATGGATAATGGATTTTGGTGCCTCTAATCATATGTCTAGTACAACTTATTTATTTAATTATTTTGACACAAAAAGCACACACAAGATAAAGTATCTATAAGCGATGGTAATCATCTTTCAGTTTTAGGATCTAGTAGTGGTAATGTTCCTAATGGTATTTGGATTACCTTCAATTTCTTCCACTGAAGGTGTTTGTGAAGGTTGTGTTCTTGGTCAACATCATAAGGAGATGTTTAATAAAGGTAAATCTTGTCGTACTAAAGAAGAATTGCAACTAATTCATAGTGATGTTTGTGGTCCTCTTATAACTCCTTCTTTGTCTCGTGCAGTTTATTTTCTTACTTTTATTGATAAATTTAGTCGTAAATATTGGATTTATTTTTTGAATCATAAAAGTGAAACCTTTGGTATATTTCAAGATTTTGAATCCGTGGTTGAGAAAGAATCTGGTAAAAGTATTAAGACTTTGAGAACTGATAATGGGAGGGAATTCACTAAAAACAAATTTAATGCATATTTATCTAGGCATGGTATTCAACATCAAAAGACTATTCCTTATACACCCGAAGAAAATGGGGTAGTTGAAAGAAAGAATAGAACCTTGGTTGAAATGGTTAGAGGTATGATTTTTTCTAAATGATTACATAAACGTTTTTGGGTTGAAGCTATTTTTTGTGTTAACTATATCTTAAATAGAGTCTACTAAAGCAGTTTTGGAGGTTACTCCCAAAGAAAAATGGAATGGAAGAAAACCTGATATTAGTAACATTAAGGTTTATGGCAATGAATGTTGGGCTCATATCCCAGATGAAAAATGGAGAAAGTTAGAACAAGAACACAAGTCTCATGAATGTACTTTGATTGGCTATTGTGAGGAATCCAAAGCATACAGGTTGTTTGATTCATCTACCCAAGGCCTCATCATTAGGAGAGATGTTGAATTCAATCAAGTCTCTCCTCCTCCTGAGTCAATTGAGTATCATGTTTCCTTGAATTTTCCTTCACTTTTTGTTAATCATATCTTTGTTACCCCTTTCTCTCCTTCTGTTCCTACCCTTGATCCTAGTTCACCTTCTTCTTCAAGTGATCCTCCTGAATGTTAATTTTTAGTGCAGTTGTGAGACCCATTCTCAGAGAGAATGGTACCCTAGTCAGTTAACCATGGTTCCTGATCATGTTAACCAGGCAGAGTAAAGAGTAAGACCGTAGAAGGTACCCTAGGCCCCCAGTTGTCTCCTAGGGTTCTTGGTCAGGGGACCAAGTAGGTTGATGGCATGACAAAGTCCCTAGCATGTGGTTAGGGCCCCTATTTGTCTCTAGGGTATTTTGGTATGGGACCAGACAGTTTCTTGGTCATGAGGACCAAGAAGATCCTGCAGGTTGAGACAGAGATATCCTAGTCTAGGACCAGGAAGATTCTTGGTCAAGGACCAAGCAGGTCCTACAGGTGGTTGATCAACATTTAGTCTGAGACTGAAAACTCAGCTTGAGACTGAGGACCATTCTCTGGGAGAATGGAATACTTGGTCAAGGACCAGAGGGTTGATCAACACGAATCATTCTGGGACTGAAGCTCAGCCTTGGACTGAGAGCCATTCCTTGAGAATGGAGGTACTTGGTCAATTACCAATATGATGGTGTGTGATGTCCTCTTCTCCTAGGTATTTGAGATGGTTGAGTTAGATGTTCTTATTAAGGGAATGGCCACCCCTTGATGAAGCCACTAACATTTGACCTTAGGAGCAGTCTAGAGGACCACGTGATCACATCATATGTGTGAACCATTCCTTATACAGTGATGATGAAATTTCAGGTTACGTGGAACATTTGCACATTTGAGAGAGAGATGACTAGTTGTACCTTCCCCACCATGGATGATTTACTTTTGGTCCTTATACCTTGTTGTTTATTGGTTTTGTGGTACCTTTATCTTTGACTTGTGGTTTGTGGGGTATTCTACTCACTTTGAGTTGTTTCTTCAATTATACCTTGATGTTTTTGGTCCTATGATTTCTATGGTTATTTGACCATTTTTTCTTGTAGTTTACCCTTGGTACTAGGATTCATGGGTTGAACCATGTGTTGGTCCTAGTACCCACCTAATGTTATTCTAATTATAATCGGTACCATTATAATGGGTCATTGTACCCTCACTTCTATGACCATTGTTTATAATTTTATTTTTTATCTTTTATTTTTTATTTTTTATGTGACTTTATTTTATTTTTTGTATCTTATGTATTTTTGTTTTTTTGGAACCCTTTCTTGGACCATTCTAGAAGTTCTTGCTTCTATTTATTTTGAAGACTTATATTTATCTATCATCGCCATTTATCCTTCACACGTCTTTTATCTTCACGGATCTACATCTTTTGACTTTTCACGGGTTCACTTTTCACGGTTTGCTCTTTCACGGGTTTCACGAGTCTGCTCCTCTGCTGTTTCATGGTCTGACGAGTCTGCTCCTCACCCCTTTACAGGTTCATTCCTTCACAATTTCACTCTTTATGGGTTTTCTCCTCTGCTCCTTCACGGGTCTACTCTGCACCCCTTCACGGGCTCACTCCTTTGTGGGTTTGTTCCTTTATGATTTCACTCTTTACGGGTTTGTTCCTCTGTTCCTTCATGGATCTAACAGGTTTTCTTCTCACCCCTTCACGGGCTCTCTCCTTCTCGGATATTTTCCTTCACGGGTTCACCCCTTCACTCCTTCACGGGTCTGCTCCTTCACGGGGTTTTCTATTAACCTAACAAAAGGAGGTCGTGATAGTTGTAAGGTTATTATTCTGCTCACCTTGGATCTTTTGTGGAAGTCTGACCTACCTTTGGTGGAGTCCGCATTTCTTAGTATGTCGGTTGTATCTCTATGGAGGTCGTGAGGCCTAGAAGTTTATTTTGATAAAGTCAGTGACCTTTCTTTTCTTTTATAATATTCAACCAACTTGTTCTGAGTTTCTCTTTGAGGCCACATTTTTTTGGTTTTGCTACTTGTTTCTTAAAGTGCCCTAAACCTGATCTAATTTGCAGAGACTTGTTTCTTGTTTGTACTGAGACATTATTGAGGTTTGTTCAGTTTTTTTTTGTACTGAGTTTCGTGACCAGATTTCTTATTGACTCTTGGTATTGTCTGTATGTTTTCTGACTGTCTTTGACCACTTCCGATTGAGTGTACCACAACCCAATCATCACTCTCTCAGGTTTGTATTAACCCTTTAATAGGGTCACTTGGTTCCTTGTGTTGACTAGCCTCTGAGAGGCTCAGTATTTTCTAAAAGTAACATTTCTGAGTATATCACAGGAAAGGTTTCACACTCAGGTAAGTATCTTCACCTATCTCTCTATTGATAATTTAACAAGTTGATTATTGTAGTATTAATTCCATGTTACTGAAGATTACTTTAACGCAATGACCGATTTGGTAGTGTTAAAGGTGTGAAGTTGAAAGAGAAGAAAATTATGTTATGTTAGAAGTTTCGGTACTTGTTTATCAAATGTATTTTTGCACCAAAGTATGTTGAATTGTTATTCTTCTGCATAAAACCCTAATTCTACCAAAAATTAACACTGAATGTCCTAGAGATACTAGTACAATTTCTACCACTGCTTCTCTTCCTATTTGGCCCCAGAAAACTCTTGAATCTATAGGTTTTGAGATTGGCATTTCGTTTGATACTCATTGAACTAGATCTAACTTTGCTTTTATGACTAAAGTATTGGCCACAGATGATCTCTCTACTTATGCTCAAGCTAAAGATAGACTTGAATGGGAGAATGCAATGAGATTTGAATATGAATCTTTAATGAAAAACAAGACATGGACTCTTGTGTCTCTTCCTCATGGAAATAATTTTGTTGGATGTAAGTGGATATATGAAACAAATTTTACTACAAATGGACAGATTGAAAAATATAAACATTGATTAGTAGAAAAAAGGTTTTCTCAACAAGATGGTATTGACTATACAGAAACTTTTGCTCCAGTTGCTAAAATGAACACAATAAGAACTATGATTTCTCTTGTTGCATCTTATCAATGGGAAATTCACCAAATGGATTTCAAGAGTGCATTTTTGAATGGTGATCTTTGTGAAGACATTTAAATGCAACAACCACCTGGATTTATCACTGCTGACACTTCAATTTTAGTATGCAAGTTGAACAAGTATTTATTTGGTCTTAAACAAACACCTGGAGCTTTGTACGAGAAAATCGATGCTTCTTTCTCAAAGAATGGTTTTAAGTGGTGTGTATCCGATCCAAATTTGTATGTGAAGAAATTTGATGTTGATGTTTTCATAATAGTACTTTATGTGGATGATCTTCTTATTACTGGAAGCCAACTTAGTCTTATACATGAAATGAAGAATAATCAAAAGAATGAATTTCAAACGGCTTATTTAGGCTTATTACATTATTTTCGAAGTCTACAGATTTGGAATATGGCTTATGGTATATTTTTGTCTCATCCTAAGTATGCGAAAGATTTATTTTATCAATTTCATATGAGTGATTGTAAGCCTTCACCTACGCCATTCCAGTCCGGTGTAAAGTTAATTGTTGATTGTGACAGTCCTCTTGTTGATGCCATATTGTATCGTCAACTTGTGGGGAGTTTGATATATTTGACACACAATAGGACAGATATCTCTTTTGCAGTCAACATGGTTTCAAGGCTTATGCAAAAGCCTCATGAAAGTCATTGGAAACCAACAAATAGGATTCTCATGTATTTACACGAGACAATGCATTATGGTGTTTTATATTCTAGTAGGGATACAATTTCACTTCTTGGTTATACAGATTCTGATTGGGAAAGGGATGCTTCAAACAGAAGGTCTATTGCAGGGTACATCTTTCAACTTGGTTCAAGTTTCATTTCATGGTATATTAATAATTTGAGAACTCTTTCTCTTTCTTCTTGTGAAGTAGACTACAGGGTAGCAAAGAAGGCATCTAAAGAAGCAGGGTGGATCTGGCAGCTTCTGATAGATCTTGGTCTAGTACATAAATATCCTACTGAATTAAGATGTGTCAATCAAAGTGAAATCCATCTTGCATACAATTCAATGTATCACTCCAAGACTAAACACATTTACTTGGATACTCATTACATTCAAGATCTTGTTGCGGATGGTGTTATTTGTTTGGATTATTGTCCGATAGAAAAGCAAGCAGTTGATATCTTCACCAAATCCATGCTGGCAGCAAAGTTCATGTATCTTCGTAGCCTATTGGGAATGCAGGAAGTTGTAATAAAGGGGGAATGCTAGTGTAATGTCGTCTTTCTCCTTTTATGTGTTGTTCTCCCAGTCATCATTAAGGGGGAGTGTTGGAATGTGTAATTTTAATATGACATGTGTAATCATGTCTAGTATGAGGTAGTAAGATGTCTTATCTAGCATTGTAAGGCATAAATAACTCTAATCTTATGTAAAAGGAGTTATCCCACACGCATCATGGATAAATATTCTCCTATTGTCATTCATTATATAAAGAGGTGGAAAATCATTTATCTCGCATGTACTTTGGAATGTTATTCTTCCATACCTATTGGTATATAATAGAGGTAAGGAAGAGCCTTTGTGCATATATCTTGTGGAATGCATTGTGATATTATTATAGAAATATGAAGCATATGTGGGGTGGAGATCTCTTGTAAGATTGGAGATTTCTGAAGAATAAATAAGACCAAACCTTCCCGTGGATGTTTCCCCATCCGGGGTTTTACCACATATATTTGGTGTATTTTTCTCTTATTCTTTATCTCTTATTTCTTACATGATTATTGGTGCTTGTATGGATAGAAGGCTAGGCTAGTAGATCTTTGCTATTGATTTACATGTTAGTGTAAATGTGTTGTTCTATTGTATGCATATTCTCAATATTCCAAGTATATATATATATATATATTAAAAGAGAAATTGAATATGGAAACGAGTCATTAGTGAAAATATTTACACTATTTCCATTGAGAGTATAAAAATATTCAAGAGTTTCCAAAACCAAAATTTAAAATTTCAAGAATGTTGATGATGATGAGATTATAAAGATCGGTTCCCAAAATCAAAATTTAAAGTTTCAACAACCTTGATGATGATCCAAAGGTATAGAACTTGATCATCCTGAAGTTGATATTAAATTGGGAAAACACATCCCCAAGATGTTGTAAGTAGAAGCATACTTAAGAATATGAAACATGTGAAATACTCGTTGTTATTTCTCAGATCCCTGTTACATCGACATACAACTAACAAAATCATTAATTCCAACTAAAATCCCTAGGTTTAAAGTTTGACTTTGAAGTCCTTAACCTATTCATAAATATAATATTCATGCATGATCACCAATGCAATCCTACATGTCTGATTCTATATTTTGGCTAGTGAATGATAAAGTAGAAAAATGTCTAAACATTTTTTGCATTTCTAGTCAACGTACCCAAATGAAGATATTGTTCACTTAGAAATTTCCATCATGCATATATTTGTTAGTTTTTCAGAATTTACTTCAATCTGATCTAAGATCTTAACTGAGAGAATAACATGTACAACATATCTACAGCATATCAATCATGGACACAATAATGCAAGCACACAAGAGACACAGAGTTTCACCAGGGAAAACCAAGAAGGTGAAAAACCCCGCAACTTCCTCAGAGATAGAAAGAGAAATGATACAACCAAAGTACAAGAGATAGTCTTATCCTAGCAGTTGATCCTCCTCCTCACATGTGTGCCACTTTCTAAGTGATGTAGAAGTGAGTAATGAGATGATCAAATAGAGATCTCCCGATCTCTATTTATACTTGTCCTGTCCTGCCTAATAAACCAGTGGGGCCGACTTGTTTAACTTAGCCTAATAACCCATGGTTACAATAATTCGGGCCGACCCCACACTTGGTGGTATAATAACCCATTTACCCACATGACACATACAAGGCCGACCCCATCAAGGTGGTCTAATAACCCATCGGCAAGTTACAACACTTGCGACACTTGTCAATACAAATGACAACACTTCCGTATAGAGGAATAATAACATCTCTATAGGAGTACAATATACATAGGTTAAATACATTCCGAAGTTACATATACATCAACACTCTCTCTTAACTAGGAAGGTATTTATCGACACAGATATGCTAGCACAAGTCTTCTTCTCTGGATCATCATCAGTGAATCATCGTCGTCGTCACTACTGCTGCTATCTCAATCAATCTCTGAATCTACTCGTCATAGGAAGTTCTACAGAGCCAGTCCTTTTTCATACTAGAGGTAGGCCCACCACCTGCAGGTCTTCATAATCACTGGCCATACTGTGGACTTCTCAGGACTTATTACATGCGTCACAAAACCTTGAAAGAGAATCCCAGGACTGATTACGAGCATACTGCTCAACCTATCAGATCTCCTAGGGCACTATTACATGTGACCCCACCACAAAACCTCGAAAGAGAATCCCAGGACTGATTATGAGCACACAGCTCAACCTATCGGATCTCCCAAGGCGCTATTATATGTGGTCACCACAAAACCTCGCAAGAGCATCCCGGGACTGATTACGAGCACACAGCTCAACCTATCGGATCTCCCAGGGCGATATTATATGTGGTAATGGAAAAACCTCAAAAGAGAATCCCAGGACTGATTACAAGCACACAGCTCAACCTATCGGATCTCCCAGGGCGTTATTATATGCCATAGGACAAAACCTCGAAAGAACATTTGCCAGATATCCCAGGGTGCTATTATATGTCATAGGAAAAACCTCGAAAGAGTATCTGCAAACCTCCCAGGTCACTATTATATGTCCTCCCAAGCAAAACCTCAAAAGAGCATTTGCCAGATATCCCAGGACGCTATTATATGCCATAGGAAAAACCTCAAAAGAGTATCTGCAAATCTCTTAGGGCGTTATTATATGCTTATCTGCACAACCTATTCCACGGCTAGAGAGTATCATCATGATACTCACCATACATCATCCTGATGTACACATGATCATCCTGATCATCATCACTGCATCGTCCTGATGCATGTCATCTGGAGCAACATCCTAAAGCTCATCATCTATGATCATCTTGATCATACAATGCATCCATCTGATGCATACACAGTATCTTCCTGATACATATCATCATACATGATCTACCTGATCATACAATGTATCCACCTGATACATATACAAACACATGATCCACCTGATCATACCTGATACATATCAACATACATGATCTACCTGGTCATACAATGTATCCTCCTGATACATCTACAGATACATACACATGATCCAACTGATCATATCCAGCATCCAACATGATGCATACATACATACATATAAATGATCCAACTAATCATACAGAGCAGAAACTAGAACATCGTCCTGATGCTCATCATCCAGTGCTTATATCCATGGCCATGGGAAGGATCCTCCTCTCACCATGCTTGGAATGGCTCCAGCAAATGTGTCCATCACTTTTTCCTCGAAGTGTCATCAATCTAAAGAACACCAAACCTCTCTCTGAAGTACTCAAACTTCACTCTGGCTAGTGGTTTCGTCAGCACATCCGCAACCTGCTCATCCGTCGCAACATACAGGAGCTTCATTGCTCCTCTCTACACCATATCCCTGATATAGTGATATTTGATCTCAATGTGCTTTGACCTATCGTGGAACACCGGGTTCTCAGACAGCTTCACACAACTCTGGTTGTCACAAAAGATACCAGTACCATCCAACGGGAGATCAAATAACTCAGACAATAGATTCCGGAGCCATGCTACCTCACAACTAGCCGAACAAGCTGCAACATACTCTGCTTCAGTTGTACTCAGTGCTACGCAGGACTGCTTCCTGCTAAACCAAGAGATCACATACTGAAGCAACACCCAGATGTGCTCTTCCTATTTGCAGCACTGCCCACCCAGTCTGAATCAACATAACCCTGCAGATTTAAACTTTTGATTCACATCATACTTGAGCCCATAATCAACCGTACCCTTCATGTACCTCATAATATGCTTTACAGCAACCAGGTGAACATCTCTCGGATCCGTCAGGAACTAGCTCAATGTGTTCACTGCAAAGCAAATATCTGGTCTCGTGTTCGTCAGGTACATAGAGGACCCAATCATCTGACGATACATCGTGACATCAACCAGATCAGATGAAGCATCACACAGAAGCTTCAGGTTCGATGCCATAGGTGTGGCCATGGCCTTGCAGTCCATCATCCCGAACCTATTCAGGATCTCTACTGCATACTTCCCTTGTCCAAGGAGGATTCCATCTGTACTCTACCACACCTACATACCAAGAAAGTAGTGCATCATCTCCAAGTTCTTCATCTCGAACTCGGCAGCAAACTTCCGCTACGTGTCGACAATCAATCTATCCTCTCCTGTTACAAACAGGTCATCCACATACAATAAGAGTATCACTGGATTGCCTTCCTCAACCTTGTAGTAAAGGTTGGAATCCACTTTGCTCTTGGTAAAGCCCAAACTGGATAGAAAGCTGTCTATTCTACCATACCAAGTTCTAGGAGCTTGCTTCAAGCCATATAAGGCTTTCTTCAACCTACACACATATGACTTCATGTCATGTGTCTCAAAACCAAGTGGCTTCTCCACATACATTTCCTCCTCGACTACACCATTCAAGAAAGTTGTCTTGACATCCATCTGGTGTATCTTCCATTTCATCACTGCAGCCAGAGCAAGTACTGATCTGATGGAAGTGTATCTGGCTACAGGAGCAAAAGTCTCTTCATAATCAGCCATGAGCTACAAACCTTGCTTTATATTTCTCGATGCTGCCATCTACAGCATGCTTGATCTTATAGATCCACATGGAAGTCACGACCGACTTCCCTTCTGGTCTTGGGACCACATCCCAAACATCATTCTTCATGATCGACGGATCATGGCATTCTTCCATTACTGTATCCCGAATCCTGGGAACTTTAGTTCCTTCAATAGACAGCTTTATTTGTTGAACAAATGTTGTAGTCCTTCTTTTGTAGGTGATGGTGTACGATATTTCCTATAAAACAAGTTAAATTGCATGATTAGAAACATATCATAATTTTCAGAACAAATTCTTATACATAAAGAAATATGTCATACAGTCATGCAATTATTTAAGCCAATGCTTTAATACAACATTTATCCATATCCCGTGACTTTCTAGATGCCTTCCAATCTCTACTAGAACATTGTTAAGATTGTGCACAACTCCCAACATGTCAGCAAAGAGGTTTCATTCTAGATAAGTAGTAATGGAATGTTGTACAGTGCCATAAGCCACTTACCCATGTATATTAGTAGTATACTGTTCATCAATGCAACTATTCTAATATGCATAATACACTACCTAATTCTAGGAACATTAGTATAGACACCATTGAACAGTATTATTTAAACAATCAAATATGCAAGAAATGATAATTCAAATACTTATCTTTGTTTGTTTGTTGGGTTGACTCCCTCTCAGACTTTGCTTCCTTTCTACAACTCCATTCTGATGTGGATTGTGAGAAGTGGTCAACTCCCTCTGAATATCTGCATCCTTGCAAAAACTACTAGAGTGTGCTCCCTCTTGATATTTGCTTCCTGGATTACCTGTCCTTGAACTTATGTCCACCCTCGATTACTATGCATATTTACTAGAATCATCATTGTGTTATCCTCGAAGTCTCATACATACATTCATTAGTATAATCTCAATACTAATAAAACACAATAATCTTAAACATGTATAGTCATGATCATTTCAAACATAGATAATAAGCATTAGTATTCAAGGTTTCAGGGAAGAATTCTCTTACTCATACATATTCATATATGACTATAGAATTCTTCTGGTTAGTCGTATCATCATAATATGCATAATCCCATGAATACTCAAACCTACAACTTCATGAATAATCATAATCAATCATGCCAAGTATACTTATATAAGAGATCCTAACACAAGGTAGGATTCTAACTTGATATAGGAAAAACATACCTGGATTAGCATGTTATCTAGCTATGTCTAACATACCCATATGATGTCTTCTTGTTCTCTTCAATGACTTGTGCTAGTAACCTACATATCTCATAAGTTAACCATTATAGAACCAAGTTATACATACCTCGTAAATAGATCTTCTATGTGATCCATGACAATGGATGAATCTTTGTCTTCATGTCACCATGGTCCTATGTTCTTAAACTAGAACATGATTTGTCTTTCTTGGTGCACCTTTCATGTTAGTGAACAACATCAACCTCATACAACATCACAATGCATTAGTACAATCATAAGTGTCAAAACCCTAATCAATGAATATCTTCTATCATGCATTCATAATTTTATTAAGGTGATACGACAAGTCTAAATTTAATCAAGACTGTACTAACCGTAATAATATGAAGACAAACATACCATAAAATTAATCATGAACAAATCTTGAAACATACATGGATAAGGCATACCTGTCGAGATTGCTTGTAATCTTGTTATGTAAGGCCTTAGCCTCATCTCCCTCTGAAACATGAACTTCTTCACTTATGTAAGTAACCAATCCATTCTCTTATAGGATTAACCCAATCCACTTGATTTGCAGAAACTGGATTTGGAGCTGGATTAGGGTTTGTCAGAGAAACCCTAAAAATTCAAATTTTGAATTTCAAACTTTTGAAAGGATAGAAAGATGCACCTTGATGAGCTAATCAACCTGGTATACTTAGAATTTGAAAACTGCAAAGTTTCACCCCTCAAAATTGCCTTTGAAACTTCCGGATCGTCTAGACAGGATCCCGAACTAGGGTTTCATAAAGCCCACCCTTCTTCCCAACTAAAAGGTTCGATCCAAAGCTCTAAACTTCAATTTTTTTGAGGAGCTTCCAGCCGTGGTCATAGACTTCAAAAATTCCAACTTTTGCAGAAGCCTTAATTTTCCACTTTTCTGATCAAAGTCCCGAACTAGGGTTTGATCAAGCCCGGCCTTTTTCCCAACCAAAAAATTTGATCTTGGTGTCTAAATTTCGATTTTGATGAGTAGCATTCAGCTGTGGTCTCCGATTACAAAAATTTCAACTTTCTCCGAAACCCTAATTCCTGGAGCCATGAATGAAGGTGCTCAAAATCCAATTTTGTTTTGACAGAAACATGCACCTGATTATTTCTGGTGTAACTTCGAAATTACGAATCCACAAGGTCTGAAACTTCTACCTTTGGTATCCTGACCTGTCATATTTCCATCCCCATAGGTCTGACCTCAATTGGATTCTCTGAGAGAAATTTATGCCAAGTGTCGCAACGTGACCTGTTTACGGGATAAAATAGGATAACGAACTTGTACGGCGTGCCACGTGTCCCTGGTTTACTTTCGGCCTTTGAACCTTCGGCCTGTGAAAGTACATTTCGTTCTCTACCTGTCACATTTTATGAAATTTTATTTGGAGCTTCCTAGCCCAAGTTATGACCTTTTTTCCTAGGTCACTTGTTTATGACTGAGATCTGGAAGAGGCAGAAGCCTTAGATTGTACATATCATAAAACACAAAGTACAATGAATTAGAAGTTGTGCTTCGGACGCAAGGTACATGGGGATTGTATCTTTGACCTGTAAGCGTTTTAGATCCTGAAACCTCACCGAAATGGATTTATAGCGAAAGTGCTATGATGACTGGTTTTTTCTATATCAAGCCTTAGCATCGCAAGTGCAACAAGTGTCATACATGCCATACCATGCCTTCAATCTGATCTAAGATCTTAACTGAGAGAATAACATGTACAGCATATCTACAGCATATCAATCATGGACACAATAATGCAAGCACACAAGAGACACAGAGTTTCACCGAGGAAAACCAAGAAGGTAAAAAACCCCGCAACTTACTCAGATATAGAAAGAGAAATTATACAACCAAAGTACAACAGATAGTCTTCTCCTAGCAGCTGATCCTCCTCCTCACATGTGCGCCACTTTTCAAGTGATGTAGAAGTGAGTAATGAGATGATCAAATAGAGATCTCCCAATCTCTATTTTTACTTATCCTGTCCTGCCCAATAAACCAGTGGGGCCGACTTGTCTAACTTAGCCTAATAACCCATGGTTACATTAATCCGGGCCGACCCCACACTTGGTGGTCTAATAACCCATTTACCCACATGACTCATATAGGGTCGACCCCATCAAGGTGGTCTAATAACCCATCGGCAAGTTACAACACTTGCGACACTTGTCAATACAAATGATGACACTTCTGTATAGAGGAATAATAACATCTCTATAGGAGTACAATATACATAGATGAAATACATAGGTGAAATACATTCCGAAGTTACATATACATCAACAATATTCCACATGGAGAAGCAATGAAATTGTTTGCTTATAATACTTTTTTTTGTAAGGTTCGTACCCACGGAGTTTCGAATCGGTCACCTTACGCAAGGAGTGCCTTAACAGTACACCCATTCACCATTTATTCTACATCACTTGGGTTGTTCGCTTATAATGCTACTCTAGATGCCATATAACGATTTGTATACACATTAATATTGTAGAACTACGGAGTTGCACAAATGCGGGAAAATATTTTTCCATGTATTAATCAATATGAACCTTATAAACACCAAGATTCATATAGGAGAGAACAATAAGTTACATAGAGGATGAAAAATCAAAATTTAGTTTACTCTTTTTAATTGTCACTAATTAATGTATGTGACTTATTTGGTATTAAAGCTAATTGTACAAACCATTAGATTAGCATTTTGATATTCTCCCTGGGCTTAGTGGGATCAATCTCATCTTTATGGAGCCATTTTTGCATTTATTAGTTTGAGTAGTCTAGTCATTGGCAAGTAGTTCGCATTTAATAAACTCTATATTGTATGTTTGATTCGGTCAATTTTGAATGGTGGTCAGATGGTTAATTTTTAATATATGAATAAAAGGAAAACTAATGACTCGTGTTGTTTGTTTTGTGAAATAAATATTTTATCTAAATTGTTTTCTATGATTTGCACCTATTATTTTATGTTCATGCAACCACATCAAATGGTATCAAAGAATCAAAGCTCCTATAGATGAAATTTTATTTTTGTGTATTCCTACTATCTTATTCAAATATACACCATGTCATTCATAATCCTTTGTAGATTTCCTTACTACAGTTTCCCATGAGACATGACACTTAATCTACCTCACCTCACAAGGATTTCTTATCTACGGATCTATCATAATCTACATTCATGGCACCCTACAAAGACAAATCTACCTTAGATTCCAAAATTGACATATATTCCTAGCAATTGCTTCAATTAAATCATGTCATGCTATAGACTATCTTGTATAATCTTTTGAAGATGAAGGGACATCATCCGTAGACCCAAATCCCTTATGCTTAGATCCCAAGGTAACATTTCCAATGTTTAGCGAATACATGGATGGAGAGCATGTGGACTCTTGGATCCATAGCTTATCCATGTATTTTTTTTATCTCATCCCACAATGTCAGAAGCCAAGAAACACAAATGGGTAGCTCTACGTATAGAAGGTTTCATGCAAGAATTGTGACATCATACCTAGAGTGCTCAATGTTATACATTAAGATGGGAAAAGGATCCTTGTCTCCAACCCCCATGACCAATTGGACACAATTTTGTGAGGTGTTGTGGAAATGATTATATCTACGAGGATATCACTAATATTTGTTGGCTTGTTCATCTTTTCCAAATTTCAAGTCAACCCATTCAATTTTATATTCCCCAATAATTTTTAGGTACCATTATATATCATTAGTCCCAAACTATTTCCATGCATCAAGTTTATCAGTGGCATATTTTCCTATCTCTACATAAAGGTCAAAATGTTTTAATATGACACCCTACACCAAGCATTTTCTAGAGCATTGGAAACCTGGCACATTTAAGGGAAGCATCCTACTTTTCCTTCCAAATCACCTTGAGCATTCCATTCTCTTTGATCTCCTAATGCTAGTTCCACTTAAGTGGTTTCATATTCCTTCCTCACACTATCTCCACCCTCCCCTTGTAAAAAACCCTATTGTTCCTTCCAAAATAAAATACCCATGGTTCAAAAGAGTGTCAAGTTTTATAGCATCTGGCAACTAAAAAATCCTTATTCTCTTAATGGAATGGATGGACGACCCTCCTTCACCATAGGCTCCCCCTCATCTCTTGAAAATTATTGAGGTCTCTAACCCCATCAACCTCAATGAAATATTGATCCTCAATGCTCACCATTATAGCCTAGTAGATTGTGAAGTACTTTTTACCCATGTCTATGAGACTAAAGATCACATTTATCATCTCATATTGGATAATGGAAGTGAACAAAATTTGATATCTACCTCTATTGTCTCGGACTTGAAGCTCCCAATCATTCCCCATTCTCACTCGTACCAAATGGGGTGGATCACTAATAAGGGTAACCACTTTTTGGTCAATCACGAATTCCTGGTAATCTTTTTTTATCATCCCCATTGTGACACAATTGGGTGTGATGTCATTACATTGGTTTGGCATCCATTCTGAGGCACCCCTACCAACATGATCATTGGGTCATTTACGATGCTAGTGTTAATCAATACAATTTAAACCAATATGGAAAAATATTCGAGTTTAAAGTTATTACAAAGACAATACTGTAACCTTTCACTAGCCATGTGTTAGTTAAGTAGGTGTCTTGCCAGCATTTCCTCCATGTGTGGTGCACCCTCTTAATATAGACATTGATCCCTAGCAAATTACATATGCACTTCAACACATAGTAGAATAATACCAAGATGTCTTCAAAGAACCCAAAGGTTTACCACCACTATAGACAATCTATTGATCATTCTATACAACCTCATCCTTGGTGGATTGCTACTTAATTCTCCTACCTACTTATTATCTCCTCCTGTAAGTGCAAAGCTTAGGAAACATATGAAGCAACTTCTTGATGCTAGCAAAATTCAACCCATCTTCTCTCCTTGTGGCTCTCCAACCTTTATCATTCCCAAAAAGGAATAGAAATATTGGAGGCTTGTGACCAATAATTGCACCCTTAACAAAATCATATTAAATCATTAATATCCCCTTCCTTAGATTGAAGAGCCACTGGATCATGTGTCTAGTGCTTGCTAATTTACGAAGTTGGACCTCCAATCAAGCTACCATTAGGTGCACATGACCACCAATGACACCTGGAAAATTAACTTCAAAACGAAGTTTGGTATTTTCAAATAGATGGGAACGCCTTTTCACTTCACCGATGCTCTCAGCTCTCTCTAGTCTTCATCATTCCCAAAAAGGAGTAGAATGAATGGATATTTGTGACCAATTATCATGCCTTAAATAAAGTCACATTGAAGAATTAATATCCACTTCCTCATATTAATGATTTTTTGGATTCTCTGGTTCGTGCTCACTACTTTACTAAGTTAGAACTCCAAGCAGGCTACCATTAAGTATGCATGAATTCTAGGGACACTTGGAAAACAACCTTTAAAACAATTTTGGTCTTTTCAAAAGGATGGTAACATGTTTTGGCTTCACCAATGTTCCAACTACATTTATACACCTCATTAATGATATGTTTTGGCTATATTTGGGCCATTGTATTGTTGACGTCTTGATTTCTAGCAAAACCCAGGCAAAGCACTTCAAGTATGTCCACATTAGTGTGGATATGTTATGCACTCATAAGTTGCAATTAAAAAGACAAAAATATTCTTTTGGCCAAAGTTATGTTTGTTATTTAGGTTTTATTTTTTCCAATGTAGTATTTGGGTTGATTTTTCAAATGTGAAGGCTCTCGTAGGTTACCATATTCCTCGCAGAACCACTAAGATCAAGAGCTTCTTGGGGGGCTTAATTTTCAACACAAATTTATTCCACACATTTCATACCAAACATGCCCCTTGCATCTATTTTCCAATTGACCTCACTTTTCTTGGATGACTACTACTATTGGGACCTTTTCTTCCCTAAAACAAGTGCCTTGTTTGGCCCCAATTCTATGCTTGTCATACCTTCATCATCCTTTGAGATAGAGTCATACACCTCCCAATATGTTATTGGTGCAGTACTTAAGCAAGAGAGCCATCTTATTGCTATCATTCTGAAAGATTGATTAATGCCAAACTAAGCTACAATGCTTATGCCAACGAGCACTTGTCCAAGCTATCAAACATTGGTGATACTATATGCTAGGGAAAGATACTATTTTGCACATGATCCGTAATCCTTTTAATTTTATGAACACTCAAACTAAGCTACAGAAGAAACAACACATTAAACTTTTGGGCTTCATATATTCATCAATTTCATTTGGTAATTAAGTATAAGAAGGGTGGTGATAATAAAAGTACAAATATTCTTAGTCATCCTCATTTTTGTGCTCTCACCTTTCTCAACATCTAGGTTCCTACATATTAACAATGGAAACAACAATACCCTTCTTATACTTATTTTAGACCAATGTTGGAAGCTTTGCAATCTCCAAGAAAGGTAAACCAAACATCCTTTTTAGATTTCTCAATTTAAAAAAGGTTAACAAATCAAATGTGTGTTCCTACTATGTAATACAAACTTCTCTTCATGAAGAAGGCACATGCTCCCACTTATCGGTGCCACTTTGGAATTACTAAAACCCTGCATCATGTAAAAGTTATTTTTTTCACCTACTATAAATAGGTGATTGTTTTCCTCCATAGTTACACCCTAGGTGGTACATCAAATCCCACGACCGATAAGCTTGCTCTTTCCCAACTATTGTCCATTCCTACTAGACACTAGGAAAACATGTTCATGGATTTTATCAATCGACTTCTTATGACAACCCAGCATCATAATACCATGTGTGTCATCCTCTATTGCTTTTCCAACATGGTAGTCTATATTTTCCTACAACAAATAACTCACAACTTAAAAGGTCATTTGATTCTCTTTTCACTCATGTAAAGGTACATTTTGACCTCCCCTTCACCATAATATATGATCATGACTCCTGGTTCCTTAGTCATTTCTGGAAAACTCTTTGGCATTTAACTAACTGTAAACCACAATTTTCCGTTACCTTTCACCCCCAAAATGGATGGCCAAACAAAGATGATCAACCACACCCTCATCCGTGCCCTCTAAGTGATTTACCATAAACATAAGTAGTGGGATTAGTGTAGCTAGGTTATTCACGTTAGCTAGTGCAAAAATACACTTACTAATACTTGTGGAAATCTTAGTAACCGTTTCAGAATGGTGCATGCATGCGGTAAAAACAGTAAATAAAAGTAAATGCAGAAAATAAAACTAAACTAAACATTGGGCATCCTTTCACACATACAAAATAGTAGGGAAATAATATTTTTCTATTTTATTAAATGAACGATGAAAATACAATAAAAAGTTACCTCAAGTGGAGTGAGTAGGGATCCCTTGTAGAAGGTTGAAGTCGCGAGTCCTTGGCCTCCAAGCAACTTCGGTTGTTCTCCACATAGGTGTCATTAATGGTAGCCAAAACTCACAATCGGTGAAACTAGAAGTCAAATGGAGGCTTCCAGGGTTTCAAGTAAAATTTTGACAGAGTGACAGTAAGGTAATGAGTGAATGTGTGTATAATGGGGATCCTTCACCATTTATTTATAGTAATTTTTTGCCCAAGGTTTCTTGCCCATGGTATTGGCTCATGATTTTGGGGTGGCATTTTAGGGTTTTTCCCTCCTTTTTGACTTTTTGAATGTTTTTTTCCCCTTTTTTCTTTTTCTCTTTTCCCTTTTTTTGGGGAAAAAATTCCTTATTTTTGGGGGACTTTTTGCTTTTTTGGAGGAAATAAAGCCACTTTTCCCTATTTTGGAGAGGGAAAAATAATTATGAGCCAATTTGTGGGTTTTTGACTTGGGATTTGGTGATTAGTGAATAATTTTAATGGGGAAGAATAAGGAATGTGGTGATATCATTAGGGGGATGAACATGGTGAGGAATTTTTTTTGGTGTTAACAATTAGTATTTTTACATTGTACAAATCAACTATAGTAGTGTGGTTCACATCTCTACAAGCCATCCTCCTTTCAAAAAGTGTTATGGTTTTTACCCTATTGCACCCTATGAGATACTAATCATGATCCCCTCTACTCTTTCCCCTCATCAACAAAAGGAACAATAATATGCTTCTTATTTTCGAGACACATTGGCACAAATACTTACCTAGGTACATCGTGCTCTTGAACAAGCATAGGCAAAGTATAAATCCTAACAAGATAGACATCGGGTTCCAACATAGTTCACGGTTGGGGACAAAGTATGGCTTCATTTGCCCAAGCAACATTTTCAAGTGCCAACAACATCATAATTTCAAACATCCCCAATATGACCCCCATACAAGTATGCTATAGGTGGGTTATAATGGATCTTATAGCGCAATTAAGCATCGATCCAATCATTAACATGAATAACCTGAATTTGTATGAATCATCCTAACTGGAAGAGGGCGTTTCGCTATGCCATACCACTCACAGCATTATAGATTTCTATTATCCGGTGTTTAAAGATATGCTACTAGACATGTGCACACATTTGTTGCATCGTCTCACCAATCTTTCTTGTTTGGTGGGATAATGTCATTGCCTTCCAACTCAAGCTAAGTGGTTCACTCTATAATGTTTTTACACCAAATTCCCACATTTGTGTGAGAAATTAGGGACAAAATCAACTTACCCTAGAAGGAATTGATATGTTATTTCGGCTTAGTGGAGTCGTTTTTGCATTTATTAGCTTGGGTAGTGTCTAGGTTGGCAAGTAGTTAAGAGTATATCATTGAATAAACTCCATAATGGATGTTTGATTTAGTTGATTTTAACTGGTGTTTGAATGCTTAATTTTTTAAATATAAATTAAAAAATCATTTTACCAAAATAATAAAAATAAAAATTGCAATTTGTTTTTCTAATTTAAATTTATTATTTCTAGCTAATACAATTGCATCAAATTTTATTTTAGAAATTATATTTTACTCTTCCTTTTACCTCACTCACCAGGGTGAGGTTTTAGTAATAATTAATAGAGTGGTATTGAACAATTAATCATATTGTGTAGCATACATAGATCATGTATCCTAGTTTTTGTAAAAATTAATAGAGTGGTACTAAACAATTAACCATATCATGTGGGCATACATAGATCATGTATCCTATATTGAATCATTATGCAATTCTAAATAAGGAAAGTGTTCCAACCATAGTTGTAAACATTTATGTTATTCAAATTTTTACTTTGTCAATGTTCTTTAAACTAAAATGTAGTAACAAATATAGACAAAGATCATGATTGATTACATAATTGACACATAAAAAATATTACCATCAAAATCAAAATGGAATTTCATTCAAATATGAAAAGTCAAGTTGATAAAGCATGCCATGATATATTTACATTCTCAAATACCAAAAAACTGGTTATGTATATAAACAATAAATTTAAATTAATTAAAATAAACAAATTTAACTATTAATTAATTCAAATATAGCCAAATCATGCTAGCATGGTTGGTTTCAATGGGTCTCGTTTTTCATAGTAATCTGAGTTCGAACCCCACAAGGTAGCTGAGAGAAAACACTTAAAATCCAACCATGATAAGGGTTGGTGTGGCATAGGTCGAGTGAGATCCCTGGGTGATTTTGACGGCTTAGATGCACCCTCGGTTGCGGCTTCTTAGACCACATGCTAGCCTCGCAAGTCACGGACAAACTAGCAAACACAAAAATTCAAATATGTGTTAGGACACGTTCTTTTATGAATTGTATTAAATATGTATAAATATATATTTAACGATTTTACTATAATAAATCATCATTTTATATTGTATATTTTCTTTCTATTTAATATCTTGTAACAATTATTACATTAGGGAAGGCAGATGTTGAACGATCATTCCATATTTTAATGGAAATTAAGAATGAATTTACGTTTGAGGCCTTAGCATCACCATAGGAAATGAGGTAGAGGTATTGGCAATTTATCAAGGATTAGTGTAGTTTAAATATCATGGAATACAACATGTTAGAATGTCGAAGGACTCTTATCTTATTATAACACATTTGCATTGCCAATCAACCCCAAAAATGTTCATTTAACTAGGATCTTCCATAGATCTCAAGCTATGGTGGATGATTTTGAAAAAATAAAGTTCTTTCAGATCCTTGGAACCCATAACTCATCTCTTGATGTAAAATCCAATATGAGGTAGACTTAGGTGAAGTTGTTTTGAATATCAATTGGGAGGACTTGGACATGTCCCCCCTACCATGGTATATTAATAAGTCTCAATATAATCATGAATTTGTATCAACAAAAAACAGGCGTTAATTCAAGCATTATGGTAATGAAATGGAAGTTAAATCCCTAACGATGCCATGTACTTCCTCATTCACTCCTTCCAGCCATGGTATTTGCAAAGCTGAGATGGGTTGTCACACATGGTTTTATTGTGATTTTCTCGGAGGTTGGGTTTGTTGTTCCCTCTCTCACAAAACGACCAAATGTTGAGACCCTAAATGAACCCAAACACGCTCGAAGAAGAGCTTAGCAGTAGCTTCAGCAGAGATGTTCTTCTTGCAAGCTATTAGAATGGCCATCTTAGAGAAACGATCCACAACCACAAACACACAGCCATTTCCATTCTTGGTTAAAGGTAGTCTAGACATTTAATCCATGGAGATGGATTCCCATGGCCCATTAGGAGTGGGAAGAGGAGTGTACAACCCCTACTTTTTATGGCAGGTTTCGTGATGGCACAAGCAGTGCAGGACATTATGTATCGGTCGACGCCTTGTCGGAGCTTAGGCCAATAAAAATACTTCTACAATATGGCCACTATCTTTTCGGTGCCGAAGTGCCTTACCACCCGACTGTAATGAGCTTCCCAAATCATCTTCGCACGCTCCCTTGAAGGAACGCGGAGATGGCCCGGGTGGCATAACAAGCCTTCCTAAAGATGAAAGTATGCTACGGATGTGCCTGCACATAGGGCTTGATAAATGCGATAAAACTCAGGATCACTGCTATATAGTTGATACCACCTAGAGGTCTCATGGCCACAAGAGTGGAGCACTATGGTAAATGTTGCTACTGGAGGCCGACTGAGGCAATCGACGACTTGGTTGGTGTTTCCCGTCTTATATTTAATATTTAGTTGGAATTGCTGCAAGTAAGTGGACCACTTCTTGTGGCAGTCATTCTGTAAATTCCCTTGGGTTTGCATGAACTGCAGGGGCTTTTGATGAGTGTGGATGACTATTTCTTTTCTAAGGATGTAGTGCTTCCATTGGCGCCAGGCTTGGACAATGGAATACATTTCCTTGTCATAGGTGGCGTACTTACGGACTATATATGAAATTATCTCACTCTGATATACCACTAGATGGCCATGCTGAGTGAGGACTTCACCAACAACATAGTATGAAGCATTTGTTTCAATCTCGAAGGGTTATTGCAGATCTGGTAAGGCAAGGACATGTGCCAAACATAAGCGTTTCTTCATCTCCTCAAATGCTTGTTGTTGTGGATTGGACTAGCTAAACTTGGTCTTAGATCCTCATTTGGTCACCTGGCTAAGGGACCAATCAATATTAGAGAAGCCCAACACAAATTTGAGATAGAAGTTGGCAAGTCCTAGGAAGCTACGAAGCTCTGTGAGAGTTGTCGGGGTTGGTCAATCATGGATGGATTGGATCTTGGTTGGATCCACATGAACACCATGTTCGTCCATGATATAACCTAGATATTGAACCCTATTCACGCCAAATGAGCACTTCTGTAGATTAGCATATAAATTGTGTTGGCGCAAGGTGCTGAGGACTTTGTGGATATGCTGCAAATGCTCTGCCCATACTCTGATGTAGATGAGAATATCATCCAAATATACAACCACAAAAGAGTTAGTGAATGGCCGTAGGATATCGTCCATCATCCTCATGAAATTTATTGGAGCATTAGTCAAGCCGAAGGCATGACCAACCACTCAAAAAGGCCTTCCCGAGATTTGAAGGCAATCTTCCAAACATCGGTCTGCTCAATTGGAACTTGATGATAGCTAGAATTCAAATCAATCTTGCTGAAATATTTTGCACCCTTGAGATGGTCAAGAAGGTCGTCGATACGGGGAATGGGATACTAATTATGTACTGTAATCTTGTTTAGAGTTCGGTAATCAATACATAGTCACAATGTCCCATATTTCTTTTGTACCAACACAATTGGGCTCCCACAAGGTGAGGAGCTAGGTCGAATGTGCCCCTTTTGGATCAATTCTTGAATCTGGCATTTGATTTCTTCATTTTCCATGAGGGAACGCCTGTATATTGGCCCGTTAGGTAAAGGTGCACTAGGTATCAAATCAATGGAATGCTTGACCAGGAAATGTACTGGAACCCTGGTGGGTGTGGTGAAGATGTCTTTGTATGCTTCCACGATATTGTCCACCTGTTTCTACTGCGTAGAGGGGTTCTGCATGGAGGTGGTGGATGTTGCTGCAATCTTTCGTTCACCTTCAGAACAAACCATGAAGAGGATGAATTTCCCTGTCTGGGAGATTACCTTCATGTACTGCTTAGCTGTGATGAGGGACATTACAGTGGTTGGAATTGTCTCTGGTATACTGTAGAGCTTCTTTCCCAAAGTAATAATGACACTACGAGGTCTAGACTCATACACAGCATGACGTTTTCACATATATGATTGTCCTAAAATAGCATCACAAACTTCAAGCGAGGAAACATCACACATTACCTCATCTTTGAAGGGCTTGATCCCGTAGGAAAGGAGGCACTATTGACTAACGCGGATGTCTCGTCCTTGGCTCAGCCAATCGATGTTGTATGGTTGGGGATGTGGAACCGCCGGAAGCTTCAATCTTTTGACGACCTCGGCCGAGATGAGGTTTTTATGGCTAACACTATCAACAATGAAGTGTAGCGGAGTTCCTTGCACCCACAGTTGTGAATGGAAGAGGAACTCCCCTTCCTCTGGATCCTCTAACTGTTCTGGTTGAATCTTTGCAATTGGGATGGTGGCACTAGGTTCCGCATCAATGATCTGCTTTCCCTTTTCTTTCTCTCCATCATATTCTGAGTCAGAGTTTGGATCCAAGGATTTTGTCTTGGCCAACAAGGATTGTTTTGAGCGGCACTCATCAATGTTGTGCCAAAGGCTCTTGTGGAATTCACGCCACTTTCCAGTGTCCTTCTTTGATTTCCAATTAACCTTCTTTGTCTGCGGCTTGGGATGGTTGTAGGGGCTTTGGTCATCCTTGCTTTGTCCTTTGCTTTGTGAATTGGGGCCACCTTTCCCAGGCTTCTGTTTCCAATTTGCAGACCCAAAATCCCACTTATTCTTTTGCTTAAACTTCTACTCGATCTTGACGAGGTATCTAAAAGTTGCTCCTGGTGAGGATATGTCCAGGAAATCCATCTCTATCTGAATGTACCTGTGTAGGCCATTACGGTACTTTAGGACCAAGTGTCGTTCAGAGTCTCGAATACCCAACTTGGAGCGTAGGGTATGGAACATGTTGGTAAACTCTGGCACTGTTTGGTCTCTTTCCTAGCGCAAAGTCATCCATCTAGTGTACTGGTCATCACAGTTTCCGACAGGGTAGAATTATTCCTTGATGGAATTGAAAAAATCCGCCCAAGTGGGGTCTATCTTGAATAGTTCAGACTCATCTCTTGCATGCCTCTCGTAGTACCCATCCCACTAGTCTTTAATATGGGGAAGGGACTTAAGGAGCGCGAATGTGATATTTTCGTTGTCAGAAAATTTTTGAATAGAGAAGTTACCCTCTAATAGATTCAACCATTTCTCTAAAGTGTCTACGTCTATATTTCCTTCAAATAGGGGAATGTCAAAGTTAACTTGTACCTTGAAGGGATTCGCACCCCCGAAACGACTTCTTGTTGAAGGTGCATCCACCGCCGTCGGCATCCTTCGAAGAATCTGTGTGAAATTATCCATCATCTCGTTCCTCTGTCGCGCAAGGGATTCCTTGAGCAACAACTTAATAGGATCTCTTGCTCCATCATCTCTCTTTTCGTCTCCCACCATGGGAGCCTGCTTGGGTCGACGATGAGGGTTTTCCCCAAGATCAACTACGGTTAGAGACCCAGCTCTCGATATTTAGATATCATTGGAGACTTGCACTGAGAAATCACAATAGCATAAGGCTCTGATACCACTGATCCAGATTCATGTGAGAACGAAATAAAAGAGAATATATATATTCACATACACAGATATATGGCAAGAAACATAGCAATACAGTAAACTCAGATTCTATTAAATGAATGAAATAGAACAAACTGTAAAATAAAAGCAGCTAGAATGACGGTAGTTATATCTCTGAGAAGAGATGTGGCGGCTACACTCATTCGTGAAAAGTTGAATACAAGAAGAGGATGAAAGAGCCTATTTATCATAAGCATGAGGGCAAGAACACTAAAAATCCAAAAACCTAACCTTAGAAGATGAACCGTCATAAAGTTTGTGGCCCTGAGGTGTTAGTTGAATAGTCAACTTCCCGTGGTCATAACTTTTGCATACGATCTTCGTTTGGGGTGCTTGATAGCCTATTGTAAAAGATTATCTGAGATATACAACTTTAGAATGGGGGACAATGCATGTTGTTTCCAACCATTGCACCCCCCCCCCACCCGAATCTCCCAAAAACGTCGTTTAGGGCCTCAAAATGGCCCCAGAAGTTCGAGACCCTAAAAACTGTAAAAAAATTAGAAGAAAACTGTCGGAATGGAAAACTGTTTTGAGCTAGTGGAATAGGTAGGTGGCCACCTATATCCATCTGGATCACCCGAGATCGAAAAATCATGCAAGTAACTTCCGAAGCCATGTTGCCTTGGAGTTAGATGAACAAGCTACCATATACTTTGCTTTGGTTGTACTAAGTGCCACACTCATCTGCTTCATGTTGAACCAGGAGATCATACCTGATACCAAACTTAAGTAGCACCCTGATGTGCTCTTCCTATCCGTGACACTACGGACCCAATCCACATCAACATAACCCTGCAGGTTAATCTTCTGTTCTGACGCATGTCTGAGGCCATAATCAACCATACCCCTCAGATACCTCAACACATGCTTTTCCGCAATAAGGTGAACACGTCTCATATCTACCATGTACTGAGTCAATGTGTTCACCGCAAAACATATATCCAACCTCATGTTCGTTAAGTACATCAATGAACCAATCATTTGTATGTATATAGTGGCATCCACTATCTCTGAAGAAGTGTCACACAACAACTTCATATATGATGCCATTGGTGTGGCCATGGCCTTACAATCCATCATCCTAAATCTCTTCAGGATCTATATTGCATATTTTCCTTAGCTAAGGAAAAGTTATTCTGGATTATGCCACACCTCAAGACCTAAGAAGTAGTGTATCATACCCAGGTCTTTCATCTCAAATTATGCGGCAAATTTCCTTTCTGCAATGAGCTTCTCATGACCTGTCAGGAACATGCCATCTACATAAAAAAGTAGTATCATTGGTTTCCCATCCTCAAACTTGAAGTAAAGGTTGGAATCCGCTTTACTCCTGGTAAATTCCAAGATCGTCAGAAATCCATCAATCCTGTCATACCACGTCTTGGGTGCCTGTTTTAAACTGTACAAGGCCTTCTTCAATTTGCACACATGTCATGTGTCTCAAATCTTAGTGGCTGCTCTACATACACTTCCTCCTCTACTACATCGTTCAGAAAGGCATCCTTCTCATCCATTTGATGTACCTTCCACTTCATCACTACAGTTATCGCAAGTATAGCTCTAATCGAAGTGTATCTTGCTACGGGAGTACACGTCTCTTCATAACCGACTCCCTCTTTGTGAGAGAAACCGTGAACCTTGCCTTGTACTTCTGTAGTATGCTCGATTTTGTAAATCTACTTGAAGGTTATTGTTGAACAGTCATCACTTGTTCTTCGGAACAAGTCTCATCATCCTTCTCTTGTAGGTCATAGCACACAATTTTTCCTACAAGTCAAATTCAACGGTATGATTAATAACATTTCATAATCATCAATTCATATTAACATTTTAATGACAAATTCATAATTCACACAATCATGTAACAATGCATTTTAGCTAATGCCTTAGCACAACCCTCATCCATATCCCATATACACACAGTAATTATTTAGATGCCTTCCATCTCTACTAGAACATACTATTAAGAGCGTGCACTGCTCTCAATATGTTAGCAAAGAGGTTTCATCCTAGCTAACTCCATCAAGGGCTCATGGGATGTTGTGAGACACTATAGGCCACTTACCCATAACATGCACTACATGAGCCTACTGCTAGTTAATCTTAGTCATATATAAGTGCATAAAAGAAAACTGTATCACAGATCTACATGTAGCTGTTACGAGCAATATCCTTAAAAAATACTCAAGAATTCAAATGACAGTAAATACATATCTTTCATGTGTTTTGTAGGCTCCCTATTAGTTTATGCCTCCTTACAAAAGTCACTGGAGTTTCTGGAAGCGTACTATACTCCATCATCTGATTCTGAAGACCTTGATCTTCTTCTTCATCTAGTCTAGAACTTTTTGAAGTCTTCATCCTTGGTCCTCATGTACTGGATTCAAGATATCATTTTGCTTGGAAACAGATTCTTCAAATCCCTTACATACACCATCATGTTTTTTCTGGATCTTGGGTAGACCAGTCACCATTTTGCTTATGATCGGTAAAGACTTTGTAGTGTATATATATGCAAGCCTTATGTGCCATATTTCACTTGGTTCCATAGTGTCAAGAACCAATGTTTGAACTGGCTAGCCTTTGAATTTGTTACAAGTCTCCCTCTTGCTTTCCAATTACGGTTGTATCATCCAAGGTTTTACCTTATGAGTCTTAAACTCAAGACATATCACTTGAGGAATATTTCCCTGCTTTCTTCTTAACTGGTTCATCATCTTCTGCAACATGAGCATGATACCTCTTCTTCTTTATTTCCTTGTTATGATCTTTGCTTTTGGTGCAATCTCTTGCAAGATGTCCCTTTTCATCACAATTGTAGCATCTGCAGTTTGAGTAGTCCTTATGAGGTCTATGATTCTTTTGGAATCTTCTAGGATTCTTGTGAGAGTGTCCTTCTTTCTTGTTCTTTTCTTTCTTTGTATAAGCTGCTAAGGCTTGATTATCTTCTTCACCCATCTTCTCTTTTCTGGCTTCAATTCCGGCTTCCTCTCGAGTACAATTCTCCCATAGCCTACTAAATTTGGTGAGCTTCCTTCTAGAACAAATTCCTATATTGAATGATTCCCATGATCTTAGGAGACCATTCAATGTAGTCATTGCCAATTATGCTTCTTCAACATGTTCTCCAATAGCTTCTAATTGATCTTTGATTTGGGAGACTCTTGTGAAATAAGATTGGATACTTTATGAGTTATGCATCTTCACACCCTTGAGTTGAGTTCTCCAGGTCATCTTCCTATTAATGTTCTTTCCTTAATATAGTATTTCAATGCATCAAACATCTCCTTAGGAGTATTCAATGATGAAACATGGGGGATCAAGTTATCCTTGATGGAGTCAGCAATGAGTCTCTTGGCCCTAACCATATTCTTCTTGTGTTTAGCTTTGTCTTCATCTCCCTTCTTTGTCTTTAGCTTTGTATTCTTCTTGTGTTTAGCTTTGTCCAACTCATTTTATTCTAGAATGAGAATCACTCTATACTTCCAAGCACGGAAGTTATCTGCTCCTTCAAGATTATCCTCAAGCTTGGTATTGTTTTTCATCTTGATAAAATGAGAACCTCAAATGGTAATAAAGATAATAGGACTTACCAAATGAGATGCTCCAATCAAGTGCTTGCTTCAATGCCTTCTGAGATCTAACTTCTTGATGACCTAGGGTTTGTCAGAGAAACCCTAATCTTTCAACTTTGGATTCTTGAAAAAATCAATGGAGAGAGAGATGTGCCTCCCTAAGGCAAGTTGAGCAAAGGTCCTTTTCTTCCAAATATGTGGACAGAACTTCCAAAACTTGATGCCCTAATTTTCTTGAGCAGCAGAGAGAGGGCCAAAAATGAAAATTATCCGATCTGAATTCTGCCTCCACAGAAAAATGTGCCCTCCTACGACGAGTTTCTTTGACCTCCTTTTTAGGCCAAACTAGGGTGAAAAGCCTCTGGAATGAGAAACCCTAGTTTTCACTTCCAAAAGTTTTTGCTTCACAAGGTCTTCTTTCAGGCTAGCTCTGAATCCATGCTAGAATTTTAAATGCTTAAAGTAAAGGATCACTGAAAGATAGACAAGCATAGCATAAACAATAGTAGAAAACAATTTATCCTATGAAACCCTCATGGGGAAGAAAACCTAGCAAAACTTCTTTAGTATATATTCGTCAAAAAGTACAATGTTAATCACGTACAATAACCCAAGAATAAAATGTCTTCAAAACAACTACTCTTCTCTCCCAAGTGACTTGAATTTTCCCCTCTACTAATGTAAACTTGAGTGAGTGAATGCCATGCCCAAATGAGGAGGGAGACCCTCCTTTTTATACTAATCACAAACTTGACCTTTTTCCCTAGCATGGCCGACTTGTTTAGGATACAATAAAATATTATTTTCATGTTTTTTTTCTGGATTCTTTTAATGACTCTTACATAACTAAATACGACATAAATGATTCCCAAAGGAATTACAATACAAATAAGAATATCTTCTGAAGTTACATTCTTCAAAAAATCATGCATTCAATCTTAGAAGATAGTAGAGCATAATATGAAACATGTATATGGGAGGCGATTGGTGAGAATGGTGGACATCGCGAGCCTAGGTTTCTTTCGGTGCTCGTCCCTAAGGTTTCTCAACCACGGTGCTCCTTGCGCTCCCTGCAGCAGTGCGCACAGGCTGCAGACTGACAACACAATAGCATGGTTTCGCGTGGGGGGGGTCCCCCTCCGCTTTCTCCTTCTCGACCCCTCAGAGCAGACGCGACCCAAATGGATAAATCAAAGGTGAACCAGGAGGATTTGGGTGAGGGATCGGGCTCCAAGGATTCCTCGGGACTGAAGCGAATGCCAGGAGGATCCCAAGATCTACTGAGATACCAGGCCTCCAGATCAACTCTAAAAAGCTTCGTGAATGCGTTGAACAGTGGAAGGAAAAAGCCCTAATCGGTAAGTTTATTGGTGTTTGGCCCAAAGAGAAAGATCTACTAAATTGGATCAAATCCACCTGGAACCCTAAAGCCCATTATGACTTGCAACTGGGTTCTAAGGGTTTCTTCACAAGTATCTTTTTTAACCAAGAAGACAAGGACATGGTTCTGGAAGGTGGCCCCTATTTCCTTTTCTCTTATGTTCTATACCTTATCCCCTAGAAGGAGAGATTCAATCCAATCACTGAATATATTAGCATTGCCCTTGTTTGGATTAGACTCTACTCTCTCCCCTGTGAATACTGGGATCTGAAAATTCTGAAAGATATCAGCAATACTCTTGAGGAATTCGTGAAAGCTACTGAACTCACCAAGTAGTAACGCTATACATCTTATGCCTGGATCTGTGTCTACATGAACTTATCCTGGGAAATCCTGGAATCCATTACCCTCACCAAGGACAATGTCGACTGGGTTCAGCCACTTGATTACGAAAATGTCCCTTTCCGCTGTCGACGCTGCCATGTCCATGGTCATTTTAGTAGAATTTGTTCGCAGAATCCGGAAGCCTTGGGCCCAAATTTGTTCAGGAGGAAGGATGGGATCCTGAGGGTTTCACACAAGTCAAGAGTAGGAGGAGACCCAGTTGGAACTCAAACCCTGATCAACCCCCTCGTAGATCGCTCGCCACCCCCAATAGATTTCAAACCCTCGCCGTTAATGAAGAATCTATGGATCCTCCTGAAAAATCTCAGGTGAAGGACACACTCCATGTTGGCACTATCCCTGTGGAAATCCCCAAGATCTTGACAGACCCAGCTGACCAAGTTGCTAACATGGAGGAGGACCCTGTGGATGAAACAGAGGACATGGACCTTGGGGATTTAGACCTGGACGAAATAGAACGTGAATGCAGCAAAAAAGGTAAGGGTTATGTCTCGTGTAGACAGCTTGAAATGCTCAAAGAGGCCATCCTGAAAACTGGGGCTTCTCCCCAGCTTGGGATTGCTAAGGAACCACTTAAAAATACTAAAAGGAAACAACTAGAAGATGGGGAAAAGAGAGGAAGGAAGACCAACAAACAAAGGATAACAAAGATAGGTATTAAGTTGATAGAATCAGGGCAATACCCGACAATTCAGGAGGCCTTTCTGAAGTCAATCGAGTTTCCCAATGAAAGTTATCTCTTGGAATATTCATGGGGTGAATCACCCACACAAATCAAAACCTTGTGGAATAAGGTAAGGAAGAATAATCCCTGGATTCTGTTCCTTCAGGAAACCAAATGTGGAACTGAAACCCTAAAGAAAATTAGGGAAATTTTTTGGAAAGGTTATGAAATAATAAACATCGATGCCTAGGGTATGGCGGGCGGCTTGGAAATTCTGTGGAATCCGGAATTGGTTGTTCTCTCAAACTTTTGGGTTGCAAAAGGAATCCTCTCGGCATATTTTCATATAGCCCAAACTGAGATCCATGGAACTATCTCAAATGTCTGTGGCCTTAGCATTTACCCCCAGAAAGCAGTCTTTCCTGGACTCCCTGGTGTGGATTGAAAATTGGATAGATGGAAAACCCTGGATCATTGGGGGGGATTTTAACCTCATCACTTTGCTTGAGGAGAAGAAAGGTGGAAGACGAAGCTTAGGAGCAGCAAGTGAAGCTTTTAGTGACTTTATTTCCACTCATAATCTCATAGATATTGAAACTACCAATGGCTGGTTCACTTGGAACAACAAACGAGGTGGGGAGCACCATGTTGCCTCCGGGATTGACAGATTCCTGGTCTTAGAAGGAATTGTCAACTGCTGTAGGGACCTCCACTCTTTAGTATTACCATCTGCAGGATCTTATCATTGGCTTGTTAGCCTGCAATGGGAAGGTGTGGGTCCACCCTCTAAACGACCTTTTTTCTCTTTGAATAGTTTTGGTTGGAGCACGTGGACTTTAAAACCCTCGTCGCCCAGTGGTGGCTCAACTCCCCACCCACGGAGGGTACACACATGTATCAATTCCAACAGAAATTAAAAAATCTCAAAGCCAAGTTCCGTACCTGGAACAAGGAGGAATTTGGAAACATTTTTGAAGATAAAAAGGCCCTGATTGAATAAATGGAGGAAATCCAAAGGAAGGGGATGACTATAGGGTATGATGACAAGTTAAGGGAGTTGGAAACAACTACCACCCTCAAGCTCAGCGCTCGAGAGCGACAGGAGGAAATTTATTGGCAACAAAAGTCTAAACAACAATGGCTCAAGGAAGGTGAACGCGATACCAAATTCTTTCATCGTTTTGTTATCCAGAACAAGCAAAGAAACATAATACTTCACCTTAAGACCACCGCTGGATCCTACATTGAAGACAAAGCTGCCATGGAAGAAGAGCCGGTGGACTATTTTGGCACCATCATGAAAGAACACAGGGCCAATAGAGCCACTAGTATTGCTCAGATCACCCAGCATATCCCCTCCTTGATCAGGGACGATCAAAATACGCTCTTAACAAAACCTATCTCTTTGTTGGAAGTGGATGAGGCTGAAAACCAAATGGCGGGAGGCAAGGCTCCAGGCCTGGATGGGTTCACTACCAATTTTTTTCACTACATTTGGGAACTGGTTAAGAATGAATTTTGGCGGATTGTGGAAGACTCGAGAAAAACCCGTAGGGTCCTCAAAGGTTTCAATGCAACTGTCCTTGCCCTCATCCCCAAAGTCGATGGAGTTGATTCTCTTGGTAAGTTTCGACCCATTACTCTGTGTAATGTTATCTAAAAAATCATTACAAAGTTCATGGCGAACAGACTCAAGCCAATTCTTCCCAGTTTGATATCTCCGGAACAGTCTGGGTTTGTGGAAGGTCGACAAATACTTGATGGTGTCATTTTGGTGCACGAAGTGTTACACTCTTTAAAAATTACCAAAAAACCTGGCATGCTGTTAAAATTAGATATTGTGAAAGCTTATGATAAATTAAGCTAGAAATTCATTAGTGAAATGCTGAAGGCTTTTGGTTTCTGCTCAGAATGGACCAAATGGATTATGAACCTCACTACGCCTTCTTTCTTCTCCATTCTGCTTAATGGAGCTTCTACTGCTACTTTTAGCCCTTCCAGAGGTATCAGGAAAGGTGACCCCCTTTCCCCTTTCCTTTTCATCCTCATGGATAAAAGGTTGGGGAAAACTATTAAAGAAAAAACCCAACAGGGAGTTATTAGAGGTTTATCTCTCCACCCTGGAGCAGAGGTTCAAACTCACCAACAATTTGTAGACAACGCAATGTTAATGGGACATTCTTCGGTCCAGGAAGTGAGCGTGCTAAAATCCATTCTCTCTACCTTTGATAGAGCTTCTGGTTTGGAGGTTAACCGTGAAAAGTCTCAAATCTTCTTTTTTTAACACCTCAAAAGTCACTCAGAGGAATATTAATCGCATCCTTGATTTCCAAGGGAGCTCCCTTCCATCCAAATACCTTGGTGCTCCGCTAGCCACTAGTGTTATCAAGAAAGTATCGTGGGAAGATCTTCCGGACCGCATCAAACGTAGGCTCTCAAGCTGGACCATGCACCCTCTGAATCTGGCAAGCAGAGTCACCCTAATCAAAGTAGTTATTCAAGCAATGCCGATCTATCTTTTTTCGGTAATGGCTGCACCAAAATCTGTTCTCAAGGAACTTCGTGCTTTACAAATAAATTTCCTCTGGGGAGGGAAGGCTGATAAAAACAAATGGGCCTTAGTTAGCTGGGATAATATTTGCCAACCAAAGCACATGGGGGGTCTTGGCCTTCGAGATCCCGAAAAAAACTATAATGTCCTGGCTGCGAAGATATGGTGGAAATGGGTCTCCTCTACAGCAGAACCTTGGGCTAGGCTTTGGCATGTAAAATATGTCGCTTATGTCTTGCAGAAGGATCTAATTCGCTTCAGTGAGGAACCTCCTGGTTCTTCTATCTGGAAAAATGCTCATTAAAACAAGAGCATTGTTCAAGATCACCATTTTGGGGAAATCCGGAATGGGGAGTCTGCAAACTTTTGGGAGGATTCGTGGCAACAACTCCCGAAACTGACCAGCCAGGATGATATGGCAGTTTGTCAGGCTAACTGTCGAGCTGAAGGATTAGCTAAGGTTAACCAGTACTGGAAATTGAACCTCTCCACCAACAATTACAAGGAATGGCAAGACCACAATTGGTGGGCCCAAAGAGTTTCTGAGGACGAATGGGTAAGAATTTGTGACCTCATTCAGGGTCGTTGCATCAAGTCTCAGGAAGGTCCGGATAAGCTCCTATGGGGTTATTCCACTAGTGGAAACTTCAACACTAAAGAAGCTTATGATCTCTGGACCATCACCCCGGGGATTCCTAGAGATGAGACCTAGACCAAGATATGGAAGACTAATCCTTGGCCAAAATTTGCCAAGTTCATATGGCTTACCACACACCGAAGAATTCTTACTGGGGAGAATCTCATGAAACGTGGTTTCATTGGCCCAACTCAATGTATCCTTTGCCTCCACAGTGAGGAAACTATGAATCATCTTTTGGATGCTTGCCCGTTTATCTCCCACTTATGGGACAGAGGAGCGGCAATTTTTCGACGCTCTGATCACTGCAGAGGCGATCCCTCTTTCACCATTAAGAGCTAGGATCCTCTAGCCTTTTCCAACCCCATTGTAAATTCTACTTTGACTTCCTTCCCTGGTTTTCTGATGTGGGAAGTTTGGAAAGAAAGAAATCGGAAAATTTTTCAGGATAAGAGTTTTGCTCAGAATAAGGTTTGGAATAAGATTGCTAATTCTATCCTTGAAACTACCCATGCCACCCTATGGCATGATAAGGATTGGGAGTGTATTGAGATGGAGAGCCGCTTCCTTGCTGCATGGGGCATTGGCAAAGCCACACAGAGTTATGGCCAAAATCTCAATAAACACTCTGCTATGAAAAGTCAAGATTATTTGACACCCCCTCCTTCTGGGACTTATAAATTAAATTTTGATGGGGCGTAGCAGGGGAACCCGGGTCCAACCGGTTTTGGGGGTGTTATTCACAATTGTGACTGTGAAATAATGCAGGTTTTTTTGGGAAATATCGAGGAAGAAACGAATAACGCTGGTGAAGTCGAGGGTCTCTTAGTCGGCCTCCACCTGGCCATCAAGTTACACTTGGAACCTCTTCTTATTGAAGGAGACTCCCTCATTATTATCCAACTCGCCCTCAGTCTCCAGAACGATAAAAATCCAGTCAAGGCCACTGACATCTGGTGTCTTGCTATCATAATTGAAAAGCTTGCCATGTTGCTCAAAGAACCCCATGCCTGGTCTTTCTGCCATGTTCGCAGAGATGGGAATAAAGTGGTGGATCTGTTGGTCGGTATTGGTGTTGACGACGCCCTCCATTTACGCGAAGGGACTCTTGAGGCCTTTGGCGATGTAGAGTGGGCCCATTGCTGCACCCTGCTGGCGGCGAACGACACACGCATGATTCCTCATGGTATGCAGGACACGAGGCAAGCCTTCAATACAGAGCATTGACCACCTGTTCCGTCCATAATGAGAAGCTCGAACGAATTTAATCACCTTGGTCCGGACAATGGTATTCATTGCATTATTAATTCCCGCATTTATGCTCCAGTACAGACTACCTCGATTCATAATACCCAGAGTACGCGAACTACCATGGATCATGAAGATGACATCGACATTGCTAAGGCTTGCATCAGGGCAAGGACAAGGTGGAATCATGAGTTTTAATGCCCAAAGGACCGCCTTTCCTGCGGATTATTTGGGTGTCTGGAAGGATATCGCTATAAATGTAAGACGACACTATTGGCCTCCTCATCTGCTGACAAGATTTCTTTGTTTGTATCTTCTTTGTTCTCCACATTCTAGTGAGGGGTCTTAGACAAACTCGGGGAGTTTTTATATTTGGGTTGGGATGGCTCCACGGAAGCAACGTGAGAAGAAGGTTCATCGTGACCCAAAAAAGGGGAAGGCTCCTATTAAGAGAGAACAACGTAAGACCCTGGAGGCTGCTTGATTCTTCTGAGCGCATCCCTGTGATAATTAAGGAGGAGTAAGAAAAAGTGGAACGTGATCTTTGGGTTCGATTCAAAGCCATGGCGAAAGATGATCTGCACAATGAAGTCGAGGAATGGGTGACGGACCCCGGCACTACCGCTGGTCGACTCTCGGCCTATGACCGACTGTTGGCCACTTTCTGGGTCACCAAAGTTCTGTTAGCGTTTGTTCTCAGGGAACGCGAAAACAAAGCGGCTGCTGATTTGGAACCGGTTCGTGCATGGAAGGTTCACAACCAGGAATGTTCTCTCATCCACCAGAAGATCAATCGCATTGCTGCGAAACTTGGTATTCCGCCTTCTCCTATCCCTAGGTCATCCACGGCGGGATTTGATGGCCTCTCTCTAGGTCTGGATGTCGCTAGTCCTTCTAGTTCGGCTCATGCATGGTGCCCAATTCACGGCTCTGGTCCCATAGCGGCTCCTGGTAGTTAATTTCTATCTCAGTGATTCTGTACTCTGTCTTTGTCTTGTTTCTACAAGTTGTCCTTTGTCTTTAGGGTTAGTTATCAAAGTTTATATTACTTATGATATGTTGTTTTGGCTCAGGTTATACCGCATTTTGGTGTTTGTACCTGGTCTTATGTTAAAAGGGTGCTTAGGAGGTCAGTTAGTAGCTATTTATCTGTTTTTTGGTCGAGGCGGAAAGCCTGATATTTGTATGGGTGGGCATTTCGGCTGGCTGTTGGTGTCCTTCACATCAGCTAGACCTCATGTTTTGTAATAGTTTGTGGGTTTGGGGGGTTTGAAGCTCGGTTGGCAGCGCTTTCTTAGCAGCCTTACCAGTTTTGTGTTCGCAATGTAACTCTTTTTCAGTAATATAATCTCTTACTTATAAAAAAAAAAATATGAAACATGTATATCAAAAGAGGGAAAACCATACATTTGCATCAAACATGTTCATATGATGGAAAAACAAATGGGTAAAACAAAGCAATAGTCCATTGATTTATTAAACACCATGAATAAAAATACATAAAAGGAAGCTAGCATAACTTTGCTTTAAAATTATCATTTCATCAGTGGAAGATTAGCCACGGTCCTGATTACACAATAAGACCAATAATTCTTTTAATTGAAGGGAAATAGTAGATGGGGACCATAAGTTCTCAGTCATGTACCACTCATTTTTTATGTCCTACAAGATGAAACTTCAAATGATGCTTACAAAGAGGAAGAGAGAATGAGGAGAAGGGGAAAGAATGAACACAATGTTGTAGATCCCTAGACCCATCCTGGATATTAAAATACTAAATTAATTCCCAGTGAAAATTATGCAGCTTGGTGATATGTAACTCTCTATCCTCGGTGATGGTTGTTAAACTCCTTTTATATTCATCTAAGGACCTACTTTTCGATTACCAACTAATATTCCCTCTTAAGATTAGTGGAATGGTAACCTTCCCACATGTTGAGTGGTGCCAGAAAATTAGGATCGCTCATGTATATCACACATGAAAGTGGTTAACCTTCTATTTCAATTTCTTAACCTCTATGGAGGTATCCCCTTTTTGAGAAGGTGGGTTATCATGTGATGCACTTTGAGTAGCTAGAGGGTTCTGGAAAACCTTGTCCAACTCATTTTTCTCTATGAAACTTATTATAGGTGGGTTGCAAAGGAATCTTTGAGTCAAGGTCCATGTTGAGATTAATGGCTTAACATGTCCCAACACTTTTGAAGCACTCAATAAAACTATGTGATCTTCTACAACTAACAATTCCTTCTTACTCATTATTCCATCGTATTCCTCCAAATTATGCAAAATTAACTTATCATACCAAGGGTAGGGAGGCCCACATGTTTTCATACATGCCACACCATTCATAAAAGTTGCAATTATGGACTTTGTATCTCTAACTTTTTTATCATAAGTTTTCTAGATTTTCATCTTTGGTGTAAAATAGTCTGCATCCATGGAAGCTAAGGTCTTGTCGATAATCCACAAGGATTGTAAATTTACATTTGAAAGACAACTCAATGCTTTGGTACTTCTTCAACAATGTGTCCTTACTTAGAGAGATCATTTTTTCTTCTAGTATCTCCTTTTTGGCTTCTAGAATCTTCACCTTTAGGGTCAAATATCAATTCTGTAATAGTATAGACCTTGATATCCTCTTAAACTTTTCATTCTCAAAGGAGGCTTTAGCATACCCATCATATAATACATTTCTAGTACTCTTTTCCATTCTAACGTTGTCAATGGGAGGTAGTTCAAAGGTTAATATTTTAACTTGTGCAACTCTATAGTCCTCTTGCCTCATATCAGCATCAAGTTTGACAACCAGGGGTTCAAATGCAGTTAGGGTAAGCTCTCAGGGGACCATCATAAATGGGGAGTATCCTAGGTTGGGGAAGAGGACCTTGAGGTTCTATGATTGAAAGGGCTCCCTTGGCACTCCTTTTTTTCTATTTTTCTTCTCTTATGATGTCAGTGGGGTCTATGGAGTTCATGGGTCTAATATTCCAAAACATGGAAAGGAAGGGCTAATATCTTGGGAGGTCTTAGCACCGAGTGCTATGAAAAACTCTTTGCAAGGCCATAGTGATAATTTTAGAGAATATGGATGGGGTAGGGGTGGAATGCGAATAGTAGGCCATTTGGGAAGTACCCCCAACTATTTTTGGTAGGCTATGCTTTGAGATGTTTTACACGCGCCCTTCTTATTTAATATCCTCAATTTTTGTCTTCTTTGTCTGTGGACCCTGCCATCATATATATCTTCTCTTTTTCTCTTCTTTTGTTGTTCTAATTCTCTCATTTATTTGTCTTTTGTTCTCCATGCTTCTCTTATTATGATTGTTATTTGTTGGAGGGCCCTAGTCAATTGATTGACTAGGTCGGTGATCGACCAATGTAACGTAATTGACCGAGTGATTGAGTTGGTCGACCGACCAAGGTAGTTGTGACAAACAACTACTTCGGGAATATAAATGCATAAATAAATTTGTTATGAAAAGGATTGTAATGACTATCTCATACTAAATACTGCTTATTGTTGGGCTCCTGATTATTATTTCTCCCCCTTTTATATTTGCATTCTTGTATGAAATTTGATGTATATTATGTGATTACACTATCAACAAATTACCCGTGTAATCCCTTAATATATATATATATATGAGATTGTAATAACTAACAAATTTAATTATGATATTTTAGACTCTTAACTCTATTGATTAGATTATTAATATTTTGGATTTCTAATATATTTTCACCTCTCATTAAATAGAAAACGTAAGTAGTTCACTGAATAAATGAAACTTCTTTTTAATAAAAGTTAAAGTATAATTGTATTTCTACATTAGAGAAGTGGCTATATTTGTATTAAAAAAAGAGTTGCGAACGAATTGTATAGTCCTGTAATATAAAATTAAAGTTTTGATTGTAGCCTTTAAACAAAATTGAAAGGTATTTTCTCGCATAAATATAGCTTGGCTTATTGTAGCATTAAAATATAATAATGTAAGTATATTGCCTTATAAACTGGTGCAAAAGTGAGATAACGCAACAATACATGTTGGAAATGTAAATACAAAATTAAAATAGCACACCTCAAGGGGCTTCTTCTACCCATTCTTGCACTTACACGTATTTATTGTAGGGACCCTCAAGATGTGCTTGGATTTTTCCTTGGTATTACTTTGATTGAAGTATACTCTCTGCTAATAATTATATAACCTTCACCCACGCAATTGCCAACATTGTTTTAGTGATTTGCAATTTTGTGTTTCATTCTTAGCACTTGCAAGAAGTTACTTCCACTGAGGTCATTAGCTATGTCCATGGACCTTTGAACAATTATAGTTAGTCCAACATTTTTAGTTACCTTCCTCATAGAAAGGGGCCTTATGAGATGGATGATTCTCCAACTGCCACTACAGTGACTCCTTTTTCTTTGAGTAAGCATAGCCCTTGGTAAACTACCAAGCCTCTACTTCATTATTTCTGGCGACTCCCAATCCCCATGCAAAATATGCTTCTTTGTTTCCGTCATGATAATAGAGAGCACCCCGCTCTTGCTATGCCCAAAATTCAAAGCATAAACTTTTAATAAAGGAGCAAGTTAATAAATGGACAATTAAAAAAAAATAGTAGAAATTCTTATTCAAATTTAGTAAGAATTTTGTCAAAAGTTGTAGTTCCACTTGATTAATGGGATCTTTGACTATGGAACTTTGTCCTCAGAGATTTTGACCCATTTTAAAATAACACATTGTTGGAATCGATTTAATACTAAGAGAGGGGGTAAATCAATATTAGCGCAGTTATCAACAATTTTTACCTTCTTTGACAGATTAGTCTTAACCTAATCTTGATGATTAATTATGCATCCAATATAAACAAAATCATTCATCCATATATGCACCAAGACAAAGAACACAAAACATATGAATTTTGATGTGGAAACCCAATCGGGAGAAAACCACCGAATGCTTCTTTTACGGTGGAAAAATTATACATTAAAGGAAGCACCAACTTCCTATATTTACCAACACCAAAAGGAAGGAGGCATCGACCCCCTGGTTTTACAGGCTCCGACCTAAAGGAAGCATTGACTCCCTGTGTTTCTCCAGCACCAACTAGAAGGAGGCTACAACACCCTTTCTCCTTGCGGTTTTATAGGAACTGACCCGAAGGAAGCTCCAAACCCCTGTCTCCTTGCCCTGTCCTGTCGTCTTGATGTCTAAAGAATGATTCTATCTTTCTGAACTTCAACTTTTCCCACTCCTCTGATCTTCTGATATTAGTTTTGCAGTGTGCTACCTTCGTATGCAGTCGATTCTCTGTCACTGATTTTCATACACCACTTGACTTCTCATTCCACTCAATTCACACTTTTGCTGATGTCTTACCTCATGTACCGTGTACTCGATGATACTACAGTTTGTGCTTAGGTATGCTTTGTCGATATACTACTACGCAATTGATATCACCAACTGATACTATGCATTCAATTGATAGTTTGTTGTTATGAAAGAATGCATTAGTAACAGATGGAACTGTGCACTTACTGATGTGTGCGTTATGTTTAAGTGCCACAGTCTTCTAGACAATCTACGACATGTCATGCATCGATAGATTCGTCCTTTTGGTTTAACGCACTTGTCTCAGATCATCCTCATCATGACGTGCTTGTTGGATCTTGTTGATTTTTTGTCGTCGCGCATCAGATGGACTTCTCGACTTCGAACACTTTCACTTATGCTTATATGCATCAGTTAGACATATGAGCATCATCTGATATACTTCGGTTCTATTTTTGCATTTATGTCTTAAAACGTCTGTGACTATCATCATGCTGACTGTAATACTGTCCTTTAAAACATCACGCACTTGCGCATGCTTTAGTATTTATGCCTTTCAGTACTTGTGCATCTGCCACCGATCTACAATATCATTCTGCGCACCATCAATACTTCATTTTGTTGCATGTGCGCACTCGACTCCTCACTAGATTATTTTGTTTTGTCCTTGATCCCTTTGATGCCCCGAATATAAATCTGTAACAAACACTTGAATATCTTCTATCTCACCATCGAGCTTGCTTCAAATCTCCAACTTGCATCTCTATTTATACATGACTTGCACATATTGTGTGTCCACAAGTTGGTTGTGGCTTCCCTTCTTCCATACTTCACGGATTGTGCTTTTGCCGCATGTCATCATATGCACTGTTGATGTGTCATCCTTTGTTGGTCTTGCACATTCACGGTCCATGACTTAGTGTGACTTACACCTTAGTGGTGTACTTCTTGCGCTCTTGATGTACCATTGCTTTGAGGTATGTGCGCATCCTTGGTCTTCAACTTGATGAGTCTTTGTCCTTTGATGAACCATTCCTTGTGGGTAATACGCACCCGATGTACAAATGATTTGCGGAATCTGCGCATAAACTGACTTCTGACTTCTCCTTGGTGGGACTTTGACCCTTGCAGTATCATCCCTTCTGGGTATTGCGCACTTGATGTATCATCTGCTTGTGGGATTTGCACATAGATAGACTTCAACTGCTACATCCTTCTTGGAACTTGTGCGCCTGAAAGCATCTTTTGATTTGGCAAGACTTGTGCGCTTTCAGGACTATCTGACCATATGCTCTTTCTTATAGCTTTTGCACTCCCGATCCTTGACCAAGCAATGCTTGCGCATTCTAGAGTCTTCTTTCAACATGCTTGCACACTTGTATCTTTGCTTAACCAACTCCTTGGTTGCTTGTGCACATGTACCTTTGTCCATCCAATTCTTTTGCTGCTACCTTGAGTGAGTATGACTTGGTGGACTTGACTTTTGTGTTGGTACCACATGTAGTAGGATACATTGCTTATGTGCTTCTTTGAACTAGATATGCATGATGTTCCTTCCTTATGTGTTTCTTCATACTGATCATGCATGATGTATCCTTACACACACATCTTCAGACTGGATGCAACTTCTAGATATACTTCTTCACACTGGCATCCATGTCCTTCACCATCTTGCGCATATACTTCTTCAGAGTGGCTTCCATATTCTTCTTTGAACTGGAATGGCAATGTTGTATCCACTTTGACTTCAGTTGACATCAATGACTCAAACTGAATCAGTTGACATCCTCTTTGACATTAGTTGACATCAATGAAAACCAAAGTTCAACACACATATTGTTAAAAAAATGAATGAATCAAAACAAAACAAAATTCACTAAGAAACAAATAAATTCACCTTAAAAAATAAAATTTATCTATTACTCAATCCTTAAAAAATCATGTTTATTCATTAAAATATTTATTTGTAAAAAAAAGGTTATACAATGTATGGGACCATGAACTTCAAAAACCATGTTTAATCATTAAAATATTTATTTGTGAAAAGAAAAGGTTATACAATGTATGGGACCATGAACTTGTCATAAAATTAAACTTAAGGTTATACAACGTATGGGACCATGAACTTGATCTATGCATAAAACGTCACAAAATTCCTTAAGTAGGTTTGATAAGAAATAAATATAATGTTCTTTGAAAATTCCTCAAAGTTATAAATTACTAACATATTTAATTGAAGAAGGCTAAATGGCTTATGACTTTCAATCCAATTATAAATTATGTGTTAAAATTGTAAATTTGGATTGTTAAAATCTTTGTTTTGCTAAAATAGTAATTTTGGATTGTTGAAATATTTGTTTTGTTAAAATTGTAAATTTGGATTGTTGTCTTGCTAAAATTATAATTTTTGATTGTTGAAATTGTTGTTTTAATGTGGACACCATTAAATACTCCCATTATCACCTAATTTAGCAATGCCAACGATTAATATTTCGAATTCTAGCAATCCAAAATGATTCTTTCTAGATTTCATGCCAAAACTGTCAGTTTCCCTTCGATTATTTTGAGTGGCCAAAAAAGAGTTAATTTGTAGACTACAACAATTTAATTATTGATATTTTGGACCAATAATACATTTTTGCCCCTCCATTAATTAGAAAACATAAAGACATCAATAAGTGAAACAAACCTTGTTTTAATGAAATTTAAAACACAAACCTTTAATAAACCCAACTTAGTCATAAAAGTATCCAATTAGTTATTTAACATAGATAAGGGTGTTAATGGGAATTTATACACTGTATGATTGGTGGGACCATGTGCATGGAACAACAACTAACTATATGCCCATTAAAACCTATTTGGAAATGGCTTTGCATCCAGAGAAGTAAGATATTCTACAATCTAGATGAGGGGAATGTTTGTCACTTTGTTTGTGTCTATTTGTTTTGCATGCACATGTGTGTTATTCGCATACTAACATAAAAAAAGGTGATTAGACACACACATAAACATAAATCCATTTTAACCCTAAATCTATAAAATGTTAACATGTTTACATCCTATAATTTTTCGATCCCTCTTGAAACATAGTAAGTATAGGGCTAAGATGAATCTATACTAATAATAATGCCATAAAAGGTGACCGAATGAATAAATATAGCACTGACACAAAAAATATCACAACAAGACTTGGTATGTCTTACCCTATACCTAGGTAAGACAAGTCAATACTTGCCAAAAATTCACAATCATTACAAGAGTACAACTTTACTATGACTATATAACAAGGAAAATTATTATAAAGATAAAAATGCCAATATAACATTCCTCAACTTTGTGCATTGTTCAAACAATAACGTCGACATCTTAACATCACCATGTGTACAACAACCACGTGTCATGGGAATTCCATTGACATATGTTATGGCCATGCTCCATCTAGTGTGTTGATGTTATGTTGAGTGGCATTTGCGAAGCAAGGGCCCGTTTATGCATACAATGTATGGAACATGGGTAGAATTTGCATGGCTTTAGAGAACTATTTGACTGTATTCAACTTCGGTTCTAAAATTACACATATAGAAAAATTAAAAAGCAATTTTAATATAATATTTTCATGAGCAATACCAAGTGGGCCTCAAAGTACATAAAAAGATTTGTGCACCTCAAAGTACATAAAAATATTTGTGCATGTATTCCTTTTGACAAAATACATGAAAATATTTGTGCATGTATTCCTTTTGACAAAAGGGGGTTATTCCTTGACATTATATTATTGTTTGGAGCTTCTAAATAACAACTATATGCTATATTATATAATGTGTAGCAATGCATTATTTAATTGAATATTATCCCATGTTTAATTGGTAAAGATTTTTCTTTTGCACGAGAGATGTAAGGTTCAAAACTCTATGTCTATGTTAAAGTAGGTATTTGTATTGTGTTAATATGGAATTGGAGTTTATTTGACATTCACAGAAATTTAGAGGTACAACAAATTGAAAATATGTGTTTGGTCAAAATGCCAATATGTCAATTGCTCTTCTCCAATTCTATTGAGGCATCCTCAATCAACATCTAAATTCTTTATTATAAGTTAAAGGACTAGTTTTATAGGCATTGCCCTTCAAACAATGTCTATAAGCACTCGTAAATCCAACATAAATGATTAAGATAAAACATAAACCCTTAATAAGCCCCACTTAGTCATGGAAGTATTAAATTAGTTTATTAACATGGATATGAGTGTCAATTGGAAGCTATAAAATGTATGATTGGTGGGACCATGCGCTTGGAACAACAACTAACTATATTCCCATTAAAACCAATTTGGAAATGGCTTTGCATTGAGAGAAGTAAGTTGTTCTACAATCTAGATGAGGGGATATGTTTGCCACTTTGTTTGTGGCTATTTTTATGCATGTGTGTTGTGCTCATACTAATATAAAAAAGAAAGTGATTAGACACACGCACAAACATAAATCCATTTTAACCTTAAATCTATAAAATGTTAACATGTTTGCATCTTATAATCTTTTGATCCCTCTTCAAACATAGTAAGTACAATGTAAAGATGAATGCATGCCGATATTAATGATATAAAAGGTGACCAATTGAATAAATATAACATTGACGCCAAAAATATCACAAAAGCACTTACTTTGTCTTGCCCTATACCCATGTAAGACAAGTCAATACTTGCTAAAATTTAGAATCATTACAAGAATACAACTTTACTGTGACTACAACACAAGGAAAATTATTATAAAGATAAAAATGCTAATAGAACATTGCTCAAATTTGTGCATTGTTTAAACAATAACGTCGACGTGTTGACATCATCATGTGTAAAACAACCATGTGGTAGGGGAATGACATTGGCATATGTTATGGCCATGCTCCACCTAGTGCGTTGATGTTATGTTGAGTGGTATTATGTTCAATTCTAAAATTGGACACAGAGAAAAATTAAAAAGCAACTTTCATATAATAATTTCATGAGCAATACCAAGTGGCCCTCAAAGCACATGAAGAGCTTCGTGCATGTATTCCTTTTAACAAAAAGAGGTAATTCCTTGACGTTATATTATTGTTTGGAGCTTCTAAATAACAACTATGCTATATTACATAATGTGTAGCATTGCATTATTTAATTGAATACTATCACATGTTTAATTAGTAAATATTTTGCTTTTGCACAAAAGGTGTAAGGTTCAAAACTCTATTCCTATGTCAAAGTGGGTATTTGTATTGTCTTAATATGGAATTGAAGTTTTTTTTGTCACTTTCACAAAAAAATTAGAGTTACAACAAATTGAAAATATGCATTTGGTCAAGATGCCAATATGACAATTGCTCTTCTCCAATTCTACTAAGGCATCCTCAATCAACATCTAAAATCTCTATTAAGGCATCACCATTTGAACAATGTCTATAAGCACTTATAAATCCAACATAAATGACTAAGAGAACAACCAACACTCATTCGTTTGGCAATGCCTTTGTCCAAAAGATGAAGTAGGCAATAAGGCCCCAAAAGATCCCTTAATTGATATCTATTATGCCTCCCTCAAGCTCTTGTCAAAGCCACTATAAATATTCAACCTTTTCCATTGACATTGGCTATTTGTTTCATGCTCTCCACTACTAATGCAAGGTATGAGAGTCGAAACACAGAGAAGGGTGATAACAACAAACTCTTCACAAGCCATTGTAACTAATATTGGAAGGAGAGATTGGGATGCATACAAGTGTTGGGAAAGTAGTAAGCTTGTTTGAAAAACTGAGAAGTATAAAATTGAATCCCAACACATTCCAAAGGGCATACATGAGGTGGCAATATAAGGCGAAGAGAGCACAACACATTATGATGTGTCATTAAAGGCATGATCTATAGTGTCTCTGGGGATGACAACTCAAAGATGGCCATGCTCATAATTAAAATAAAATCAAAGTGCATAGACTAATTTGATGTGGGTTGTTTAACGAAGGTAAAGGTGTTGAGATTACAATTACCTAATTATAAAACACAAAAAATTCCTTCCTTTAAGGTTGTTATGGTCATTGTTCACCTTAGTTTATTGGGATGTGGTTTAGTGGGTGAGACAAAGCATCATCACAATAATAACCTAAGTTGAAATTAGAGACCATAAATAACTATTTATACATTAGAATGAACTTTACTATGAGAATGAAACGTTGAAACTCATAACCCTTGATTACATTGAAAGTGCTTCCTATGGGATAATATAAGGGAGATGTGTAATAGATCCATCATAATATGAGATACATTAAGTTTCAAGAGAGTTCAAATTCATATAAGTACAAACTTCTAGCCAAACTTGTGCACTTCCAAAAAATTTGATTGCTCTAAACACTTAATAGATCTAAAGTCAAGGTAAACCAAAATTAATTAGAAAAAAACATTATCGCCGTCAAAATGATTCCTAATACTAGAAAAAGATGATAATGATAATAATAATAATAATAATTTATTTTTAAGTTTATCATCTATTTAAACAATTAAATTGATGTATAAAAACTCTTAGTTAATAAAACAATTAACTCCTCATTAAAATTAAAAAAAATATACATACCCTACCCCTTCCAAATTTCGAATTTGAATCTTTAACCAAAACCTTCCTATTAATAATACGGGAGCTTACCCTAACCTACATTGCCCAAAACCTTCCTATTAATAATGTTTTATATAATATTTACTCTTTACCTGTGTCGGGGCAGGGAAACATGGCGGCATCCATGAACGTGGTAACCTTCGTGACAGGAAATGCGAAGAAGCTGGACGAAGTTCGAAGGATTATCGGCGATACTATACCTTTTCAGTCCGTCAAACTGGACTGTAAGTTCCATTCCCATTACCATTCTTCAATTTATTTTATCAGTCCATCCATTCATTATTCAATTAAATAATAAACTCAGCAATGGCATCATACGGCAACCTCGGCAAAACTAGTCCGCCCAATACTATTCAATTAAATAATAAACTCGGCAATGACAGCATTCAGTAACCTCGGCAAAACTAGTCCGCCCAATACTATTAAATTAAATAATAAACTCAGCAATGGCATCATACAGTCACCTCGGCAAAACTAGGCCGCCCAATACCTTGATATGTGTTTTTCAATATGGCTAGTTGCCTTGATTGGTCGTTTTGGCAGATTTGCCCAGCTGAGCTGACGTTAGGTAAACAGAGTAAGAAATTAAAAGAAGTGCCTCCCCCCACTAAAGTTCAAACCAAAGAGTCTCAAGCTTTGACAAGTATGGTTTGCTTGGACTCCACGTTTCACTCTAGGGATTATTACACAATTTAACAAGTTATTCGTTAAATACCTGCCCTTGTTAGTTTTTGTAGCTCAGGCAGGTACTTTTGCATAGGTCAGGTGTCACTCATTCAAGAGTTGTCCAGAAGACCTCTCTAGGAGCTTCTAGCAGCTTGCTTGAGAGGGAAAGCGACTTTTATGTTATAATGGCTAAAAGGTGACTTAAGTTGTGTCAAGGAAAGATTAAGTTGTAGTCGTAGATCTCAAGTGATCTAAAGTCACTTAGGAGATCTAGAGGGCTCATGGTATTTGGTAGCCCATGGTATATTAGTCATTGTAATGATATAAAAAGAAGCCTAAGGAGAGGAGGTGACACACATTAGTCACACGGAATGAGCGATTGCGATTTCATTGAGTGGGTGGAGAAGGACTTCCATCCAAGTGTGCAGGGGTTAGGGCAAGGTTAGAGGAAAATTAGCAAGGGGTAGTTGAGGGTTAGCAACCAACAAGATCGAAGGATTGATCTTGAGGTGTGAAGGCTAGTATTTTGTCATTGTATTCCTCAGTGGGTTATTTATCCTTGGACGAGAGCCCAAGATTTTTATAGTTAATAAAAATCATTGTTTGCTGGTTTTTCCCTAGTTGGGGTTTTCCAGGGTAAATCTAAGTGTCAAACGTGTGATGATTTCCTATGTTTTTTCTGCTGCGTAATTAGTTAGGATCTTAGTGTATTTTTAGTTAATAACTACTAATTATTCGGGGTTGTTAAATTGGATATGTGATCAGTGAAAACTATCGGCCCTTATATTACATTCATGATCTCATTGACAAAAGCGGGGTGCTCTATTAGATTTTCACAATTTAATTCAATATTATCTAGGATCTTATTTGAGAGAATAACATGCACAACAATTCAAACACAAGAGACAAGAGACAAAGTGTTTCATCGGGGAAACCATAAAGGAGAAAACCCCGCAACTTCCTCAAAGATAGAATGAGCAACAATACAAAACCCCAAAAGATAGAAATGGTCTCCAACAACTTCTCTCTTCTTCACTTGTGCGAAATCCTCGTCTCTCTCACTAATGTGAAGTGAGTGAGTGTGTGAATGATCAAATAGAGAGGAGCACCCTCTCTATTTATACTTTACCTTTCACTTAGCGTTAACCCCAAACAGGTTGGCCCCTAAGTGTAACTGACTGGCCCGACTTCTCTAGGAGAGTCTAATAACCCATGATGACTCAACTTCGGGGTCTAATGCCTCGTCATACAATGGAGGGTTTGTGAAAATCCTCACAGCAGATCTAAGAGATTATGTGTACCTCACAAGAGTAATTATGATTAAGCAGGAAAATAGAAGAAGAGTGAACAATACAGTATAATGGGCAACAGAATAATATGGTACAGTAGAACTCAGATAGAAGCAATAATACTTCACACACACTAGTTAATTAATCACAATATGGACAAATAAATAGTACAATGGTAGAGAGGATTCGAATGCCTAAGGTGGCAATTCGAATTAGCCTCTCAGAGTGATCATAAGATCAATAGAGTGTCATCGGAGCACAACTAGGTGTCCTCATGATCATCGGAGCACAACTGGAAGTCTTCATCATCATCAGTGGAGTCATCAATGCTTAAGTAACTGTCAACCATCAGTCAAACTAACTCTGGTAGGTGTAACTGAGTGACAACTGGACTGGTAGGTGAAGAAGGGCGAGTTGCTCCCTAAAATCAAGGAAGAAGGGCGCATTAAGAAACTGGAGGGCTAAAACTAAATAGTGAGAAGCTCCTGGGGGCTGGCTAACTGAGGGCTAGGTGCTGGACTGATGACTGGGATGCATGCAAAATGCATGCAAACCCTAAAGGTGCATGCATGACTGAAAATGTAAATGATCAAAATACTGGTGGGACTAGGATGGAGTATAGGAATATCCTAACAGGGTTAACCTCATTGACTTCACATGACTCAATTACAATAAAGACTCTCCCGACCGAAGGAATAAACATCTCCGTCGGAGGTACAATCATAAAATACAAATACAATATAAAATATACAATTGAATATCTTCCGAAGTTACAATTACATTAACACTCCCTCTTAACTAGGAAGGTATTCTTTTGACACAATCATCAACACAAGTCTTCGTCACTAGATCATCATCAAAGCTGGGTCATCATCGTCACTGCTGCTGCTATCTCGACCATCAATCTCCAATCTACTCGTCATAGGAAGTTCTACAGAGCCAACCCTTTTTCATGCTAGATGTAGGCCTAGCCTACATGTATGTCTTCATCATCTCGCGAGCAAGTCATCAAGTAGGTACATCTCAAGACTTATTATATGCCTCTGCAAAACTTGCAAGATCTCCCAGGACTAATTATATGCCTCTGCAAAACCTGAAGGAGCATCTCAAGACTGATTATATGCCTCTGCAAAACTTGTGTACACTACTGTCACCTCATCATCTTTAGATCATCTCACTGTCAATGAAGCACAACCCAGATGCACATCACAATGTCTCCAGTATGGGAGGAATTTCCTATCACCATACGAGACCTCGTCTAGCAGCACGGGAGGCACAATCCTACCACCATGCGAGATACAACCCTTACATCTACCAACATGGGAGGCACAAACCTACCACCATGCGAGAATGGCTCAACCCGTACATCTACCAACATAGGAGGCACAAACCTACCACTATGCGAGAATGGTCCGGCCCTTACATCTACCGACATAGGAGGCATGAACCTACCACTATGCGAGAATGGCCCATGTGCATCTGCGTCTTCCGGACTCATCACTTCCCTTTGGAAGGAACCTCGATCTGAAGTACACCAAACTTCTCTCTGAAATACTTGAACTTCACTCTGTCTAGCGGCTTGGTCAACACATCGGCTGTCTGCTCGTCCGTTGCAACATATTGGAGCTTTACTGCTCCTCTCTGCACCATATCCCTAGTATAGTGATACTTGATCTCGATGTGCTTCGACTTGTCATGGAACACCGGGTTCTCAGACAACTTCACAAGCTCTGGTTGTCGCAATATATACAAGTAGCATCCAACTGGAGATCAAATAAATCAGACAGTAGCTTCTTCAGCCATACTGCCTCACAACTAGCCGAACAAGCTGCGACATACTCTGCTTTGGCTGTACTCAGTGCCACACAGGACTACTTCCTGCTAAACCAAGAGATCACACTTGATCCCATACTAAAGTAGCATCTCGAAGTGCTCTTCCTATCAATGGCACTGCCTGCCCAATCCGAATCAACGTAACCCTCTAGGTTAACCTTTTGATTCGCATCATACTTGAGCCCATAATCCATCGTACCCTTCATGTACCTCAGAGTATGCTTTGCAGCAATCAAGTGAACATGTCTCGGATCCGTCAGGAACTGGCTCAATGTGTTCATAGCAAAGGAAATATCTGGTCTCATATTCGTCAGGTACATCAAAGATCTAATCGTCTGACGATACATCGTGGCATCAACTGGATCTGATGAAACATCACTCAATAGCTTCAGGTTCGATGCCATAGGTGTGGCCATGGCCTTGCAATCCATCATCCCGAACCTCTTCAGGATTTCTACTGCATACTTCCCTTGTCCAAGGAAGATTCCATCCGCACTTTGCCACACCTCCATGCCTAGAAAATAGTGCATCATACCCAAGTCCTTCATTTCGAACTCGGCAACAAGCTTCCTCTTCGTGTCAACAATCAACCCATCCTCACCTGTCACAAATAGGTCATCTACATAAAGTAGAAGTATCACCGGGTTTCCTTCCTCAACCTTGTAGTAAAGGTTGGAATCCGCTGTACTCTTGGTAAAGCCCAAACTAGTCAGGAAGCTGTCTATCCTGCCGTACCACGTCCTGGGTGCTTGTTTCAATCCATACAAGGCTTTCTTCAATTTGCACACATGAGTCTCCCTGTCATGTGTCTCAAATCCGAGTGGCTGCTTCACATACACTTCCTCTTCTACTACACCATTCAAGAACGTTGTCTTGACATCCATCTGGTGTACCTTCCACTTCATCACTGTAGCCAGAGCAAGTATTGTTCTGATGGAAGTGTATCTGGCTACAGGTGCAAATGTCTCCTTATAGTTGGAAGGTTCTTTGTCAATGATATCACACAGCAGGGCTACATAACTGGAGTATGGCCTAGGTCTCTTGCTTTCTCTGTGCATTCCTTCTGGAGCGCCATATCTCTCTGCATCTTGAATTGCTTCTCGTACCCATGCTGGTTTCCTCTTCTGAGAATTCTTCTCACGGGGTGGATCTACAGGTTCCTATGGGTCTTCCATCTCGCGTTCTTCATATTCTTCTGGAATTACTCCTTCCATTGTTGTATCTCGGATTCTGGGAACTTCAGGTTCTTTAGTGTCTTCTTCTTGACTTCATAAATCTTCTAGCTGAATCATCGTCACTTGTTCTTCGAAACAAGTCTCTCTTGTAGTACACGATCTTTCCTACAAGTCAATTTAGTTGCGTGATTAGAAACATTTCATAATTTTTCAGAACAAATTTTTATGCATAAAGACATAGTTCACACAGTCATGCAACTATCTTAGCCAATAATTCAACACAACATTCATCCATATCCCGTATTCATACGGTAACTTCCTAAATGCCTTCCATCTCTACCAGAACATTGTTAAGAGTGTGCACTACTCCCAACATGTCAGCAAAGAGGTTTCATTCTAGATAAGTAGCAATGGGATGTTGTATAGTACCATAGGCCACTTACCCATTACTTGCATATTAGTAGTATCTTGTTCATTAATGCAAATTTTCTAACATGCATGATATACATCCTAAATCTAGGAACATAAGTATGTACATGATTGAACAACATCATTTAAGTAATCAGATATACAAGAAATGACAATTCAAATACTTATCTTTGTTTGGTTGTTGGGTGGACTCCCTCTCAATCTTTGCAGGAACTACTAGAGTGTGCTCCCTCTTGATCTTTGCTTCCTTACAGGAACTACTGGAGTGTGCTCCCTCTTGATATTTGCTTCCTTGTAGGAACCACTGGAGTCTCTGATAGTGTGCACCTTAACTAATGCTGAAAATGGATGAGAGGTTCTTCCATAGATTATTGATCTTTATTTGTTTTCCGTAGTCCAACTCTACAGTCGTTTCTTCTACTCCTTTCATGTAATACTGAAAGTCATCTCTAGCTTCACCTTATGAGGTGGAACCTTCTGAATAAACACTTGTAGCTGGTTACCTTCATTACAATACATATTCTTCATCACTTGAAGAATTTTCACTTTCTTCTCTAGCTCTCTTCCTTGGAGGTTCATCATCCTCTGCAATGTGAGCATGATGTCTTTTCTTGTTGTTCTTCTTCTTGTGGGAGCTACTTTTGTTCCTGGGACAATCTCTGGAATAGTGTCCCTTCTCATCACAAGTATAACATCGAATGTGAAAAAGATCTCTCCTAGATCCTCCAAAGTTCTCCTCCGATTTTGGTGATGGTGTTTACCCTTCTTGTGATGAGGATGCTCCCTCTTGTTGTTGTTCTTCTTGGTGTGTGCTGTGAGAGCCTGGTCTTCATTACCCATCTTTTCTTCTCGAGCTACAATTCAAGCTTCTTCCTGTGAGCACTCTTCCCACAGCCTACTGAAGGTGATCAACTTTCTTCTTGCACAGATTCCTTGGATGAAGGAATCCCATGACCTAGGAAGACCATTCAAGGTGGTCATCACTATTTCTCCATTCTCTATATCTTCTCCCATAGCTTCAAGTTGTTCTTTTATCTGAGAGACCCTTGTAAAGTAGGACTGCATGGTCTCTGCATTTTGTATTTTAACATTCTTCAATTGGTTCCTCAATGTCATCTTCCTATTTATATTCCTCCCTTCAAATAAGGTGGTCAAGGCATCAAACATCTCTTTAGGTGTCTTCAGAGATGACACATGTGGTATGAGATGATCCTTGATAGAATCTGCAATGATTCTCTTAGCCTTAATTAGGTTTTTCTTGTGTAAGGCTTTAGCCTCATCTCCCTCTGGAACTGGAACCTCTTCATTCACATAGGTGTCCAATTCATTCTCTTCTAGGATTAGTGTAATCCTATACTTCCATGCTCGGAAGTTATCAGCCCCTTCAAGCTTATCGTTAAGCTTGGTGTGGTGAGACATATTTAATGAGAACCTCAAATGTTAATACAAAAGATTTAGATCTTACCAATTTGAGATGCTCGGGCTGGATCTGGAGCTGGTTGGCCTAGGGTTTGTAAGAGAAGCCCTAATTTCCAAAGTTGGAATTTGGAACTTCTGGTTGGACAAATAGACGTGTCTCCTTAAGGCAAGTTGTCCAATGTACTCACTTTCCTAAATTTGTGAACATAAACCCAAAATATCTGATGCCCTAGTTTTCCTCTGGAAGCAGTGATGGGCTGAAAAATGAAAATTCTCGGAATTGAATTCTGCTTTCACAGGAAGATTCTCCTGGATGAGGCGAGTATGCTGGTGCACTTGGATTTTGAAAATTCCAAAAATTGACCCCTCAAAAGTGACTTGTGAATTTCGGATCTGCAGTTTCTGTCAATTTTTGGTTTTTTGTTTTTTCTGGTCCAATAGTCAAATTAGGGTTTGACTTTCCTGGAGATTTACCCAACCAAAAAATTCGATCTTGGTCTCTAAATTTTGATTTTGTTTGAGGAGGAGAACAATCTTGTGCTGAGAGCACTCCAAAATTCCACTTCTGTCAAAAGCCCTAATTTCCCGCAGTAGTGACAGGCCAAAAAATGAAAATACTCAAAATCCAATTCTGCTTCGACAGAAAGATGCGCCTTCCTTAGGCGAGTTAGCGTACCCTCCTTTTGCTGATGATCTGTGGAGAGAAACCCAAAAATTAAGAAGCCCTAACGTTTGCAGCTGCACAGTGTCTTCTTCTCAGGTTAGCTCTGATACCATGTTAGATTTTCACAATTTAATTCAATATTATCTAGGATCTTACGTGATAGAATAACATGCACAACAATTCAAACACAAGAGACAAGAGACATAAAGAGTTTCATCGGGGAAACCATAAAGGAGAAAGCCCCGCAACTTCCTCAGAGATAGAATGAGCAACAATACAAGACCCCAAAAGATAGAAATGGTCTCCAACAGCTTCTCTCTTCTTCACTTGTGCGAAATCCTCCTCTCTCTCACTGATGTGAAGTGAGTGAGTGTGTGAATGATCAAATACAGAGGAGCACCCTCTCTATTTATACTTTACCTTTCACTTAGCCTTAACCCCAAACAGGTCGGCCCCTAAGTGTAACTGATTGGGCCGACTTCTCTAGGAGAGTCTAATAACCCATGACGACTCAACTCCGAGGTCTAATGCCCCGTCATACAATGGAGGGTTAACCTCACTGAATTTACATGACTCAATTACAATAAAGACTCCCGACTGGAGGAATAAACATCTCCGTCGGAGGTACAATAATAAAATACAAATACAATATAAAATATACAAGTGAATATCTTCCGAAGTTACAATTACATTAACATGCTCTACAACCTAGGTGGGGGAGATGTCAGTGTTTATATATTTTTGCAAGCGTGTGCAACATTGATGGAATCAATTGATAAAAAAGCCAGAAAAGAGCACTAGTAAAAATAAATTGAAAAAAAGAGCCAATGTCAAAAGAAAGAAAAGCTATGAACCCCATGCCCCATTAACAAGAGTACAAAATTTTCTTGTCCTAATTGTCTACTCATCTCCTTCGTGGGGTTGAACACGGGAGAAGCCAAAGTTCTCTTTTTGAAATTTCATGTAATTGGACAATTAATGCAAAATTGAAATTTCACCTTCTTCCTAGAATATTTCACAGATCTTAGCCCTAGAATTTCTAGCCTTAGGACCAATGTAAATTAAAGTATAAAACAACGGCGGAAAGATCGCAATAGTTCACTTCAAACAGCTCCACATTTCATGGCAATTCAAGAAGAGTATACCAAACAATGAGTAAGTTTCATCCCCTCCTAGGGCAACTTATCAACCAACAATCGAATCTGAAATTGTACTTTTACAACAGTATAATAACAATAAAATCAACCCTTTATATTCTTCCGCAGATGTCAAAATGCTTAACAATTTGCCTCTTTACTTATGTCAATTCAACAAGACATAAATGGCTGTAAATAGCAACACATAAAGAATATATATAGCTGAAATTCAAATTTGAAAATTACACAATATATGGACAGTTGAAAACTTCATTTATTAGCTTAAGATGAAGTACAAGTACAAACCATAGCCTTCTCTCAAGGCTAGTACAAAACTCCAACTATCAAAAAATCCCTAGCTAGGGTAAATCAACTAATCCCAACTCAACCAAGAAGATCCAATGTGCAATAATCTCTCCAACACATCTTCAAAGATGAGGCATCCTCTTTCTTCTTATTCTCCACATATCCACTCCAATTTTTATCACCAAACCCTAATCTTCTTGCTTTCTTAGGGTAGAAACACTAGCCCTAGATTCTCCAAGAAATCCTAGCGCTCCAAGACAAGAGAGACCAAGTACATAAGAAGATTGAAGAGAGAGAGGAGTGATCATGGTCAACATCTTCTTCACAAGTGCAAACCCTAGCATCTCACAAGGATCAAGCCCCAACAAATATGTCTCCTCTAGACTTCATAACTTCTTGTAGGGTTCATGAGGAAACCCTACCAATTTCCTCCAAGAAGCTAAGTACAAATAAAATAGTACAAAATGATGATATAAATGGCAAGACTCTCTCCTTCCTCTATTTATATGAGGTAAGTGTTAGAATTTCAAATGCAATAAAGTAAAGGATCACTGAAAGATAGACAAGCATAGCATAAACAATAGTACACAACAATTTATCCCGGGAAACCCTCGTGGGGCAGAAAACCCATCAAAACTTCTTTAGTATAAATTCGTCAGAAAGTACAATGTCAATCTCGTACAATAACCCAAGAATAAGATGTCTTCAAAGCAGCTACTCTTCTCTCCCAAGTGACTCGACTTTCTCTCTCTACTCATGCGAAATTGAGTGAGTGAGTGACATGACCAAATGAGGAGGGTGACCCTCCTATTTATACTAATCACAAAATTGAACTTTTTCCCTAACAGGGCCGACTTGACCTCTCAAACAGGGTCGACTTGTCTAGGATACAATAAAATATTATTTTCATGCTTTTTTCTGGATTCTTCTAGGCCGATACAACTAGTAGGGTTTACATTGATTCTTTCAAGGATTCTTACATGAATAAATACAACATAAATGATTCACGAAGGAAGTACAATACAAATAAGAATATCTTCCGAAGTTACATTCTTCAACACTACCTCTTAACAAGGAAGGTATTCTTTTGGCGCCATCATTGTCACTGTTGCTGCAACTCTGTATTTTGACCACTGATTTCTGACATCTCTCGAATCTATACATCATTAGAAGTTTTAAACGAGCAAGCCATCTGGTGGGTCCCAGCCCAGGAGCACACATTACGTCGCAACAACGACCACCTGCGTTACCTCACCATCTAACACGAGGACACGGGACACAGAGGACACGAAAATACGAGTGTCCGACACGGACACGGTGATCCTCGGAATCAGGACACGGAGGACATGTTTTATATATATATATATTTTAAAAATATATTAAGATTTAAATAATAGACATATAGAATCCAAATTTTTTTAGTAACTAAAACATTTACAAATAGTCAATAGAAATTAGAATCAATACACATTAATGATTACACATTCTCAATTCACAAATCACAATGAGACACATAGATGCATTGATAGGCAATAGCTCAAGATTTGGATTTAAAATGGATCTATACTAACAACTAAACTAAAACACAACATACTCAATTTCCAAACCCATATACTTTGGTCATAGATGGGTTGAAAAACATGGTAAAAGTTGTCGTTCCAAACCCATATACTTACTTTGCACATAGATGGCTTGGAAAACGTTGTAAAAGTTGTCATTGTGATATTTTGGGTTGAAGCATAAAGGAACCAAAAAAAGTATCATCCAAAATATCGTGAAATCAAAATGACAGAGACAGAGCAAAGACACCTACAACTATCACGAAATTTTCTGTTTTCCTTTCGTCATCATAAAATTTTCAGCCAATAAACAAATCAATATGCACAGACAATGTCACTCAAAACACAATGATTACCTTCCTCTCTCGCACGTCTTAGAAATTCAAGATATTTTTTGAGAACAACATTGCCTTTAAGATAGAAATTCAAGATATCGTGTCTTGGAATTGGGACACGATCTGCACAGTGTGGGACACGTTGGCAAATCGTGTCCGACACGAGTTTTGATCGTGTCCTAATTTAGGACATGACCAAAACTCGTGTTGGACACGATTTGTCATGATGTCTGTGTCTGACACGATGACATGGGACATGGAGTGGGTTTTGGGCGTGTTCGGTATCTCAGCTTACCATGTGTCTAGATCATCTCGTGAGTGTAGCCTAGGAGACTCAATTACGTCATCGAAGTGACTACTCGCTAGCACGTCACATCTCATCATGTGGAGAACAGCCCAAGACCATCTTTATGTCACCAAGTGACCACCTGCGTCTTCGCAGATCACGACAAACACAAAACTCGTGAGTGTAGCCTAGGAGACTCAATTACATCACCGAAGTGACTACCCGCTACCACGTCACATCACATGTGGAGAACAACCTAGGAACATCATTATGTCACCCAGTAACCACCTACGTCTCGCACATGTCGTATTACCCAACATAGCACCAGCAGTCAAGAGACTCAATTACGTCACCAATGTGACTACCTACTGCATCCTCGTGAGTGTATTCCAGGAGTGCACATTATGTCATCGAAGTGACCACCTGCTACAACATCACCTCAAGTGGAGACCTGCCCAGGAGCGCACATTACGTCACTGAAGTGACCACCTGTGTCTTCCACATGCTATGTTGCTCATCACTCCCCCTTTCGAGGAACCTCGATCTGGACAACTCCAAGCTTGTCCCTGAAGTACTCAAACTTCACTCTCGACTGAGGCTTGGTCAACACATCGGCTGTCTGCTCCTCTGTCGCTACATACTGGAGCCTCATTGCTCCTCTCTGCACTATATCCCTGATATAGTGATATCTGATCTCGATGTGCTTCTTCTTGTCATGGAACAATGGATTTTCAAACAACTTCACACAACTCTGGTTGTCACAGAAAATACAAGTCGCCTCTAACTCGAGATAGAACAATCCTGCAAGTAACTTCCGAAGCCACACTGCCTCGTAGCTAGCTGAACATGCTGCCATGTACTCTGCTTCGGCTGTACCGAGTGCCACACTCGTCTGCTTCCTACTGAACCAGGAGATCATACTTGATCCCAAACGGAAGCAATACCCTGATGTGCTCTTCCTATCTGGGACACTATCGGCCCAATCCGCATCAACATAACCCTGCAGGTTATTCTTCTGATCTGACAGATATCTAAGGCCATAATCAATTGTACCCCTTAGGTACCTCAACACATGCTTTGCCGCAATCAGGTGAACACGTCTTGGCTCTACCATGTATTGACTCAATGTGTTCACTGTAAAGCATGTATCCGGCCTCGTGTTCGTTAAGTACATCAACGAACCATTCATCTGCCTGTATACACTGGCATCCACTATCTCTGAAGAAGTATTACACAACAACTTTAGGTTCGATGCCATTGGTGTGGCCATGGCCTTGCAATCCATCATCTCGAATCTCTTCAGGATCTCTACTGCATGTTTTCCTTGGCTAAGGAAAAGCTCTTCTGGATTCTGCCACACCTCAAGACCTAAAAAGTAGTGCATCATACCCAGGTCTTTCATCTCAAATTCTGCGACAAGTTTCCTCTTCGTTTCTGCAATGAGCTTCTAATCACCTGTTACGAACAGGTCATCTACATACAACAGTAGTATCACTGGTTTTCCATCCTCATCCTTGAAGTAGAGGTTGGATTCTGTTTTACTCTTGGTAAAGCCCAAGCTCGTAAGAAATCCATCAATCCTGACGTACCACTTCCTGGGTGCCTGTTTCAAACTATACAAGGCCTTCGTCAATTTGCACACCCGTGTCTGTCTGTCTGTCATGTGTCTCAAATCCTAGTGGTTGCTCCACATACACTTCCTCCTCTACTACACCATTCTGGAAGGCAGTCTTCACATCCATCTGGTGTACCTTCCATTTTATCACTGCGGCTATAGCAAGTATAGATATGATTGATGTGTATCTAGCCACAGGAGCAAATGTCTCCTCATAGTCTATGCCTTCTTTTTGGGAGAAGCCACGAGCCACAAATCTTGCCTTGTATTTCTCGACATTCCATCTGCTGCATGCTTTATCTTGTAGATCCATTTGGAAGACACTTCTGACTTCCCTTCTGGTCTTGGAACCACATCCCATACATCATTCTTCATGATCGAGTGATCCTTTTGTTTTTCCACTGCAAATTTGAAGTTCAAATGCAATAATATCTGTGGGATGAAATAAGATTTAAAATAATACTGCTAAGTTAAAAATTCAACAATAATTTTGGGCATAAAGCAGTGGATTGTGAAGTATATGCCAAGAATGACTCTGTGGATAACAAAGTCAGAACATTTTATAGAAATGTTGTTAGAATTGTTGAATGTTGGTAGTGCAACAATTTTGGGCATACTGCAAAGTCCTGTAATAATGTAATCTATTACAAATGCAACATCTTTGGTCATAAAGCTCAGGACTGTAAGAGCTCAAAGAAATCCAATAAAGTTTGGAAAGAAAAACAAGAAAAGAAGATTGAAGAAGAATCCCAGTTAGCACTATATGCTCCAAACAGAAAATGAAGTATCCTTGCCAATCAAGAGAGAAAAATGCAGAAAGGTTTGGAAAAAGAAATCAGCAGATCAAAAGGAGGAAATCTGTGGATTGGTTGTATGTGCAGAAAGTGAAACAACAATAAAAAATCAGACTAAGCCTCTTGTCTTGAAACTGAGAAGTATGTTGGTTGAAGGAAAGGACATCGTTGTTTTGCATACTGAAGAGCTGGGAGCTGAATCTCTCAATACTACTTTTTGATCCTCCTATCTACGAGAGTATAGGTTAGGGCAGAAAAATATACAAATGTTCTGATGAAAAGTGCCTTGGGAAGCTTGAAGAAAGTTTGTAGGTTAATAAATTTTTCAAGACAACAGATGTCTTAATAGCTCTCTATACATTTTGTTGACCAGCAGATTAATGCAGATATTGAGTCTTTAATACAAAATAAGGAGTCCTGTAGCTGATTTTTTTTTGGAGGATGTATTGTAGTGGAGGGGAGTCAATGGTTTTATTTCAGAGTTTTGTTGTCATAGCAAAAGAGATGCTGCTATCAGTAGATAATAGATATGATAGCAGAAGTTCATCTAAAAGGATCTCAATGGTAAGGACTCGTAGTAATCTAAAATCTTTATCATACATCTCTTTCGATGGTTGAAGAGTATTTGTTATGACATTTGAAGACAGAAATGTCTGTTTTGAAATTAGATGAATCATCTCTAAATGAAGAGGCTGCAATCAGATCTCAATACTTAATTTTTGCAGAAGGAGATTCCTGTTTTGTTTCCAGAGGTTGCTCAAGATCTTGGAGATATGCCCGCACAGGCTAGGAATATATGCATGCCAGATGTAGAGTTTGCAAGCCATTGACCAAAATGCTCACAAAGCTCTTGCAAAAGTGCCTGCAATGCACCTTTGAAAATGCCCGCAATACCCTTTGGAAAATGCCCGCAATGCACTCTTCAAAATTCACGCAGCAGTAAGAAAAATGCCTGCAGAAGCCGTCAAAGAAAATGCTGGCCAACAACAAGAGAACGCCTGCAGGCTAAATTGAAATGCCTGCAGGACAGTTAAAATGCCTGCAGGCTTACTTAAAAATGCCTGCAGGCCTTAGAAAATGCCCACCAGGCAAGTTAAAATGCCCGCAGACACTTAAGAAAATGCCCGCAGGCCTTAAGAAAAGCTCACCCGGCAACTTAAAATGCCCGCAGGCTGTGGTAAAAATGCCTGCAGGCTACAACAAATGCCTTGGAGAAATGCCCGGCATGCTATGAGAAATGCCTGCATTGTGGAAGTAAAATGCTCGCCAATGTTTGAAGATCAGATTTGCAACAGCGAATGCATACTCGATGCCACTAATTCAAGGGAGAAAGAATGATCTGCAGTTAGAACAAGAAGTAAAACCCTATGCACTTGAAATCAGAATTGTCATGCGTGCCATTGATGTGAGGGTCCTGAACAGCTGAAATGAAAAGCCTGTCTCTCATAAACAGATGATAATAAGTTTTTTTTTGAGGATCAGACCACAGATTTAAAAGAGTATAACTAGCAGTAAAATTCTACACCTCTAGCCAACCAATGAACAGAAGTTATGTGACAGATTTTTTTTGGTTTGTACCAGCAATCTATGATGTTGAGATGAAGGTCTTGACATATTTACTGCTCCATGAACTTGTAGCATGTTATCCCCCATTTTTGTATGGGTCGTCACTTGAAGAATTTCTGGTGGTTCTTTTGTTGAAATCTACAGGATTATGGAAGTGACGGCGAATGTGATGAAGCATTATCCACTGATGTTGAGGAAATATTTAGCAGACAGGGTGAAGGTATCATCAAGAGCAGAATTTCATGACTATGCTTCAGCGTATAAAAAGGGCATTTTTCAAACATAAGGAAGCAAACACTTTAAAAGTCATGGGTGAAGGCAGTCACATTTTGCGTCTCTGAAGGCCAGTCAGACTAATAGGATTCCACCTAGAATAAGTTGAAGAAATTTGGGAGATGAGCTTGTTCTCAAGCTTGGATCTGCCATAGAACAAGCAGGAGCTGGTCTAGCTGCATTCTCAGAGATAGAGACGGTTCTTCAGCTTTTGGGGTCAGTTGCACTGCTTCAAGTATTTACAGAAAACCAGAAGATAATATTTCAACAGATCGAGAAATTTTTAGATACCAAGATTGCACCAAAAAGAACTTGTTGATGAATTGAATAATGGATCTGATACTTCTCTTGGACTTCCAGCTGTTACATTAGTAAATGGATTCCCATAGGCATGTAGTTCCTCAGATTATGGGAGGTCAAACAGCAGTACCATACATCGGTGCAAGGAGCAGTCCCTGGTGGTTGTGATTTTCGGCATGTTGCTGCCTATGACTCGGAGGTATCAGAATGGCTCTGAGGTTCTGGTTTTGTCGCACATTAAAATTTGCACAAAGAGCCAAACAAGTTGAAGTTCGTGCTGCTGCAAATAAGATCACCAATAAAAGTTCATTGATCGAAAAGTACCAAAGGGGAGTTTCCAGTTTGAAGCATAAGCTCGATCAACTAAAACAGATCAAAGGCACCAGTGTCTTTCCAGAAGTGTGCTGCAGTATTCCTCCTTTATTGCTTTCGTTAGCTGATTCATGAATTCACCAGAAATGTCATACGCCATTCTTTCTGCAATAAGCATTTTTAACCTAGCGCCACCTTCCATGCGTCGTTTTGAGAAAACAAGAAAACAAGAAGATTGTCTGCGGGAGAGAATTGAATCACAAAATCGTGCACTACTACAAAGACGGCAGTTTTTTCCATTTTACACAATATGGATATACCTTTGAGGATTAGTCGGCAGAGTTTTCATCATTTAAACTTGATGTTCGAGAGGAAAGTCGGGGTTCTACGAGTTTATTAACACAGCAGAAAGTGGAGGCAAATCGGAGGTCAGCTCAGATCCGGCTTCATTCACAGCTGATTCCGTTGATGAAGGTTCACATCCACCATCGCAGGCACGTAATGGGACAGAGCATTTACACGCTTTCTTTTTAGCGGCCGATTGGTATCGTTTTTTGCCCTAAATCGTGAGGCATCCACCGGGGCACTTCAACTCGACAAGCAAAAAAGAAGGAGCCAGCCTGAGCATTAAAGTCAAGGCAGAAAGGAGCTAGATAGTGACAGCCGAGTTAGTCAGTTCGACAAAGACAAATTACATCCAAATTGGAGCTCGAAGTTATATCAGCGATTAACTAAACACCAGCAAAATCAAAATTGGGGGTCACGCCGATTGATTAGCACGGAATTTCTTTTGAGCAATTGAAAGGGAATATTTGTCATGCCTGCAGCAGTCGCCAGGTGTTGCTATGCCGTTAGTTAAGTGAGTGTTGAGATCAGTTCGACAAGCACACTTCTCGTGACTGATCGGGCGTGATTTATGGACCCGCGATTTTGCTAGCAGCTAACTCCGGGTGAGTTGAGGTTCGCTGGGCTCAGAGATTTGCCCCACTTTCCTTTGGGCTGCCGGTGGCATAACTACGTTCCAATCATTTCGTCTGGCAGCTGATTACAAATTCCACGGTTATCATGCCAAAAGCTCGGGGTCTTCATTGGTGTTTGCTCAACCCATCCGGAAGTCGACAGGGCTGGAGATTTTTGACTCAGCGTGTGTGTATCTGACAGAGTCGTGGAGTTTGGAACTGCATTTCCCCTGGCCGCCGATCGCAGGGTTAAGCTTTTATTTATTTTTTATTACTATTATCAGTCAAAACGCCAAAACTGCAACATGATCGGGAGTTATCTGGACAGGAAGCCGTAAGCTGATGTGCGGTTGAAGTCGTGGTAGACCCACCGTCCTGTCAGATTTGGGTGACAATTGCTGGAACAGCTCTTTAAAAATGACGAGCAACTGATTATAAGGAGAAAGCAGGTGTTCTTTGCTACGTGGAGTGCAGCTACTGCTAATCGATCATCTGATTGACCATTGTTCACCTAAAAACACAGATCGGGCGTTTTCAGGATCACATCATGACAGCTGCCGTTTTTCTTTACTGCTGGAGAGTATTCGCTTTAGTTTACTTAGAATTATGTGGAAGAAAAAGTGGATTCCACTTTTTCTTTTATTATTTTAATATTATTTTCTTTTGAAAAAAAAGAGGTTTTTGGCCTATAAAAGGCCAGCCTGCTTCATTGTAACGATGGAAAAACTTGGGGAGTTCTTCTTTTCCCATTGAGCTGAATGAATAAAAAAAATTATGTTGGGTTTGTGGGCAGATTGAGCATTTCTTCTATGGCTGTAGGTTTCATTATTAGCTGTAGACTAAATCTAACATAGAAGGCTATACTCTAGTCCATTGGGCAAGCATTTGCGGTTGTTAAGTTGCTTGTTGACGTCACGTTTTCAGAAGATCATAGGAGTAATAGAATGTAGTTGGTTATACTTATATTCTCCTCATCTTTGATTATGGGACGTACTAGATTAACCTCACCTATATGAAGCGTAAGGCCTCTTTGAGTCCTCTTTTTGACTCCATGCTCCCTTCTGGTACTGGCACTGGCCTTTTCCTTGAGGACTGATCCTCCCATCCTTTCCATCACTTATTCAAAACACATCTTTTTTGTTACATTTGTTTCTCTAAGGCAGCCTCTTCCATTTCACCTTGCCCTCCGTTGCATCTGCCTTAGTGATCCTATCTTAGGGATACCCCCCTAGAGTTGAAGAAGAGCCAACCTGAAGCGAAGAGGAGAGGAGTGTGGTGACATTGGCCTCTCTCCTGAGAGTTGTCATCCAGCCAGTGTGTTCACATTTTGGGCTTCAACACACGCATGCCAGTTTTGGGAGACAACATAACACAATGGCAATACAAACAGTTTTGAAGGTCTCCAGTGTTAATCGTTTGAAATCATTTTTTGGCAAAACAAGAAGGTAAAGCTCTGGCAGATTGCATTAGTAAAGCAACAAGTATATCAACTTCTCCAGAATCATCTTTCAACAAGATTTATGGAAGATATTTGGGGCAGACCATACTCTAATCTAAGTTTCAGAATATTGAAGGTTCACTATCCATACCAGATTTGCCTCAGACCTGAACAAGCAGCAAATAAAGTAATATGAAGGACTACATATGGGAGCCTGGTCTCATGCAAATCCAACAGGTTAGGGTAACTTGGAGTGCATATACATGCTTGGGGCTATGATTTAAACATTGATTGGTGGAATGAGACCTAAATTTGCTCAGACTAAGGAAAGTTGCTGGATTAAATGGACTAGAGCCCTAGAATGCTCATAGTAACATCTAGCCATGTTCACTCACAAAAGTAACCACTGTACAATCTAGATGAACAAGACAACCTAAGTTTGTTGGGGACAGAATATGTAGTCTTCAATGCCATAACTTATATCTGTTGACAGTCCTGTAGCAGCCTTTAAATCGCTTTGAGGAGGGATCTATTTGCTAAGCTTGATTGAGAATGTTGTTGATGGCAGCCTAAAGTAGACCTTCTGCAAAAAGACTTTGTTTGTTGCAAAAAGGAGAGATATTGACGGGGGGAGTTGCAAAAAGGCAAGACTTGAGAGAATGCAGACAAGGAAAGTACACAGATAGGTGGAGCAGCACAGTAAGAAAGGAAATGCAGAAATCTATGGACATCTATTGATAGCTTGATGACTGTAATAGCCCCCTGAGGAAAGGGGGAGAGATAACAGTAAAACAAGAGTCAGCTCAAAGGACTACAAGAAGTCAGCATAGTCAAAGGGGGAGTATTGTCAGAAAGAAAAGATGCTCACAAAAAACACTTATGATCAAGGAGATAAGCCCTTTGTCATTAATATCAAAGGCGGAGAGAAACAATGTGTTGATGTCAGGGGGTGCATGTATCACTGCAAAATGCTGAAGTGTTGCCATCAATGACAAATGGGGAGATTGTTGAATGTGTTGTCATTGATGTCAAGAGAATGACATTGTTGTCATTAATGGTTGATGACGTACGAGGTTTGATAATGTCCTTGGAAGCACATGTCAGAGAGAGAATGTTGATATGGTAACATGATGGTGTATCATGCAACGATGATGCCACCTTAACAAAGGTTGAAGCAACGTTAATAGAGTGAAATATATTAAAGTGTTATGTGAAGAACATTGAAGTTTGAAGTCTTACAACACTAGTTGGCCTCCCTCCTACGCACAACAAACTAGACAAACAATGTTGAAATATCATGCAAGTCGACCCTCCCTCACCTATTCACAAGCCTACACATATAACAAGAAGTTGTCCCTCCCAAAAGCAGAAGCCCCATGTGACAATTAATAAGTCGGCTCAGACATTTAATTGACTCTCAGTCAAATTATATATACTTTAGCTGGACGCATTCGGATGAGGTGTGTGGTGTAGAGCTCTGTGAAAAAATTTAACAATGTAATTTTCTAGGTAATCTTCTGAAATGTGCAAGAGCTGAATCAAGAAGGGAGAGACAATATTCTGGTTGAATCATGAAATCTTGTGATGATTCTTGACTTAGTAAGAAGAAATCGCAGGGGACATACTTTTTATGCTGAGATTGAAGAGATCACAGAACACATCTTTTATGCTCACGATTTTGAAAACACAGGCTTTCATATGGTTTGGGCTATGATAATCATAGGAGTGTAGGGTTTTCTGATCAGCAAAATTTGAGGGTACAGGAAGGAAGATTTGTAGGCAGATGTGTCATTAAGAAATCAGGTTGGCTGCTGATCAAAGCTATTCTTACTGTGGATCGGTTTGTGAGAAGAAACCTTAAGCTGAGAGCGTTCTTGAGCACTATGCTGAATGAAAACCCCTGCCTGTGAAAGTTCTGGTGATACTCATAGCATATCAAATGACTTTGATCTGAGAATGATTGAGTGTGATGCTACTGTTTGAATGTGAAAACTGTATGATGTGACTTGTGTATGATAAGCATGATGAGTTGAATATGCATGATGAGGACAGTGAAAATTCAGAGAGCATTCAATGAGTACTATATGCAGATGTGATAATAACAGAATGACATAAGTTTTTGATGGTAAATTGACTATGTGAATAGCAAAGAAGCATAGCTACAGTTATGAGTCAGTGTATTACAAACGTATTCGTATAAGGGTGGGAGGGTGGTGCAAGGAAAGATTGAGTTGGTGCTCAAGAGGACTGGTGTCCTCATCCATTTGACAGGTTGGTGCTTGCAAAATTGAGTTGGTGCTCAAGAGGATCGGTGTCCTCGTCTATCAGACAGGATGGTGCTTGAAATTGCAAGTTGGTGCTTGCTGATTATGAGTTGGTGCTTATAAGAGGATTGGTGTCCTCATAGGTTGGTGCCCGCAAATAGCAAGTTGGTGCTTGCACAAGGGATTGGTATCCCTGTCAGATTGGTGTCTGCAAAATCTGTGAGTGGGTGCTCACACCATCATTGGAGATTGGTATCTCCTACAATTTATTGTAATCTATGGTTTGACCGATTTATTAAATTGAGTTTCCATATGAAGGTTCTGAGCACTGTGCTTTGATGTTGATGAATGCTTATGATTAATAATGGTACATGATTAATGAAGTAAAATTTGATAAAAGTGTACGATACTGATTCATCCGCCCCCTCAATATCACTGAAGGTTCCAACAAAACCCCCTGCTCAATCTGCTGTACCATACGGCTTGTATGGCTCTGCTTTATGTTCTGTACAGACTGTACGAATGGCTTTACACCCTTTAGATCTGCCTGTGCGGCTCGCAAATTGCTGTACGCCTGGCTATTGTGGCTTGGACGACTTCCATATGGCGCTGTATAACCCTACTGGCTGTACAAACGGCTGGTATGGCCTGCTCCTCTTGTACGATCTGCCCAACTAATTGATGGAGCCTCTTCCTGCTGGTACGACCCACTTACAAAGATTCTTTGGCTGCTGCAATATTCTCTCTACCAAATCTATCAGGTGGACGTCCTTTTCCACTCTCTCAACTGAGTTTCTCATGTCTCTTCTTTTCTCACCTTGGTTGCCTTTTATCCTTTTGAAATGAACCATAACCCTATTTTCAATGGTTGAGATTAGATCTCACTCACTTGAGATCAATGGCTAAGATTCACTTAATTAACTTAAATCACTACTACCAAAAACCTAGGCACTTTATTAAATCAACCTCAATTAATCTAAAAAGACATTCACTATAATAATTAACTTTAATAAAGTGAATTACAATTTTCTAAGAGGTATTAATGACGATTTACACAGGTTAGACACAAACCCCTGCAGAAATACCTGTCTGAGCTTCAAACTTCAACACTCCCTCTTAGCGAGGAAGGTATTCTCCACCACTCTTAGTTTACCTCTGAAGAAGATAAATTTCCCTTTCACCAAGGGTTTGGTGAAAGTAATATGTGCAAGGAAGAAGTTGACCCCCTTCAGCAGACTATGGGAAGAATGTACCCAAGAAGAAGCTCGACTAGTAGCAAGCAAAGTTTGAAAAATTGAAATCGGACTCGGAATCGGTTGAGGGTCAACTCGGAATCGGAATCGGTAATGAATCGGTAATAAATCGATCGATTTGAATTTAATGAATCGGTTTGCTCAAAAATACATAAAATATTTAATTGTTTTAAGAAAAACAACATTTTCAAGATTCTAATTCATGATTCCATAGCATTAGAAACAAAATATCCAATGTCTGCTCATGTATATACCATATAAGAGTCAATATATCAAAATGGCACAAAGTGTATTGTGCAATACATATCTAGGAGACTGGAACTGGAACAAAATACATAATCCATGAGGCCTATAGGCTATATGGCTAGTAGAGTCCAAAAAATAACATGATATATAGTCAACTACATCAATCGAACTGATCAAACTCATCAAACTCATCACCACTGCTACGACGAGGAGTAGAAGTAGAAGTAGAACCAAAAGAACCAGAAGCTGAAGGACTAGCAAAGGCATCAACATCTGGCTCAATCTCAGGCTCCTCAAGCTCAGGCGCACGGTCATCTACTACTGCAGTAGTAGTACTGGTTGAATGCCTACTCCTACGTCGTTGTTGCCTATAAGTAAGAGGTCCTGGTCCACTAGTGCCTGCCATGCCTGGAATATCAGGATCCACACCTGTATGACTATGAACTGATGGCATCAGCAATAGAGGATCTGAATCTATGTGAGCCTAAGGCTGCAGCATGTCCTCCAACTCAACATCTAGATCAACACCTAAGTGACCAAACTCTGGCTCTGCGGTCTCCACTACTCAATCTGAGGTCGCATCCATATCATCTAACAGAATGGGATCTGTATCAGGTCTTTTGTTCATCAGCTGGTTGCGTCTGAGTTGCAGGTTGTACTGAACGAAGACTAGATCATTTAACCGTTTCTGCACTAAACGGTTTCTCTTCCTTGTGTGAATCCGCTCAAACAAAGACCAATTGCGCTCACACCTAGAAGCGCTGCAGGTTTGACTAAGGACCCGAACTGCAAACTTTTGCAATTGTTTTGTATGATTACCAAATGACTTCCACCATTGTGCTGCAATTGCAAATGCGAAGAGTCAAGGCAATTAATTCAACAAATTAGATTGTGATTTTGGCTAAGAAATTAAGAATCAAGGTATTTAGTAATTTACATTGTACAATTTAAACTTTAAAGTTAAACAACATAATTTAATAAAACAATGGAATTGTTTACCTGGTTGGCCCTCGTCTATTGCCTTAGCCACATTTTTTCCAAAGGTACTTGTGGCTTCACTGCAAGAGGTGATCTGCCGATGTATCTCCAATTGGGTCTCCTCATTTGGGACCATGCTCTCAAGGCAAGTATACAATCCATCCTCTATCTCCCCACTCGGATCAGCATCAATATCATCTCTATAATGATACTTCGAGTTCAGGAAATACCCAGCTGCATGTATAGGGCGATGGAGTTGATTGTTCCATCTCCTATCAATGATCTCCCAAATAGGCCCATACTTGGCTACTCTATCTTTGTATGCTGTCTTTATTTGCTCCTTTGCCTGATCCATAGCTTCATAAATGTATCCCATGGCCAATTTTTCCCCATCCACCAACTGCAGCACCTTAACAAGTGGCTCAGTAATTGCCACAACCTCTGCTGCTTTTTTCCAAAATGAAGAGCTTTTAATTTTCTTCTTAATGTCTCTTCCATCTCGTGTGCTAGCCCAATTAGATGAATTCCATTCATCACTTGAAAACATCTTCTCCAAGTTTTGTTCTTGGGAAAGGAGAGATTGCAACGTGAGGAAGTGAGTTGCAAATCTAGTAACTGCGGGCCTAACAAGCTCCTTGCCCCCTGTGTGTCTCCTCAAGCTTAATACCAAACCGTGGTTGTAGATGTACTTGGTGATGCTTTTGGCATACTCCACAGTGAACTTGATCCAGTCCTGTTTGCATACATCCTCAAGCATGAGGCCTATGCAATTTGCCGCACATGGGGTCCAGAATATGGTTTTATGCTTTTCCTCTAACATCCTACCAGCAAGAACATAGTTAGAGGCATTATCGGTGATGACTTGCACAACATTTGCTGGCCCCACCTCCTCAACAACCTTATCCAAAAGATGAAATAACAGATTTGCATCTTTCACCTTATCAAATGCATCACGTGATGACAAAAACATGGTTTCTCATGGGCAAGAGACATGAAAGTTTATAAGGTGTCGGCCCCTCTGATCTTTTAATCCATCTGACATGATAGTGCATTCTGTGTTTACCCATGAAGTTGTGAAATCCTTCAAGTATTCTTCTATGGATTGTTTCTCTTTTTGCAAAAGAGATCCCCTCAAGTCATGCATACTAGGGCCTTTGAAGCCCTTACCAGCAGCTACAACGGAATCTCACATAGGTTGGTAATAAGAAGAGCGGGCAACATTGAATGGGAGATCAACATCATACCACCATCTTGCAATGTACTCATGGGCAACTTCTTTGTACAGCTTCTTCAAGTGCTCATCTAAGGTGGGCTGAATTTGTATTGGATGTTGCATGTGAGAAGCATTGACACTGGCAGAAGTGGTGGGAGGTGTGAAATAACTTTCAATGCCACACCTCTTTTTGGCTTTGCCCTTATCTTGTGTACTCTCGGAGGGCGAAACATATTGGAAAGGATCCTTAAGAGTGGTAGAAGGGATAGATGAAGAGCCTGTTACCAGCTAAGTTGTACTTAGTTGGACTATCAAGTGAGCGGGCAAAGTTGAACATGTTACATGTTCGTTTTCGATGATTTGATGTCCAGTGGGCCTTTTAAAGGCCCCCTTTTTAAAATTTTTTTCCACATGACCATGGCCCTGCGGGGTTTGTAATAAAATGTACTAGCATGGTGTTTTGTAAAAGACTTGGTTCCCTAGGACTTTTTGGCCAAGTTAGGTATTCCAAGGAGTTTTTTCACCTATTGATTATGTCTTGCATTAGTGCATAACATAATTTTTGGGTTTTTCTCCTGCTCCTCCAAAGCTGGAATGCCTGGGGAGTTTAATGGGCCTTAGGGAATTGTTAAAGTCCATGGGTCAATGTATATGAACATGCTAGACATTATTTTTGAGTCATATGGACATGTGCTAAGTCCCCCTAGGTTGTTTTTTAATTTCCGGCGAAAAATATTTTTTTCGTGATTGAGCCTTTTTTTTAATGGTTTAATTAAATTTTTTGTAATTGGTCTAGAAGTGGCGTCTGGAGGTCTTTTTTGCCTTAGGGGTGCTCATTTTCTAACTCAGAGCACCCCCTTAACCCCTAAACCCACTTTTCCTAATGTTTGGGTGCTTCAATTTTTACCTATGGCCAAAAAACCCAAAAAGTTAAAAAAGTCATGAAAAAATAAAAAAAGTGAAAAATGACTTAAAAAATATTTCCAATTTTGGAGGAGTTAGAGGTCTGAAATATTTCAGCTATGTTTTAGGAGTTGTAAGAGTTGATTTTGGAAAGATTCTGGGCAGCTATATTAGTGGGATTACTTCCCCATTTAAGGGGGGCATATTTCCCAAAATTGGGCACCTTCAATCATGGAATTTGCAGCTATGTTTATGGGCTGTCACATGGCTGATTTTTAGCTGATTTGGGGCTGATTTTGGCAGCCCATTACATGGGAGTGGGCAGCTCCATTTGCTCCACGAGTTATGCCACTCACTCCACCCATTCCTCCTCAACTTGGGCACCCCCTCTCCTTGAGTTTTTCTATATAAGCAAGTTCGCTTTCATTGTTTTCTCATGAGAAGGTGGAACCTCTGCTCTTACCATTGTGATATCTTTGCATTTGTTTATGAATAAAAGGCTTTGGAGGCAATTCTATGTGTGGATTCTCATGGTGTGGATGATCATGTTCTATTTTTACATATGAGGTAATCTGTGTCTTTACATGTTTATTCGTGCTTGTTTATTGATCAATCACTAGCTTTTGAAGGAGATGTTGAGCTTAGTAAGGTAAAGATAGTGTAATCTATTTCATTATTTTTACTGTTGGTTATCATAGGGTGCTTAGAGTTCAATGTCATTTTTGTTTAAATGTTTGAATCTAGTTCTCTATTTTAGTCTACACTAGTGCATTTGATCTTGTTTGTGTGAGTTGTCTTTTGTGTCTACAGGTTGTTGATCCGAAGAGTTGGTGGAGCTTGCTTGCATCCATTGGTCTTCAAGATTGATCCAAGGAGAACTAGTCCCATTGATCCCCACGGTGGAGGACTCCATAGCCCAAATTCGAGATATTCCTTCTTCTCATCAACACAAAAAATCTTCAAATCTTTCTTGGTTACTTTGGTTTGCATATTTCAGACCCAATTCTTATTTAAATATCATGAGTAGGTCTGATTTTTATATTAGATCTTGAGTTCATCTTTAAGAAAAATCTTTGTCTAGGTCTAATTGATGCATGCTTCTTGTTTAAGTGTATTTTTTTTGAATATTTTAAGGGTTTGAAACAAGTAGTTTGTTTTATTGTACTTTAAGTTTATCTGGCTGTCCTAGAGCTTATAATTTGCAGCCATTAAAAGCTAGCAAAGATCTCAAGTAAACAAGCCCCATTGCTTGTCTTACTTGGTTAATTTCCGTCATTTTAACTTAGATTTTTCTGGGTTTTTAGCAGGTGTCCCAAATACACTCTTAAAGTGTTTTTGGGCGTCTTTTACTGATGTTTGCTTGTTGGTTTGCAGCATTTGACGAATAGATAGAGAGAAGTGTTGGCCAAATTTCGAGGATCCAGGCCATCCGGAGCACCTAGATTTTGAATTTTATGAATCGGTTACTTTTTCTCTCCTATTTTGTAAGCCACTAGGTCGATTTAAGACTGGGGCATTTCTTTCGCATTGTAACTAAAGTATCAAATGAGAGCAAGTGGGCTAATCAAGCGCCCACACCCCATCCCCCCAGGGGGGGAAACTGTGTCGACTCAATTTTCGTGGTTTGCATTTTTTTTAGTTTATATTTCATTTCCGCACTTAATAAAATCTAACTAGGCTTAAAATTAACCTTGTTGGTCCGTTCCACTGGCGGGCCACAAGTTCACTCAGGACTTAGATTTTATCATTTTTTTTACAAACTCAAACGCCCCCTTGCTTTCCCGAAGTAGGGTTTCAGAACAAGGGCTTGCCCGAGTACTGGCCTGAAAAGAGACTCTTGGGGTTTTAAAAAATAAAATTTTGGTTCATAAAATTTTCTAAAAATACCAAGGTCTTCTTCCGTATGCTCTGTGGCCAACTTGCAGCTCAGTCTGATCCAGTTGGTACGCATCAGAAAGGGGGAGATGACTAGTAATAGGATCTAACACTGCCCCGAATAAAAAAACCTTTATGTGAAAATCCGACACATTGCAAGCATTTTGTTGTCGTGGGGAAATTTCTCAGAAGGCTTGGGACAAAACTGAGTAGTGACCTCTTGGAAACCGTTAGGATTGCCCTCGTTGGTACAGCATCTGAACACCTCCTTGAGACTCCGATTCAGCCCAAGTCTGAGAGGGAAGCCACACATCAAAATTCCGGACATGTTCCCCGTACCTTTGCATATATTGGGAACCCACCAGCCATAATAAAAAGATCACTTTCACATTAATTCTAAAATAAACCAAGAACACTTGCACAACATTTACTTTTCTGCTCATGCATCTATTTCGACTCTATTATAAGGCACTGGTCTATATTGATATTATTTCATGTTATTGACAAATGTTGCGAATGATGATGATAATAGTGAATGAGAGCAAATGATGTATTGATGAATGATTGTTTTGCTTTATATAAGTGTATGCTGCATTTATCTTGGTTGTAAAAAATAATATTTTTCTAACTCCTAGATTAGACACCTTAGTTTTTTGTTTTCATTTTTTAGGGTCCACCCCCCTTGGCTTCGCTAGGAAATCCTAGACGGAGGAGTCGAGTCCCAAGTGACAGCACTTGACTCTGACTTGCCCCCAAGGCCACACCAGTAGCTTGAAGACTTCTGCTGCGTTTTCCCCAGGTGTGGAACTAGGCGGCAACAGAGTCTTCTTTTGAATTTGAACCAGGGGCATAGGTCCCACCCATCATTTCAGCATTCCTCTTCTTCCTCCCTACTTCTATCCCCTATCTCTCTTTTTGGCTTTGCCCTTATCTTGTGTACTCTCGGAGGGCGGAACATACTGGAAAGGATCCTTAAGAGTGGTAGAAGGGATAGATGAAGAGCCTTCTTTTGAATTTGAACCAGGGGCATAGGTCCCACCCATCATTTCAGCAATCCTCGTCTTCCTCCCTACTTCTTCCTCCATCTCCCTTTGCTTAGCCTTTTCCTTTTCAAACTTCTTGAACTGTTCTTGCATCTCAGCTCTAATTTTCCCAATAACATCTAGTGGGGCTTCACATGCCTTAACTTGGCCTTTGATGGCAGCCAAGTGCTGTTAAGCCTATAAATTCCTCCACCTTTAATCAATTTCTTGCAATACTTGCAATATATGTCCCCCTGAACAACATCTGCATGGATCCATGCAGGATCTTTTGGTTTTGGGGCCATGATTCTATACTGCAGATATGTATTCTGATCTGCATTCCAAAAAAAACAAGAAAAAATCAAATGAATTCTTTACTTCTGTTAATAAGAAAAAATTAATTTTTAATTTTTTGTTTAAAATTAAAACTATTAAAATTATGTGATATTCAGAAAGAAGCCGTCTAGACTCTAAAATTCTGGCTATTTGTGTTGATTAAATAGTTTTTTTTTCTGAACATCGAGATGAATTCAACACCCTGGAAAACCCCCAGGGCATCCAAATTATCCAGGATTAACACTGTTATTTGAGATTCTAAAATTTTTATCCCGCATTCCGACAAATTCGTATTTCTCCGGGCGAAATTGTAGTAGTTTTGGACAACTTTTCTTCAGAAATTTTGCTTTCTATTTATTAAAATTTTAAAAATTAAATTAAACTTCAAAATTAAATTAAAAAAAAAACCACAAGTGTGCACAGTGGCACACTGTAATACCTTGCTGTAGCCTGTAGCCTGTTGCACAATCACCAGTGCACTCCACTCCAACTGGCCACGAGTCCATGAGTCCACACTCCACACTCCCACTCCTTGAGTCCCCACACAGCCTCAGCAGTGACCAATCTCCCGAGTCTGCCCACAACGCACACTGCAAGTGCACACAACCCTTTCCCCGAGTCTCCTGTAGGTCCACTGCACACTGGCACCACTAGACCACCACATCCAGCTCACTACTCCACCGTCCAGCTCACGAGTCAATGCAAACTGCACAAACCACGATTCAACGACGTCCAAACTCCACGCTGCTCCTGAGACTCCCACACGGCCCTGCTAAGTGCTAATCGGAATATAGTGTAGGTTGGGTCGGGTTGGGTAGGTTAGTAACTAGTTTAGGTTTAAACTTTAAAATATAAAGAAAAAACCTTGTTTAATGCCCCACAGGCCCACACATCAAACCGGTCTGATTTTTTACGTAAATCGATTGAATCGGACCGATTTATGTAAAAAATCGGTGAACCGAACCGATTTTTTGCCCTTGATCCGGTTTGGAGACCGGTTTGAACCGGGCGTGCCTTAAATCGACGAATCAGCCGATTCCGATTCCGATTTTGCCGATTTTTAAAACTATGGTAGCAAGAGAAGAGAAGATGGGAGCAAATGATGATCAAGCTCTAACAGCTCACACTAAGAGAAATCACAACAAGAGGGAGGACCACCATCACAGAAGATTCATAAGACATCATGGATCCAAAAGAGATTTCTCTAGTGTTAGATGTTACACATGTGATGAGAAGGGACATTACTCAAGAAACTGTCACAGAAACCAGTGATCCTCCAAGAAGACCAACAAGAAGAGGCATCATGCTCACACTGCTGAAGACGATGAACTAGCAAGGAAAAGAACCAGAGAAGAAAGAGAAGATTCTTCAAGTGATGAAGAATGTGTCTTAATCTTAGCACTCACGGGCACTATCTCACATGGGAGCAATGATTGGTTGGTAGATAGTAGAGCATCCAAGCATATGACGAGATACAAGGAATCCTTTGTCAACCTATCTGAACATAAGTCACCTCACAAGGTGAAACTTGGGGATGATTATCAATATCCCATCGAAGGAAGTGGAGAAGCTTTCTGTTGTCCGTCGAGATGCACACCAGCAACAGAAATCTTTCGAAAGCTGTTTCCTCACTAAAAGTGGGAAAGGTGTGGCCTTGGGGGCAAGCAAAGAGCCAAGTGCTGTCACCTAATCCTAGCTCCTCCATTTAGGATAACTCCTAACGAAGCCAAGAGGGGTAGTCCCTAACAAAGAGTAGTCTAAGGCTCTTGGTTTTAAATGTTTTTGGATGTATGGTGTGAATGAGTGTTGTTTAGGAGTTTTTATGAGATAAACACAATAACAATTTAAGCAATCCAAGTTGCTATTGCAAAACACAAGATAAGATACACAATATATAAGATGACTGAATTCAAAGCATCCACAATAAATAAATCACTTAGATAAATAAAGGACAAATGGTCCAGATTAGGTGATGCAAAATGAGTTTCAAGACTAGTGCCAAAATGGAGTCAAATGTGTGTTGGGGATGCTGAAATACAAGTCTCAAAGATATGTTTGTGAGATCGTTTTGCAATGCTCTTGGTAAATTTTATTGTGTATTTTAGAATGATCTTGATTATTAAAGGTGAGGGGAATTTCCAAGCGATACACAAAGGTACTGGAAATCTGTCCGGGAATACTCTAAGTGGCTCCGTACAAGGATATGTTGGACTACTCAAGTTTCTTGCGAGGCATTCAATAACTAACCAACCATTGAAAACGAGGTATAGCTACCCAACGCCCCCACTAAGAATTTGCCCACGTTAGAATATTTTGATGATCAACGCCGGATTCGTTGGTTGTGGGGTGAAGATTTTATTATGGTTAAAATTGGATTAAATGTGAACAATTAGATAGCAAATACTGTTTATGAGTATCCCAACCTCCCAGGGAAGGGTAGAGCATACGTGGTATGGAAAATAGTGAATTCCAATTTTAGGGGAGATGGTGAGTTGTGAATATTTTATTAGAGCACAAAGAAAGCTCTCCGATAGAGAGTGCTCTTGATCCACCTTATGGTGAGATTCAAGAGACTTAGCTAATCTAATATGAAAATGCAAGATGCAACAATGCTCTCCGATAGAGAGTGCTCTTGACTTATCTTATGACAAGTTCAAGAGACTTTGTGTTCCTTTTATGTTAAACAATTTATATCAAGGACACACAACAATTAAATAAAATAAAATAAGAGAAGAATAATCTAGCAATTAGTGTTCTAGAATGCAAGAAGATCTAATCTAGCAATTAGTGTTCTACTTGTAAAATGGAAAAGCTAATCTACTTTATCAAAGTAAGAAAGGAACAAGTAAAGACACAAGACACTACAAACTTCGCCAAATGGGGAAGTGGGGTGTGGGAGCCTTAAATCCCACTTGCTCTTTTTATTAGTTACAATACTTGGGCTTTTATCCCTTGAAAACTTAAAAAGTGAAATAGAAGAAGCCTTAGTGGCTTTTACAAAAAGCTTTGATCTTTGAATCTTCTTGGTTTTAACTTCTTCTTGTTTGCTTCTTGGTTTTTTGCTTCTTGGTTTTTGCTTCTTCTTGGTTTGTGTCTTCAAGTCTTTGGACTTGTTTGTTTGATCTCCTCTTCAAGCACCTACAACAAACACACTCTTCAAGTACCCATTATTCGTTAATTAAATCACAACTTGACAACTAATCTAAGATCTAGATGCAAAAAATGCAAACTACTTAACTATGAAAATCAAACTTTGAAATGCAATGCAGAATTAGATCTAAGATGCAAAGTTATATTTGAAAATATTGAGATCTAAATGCAAAACATTGAAATAAACTAACTAAAGCTAAGATCTAAAGATGAGAACTACCAAATGCTAACTTTTTAAAGAACTTAAGATCTAAATGAATGAAGAACAAAGTGAATGAAAGAGACGAGAAGAAAACAAAAAGAGGAGTATGTAAAGTGGATGGAGAGGAGAGGAAGAGAAACGAATGGCAGATGGAGACAAGAAGAAAAACGAATGGTAAAGGAAAGAAAATGAAAGGGGGAAGGAAGGAAACAAGAGGAGGAAGAAGAAGGAGGACGAAAGGAGGAAGGTAAGAAAAAACGAAAGGAAGAGCTCAAAGAAAAAACGAAAGGTAGAAGAAGATGAAAAACGAAAGGAAGAGTGGAGAGAGAGGGAAGAAGCTAGCAAAGGAGGAGGATGAATGGAAGAAGATCAAAGAGAAAAAACGAATGAAGATTAAAGGAAAGGGGGTAAAACGTAAGGAAGGAGGGAGAAGAAAACGAAAGGAGAAGAAGACAAGCCAAACAAGGCAAGGAGAGAAGAAGCCAATGGATAGAACTTCAGGATTTAGGGCTTCTTGTAGAGTAACCGGTAAACAAGGGTTTAAAATGATTTTAAGGATGGATCTTGGAGCAAACTTCTCAAGCTCAACTTGAAGCATAGATTTGATCTTTGGAGAGCCCTGAAATACACAAATTTGTCAGAAAAATATTGATGAAGAGGAGAAAGAAGCAACCGAGCTCAAGCTCCTACTTCACATTTGGGAGGTCTGCACAATACACAACTCACAAATAAAACTTGATCAAGCCTAGTATGATTAATTAAATGGGACAAAAAGAGCATCAGTATTACCGACTACAATTTGCACTTCTAAATCACATGAAACCAAGCATCAATGAGCAAATTGTAACCACAAATGCTCACCCTATGGACTTAAGAAAGACTTCTAAACTAGAAGCATGATCAAAGCATTAAAATGTAGAAACATAAAGGAACAATATCACCTTAACACATTTGAAGCATTCCTCATGAACAAATTGAGCACACTATGTAGACCTCCAAAGTCGCTTTTATTCCAATATAGCAAAAGCTAAGAACTATTACAAATTTGGCAGAGTAATCTTGCACAAAAAATCCATCCTAAGAGAGCCAAAAGGCTTCTCCTTTATACAAAAACAAAGAGCTAATACCCTAATTCGAACTTGGCATGAGAGAGGAGCCAATTCCAATCAAGAGAGATCGAATTCCAATCAATGATTGAGCTTGGAGTGTTGATTTATTAGTTAACACTTGAGCTTGGTTGTTGTGAGTGGGGAGGTGGCCTCCACCTAGGCAAGGCGCCCCCCACTCCTTCCTTGTTCTTATCAACCATCCAACACGCATCCTCCACATCATGAAGTCGTGTGCATGCAAGGAGAGCATGAATCCTTTCAAGATACAAGCTTGGAGCTTGATATAATGGTTAACTCGAGTTTGAGGAGTTAAGAGCTTGTGATGTGGCCTCAATCCAAGGAAGGCGCCTACCTTTTAATCAATGCACAACCAACAATCCATTAAACACTTGCCACATCACCCAATTCGTGAGCCATGGAGGAGAAGGCGAATTTCCTTGATTGATTTGACTTGTAGTGACTGGATAGTTAACTGAAACTGATATGAGATGATTGGAATCTTCTTTAATGTTGATTACCATGTCATTTAGCCTATTTATTTAATCCATTTGGATTATTTTGGAGAGATTTGGATTATCTCCAATTTAATATTTTTTGGTTATTTTAATTAATATTTCTCCTTTATTGATTTTTTTTGAGAAAATATTAATTAAATGGCTAAATGACTGTCCGAAACTTAGGATAAGTGGGTTTGGGGTTTAATTGGGATTTTTGGCTTAGGAATTGAGCCTCCAATCTTTTAAATCCACCCCCAAACCACTTAATTATTACAAATTGAAATTTTCCAATTAAAATAATTGAAAAAATTAATAATAAAATAATAAAAACTGAAAATCCAATGCGTCCGGTAAATTTTTTTCGGACAACGTTTTAAACAAAAAAGGGACCTAGGAAATGACCATCTAACATACAAATAGTGTCTAGGAGGTTCATACACATCAGTTGGACTCTAATAACCCCCCAAGGCCCAAACTTTCAAAATCGGGCATTCCAGCTTTGGAGTAAGCGGGAGAAAAACTCATTGATTATTACTCAGCTAAAGGCAAAGCATAATCGATAAGTGAAAAAACTCCTTGGAATACCTTAGTTGATAGTCAAGTCTTGGGGAACCGAGCCACTCAAACCCCTACTAGCACACTTATTACAAAAACCCCATGGGGCATGGTCATTTCAACAAAAAAACAAAAATGGCTAGCCAAAACTGGCTAAGTTTGAAAACTGAACCTCTGATACTCTGGAAATGATAAAGGATCATGTTCAAACACTGGCGGTTCAATGGAGGTTCAACTATTGTACAAAATAGTTGGCAACACTTCCTACAAGCTAGACTCCGACAAATCATTGGAGATGAAAAATGTTCTCTATGTTCCAGGATTGAAGAAGAATCTTCTCTCCATCTCAGCATTAGATGCTAAGGGAATGAGGGTTGCATTTGTTGATGGCCAAGTTCTAATGTGGCCAAACGGAAAGACAATAGATGATGCAACAGTAATCAGAGAGCAAGAGGGAGGCTTGTACAAGTTGAAGGGACAACCTGAACAAGCATTGATTCATGACTCCATGGAACCAAGTTAACTATGGCACACAAGGCTTATAGAGCACTACCTATTGCAAGCAAAGCAGTTTAAGGACTACTAGAAATCCAAATAAAGCATGAAGGCATTTGCAAGGGATGTGCGCAAGGAAAGAATGTAAAGAAGGCATTTCCCAGTAGTGAAAGCAAGGCAAAAGGAATATTGGAGATAGTCCACTTAGATGTATGCGGTCCCATGTCTTCTAGCTTGTTACCAACTTTTTTGTACCATAGTTGGATTATTTGAAGAGCCGCCATTTGACAAGCATGATGAATGTTTGTACTCCAGTGTATCAGATGATCCAGCATTTGTGACTAGCCAGTTTTGTTTTTTGAGTCAACATGAACATGGTCCCATGGGGGTTTGTAATAAAGTGTGCTAGTAGGATCTGAGTGTCTCGGTTCCCCATGACCTGATTAAGCAACTAAGGTATTCCAGGGAGTTTTTTCCCTTGTCAATTATACTTTGCCTACAACCGAGCTATAATCGATGAGGTTTTCTCCCGCTTCCTCCAAAGCTGGAATGCCCGATTTTGAATAGGTTTTGGTCATGTTCCAAGTCTCTAGGACCCTCAGAAAAAATTTCGAATTTTTTTTACCGGGTCCATCGAATTTGGGTTTTTAATTATTTTTTAAATTTAATAAATTTCTCTATAGTTTAAATAGAGAAATAATAATTTGTAATATGTCAGTCGTCCGGGGTCCGAATTCAGTGATTGATGGCTCGTTTTATAAGCCAAAAATCACACATGACCTATGGACTAGCTAAACCCAACTTTCGGATGTCAATTCAGCCTTATAATTAATATTTTCTCTAAAAAGCCATTTACAGAGAAATTATTAATTAAATTAATAAATTTGAATATTTTGGAGAAATCCAAATCTCTCCAAAATAATCAGAAATGGATAAAATAAAAGGCTAATTGACATGGCACTGGGTATTAAAGAGATTCCAATCATCTCAGTCATCAACCAGATCACTATCCAGTCAGCACAAGTCAAAACTCCAATAGAGAATTCGCCCTCCCTCCTTGAGAATTCGATTTAATGATGTGTCATATGATGGATGGGTTGGTTAGCTTGAGGTAGGCGCCTTCCTTGATTTGTGTGATCACTAAAGCTTGGCTCTCCTTATAACTCGAGTTAGCACCTACCACATCTCACACATGTCTCCCTTAAAGCTCACGCCATCCCTCAAGAAGCTCACGCATCCTCCTTTAAGCTCACGCATTTACCTAATTTCCTCACGTGGATCCTAGTTGGAGCTCCCTCATTGGATGGGTGGAGCTTCCCATACCTTCCCAAACTCTACTTTGCCATGTGTACTACCACTCCAAGCATTTTGATTGACTTTGAACTGGAATTCGACTTGACAACTCAGAGTTATTTGGCTCTCTTTGGCCAAATTCGAATTAGGGTTTTAGTAGTTTGTTTTGTTATTTAAGAGATGCATTCTAGTTCTCTTCTCATGGAGAATTATTGTAAACTTACTCTGCGGAGATTGTAATAGCTATTGGCTATCATTGGAAATAAAGTTGGCTTTGGAGGCAATTTGTGTACACTTCTATTGGTTCATGAGCTATTAATTTCTTTGAGGTAATATCTGTAATGTGTTCTAGATTTATGCAATTTCAAAGTTTGATTTAAATATATGCTTAGATCTCTTTCTTAAGAGCGTAGGGCAAACATTTGATGGTCCCAATTTGTTTGCTAGGCTTAGGCTTGAATAGTATAAAGAGTGCAAATTGTAATCGGTTTTACTACCTTGTCTCTTCATGTGTTTTTGTCTAACTCTCTATATTTGATCAAGCTTTGTTTGTATAAGTTTTTTGTGCATTTGTAGATCTTCAAAATGGTTGAGATGAGATGAACTCGGTCGTATCTCCCTCTTCTCTACCAACAAAAAGCTTTTACTAATAGTGTGTTTGCAGGATACTTCCAAGGAGCAAGATCTTAAATTTGGCATCAAAGCAGAGAGGGTTTCTTCTTCCATCAACACAATTTCTCTCTTCTTGGTTACTTGTTACTTGGACCCACCTTCTTCTTGTGGAAAACCCTTTCTAGATCTGAATCCAAAGTTGAAGTTCTTTACTTTTAAAGCCTAGATTAGGTTGCCATAAGGTTGAAGTTCCTTCAACTTTGGGGAATAACTTGGGATTTGTTCCCTTGTGCTCTCTTCAACACTATCGCATGCGTATCATCCAGCTAGCTGGAAGGATTTCTTGGATAGTGTTTCACCCATCAAGTGTTTCACTTGATTTTTCCCTCTCCATCATCCATTCGTTTTACTCTCTTTTTCCATCCTCTTCCCCTCATCCATTCGTTTTTGCCCATTTGGCCTCTTTTTTCCCTTTGTCTTTTGCCCTTTTCCTTCCATCTTCCTTCCATCCATCTTACAAAAGAAGCAAAGCAAACAAAAGAGGTTTGAAGTAGTTAGTGGTTTTATTTTTTGAAAAGTTAAGTTTAGGCATCTTAAAATATCATTTAGGGCTTGCATTTTAATCTTTTGTCTTAAGTTTTGTAGTCTCATTTAAAGATAGGAAAGTTTGCATACAAGCTAGTTCAAAAAACTTGTGGTTCCAACCTCATTCCCATCATTTTTTGGAGCACTTTAGCTTGCTGGTTTGTTTTATTTAAATTCAAATTTAAATTCAAAATCTGATGCACATTGCATTTAGGGCCTCATTTTTCAATTCTAGGTTCAAGTAGCTTCAAGTCTTAATTTTTTCAACTAATGCTAAAGGGTACTTGTAGCTTGAATCTTTGTTGTGTGTAGGTGTGAAAAGAAGTTAAATCCAGAAGAGAGCTCAAAGTGGAAGAAGAGCAAAAATCAAGTAAAGAGAAGGAAAATTGCAAAACCAAGAAGGAGCTTGAAAACAAACCTTGAAACCATGAGTGTCTTTTGAAACAAGCTATTATCCTTTGTACAAACTCATAAGAGTTTTCTCATTTCTTTCCAAAGTTTACTTTTCTCAAAAGACCTTTCAAGGGCTTGAATACCAAAGGCATTTGTAATCTCATAATAAAATTTAAAGTGGAGGAGGCCTCCACTTTTTTGGTTTCTTCCCCATTTGGGGAAGAGTGTGGTGTTTGATTAAGTTAGATCTTTCAGTTTTTTGCTTTAGAGTAGTCTTTGTTTCATCTTGTTTCTTCTCTTCCAAGTTTTGACCAGAGTAAGCTAACTTTGGGATTGTGTCCCAAAGGCCACATAGTTTTGTGGTAGCTTCTCGTTCCCCGTTAGCATCTTGTGGAAGGTTTCCAGGACTGACGGTTCTAGTGATTAGCCTTGTTCGGAGGTTGATCCCACTTTATAATAAATCTGCTTGGTAGAACACTAGATTTTTTTTCTCTTATCTTCAAAGCATCTTTCTTTGTGGTTATCCTTATATTTTCAGTCATTTTCAGTTTCATTTACTTCTTTAAGTTTCACAATCGCTTCACTTTTTGCAATAAAACGAACAAAGCCTCTTGAACTTGGCCAAATCCAAGTCAAGAGCACTCTCTGTCGGAGAGCATATAGATTTGCACTTTCCCCTTACATTAGGCATTTTAAAGTAGGAAGTCTCTTGAACTGTGGTCTTAAGACTAAGTCAAGAGCGCTCTCTGTCGGAGAGTTGAACAAGTGCTCCTAATAATAAAACACTTCAATCCACATTTCCCTTTAATTAATTTACTTTGGTTGTGTGTCCAACACCCGTATGCTCTGCCAACCGGAAACGGTTGGGCTAGTACTCAGAAAGGTGGAAGACTTGTTAAGCTCATAAGTGATAACTAATAAAACCTTCACCCCCATAACCAACCAATCCGGAGTTGAGCAATAAGATAAGTTCAGTGGGTAATCTCCTAGTTGGGGGCGCAGGGTTGCCATGTTCAGCCTCTAGTTTGCTGGTTAGCATTGCGCGACTTGACTAGAGCACTGGGTGGTCCGACATGTCCTTGAACGGAGGCACTTGATACTGTCTTTCCGGACACTCTCTTGATATCCTTGGTTTTATCCTAATAATCAAGACAACTAAAATCTTCAATTTACAAAGATAATCTGCATAACGATCTCACGAATGGTTTTTTTTTAAGACCCACACTTTCAGCACACAATCTTTTCTTTTCTTTGACTCCATAAGGCACTGGTTATCTAAAAGTTTATATGTTGATCAGGACCATTTGTCCTTGTGTTTATTTCATATTGTGAATGCTTTAGTGATTTGTCAAGTCTTGAATCATACTGCCATCTTGTTACCTTATCTTGCAACGTGGATTGCTTTTTATCTGTTGTTCATCTTTACATATCTTTGGTCTCATCACAAGAAAACTCCTAAACAACACCCATCCGCATCATTTCACCAAAAATACTTAAAACACAAGAGCCTTAGACAACTCTTTTTTAGGGACTACCCCCCTTGGCTTCGTTAGGAGTTAGCCTAAACGGAGGAGTTGGGATTCAGGTGACAGTACCTGGCTCATTGCTTGCCCCCAAGGCCACACCTCTCCCCACTTCCAGTGAGGGAGACAACTTTCGAAAGATTTCTGCTGCTGGTGTGCAATCTGGCGGACAACACAGCTCATTAAGCGGGTATGTATACTATGTTTCTTTTATAGATGACTTTTCCCATAAGACATGGATTTATTTCTTAAAAGGCAAAGAATGAGGTATTTAGTAAGTTCAAGGAATTCAAAGTTTTGGTTGAAAATCACACTGAGAAGAAGATCAAGACCCTACGATTAGATAATGGCGGAGAATTCACTTCGAAAGAATTCAAGGACCTTGCAGAGAATATGGGATTAAGAGGGAGTTGAGCACTCCTTACAATCCTCAACAGAATGGTGTTGCAAAACGGAGGAACAAAACAATAATTAGTAGCAAAGGAAATGCTACATGATCAGGATCTTCTGATGCACTTATGGGCAGAAGCAGCAAGGACAACTATGTATGTACAAAACCGTACACCTCACCGAGTATTGAACAACAAGACTCCCGAAGAAGCTTTCTCAGGTGAGAAACCAAAAGTCATCCGTCTCAGAATATTTGGCTGCCCTGTGTACATACATATCCCGAAGGAAAAGAGAACCAAGCTAGATCATTTAGGAAAGAAGGGAATATCCGTGGGATACAACGACACATCAAAATCCTACCGAATATACTTCCTAGGATTCAAGAAGATAGAGATCAGCAGAGACGCAACTTTCGACGAAGATTCAACATACAACAAATCAAGAAAACTACCTATAGAAGAAAATGAAGAACATGAAGTTCCCAGAGTCAGAGACACAGTGATGGAAGAAGCGATTCAAGAGGATCATGAAGACTGCGACATGGAAGAACCACAAGAACCTGTAGATCCACCTCGTGAGAAGAACTCCCACAAGAGAAAACCAACATGGGCATGTGAAGCAATCCAAGATGCAGAGAAGTATGGCGCTCCAGATGGGATCCATAGAGAAAGCAAGAGACCAAGACCATACTCCAGCTATGTGGCCCTGCTATGTGACATCATTGATAAAGAACCTTCCAACTACGAAGAGACAACAGAGAAGAAGGAATGGAAGGATGCCATGATCGAGGAATACCAATTGATTATGAAGAATGATGTTTGGGAAATAGTTCCAAGACTAGAAGGGAAGTCTGTTGTGACTTCGAAGTGGATCTATAAGATCAAGCATGCTGCAGATGGTAGCATTGAAAAACACAAGGCAAGATTTGTGGCACGTGGCTTCTCCCAGAAAGAAGGCATAGACTACGAGGAGACATTTGCACTTGTAGCAAGATACACTTCCATCAGATCTATACTTGCATTGGCTGCAGTAATGAAATGGAAGGTACACCAGATGGACGTCAAGACAACATTCTTGAATGGTGTAGTTGAAGAGGAAGTGTACGTGGAGTAGCCACTGGGATTCGAGACACATGACAGACAGACTCATGTGTGCAAGTTGAAAAAATCCTTGTACGGATTGAAGCAGGCACCTAGGACATGGTACGGCAGGATGGACAACTTTCTGATGAGCTTAGGCTTTTCCAAAAGTAAAGCAAATTCCAACCTTTACTTCAAGGTTGAGGGCGGAAGACCAGTGATACTATTGCTATATGTAGATGACTTGTTTGTGAAAGGTGAGGATGGGCTCATTGCAGATACAAAGAGAAGGCTTGCCGCAGAGTTCGAGATGAAGGATGTCGGAATGATGCACTACTTCTTAGGCATGGAGTTGTGGCAGAGTGTGTATGGGATTTTCCTTGGTCAAGGAAAGTATGCAGTGGAGATTCTGAAGAGGTTTGGCATGATGGACTGCAAGGCAATGGCCACACCTATGGCATCGAACTTGAAGCTACTGTGTGACGCTTCTTCAGAGATAGTTGATGCCACGATGTACTGACATATGATTGGTTCGTTGATGTACTTGATGAACACGAGACCAGACATATGTTTTGTTGTGAACACCCTGAGCCAGTTCCTAATGGATCTGAGACATGTTCACCTAACGGCTGCAAAACAGATATTGAGGTACCTGAGGGGTACGATTGAGTATGGGATAAAGTATGAGGCGAATCAGAGGATTAACCTCCATGGTTATGTTGATTCGGATTGGGTAGGTAGTGCCACAGACAGGAAGAGCACTTCGGGATGCTGGTTCAGTTTGGGATCTGGCATGATCTCCTGGTTTAGCAGGAAGCAGTCATGTGTGGCACTGAGTACGGACGAAGCAGAGTATGTTGCAGCTTTTTCGGCTAGCTGTGAGGCAGTATGGCTACGGAAGCTACTGTCAAATTTGTTTGATCTCAAGCTTGAGGCGACTTGTATCTTCTGTGAAAACCAGAGTTGCGTGAAGTTGTCGGAGAACCCGGTGTTCCATGACAAGTCGAAGCATATTGAGATCAAGTACCACTATATCTGGGATATGGTGCAGAGAGGAGTAGTGAAGCTCCAATATGTGGCGACGGACGAGTAGATAGCCGATTTGTTGACCAAGCCGTTAGCCAAAGTGAAGTTCGAGTACTTCAGAGAGAGGCTTGGTGTTATCCAGATCAAGGTTCCTTGAAAGAGGGTGTGATGAGACCGGAAGACGCAGGTGCACAAGGGTTGGTTCTCACATGGTGGATGACACAAGTGGTCCATGCGACGTAATGCACCTGGGGTGCTCTTGGGATGTACCCACATGTTGGAGACGCTGATAGGTCCACTGGTCACAAAGACACCTGAGGTGTGCCTAGGCTGGTTCTCGCATGGTGGAAGACGCAAGTGGTCCTTGGGACGTAATGCACCTGGGGTGCTCCTGGGCTGTATCCACATGTTGGGGACAAGGCTGACCATGAGAGACGTAATGCACCTAGGGTGCTCCTGGGCTGTACCCACTAGGTGGGAGACGTAGGTTGTCTGTTGGACATGAGGTGTGCACCTGGGATACTCTCCGTGTGTGATGATGAGATGCTCTGGATATGATGAGATGATAGTAGGAGCTGCAGGTGATTGCTGTGGCAATGTAATGTGTGGTCCTGGAATGTACCTACTTGATGGCTTGCTCGTAGAGATGATGAAGACCTAGATGAGAGCTAGGCTTACATCCAACATGAAAAAGGGTTGGCTCTGTAGAACTTCTCATGACGGATAGATTCGAGAGATGTCACTAGTCAATGATCAACGAGATGAGGATTACTGCAGCAGGAACGATGATGATCCAGTGTTGATGATGATGCTCCAACATTGAAGATGATCCAGCGATGATGACGTTGTCCAGAATTTGTGTCCAGAGTGATGATGACTGTGGCAAGAGAATACCTTCCTAGTTAAGAGGAAGTGTTGTTGTAAATGTAACTTTGGAAGATATTCATTTGTATTTTATAATTATATTATTATTTTATTTTATTTGTACCTCCGACGGAGATGTTTTTCCTCCGTTCGGGGATGTCATTATTATGTTTGGTCATTGATGTAAAACCTCCATTGTAAGTCGGGGCATTAGATCCCCAAAGGTCAAATGTAAATTGTATTATTGAGTCTCCCTAAGACAGGTTGGCTCAGTCAAGATAGTGAGGTCGGCCCCATTAGGAAACAGGTCACCCACACATAAAGTATAAATAGAGAGGCTTGCTATCTCATTTGGACACACTACTCACTCAAGCAATTTCGCATAAAAAGAGAGAGAAGGCAAGTTTGCTGGAGGAGAAAGAGAGAGAGTTGCAGAAGACATCTTATATTTTGGGTTTTCCATTTTGCTTGATATTGTACTAGTGAGGAATCTATCTTTGAGGAAGTTGCGGGGTTTTCTCCTTTACGGTTTCCCCAAGGAAAATTCTTGTTTCTTTTGTGTTTTGCTGTGCTTGTCTATCTTTTTGTATAAAGATCTAACTAAATTGAATTAAAGTGCAAACTCTAACAGTATGTCTATCTGCAACGTGGCAGAAATAACTGACGTCAGGCTGCCCTATCTTACTTACCTCCCGTCATGTCTTTTTCCAACTCGAGCTATTGAACTGTTGCATTACTTTAGTGTGATGGTAGTTTATCTTTTCTTCCTTTTATTTTATTGTGCACATTAGTAACATACACTATGGTTGTACTTTGGTTCAATTATATAACATGGTTAAGAAAATATTTATATGGATACAGAGGCTATAAAGATATAACACATGGTTTCGCGTATAAAAGGGTTAACATATTTACATATAAGTTTGACAAATAAACTATGTTTGCATGAGTTGGATACATGCATATGAATTGGATACATATATGTGTAAGAAGATTTTTGGTAATATATTATATAGGCACATAATATATTTATAAATTAGAGGCCTTGTTTATAGAGTAAGCATTAAGGTTATTGCCTGTCTAAAAATATGTGAGCACATGGGATGTTTCCTTGTTGCTAAGGAAACCTCTTAACATTGATTAATAGGATAAGCACATCATAATGTACATTGACTTATATATATATATATATATATTAAATAGAAATCCTCTATATGAGGGTATTAAATTATATAGTGAGGGCACGCCATTATAAAAGTTATATATAATGTTGGGTTAAAGTAAAGATCTTTAATATACAAATATCGGTGTATTAGATTATTAGTCAAAGCATTGGAGATGCATAAGTAAATTTAAGATTAATGTGTTATTCTTTTTATATCATTATGAGCATGGTTTATTTTTGTGTATATATATATATATATTGAAAATTACAAATTGCGGTAACATCCTTACATCGTCATTTCTTTAAAAGAAAGTATATGTATAAGTGTTATATATTTAATTGAAATAAAAGAGATAATTTGGAATAGTGACAATAGTCTAACCTTTGTAGTATTTATGAGGAAACTAGCACAGATGCAATGAGTGCATACATGAAGACATCACGTAAGTGATCAGTTCTGAAGTTAATTTACGTAAACATGTGCTTTACGACAATACAAAGACCCTTAAGAAATTTTTTTTAGGGTGTATTTTTGAGGGACATTACATACACCTAGGAAACTAATCCTCTGCACCATACGGATAAGCTCCTCAAAGTGATAGCTGACTCTCGCCTTCCTGTCAGTTGTTGTACTGTCCACTACTGCAATCCCAAGATCAGAGACCATCATGTGGCTACTGCACCACTCTGATCATCACCAGCGGTATGGCATTCCTTGTCAACGTCCACCTCTCCTTGAACTCCAAGCGGAAATACCTGTAAGGGATGACCCCTTCACTATGAATAGTGGAGTGCATAGGCAACCAGGTGAAGTCTGCAAGTCTGCTGTCATACTCGATCTCAAATACCAACAAAGAAAGTCTGCTCCGATCACTAGTAACAACTTTGGGATGCTCATGAACTCTAATCATTACCTCAAGAGATAGCTCTATCACCCGCACTGCCCTATACTCCAGGGAAATCATTGGAACTTGCATGAACTCTGATAACCGGTGAATCTCTGCACATATATACTTTGCACCTTGCATCCTCAGTATACTTGTGATGCAATCTAACAATATGATCCCCCATGCTTGCTCATAAATGGTCGAAGGCTGCATCAATGCAGGTCCTAACCTTCCTTGCTGACCAGACGTAATATCCACCAAGTTTCTCCATGCGAACCTACCTCAAATCTGCCCGTAGAAGGTGAAGTCACCTAGGTCCCCCACTAGCCTGTATGATCTGAAGCTCCCTTTACCCCGAGCGCTGGTCTGCCTGGTGCTAACACCAGAATCCATATGACTGTCCCTGATGAGCGAAGCAATCCTAAGCTGCAAAAACTTCTCAGAATATTGCTTTGTCATGCCTCCAAACCTAAGCATCCCACGAATAAACTCCTGAAAGCGAAGACTGGCCATCTCCTTCGTAGTGGCTCCACTGTTAATCTCAATCCTGAATACTAAAGAAGAAAGCCTGTATTACCATAAAGAAGAAGTCTCAACCTCTCCACGGACATCCCAAAAATGTAGCGGATCGATCACTGTCACAACTCCGTCGATCCTCTCTACCATCTAAAACAATCCATCACAAGCAAAGGAATGACTATTTTGAATCTTCAAGAAGGGGGAGATGCAGCTGAGCTCTGCCCCTTACTCTAAAGCAACCTTGAAAGCTTAACACAAACTTGCAAATGAGGCTTAAATTTGGTATATTTAAGATGTAAAAATCAAAAGAACATGCATTATAATTGACTAAAACATGCTACTTTCAAATCTTTAAATACAAAAACATAAGCAAATAACTTGAAGACTACAAATATTTGCCCTATGTGCTTAAGATAAAGCCCTATATTCCAGATTCAATTACCAAGTCTAACTAGCATACATAAACTTAAACAATATTACCTCATACAAAGTCACCAATCTCTGACATTCACCATTAGACCTCGAAAGCCTCAATATTATTCAATACAATAGCAAAATTACAATATGAGCAGAAGTTCCTTGCATCCGTCATCAACAATGGAGCAAGGCCTTGTTTTTATAGAAGAAACCAAGCCCCAAGGGGGCGCATTAGCCACTCAAGAGAGGCCAAGTTCATGAGAGAAAGAAGGAACAAATTGGATCTTGATTGAAGAGTTATCTTGAGAGGTAGGTGCCACCTCAACAAGAGGTGCGTCCCTCTCTTTGGATCTCCCATCCAACCAACAAGAAGACGCCAAGTAAGCCAAGTCGCCCTCCTCATGAAGGAGGGCGCATTTCCCAAGCTTGAGTTAACTAGTCCAACTTGGATTTGATTGCAATCACTCCGAACTTGATTGATTTGGTCTCCGATACTGATTGCTAGTTGAACTGGGCCTTTATTTGGACCAAATTCCTCAAATTTAGGAATTTGATTTTCTCTTATATCTTTATTTTTTTAATTTTTTAATTTTGTTTTATTATTTTCAAGAGAATTTCTATTTAAGTGATTAATAATCACTCAAAACTTAGGAAAATTGGGTTTTGGGGTAAAGATGGTGCTCTGAGTTAGAAAACAAGCACCCCCATGGCAAATTCCCCCTCTAGACCACACTTTTATGACACTTTGATTTTTTACAATTAAAACATTAAAAAATAGCCCCGTTTGCAGGAAAATTTTGTAAGTTCAAACACAAAAATAAATCCTAGGGGTACCTAGTACATGTCCATAATGACTCAAAATAATGCCTATCATGGTAATAAACATTAACACATGAACTTTAATAACTTCCTAAGGCCTAACCTCCAAGACGACCATTCCAGCTTTGGAGGAGCGGGTGAAAAACTGGAAAATTATACATCGCTTATTCATCATTGCATAATTCGCAAGGAAAAAACACCTTGGAATGATCGGATTGATGTCTAAGTCCTAGGAAGCCAAGTTCTTTACAAAATTTCACTTCTCTAACAGGCTTTCAAGTTAACTCAGATTAACAATTTATTATGTAAAAATTTCACTTCTTTAACAGTCTTTCAAGTTAACTCAGATTAACAATGTTTAATAAACCATCTCATTCAACCATAGACAGCTGAAAATGAAATTTCACTCTTAAACATATATGAACTGGAAGCACAAAAGATTACTACCAAAATACTGAGAACAGAAAGAACATAACAACCATGTAAAATTTCAGACTCAGATATTTTAGCCAAAATGGCCCAGGAAAAACCTTGAAAGGAAAACCTGTGAGAGAGATATTTTATTAATTTCTTCTTCAATAAAATGTACAACATAATTTTAATAGTAACAAGCACAACTTATCTCAACCAGGAAAATTAACAGGCTGCCTCGAATTTTGTGCAAGAATTTGCCTCGAATTTTGTGCATATATTTCTGGAAATCGTGCCCTTCTCAAGCAACACAAAGTTGTACGGACAACTCCTCGATTTCAGTGACAAACTCAATTTTCTGCCTGGAAATTCGTGCCAAACAAAACAACACAGAAATTAATTTTCCGCCTCTAAAATCGTGCCTCGATTTTTGTGAATTGTATGGAATGGTATTGACTGTATGGAACTGTACGGATTGTACATAATTGTACGGAATTAATTTTCTGTACTTGTCTCGAAATTCGTGCCTCTGCCTGAAAATATGTGCCACTGTTTTCTTCTCGAAAATTGTGCCCAGAATTGCTGTACAGTCTTGGAAACCGTGCTGTACCTAGTTGCTATCTCAGATAGCCACTTTCTCTCTCTCAAACTCCAACTGGAACTTGCTTTCCAATTCTCTTGGAATATCTCCACTTCTCCAACTCTCTTGGGATGTGTGCAAACGAAGGAATGGGGTGCCTTATTTATTGTTTTTCCCTTGTCTTTTCACTCACCTTCCTGGGGTAGCTGAAAGGACACTAGATCAAGGGCCCACATTTAATCTAGTGTTTTCTCATCAATGGATGAGAAAAGTCACTTTTCTCTCCATTAAATATTTTCTCTCTCAACCACAGCTTAAATAAATTGAAAAGTCACTTTATAACTCTAAAGTGACATTAATTACTTTTCTCAAGCAATTAATGCAAGGGTTATGTACTTTGTCCCCTTTTTAGTGACTTAGGCAAAAGTCACTAGGGGAACACTTCCTTCGTCCAAATTTCAACACTCCCTCTTACCAAGGAAGGTGTTCTCCCTCTCTCCCAACTTATCCCTGAAGAAGATAAACTGCTTCCCCACCAAAGTTGGTAAACTGCTCATGTGCTTCTCGCACAATATCAAAGTCTGCTCATGTGCTTCTCGCACAATGTCGAAAATGCCCACCCTTTCTAAACTCTGCTATATAAAGGTCAAATCAAGTGTCCCTTCATGTTAGACATCATCCTGAGCTACAAATCTCAGTTCTTCCACTTCACGCGGGAAGACCTTCTGGCATATCCTCTGTGAGAACTTCTCTCCAGTCTCATACTATCAGCAATAGAAGCTCCCCCTGTCTCTGGAATTTGTCCTGCATGCTGCACTGATGCCTCATGTCGGGACATCTCATCTCGCTCATCCATTAATGACAAGTCATACCAGCTGACCCTCTTGCCAACACTGGAGGAAGTAGCCTCTTGTTGATTCCTCTGAATAGAAGATGAACCACTCGGTACCACAATAATATCTGGAGCATCTCGCTTTCTCCTCTGAACTGCGGACTGACTACTCGGCGCTACATCAATCCTCGAAGCATCTAGCTCACTGTCTGTCTCAAACTCAGGATCTGTTATTCACCCAGATCCTCCAACTATAGGCTGACCACGTACTACATACTCTCCATCTCTCCGATGACCTATAAGCACAGGGTCAACCGGATCCACTCCCTATACATAAATGAGGATGTATTCACTCTTGAACAATACTTAATATTATGGGGAAATATAGTACTATTTTTCAAAACCCACCATATGGGATTCCTCTAACACAATCTAGATATCATACCATAGAATTAATTTTGGGATCAACCCCAGTTAGAAGAAAATCATATAGACAATATCACAACCACAAAACATAAGTTGAATGCTTAGTTCAAGAATTATTAGATTTTGGCATTATAACTTGAAGTAAAAGTCCCTTCTCAACAACGATCATATTGGTTTGGAAAACAGATGGATCCTATAGACTTTGTGTTGATTAATGAGGTTTAAACAAAATTACTATAAAATATATATTTCCCACTTCATATCTTGCTCCCTCCAAGGTTGGAATTGAAAGTTTGCTGTCCTGCAGCCATGGAATATAACGTACTCGTGTAATCTCCAGAATCTCTCCAAACTCAAGCTGGAACCTTACTCGTCCCAAACCTTTGATTGCATGCACTGTCCCATCTCTAGCCTATATGAGTTGCTCTAGAATAGTCTCAAAAGTGAGGAAGGCATCTTGCCTCCCAGTCATGTGACTGCAATAGGAACTTTCCACAATACACTTCCCAGTATCAACTGGTCCGCTACTGTCACAACTCGAAATAGTAGTGACAAGAGAGAACTCTTTCTCGAACTGTGTAGCAAAACACTCAATCTCTTCTGTAGCTGCAACCTGCTCCTCTTTCTCCTGCTTGCCCTTCTTCTTAGGACATTGGCCTGCATAATGGCCAAAATCATTGCATGCATAGCACCTGACTCTGCTCAGGTCCCTCTTTTGCTCACCCCTTTGCTGCTTAGCCCCTCTTGGGCCCTTCTTGGACTTCTTGCCTTTAGCTGATAAGGCAACGTGCTGCTCATCAGTATCCTATTTAGTCTTCCCTTGGGACCCTTCTCGGATCTCGTCCTGAGTAAAATCATCCCACAATCTTTCCCAAGAGGGAAAGTTCTCTCGGCCAACTACACACTTCACGAACACATCCCACTCCTTAGTGAAGCCTTTCAGGGCTATTCGCACTAGCTCGGGATTGGAATCACCTCACCAATTGCATTCAGTTCATCTTTTATCTGTCTGAGTCTAGTGAGGTAAGAGGCTACATTCTCACCTCTCGCCATCTTTGTGCCATGAAGCTTATCCTTTAAAGCCATTTTACGATTTTCATTCTTGTTCTCATACAAATTTTTCAAAGTATCCCACATCTCCTTGGCAGTATGTTTCTCTGCCAAATGAGGAATGAGGTGATCTCGAACACCATCTAGAAGCAATCTCTACGTTCTAGCCTCTTTCACCTCATGTATGTCAAGGGCTATAGGATCAGCTAAGGGAGGAATCACTGTGGTACTGACGAAGGTCCATAACTTGTTCTCCTTGAGAACCGTTGTCATTTGGGCTTTCCACTGCAAGTAGTTGGAAATCCCTTCCAACCGATCTTCATACCGGATGCAAGCCATCATTTACTGAGAATAACAGTCCAATAAATATGCTAGGTGAACAAAGACTAAATCTCCCACAAGTCTGAAAATTTCTGACTGTTAATCTGCCCTTAATAGGGCTCTGATACCATGTAAAAATTTCACTTCTCTAACAGGCTTTCAAGTTAACTCAGATTAGCAATGTTTAATAAACCATCTCATTCAACCATAGACAGCTGAAAATGAAATTTCACTCTTAAACATATTTGAACTGGAAGCACAAAAGAAGTACTACCAAAATATTGAGAACAGAAAGAACATAACAGCCATGCACATAAAATTTCAGACTCAAATATTTTAGCCAAAATGGCCCAGGAAAAACCCCGAAGGAAAAACCTGTGACAGAGATATTGTAACAATAAAATAATATTAAATATAATTAATATTAATAGTCATGCCCTTTGGTTAAAAGGTGCAAGACAGGCTTATTTAAGCCCAACCTTTTGTATGCATTTATCATCTTCTACATTATTCAATATACTTTCTTCTACATTTACGCTTTCTTCTCTCTCCATTGGTATCAGAGCCGCGTTCGGCTCAATTTTATGCATTCCATCTTTTGCTGCACGCTCCGATCCCCACACTCCTTCTCCGCTGCACGCTCCTGCTCATCCCCTCCATCTCTACGCTTCATCCATCTCTAGCTCACACGGCTCTCGTCTACCACTATTCCCTCTTCCTCCCGTGCTCTTCTCCCTCTCTTCCACATCCGTTTCCCCCGTCCTCTTCCACACCTGCACTGCCTCCCGCTCACCATTTCTGCGCCCTTCCCTCTCCACATCCTCCCACGTCCACCCTTCTCCACATCTCCCCCACGCCGCCTTCCCTGCACCGATCGACTCCCCTACTGCTTCCTCACTGCGCCCTCGCCCTGCATCCTTCCCCGCGTCCCCCCACACTCCCCTTCCCGTCTTCTGCTCTGCAGCCGCCATCCATCTGTCACATCCCCTCGCTACCACACCACTCCATTGCTCCTCCCTCCTTGCCGTCTCCATTCACGCTGTAACTTCCCCCACTCCCCCGCTACTCCCCCACGGCCTCCTCCGTCTGCTACCCTCTCCCATTAGCTTCCGCTGCCTCCACGCCGCCTTCCCCCTCCACACGCCCTTCCCCATCAACCTCCACGCCAACCATCCCAAGCGGCCTTCGCCTCGGCCTTGGACCGTTTAATTTTTTTTTAATATTAATGCTTTAATATTAATAATATTTATCAATATTATTGTTAATTAATATTATTATTAATTTAAAAAGAAAAAACTATATTATAATAATAATAAAAAGGATTATAATTAGTTAAAAAAAAAAAAATCGCGGCGAGCTGGCTTCGTACAACAAATAAAAATAAATCCACGTTTAGCGCCGAGAAGATTCCACCAATCACCAGATCAATGAGTGAATTAAACGCCCGATTCGATTCAATCAATGAGAAGATTAAGAAGAAGTGTGAGGAACTCCAGGCAAAGATCGATCAACTCAGTGACAATTTGGCAGCGACTTGGACGCAAATCACGTCACGAATAGAGAATTCAGTTCTCACTCTACAAGACAACCAAAAGAAAAATGAGGCAGTTTTAAAAGCCATCTTGGAAAGATTACCAGTACCAAAAGATCTGCAACCCAACTCTCCCAGAACACCGGAGCAACCAGATCCTTTCAACATATCGTCATCATTCTCATACACACAAGGACGCCAAATTCGGGTGAAAGTTGAGCTACCCAAACATGACGGGGACGAACGACAATGCATAGCGTGGATTAACAAAGCTGAGGAATACTTACACATCCACAATATCCATTACGAAGAGGAGAAGGTTAAATATGCCTCCATGCATCTAGAAGGCAACGCTTACAACTGGTACTTATGGTGGAAGAAAACTGCAAGAATCTGTTCTCACAATTGGGTTAGTTTCAAGAACGACCTCATTAAAAGGTTCCAAGGCGTTGAAGAAAAATACTTCTTTGCCAAAATCACAAGGTTACAACATAAAAGTAGTGTCGATGAGTACACCTGTGAGTGGGAAGCACTCTCAACTCGAGTTCCTGAGTTAATCGATGACCAACGACTACAGACCTACATACACGGCCTAAAACAACACATCCGTGATGCACTAGAGTTACATAACATCTCTACCATGGAGGACGCGTGACGTAAAGCCAAGATTATTGAAAGCAAATCTATTCATACAAATTTCGACCGAGACGACTCCGAAAAGAGCCCCCTCCAATCAACATTCACGGGAAATACAAGATATAGACCGCCTCAACTTAGGGAAGGAACGAAGCCCACTTTAGAGGCCCAGAGAATAAAGGAAGGGAAATGTAAGTTTTGTGGAGACAAATGGGATCCTAAGCATAGATGCTTACAAAAGAAATTATATGCCTGTGAAGCAGAGTTGGAAGTCAAGAACGATGCAAAGAGTCAACAAGACTACCACACAGAAATCGAGGACGACACCCCACAAATCTCATTAGCCGCTATTACCGGAATCTCCCAACCGCAAACATTGAAGCTTAGAGGACATATAAAAAAGAATGATGTCACAGTTCTCATCGATTCTGGCAGCACCCATAACTTCATTATTGTCAACCTTGCTAAAGTATTTAACCTATTTGTTTTCCCAGTTCCTAACATGAAGGTTATGGTAGCAGATGGCAAGAAGATTGATAACGTAGGGAAATGTCACCAAGTCAAGTTACAAATACAAGAGTATAACTTAGAATCAGATTTCTTTGCGGTCCCGTTGGGAGGAGTCGACGTAGTTTTAGGAATACAATGGTTACACACCTTAGGGACATACTCCGCAAATCACCAAGAGCATTTTATTTAATTCCATGCGTTTGGGAAAACACACAAATTATACGGGTTCCAACCACCACCGACACAACTGGTTACATCACATCAGATAGAAAATCTACTTCAGAAGGACGCACCAACGTACATACTTCAATGTCAAGAAATGAAGCTTCTAACAAGTAAAGGAGATAGGGACAAACAACCAGAGGTACAAAAGCCGATTCAGAAACATCGCAGGGTGTCTCAAAAGCTACCTATGGAGCTCCCACCAAACAGAAAAATCGAACACATATTCGAAATAGAACCAGGGACAAAACCCACCGGTAGCATACCATACAGGTGTCCACATCAGAGACGATGCAGCAGTTCACGTAATCATTGTTGTCAAATAAGCTTTGAGGACAAAGCTTCCCTTAAGGGGAAGGCAATGTAACAACAAAATAATAATAAAATAATATTAAATATAATTAATATTAATAGTCATGCCCTTTGGTGAAAAGGTGCTAGACAGGCTTATTTAAGCCCAACACTTTGTATGCATTTATCATCTTCTACATTATTCAATATACTTTCTTCTACATTTACGCTTTCTTCTCTCATCATCTCATTCAACCATAAACAGCTGAAAATGGAATTTCACTCTTAAACATATCTGAACTCGAAGCGCAAAAGAAGTACTACCAAAATATTGAGAACAGAAAGAACATAACAGCCATACACATAAAATTTCAGACTTAGATATTTTAGCCAAAATGGCCCAGGAAAAACCCCGAAGGGAAAACTTGTGAGAGAGATATTTTCTTAATTTCTTCTTCAATAAAATGTACAGCAAAATTTTAATGGTAACAAGCACAACTTATCTCAACCAGCAAAATTAACAGGCTGCCTTGAATTCTTTGCAAGAATTTGCCTCAAATTCTATGCATATATTTATGGAAATCGTGCCCTTCTCAAGCAACACAGAGCTGTACGGACAACTCCTCGATTTCAGTGCCAAACTCAATTTTCTGTCTGGAAATTTGTGCCCAACAAAACAATACAGAAATTAATTTTCTGCCTCGAAAATAGTGCCTCGATTTTCGTGCACTGTACGGAATTAATTTTTTGTACTTGTCTCGAAATTCGTGCCTCTGCCTGAAAATATGTGCCACTGTTTTCTTCTCGAAAATTGTGCCCAGAACTGTTTTACGGTCTTGGAAACCATGCTGTACCTAGCTGCTATCTCAGACAACCACTTTCTCTCTCTCAAACTCCAACTGGAATTTGCTTTCCAATTCTCTTGGAATATCTCCACGTCTCCAACTCTCTTGGGATGTGTGCAAATGAAGGAATGGGGTGCCTTATTTATTGTTTTTTCCTTGTCTTTTCACTCACCTTCCTGGGGTAGCTGAAAGGACATTAGATCAAGGGCCCACATTTAATCTAGTGTTTTCTTATCAATGGATGAGAAAAGTCACTTTTCTCTCCATTAAATATTTTCTCTCTCAACCACAATTTAAATAAATTGAAAAGTCACTTTATAACTCTAAAGTGACATTAATTACTTTTCTCAAGCAATTAATGCAAGGGTTATGTACTTTGTCCCCTTTTTAGTGACTTAGGCAAAAGTCACTAGGGGAACACTTCCTTGGTACAAATTTTAACATATTACAATATCCCCAAGGGGTATGAACATACAATTATTAAAAAAGAGGCCAAAATTAACCCTGAAAAGACTTCTGAACTTCTGAGCACTGACAATGAACAATTGGATTGTTCACAACTTCGGCGGCTCACAGGAAATCCACCTATGTGCAACTTGGTGGATAACACTCCCAAATCATGCAACAAGAGCATTAACTATAGCCAAATTACAGATCTGTCAAGAATAGTACAAAACCAAAAAAATAAAGTTAGCTTTTGTTTCTCAAAAATCCCTTTCAATTTCTTGATGTATATCAAAATGTGATTACTTGGCCTGCCACTTATCTGAGCAGTCCTTAGGCTTTCACCTACTTTGACCTCTCCTCGTAGTCTCACCATCATTTTCTGTTGGCCAATTGAAACCATCAGTGGATTCTCAACAACATCAAGCTGCATTTATACATCCCAATAAGCTGAACAACATGTCCCCTTAAACACAACTTTAGGGATCACAACGGTCAATAAGGCTCACATACAAGGCCATCAATCAAAGCTGTACCGTCTCCCACATGCTAAACAGTGTCACAAGACTGTCCAACAAAGGCTGTGTATCAGTCAATCAATAATCAACAAGAATAAAGAGGAAAACTATATGAGTGTACAGTGGATGATACACATTTGTATGAAGTCCTCAAGCACTTGTTTAAATGTTGCCATGACCAATAATTAGTCCAGCCACAATCAATCCTGGTAGTCGGCACTGGTCCAAAATTCTTCCTCTTATGCCTCTTTCGTAAGGATTTGTAAGCATCATTGCCACCATACCAGAAATTTTGACTTTTGGATGAATACCTCTTGTATCTACGATGAGGATGTTTATATGACAAAAAGTCTTGTTCTTGCTGAATAGAAGGTGCAAGACCTGATTCCTGCTCAACTACAGATGCAGGATACCTCTGCAAATCAACAGAACCGTCAGCTGTCTCCAATTTAGGCATACAATCATCAACCAAATCATTAGTCAGTGCAAGCTGTTCCCCTTGCAAGTCAATAGAATGACCTTCAACAAAAAACAAAACAACGAGTATAGAATAACCTTGTTGCAAGTCAATGGTAGAGTGACCTCCATCTAGCAAAGGAGTCTTACCATATACGAGTCCTACTCCAATCTGTCTCATATTAAGCTCAATTTGAACAACATTAACTTCTCCACTCTTACCAAGTCCCCCACCTGCATATCCCGTTTGGCACAACAATTGGGATCCAATACCTTCGATATATTGCAAAAGGAAAACAAAATTTCTTCCACTTTGGCCCAAGAAAGAGCTTTGATACCACTTGTAGTGAATCTTGATAGATAAAAGCTAAAACCCTTGAGCTTTGGAATTAAAAAATGCATCCACGAGAGAATAAACACCCAGAACATAGAGAACACCCTTAAGGTAGAGTAACACCATCAATTACTCCTTATGGAAGGAATCACTCCACAAGCAATGCTTGTTACAATACAATCTCCAACATTTCCAATGCAATGATACTTATGTGTATATAATATATATACTCTTTCATGAGTATTCTCAAGGGACTATGCCCACTACCACTTATTATTACATTTATTCCCAACCAATTACCTAGTGGGCCTGTCTATTACTCATTAACTACCTAGTGGGCCTTATACCATGATTATGGCCACATTACATTAATTATCCCCTGTAGATACCTCCCTAGGTACCAAATATTACATTACACTTGTTACTAATGCAGTTTTCTCTTCAGCAGCAGTGGCACACCAGCAGAGCAGTCAGCTTGGTTCTTGTGTGCAGCAGAAGAGATGCCTTGAGTGTGAACAGCAGCAGGCCATTAGCAGGCGCAGCAGTTATAGGCAGATACTCAAGCATGCATGTGCCTTCTATGGATTTCTTTCAGTTGTAACTGTTATCACCAAAATAAAACAACACTTGCTTTTCTCTTTAAGAGTTACTTTTCCGCATTTATGGAAATAACACTAGATAGGTGGACTTCCAGTTTTAACGAGATAGGGCACTGATCCCAAGGAAAGCATGAAGGCAAGGTGCATGTGTAGCCTACACTAGTCTAGGCGCAGTTCTCTGGGAGGCCAGTATGTGTGTGTATGCATGCAGGCTGGGCACCCTAACCTAGGCCTTAGGGTCAGGTTATTTTTAGTGTACAACCCTAGCCTCCTCTATAAAGAGAGGCAAGGTCTCTGATGTTATTCATTCAGTTTTGAGAGTGAGTGCATGTATAGTTTTCTTATACAGTTTATAAAAAACAGATGTAATTTTTGTGCTAAAAATTTCTGTTATTCGCTGTAAGTAGATTGCAGTGAGCTTATATGTTTACAGATCTAGCAAAACAAGCAGTTTTGGGAGTTTATTAGTTTTCCAGCTTTACTTGTTTTTATTTTGCAGGTCTGTTTACCATTAACTGAAATTCGACAACTTTGCTTACAGTGCCTGAACTACAGGGAGAGCCCGAGGACATTTCAAAGGAAAAGGCTCGTCTTGCATCACGACAGGTCTGCTTTATCCCTTTTTATTCTCGATTATCTAATGCCTTCATAAAAATGAGAGATTGTTACCATATGACCAAAATGATGTTTCATGATATATCATTTTTGGGATCATCTGCGTAGTGTAAGGCACAACACTTGCTAAGGTTTTGCAGATGGGGTAGCAAGCTAAGTGGGCTTGATTGTGTGGAAAAATCCACAATTAAGCGCGCTTGAGCCAGAGGAGTCTTGGAATGGGTGACCTCCCGGGAAGTCCTCATTACCGGGTGCAAGCCCTGGAAGTGATGATTGATGCTATGCGATTCATTTCTCTAGTCTCAATCCCAGTTCTTCACCTCTGTGAGCATCACCCGATGCAATGAGTGCTAAGTGGACTATTCAAAACCATGAGAAATTGGTCAGTTGCGACTATACTCATGGGATATGGGTCATAGATTAATGAATTACACTATGCGGATGATCCCAAAAATGATATATCATATGCTGGACTGTGAAAACCCCCCCCGTACTTAAATGATATTTCATATTTCATTTCTGTTGTATATTTTACATGTCACTATCAAATTGCAACTCAACAAATTCGATACTGTCATTCTGTATTTGTTTCATATGAGAATATTCTTAGGATGTGTTATTTGTTTTATGGAAGATAATGGATCTGTGCTTTATTGTTTACTGCATTGAATTTGTATACATGACAATAATATGCTTGACAATATCTGGTTGGCTTTGTGAAAGATAAACGGTCCAGTTCTTGTGGAAGATACATGCCTATGTTTCAATGCATTGAAAGGTCTTCCAGGTAAGATCTTATGATTTATTCCATAGTTTATGCAATACAGTGGCAGGATTTAGATTTGTTTATGAGTTCAAAGTCACCAGAATGCCCATGCTAATATCCTTTTTAATCTGATAATGTTGCCCATTTTTCTTGCAGGCCCTTACATGTAAGTTCTGAAGTCGAGATCTAAGAATTTCAACCCCAATAGTGGCTGTTAGAGATTTTGTAGTGCCATCCCATGCATTTTCAATTGTGGGGTTGATCTTCATTAGTTTTTACTATTGTTACATGCAACACTTATTCACCATAATTCATTTTGATCTTCCGATCCATATAAGTTTTTGAACCATGATCTAGGACTTTTGTTTGTGACAATTACCAGAAGAGCAATTACTTAGGATTTTTGTTTGCACTGGTTACCAGAGGAGTAATTTTGATGTCATTTTGTAAAGTTCCAGTTGGCAGTTAATTTTGCCTTAGGTTTACTATGCTTAGATGCCTTCCTAGGAGTTCATGTATAACTGTGCCTTCCAGTATATTTGTTTGCCTGATTTCCTTTTTTTCTGTATCATTTATCATTTTTTATTCATGTCTATATTTGGTGATTTGAAAGTAGAAAGTACGGACTGTACTTACACAAAACTGTGTGGATGAATGCAGAAAGTGGTTTCTGGAGAAGATTGGCCATGAAGGTAATTTCTGGGCTTGCAATCATAGCATAGTTTTAGATAGTTTTGTGATGATACATCCTTTTGCTCATGTTTTATGTTAGATTTTAGTGGTGCACATATTATGTAGAATTTCTGAAAGTTATTTCATTGCAGGTCTGAATAATTTGCTCATGGCTTATGAAGATAAATCTGCTTATGCTCAGTGTGTCTTTTCTCTAGCTCTTGGGCCAGATTCTGAACCATTGACTTTTGTTGGAAGAACTGAGGTATGCAAGGATTAGTGGTTAGCTCATACTCTAGTACATTGAGCAAGTCTGGAGGAAAGTATTTTGTTTTAACTTTTTAAATGGGCGTTGTCATGTAATTTATTTATATTTTCCTTGTGCCACTATTGTTATCACAAGCATGCTGAATTTCTTATATATGCATCTCTTGGGTCTGGATTGTTTGGATTTGCCCCTAGAGAAGTGATTCTTTGTAGAATTCTTGCAGATTGAGAAGCTACCAGATAACCGTAAGTTGCCATAGTGTTCTTGATCTGTATGAGCAACTCCATAGTCATCCTTGGTTTACAGATAATTATTCTCGTGTCACGATTTGATGTCAGTTTTCATCTTTTTTGGTCTGCTAATGTAAATGTTTAGGATAGGTGGTGCATTGCAGTGGTATCATTATTTTAAAATGCTGGGTAGAATGCAACATATGTATGGTGTTAACATAGGAGTAATTCAACAATGGGTAAGCTTATGGGATGTTTGATTCAGTGATCATAGTGAACTAGACACTCTGCATCATTTGTTGGGCTTGATGACACAATCTCTGTGTTAATTGTACTTGGGGAGTGACTTTTAAGAAGATGTTGGATCCTGTTACTGTAAACTTATTTGATTAATATGGAGAAATCATTGGATCTCTGTTCATATCTAATCACAATATTCCAAAACATTTTGTCCACCAGAATGTTTTTGTGCATAAATTTCTGTGCCACATAATTCTTGGCATCCAATTTCTGCAAATGTGGCAATGTAACTGTATCCTATCCATTTCCAGCCATTATATAATTTCTTCCAGTAAAATCCAGAAAAGCTCAGTGTTACCCCCCATTTTGACATTGGTGTCCACATGTGATTTTGGTCATACATTCAACAGGGGTTACAGGTTGATGGAGCTATGGATGGCCTAGGTTCCTTAATGCTAGATTTTTGCTTCATGTTGTGATGATGTCCTAGTGTTGATGATGCCCTAGCATATGGATTTTCATGATACATTTGGGCTAGTAGCTATGGGATGTGTCTTCTCATGATGTTGGTTATTGATGTACTCTCATATGGATGATTATGGTGTGTTTATGAAGGTTTGATGGTACACTTCATTCACATGTGTCACATGGATCATCCTCTTGAGGAATGCCCTAGTGCTCTTGCTTTGATTTGTCATCTACATCTCTTGCTCTTGACTTATTGATGGAGTGCTCTAGCTCATAACACATGGATTGCGCTTGAGATTGCTTTATTGGTGATTTTCCATAGAGCACCCTATCATATGTGGTATGATGTAGCATCCTCATGGCATGGTTGGTCTTTTATGGTAAAGCGCTTGGCTTGATTTCATGAGACATGGCATTTGAGGGATTATCCAAGTGAGCATTCTATCCCAAGTGGCACATTTCATGCTTGGTGATGCTTGTTTGATGATTTTCCTATGAGCACCCTTGTTCTTGGACCCTTGGATGGCTTATGTGGATCATGTGGAGGCCTTTCTTGCCTGACGCTCATGCACATATGGTGTATTTCATGTTTGAGGATGTTTGGTGGTTGACTTTTCATAGAGCGCCCTCTACCCTAGCATATTTTTGGTGGCCTAAACATTCATATCTTGTGGAGGTGTATGATCGCTTGTAGATGGGGCTGTCCCCTTCTCTATGGATTTGGTTAGCTATTGTGGCTCGTGGGCATCTTGGTCGTTGGATTTATGCTTCTCTCCTGATTGGTGGGCTCCTTATTCTATGGATCTAGCTTTTGCACATGTTTTGATGAGTTGAAACCTTCGATATTGAGCCCTTTGGAGGTGACGTCCTAGCTTGAAGGACTATTATTGGCACGTGGACATCATTTTGAGCCCTTTTGAGGGGTTTCTTAGCTTCGAGAGCAGTTATCTTTTGATCGAGTGCCCATATTTTTGCCAGCTCAACAGCAGTTATCTTTTGATAGACTTATGCTAGGACCTTTTTACTTTGTCACTTTGGTGATTATCTCTGCTAACTACTATGGCAGACTTCTCCTTATATGGCATACTCCCATGAATCTGTGTTTTTCTTAGCTTCAATCTCTTTTTCTTTGCAACTTGAACCTCCTTCTTTTTAACATGGAATGACTCCTATAATGGCAATTTGAGTCATTCTAATATAATTGGCACATTTGAATCTGTAACTGCCCCCTCAAACTCATGCTTCCAGAACCTTTTTTTCCCTAATATTATGTTGGTTTTTCAGAACATATATGCATAAGAAGATGAGCCAAATTTCACACTAAATTCTAATAAATTTGTATTCACAGAAACAGAGATTTATAGTACAAATTTGTTTCAAAATTGGCTGTTGAGTCTGAAAACGAACCTCTAGCCATAAATAGCTCACCCTAGAATGAGCTAATCTTATCCCTAAACTGTCTATTCTATCTTATCTTGTTCATACTTCTAGTTTTGCATGCTGCTAGAAATGGGCATTACAATTTTTAACACTTGCTAGATTTTATATATGACTACCTAAGTTCTAACAGCTCCCCATCTTTTTGAGAGCTCTGTTGTCACACAATTTGACGATTTAAATGTTTTCAGAGAATAAATGGTCGTTAGACTGGTGGAACCTCGGGACCCTGCCCCAAAGTGTCACACAGGCAGGGTCCCCTCTCTTTAGGTTTCCCAGGTCCACCAAGGCAGACCCAGACTAACCACGGGAAGTGTCCCCAGTCAAATTTTCTCAGATACGTGTCAATTAAAACCAACTTTCACACGGTACTAGTAAGACCGATTTTACAAAAGACAGAGGTGCTTGAGGAAATTTCTTGTGCATCAAATTGGAGGAAGACCAATTATGTTACTTTTTTACCCTTCTTGGCCTCTCTAAAGTGATGCGCACCTCTTGGAGCCTTTCTTCTTTGGCTTTGTGGTGAAATGATGGATGAATTTTAAGGTTTCATGCACATGCAAGGTTGATGCTAAGGATTGTTGGACTAACACAAATACAAGGACGATCTAGGGTTTGTCTTTGGTTTCTCTTTGTTAAAGGTTGGTGAGTTCTATGCTTCTTGTGGATTGAATGGTGGTGAAATGCTCCTTTTTTTCTAATTAGGGCTTCTTACCATCTTTTGTCAACTTTGTGTGGTGGAAAACGTCCTCTTGAAGGAGTTTTACCTTGTAGGGCCTTGGATCTTTGATTTTTTGCCCTAATTAGGCTACTCCAACGAACCCTAGATGTTGTTGTTGGATGCCCTAATTGGTGAGCCTTAGAGAAATAATTCCAATAGGGAGGTTGGTCACCATCCTCTCCTTGCAGACCTAATCTCTTAAAACCCTAAGTTTTGTCCTTTTTATCAAATTTCCAGTGGTTAAATAGGTTAGATTAGGTCTGCATTATTTTAAACCCCCAAAAAAGGCCCTAAAAACTGAAAAATTTCCAAAAAATATAATTTTTTTCAAATTTCTGGGCCACCCTAAAATTTCGGCCTGCCTTCCTAAATCTTGGTTGCCCATTTTATCCCTACAAACCCTAGGGCATCACCCATATAGGCCTTTTTTTTCACTGTCAAAACCCTAATCCGAAATTGCATAGAAGCGATAAGGAAATTTATTTTTTGCAAATTTTAACCTCTAAGGTTTGCGCTCTCCCTCTGCCCCACTACCAGCCCTAAGGGCATCATCCTTGGAGTAGGGCCGAACCCCCTAAAAGCTGCTTGGAAGCTAGGGCATCCCCCCTTCATCCTATACGAGGTGCCTCTCAGGCCTTGGTTTCCCCCAAAAACATGTTCTTGTGACCTAGCGAGGCTGTTGGGTGGTTCTCAAGCCTCACAGGACTGGCCTCTTAACTGCTGCTCTTGTCATAACTGTGACAGCCCAAAATACCAATCTAAGTTGCTCCTTGTGGACAGAGTTAACCCACCATTTTGGCTTTTATTGACTGTGGAATTTTTAACAAGTCTAAGAGTGATCATCCACTACAAAGTGTTTCACAGAGTGGCTGTATGAAGGTGGATGAAAGGGGGCTAATCTTGATAACTGTTTGCCTAGTTTTCTCTTAAATCACTGCTAATACCATATAAGCATGAATTAGCTGATTGGCAATTACATGATTTGATTAAGTTGAATGACCAAAGTGCTGTTTATATTACTATTGTTAAATGCAAGCTTTGAAACAGTGACACAGTGAATTGATGCATATTTTTGGAATGGTGATGTTTATGGAACTGTGATGTATGTATAAACTAGTGTGACAGCATGCAAGTATCTTCATAACAATTATTGTATGATTGCAATTGGAGGACACAATTTGCTTACTGGCTGCTACAATTGTTACATTTGATCAACGTTGCCAGAGCATGGGAGCGAAGCGGGAGCGCATTTTTCAAAAAATGGTCAGGAGCGAAGCGTCTCGGGAGCGTTTATATATATATATTAAAAAAAACATGTAGAATGCCAAACTAGATGCAAAATTTATGAAACATGTATGTTTGTGCTACTTCCAGTATATGAAATGCCATATAAATTCCATAATTCATGATACAATTACAAAGTTACGAATTGAAATACATTTTACAAATACAAATACAAACCATCTAGATTCTATCAATTACAAACATACAACATTTAGAACCATATAATAGGGAAGTGCATCATTAAGTACCAAATAGGGAAGTACATCATTAAGTACCAAATAGTTTTGTTTACAAAAATTGGCTATCTGCATGTGCCATGAAGCATAACTTATAAGTACTAGAATGATAATTCAAATGACATACGAAGACTAAAAGGTCTCAAAAGTTCAAAACACTAAACTGAGCTATGATTTAAATCCTATCTAGTAAAATGCAAAAACAATCTATTTCTCCTAGTTCCTCCTTCCAGCACCACGATTGCCTCGTGAGGGTACGCGTGGTGGTAGTGAAGATGAAGCATGTGTATCTGAGTGTGACTGTGAAGGTCCTTCTAATGCAGGTATTGCTGGAGTGCTAGTGAAGGGCCCCCGTCCATTGGACCTCGCACTGTGACTGGATGGAGGTGGCATCTCAACACTCTCATCCTCATCCAAAAGAGCATTCTCCAACTCCTCCAAAACCAATGCTCCATCCTCCAAGTTGTCCTCCTCTGGATTGTAGTCCCACATCTTATTTGATTTGTCTATAGTTGGATCCTCACAGTAATGCGACAACAATCGCAAGTTGTAATGCACATAGACCAAGGTCTCTGCTCGTTGTACATTCAACCTGTTTCTTTTGACATTGTGGATGAAACTATCTGTGCTCCAACACCTCTCTGTTGAAGAAGTGTTCACCACCTGTGAAAGCACCCGCATTGCCATAGTTTGTAGATGTGGGCAACTAGTGCCATACATGTCCCACCACCGAAGAGAAGGCAAATTCCCTTGATCTCTACTTGCATGGTTGCTCCCAAAGGCACCAATGCAACTGATGTACTGGCTCAACTGTTGTTGAATGCTATCACACTCCTCAACATCTGGGTACATTTTTTCCAATGCTTGCCTTTAACCAGCTTGAACCTCTAGATCTTGGTGTGTTTTTCTCTTTGCCTCACCATCTGGTGCTGGGGTTGAAAGCCATGATATATGATAGTATTTTGGTGTAAGCACATATGCTAAGGCATGTAGTGGAAAATTCAGCTTCTCCCACTGTTTTTCCACCTCTATATGGATTAAATCATACAAATTCTCATCTCTAGGCTGAACAATGTCCTTAATTTGTCCTAACATAGTGTCCATTTGCTCATACGCCTCCCCAGTGACCGGTTGATCGAAATTTGCAAATCGAAGCATGTTATAAATTGGTTTGGTGAACTATTAAACATACTTGACCCGTGTCCAGAAATAACTATCAAGAACAGTGTCCTTTGTTGCATCCATGCCATCTCTATCAGTGCTAATTTCATCCCACTCATCACTCATCACCATAGCACCCAAAGCCTGTCTTACCCTCAATAGGCGCCTGAAGGTGAGTAAATAGCTACCAAATCTAGTCTTGGCAAGCTTAAGTAATTGCAACTTAGAGTAAGTGCCATAAAAGGCATTGACCCTTGAATGCCCGGTGATAAATTTAATGAGTTTCTTCCCTTGCTTGTACAAATCATTTATCCATGTGCATTCTTTTTGCTTGATAATATCATGCATTAAAAGGTTCATTGTGTGCACCAAACAACCGGACCAAAAGATGTGAGTATATTTCCGCTCAATGATTTTTCCTACTCCTTTACAATTCGCTGCATTATCAGTGATTACTTGAATCACATTAGTAGGACCAACCTCATCAATAGTTTTTAGTGAGATGTCTGCTATGTTCTGAGAAGAGGCCATGAGTGATGAGGAGTCTTGCGCTCCAAGAAACACTGCACCACTAGATGAAACACCAAGGATATTTATCAAATGTTGGTTTCTAACATTTGTCCAACCATTAGATACAATGGATACCCCAGTATCTTCCCACCCATCTGTAAATCGTGTAAGAGCTCTTTTGACTTTTGCTTTTTCCTTGTCCAGTAAGACAATTCTAACTTTTTCATACCCAGGGGCCTTGTATCCAACAGAGGCTTTGTTAATGGCTTTAACCATGGCATGCCAATAAGGGGAGCAGAGAACATTGAATGGCACACTACATGCATAAAGAAATCTCACCACTTTTGCATCCACATCCTCCTTGCCACTAATATCAAGGAAATCTTCTATGGTTCTCTTACTTCCACTACTAGCTGAGGACCTTCCGCTAGCTGAACGAGGAGATGAAAATGGGCTCCCAAAGCTAGAAGAAGCATTAGAGTGAACCTTTTGTTTTTTAGCATTCGTTCTTTGTGCAACTTCCTCTATCTTAACGTAGTTTTCTCTCTCTGCTTGTGTTATCTTGGGGCAAATTGTAATACCAAGGGACCCTTTGTTATCATCCTTGTCTAATACCCCACAAAGATGCCTCCTCACATGGGTGTATGAACCGCTATAAGGTTTATTTGGACGACAACCATGTGGGCATAAAAACTTAGAGGTTCCACCACCTCTACCCTCCTCAACTTTTGTGACATACCTCCACAAGGGGGTTAATGAAGCTTTGCCACTATCAGCTTCAATATCACCCCTCTCACCACCCTCCTCTCCTTCATTCATTGGGTCACTATGAGAATGACCACTATCTTCTTCTTCATTCACATGCCTATTCCCAACCAACACCATGAGAACCAAAACACCACAAGAACAACATTTTCTTCAAGTTTTAGATGAAAAACCTGCAATAAAATGAGGAGGAAGAGGGAATGGGAAAATGTAGGAGAAGATAAAAATACAACAATAAACAAGACATTTTGTGAACAATATTCAACAAAAATACACATTGGGCATACCTATTTTGATCTCCTTTGATTTGCAAGAAGATGGAACCCTTTGTTGTCTCTTCCAAGCTCTGTCAAATCCTCTTCAAGCTCTCCAACTTTGCTCCAACACCAAGCCAACACCGAGTGCTCCTTCCCTCTCCACTCCAACTCAAAGATGAAACAATGAGGAAGAAGAGGGAGAGATTGTGCCCTATCTCCCCTCTCTAACCCTAAAAACGCTCTCCCGTCGGTTTTTGGGTTCGACGGACTGTTCGCGGAAGCACTTGGGGAGCGATGGGAGAGCGTGGGCGAAGCGATGGCGGTTCAATGGTGAAGCGCGGAGGGCGGCGCTCGAAGCTCTCGAAAACGAAAAAGCTTCGCACAATGGCAGGAATCGTTTTTTTCCATGCCGAAGTGAGCTTCCAAAAATCCGAAGTAGGCTTCCAAAAATGCTTCAGCAGCGCTTTTGCTCGGAGCGCAGATTTCCACCTCGAACCGTGGGGGGGTGGACGCTTTGGCAGCCCTGCATTTGATGTTTTGCAATTGGTTGGATGCTTATGGTGAAAGATAAACCGTCTGACATCTATCTAAAGTGCAAGTAGACCTAACCTTGTTAACTGCCATTGTTGATCTACTACCTGCATTATTTGACTTGGACAAAGTAGTTGCATTTTTCTAATATATCATTGTGGTTTGGCGGCCATAGTTATTGTTACAGTATCGTTGATGACCTTATTTATCCTCATATGCTAATGATTAAGGTTGATTATATTGGCTACTTTGACTACTTAGACAAATATTTAATTGACTTAATCTCCATTAGTATATCTTCTTCATCCTCTATATGACTCCATTGAAGGCATTGGTTTATGCTACATGGTGGTTGGAGGTGTTTGCACAATTGTGGTGACAGGTATACTAAAGGACTATTCCCTTTTGACAACATTGGATCCTGAAGAAGTTTGAGATTGGACAAAGGTGACAGTAGTCCAAGTCTCTTATATGCTTGCCGTTCACTAGCATAAGGTCCAAATTGGTGTTGCAATCTTAACTTGCTAGTTTGAACGGTAACACTACTCATGGAGAAGAAAGGGAAAACAAGCACCTCTGTGACATTCATTATTCAGCCAACCAATGGGGAGTATGTGTCTCACAAATGGATGATGTGCTAGAGGATGGTACCCTTTGGACCTTAACAGTAAGCCTCAACCCCCCTTTAATCTTTGACTTTAGCTTTTAGGGTCCCTCTTGGACTTGTCTTCATTTACTTTTCTTGGACATCTTCTTGTACTTACTTCATCTTTTTCTTTTTCACACGACCTTCGTCTTTTTACTTTACTTTTTGGCCCATGCAAGTTTATACTTGTTTCTTTTCTTTCTTTGCTTGATTCTTCAATTTTGACTTGGTCGTCATTTCTTTCTTCATGCAGGTACAATGAGTTTGGGACTAGGAGCTGCTTCATGTGCCCTTTTTAGGCATTGAAGAGGGAAAGAACCTTTCATGCTTCAAGACTTAGAGACCACACCATCTAGCGATTCTGCCAACCTTATGTCATTACCAAAAATTAGGGTTAAGTGACCAAAGATGCACATGGGGTTGAAAGGCAGTAATCCTAGGCAAATAGCTAATCATAGGGGGTAACCGATGAGATGTATAAGGTTTCAGAAGATCAATTCTCTTAGGTTCAAAACCAAACATCGTGGGTAACTGACCAAAGTAGCTAAGACTTTAGAGAATTTTGTCGCACACAATAGAGCCGAGACACAAGGGGACAACATGGAGGCCATCCTAATAAAGAGGTCATAGAGTGGGAGGTCCTTGAGTCACTTAGTCAAATCTAGATCAATGGGTTTGTTAAACAAGAAAGGGTGGAATGGATGATAGGTGGAAAAGGCCAAAAGATGGAACCAAGGGTAAAGGTGTAACCCATGCAATGATCAAGAGGTTGTACCAAATAAAGGTATGTATGTAAAACAAAGACTACTTCTGAATGCCATGCTATACAAAAAAGTCCTACTCACCATGCTCATTAGAAGATTACAAGTGTAAAATATAATTTATAACTAGTAAGTCAGTCAATACAAACCATATATTTCATAATAATATCCTTTAGGCATGCATTTGATATAAAACTGCAATATAAGAATCCATCATAAGGCATGATACAAATGGAAACCAATACACAAGCTTAGAAATGTCAGGGGCATCAAAGCTCTGCAACATTGCCTTGCTAAACAAAACTGACCCAACTCTGATATGCTCTGCAAAAATGAGGATATAGCACCCCATACAACTAGTGGTACAAAATCTGGCTACATGGGGGACAAGTGCTCTGAGGGAGAGTTTTTGAGAACCATAGAATTTTTGTTCCGCAGCAACCATCAATGACCAAAACACCTACAAAAAGCAAAAACTATACCCCTCTCACAAACCGATTGCTAGTACTCGATATAAACACATAAACCATAATTGGAAAGAAAGAAATGAAAATGCTCAAAAATTTCTAACTACAAACAGAAATGAAATCTAAACCAAGCAATCTGAAAACACACACATTCTCTAAAATGTGAAAGCACATGCAGGAAAATGAAGTCTAAATCTAAGAAAGAAAAAGCTCAAAACTGAATCCTACACTAGCGGATCAAAATGATGAACATGTGACTACGTTTGATCAAGGATGTAGTGCCTCAGGAAACTCTCATGAATAGGTGTTCTAAACAAGTACCCATTCATGGAGACCAAATGATACATATGACCTTCAATTCCTTCCACCGTGAATGGACCCACCCAAAGGTTTTCATGAGGCTTAGACATAAAGCGATATGCAGGGTTCTAGATGACAACCTGATCCTGGTAATCAAATCTCCGACGATTGAGTCATCGGGAGACACTCTATATCGTGGAGCTCAACCATGTTAACATCTGAATTACCCTGAGCCAGAGGACTTTCAACTGCATTCGGGCTATATCCTTCCTCGAGGGAACCTTGATCAAACCTAGGCTGCCCACCATCTAACGAAATAACAACTCTTTCCACCAAGATTTCCTTGACCTCTTCTCGGCAAGCCCCAGGCCAGGTTACATTCCCCCTTAAAACAACTTGGTTTGCAAACTGTATCAATGATACTTCCCTAGGAGTCTCATTAACATCCCGAAAGCTTCTCGGCATATAATCTTGCACTTCAGGCTCAGGTGAAGGTTTGGGTATATCTTCATGTTCTTTGCTAGTTCCTCCACTGAGAGCCACCTCTCTAGGAAGCAATATCTACATGACCATATCGTGAGGGGTGATTATATGTGTATCTCTGTCATCAATGTCACCCTCACTTTTGTGTGTATCGAGACCGCGAGGAGGCTCATATAGCCCAATAGTTCTCACTTGAGGAAGAGGGATATCAAGATCTTCTTCATGATTTTCAAATATGGTCAAATTACACAAGTGATATTCTTCCCCAGGTGCATCATTAGCAAGAACATCATTAATCCACTCACCTAGGGCTCTAGACCTCCTCGCATCTTCACCTGTCAAGGACTTCCTAGAAAAAGATAACGTACTATAAATCACTTACTCTTGCTCATTCATTATTTTTGTTTGATAATGACAAGGAGGCTTGTCCTCATCATCCTCAGAGGCAGTAAGGATGGTCAAATGGAAGTCCTCCCTATGAGGATCCCGAGAAAGGAGATGGCTCATTAATCTTCTAGTAGATGTACAAAAATGAGGGCTCTAACTCTGGTTTTCTGTTGCACCATCCTAACCAACTGGCTCAAAATTCGCACCAAGCAAAAGGGCTTCTTCAGAAGATGGGCTAGGAACACTCACCGACTCAAACAGGTTGGAGTTAGGGATTGAATTACTTGAGGATCCTAAATCCCCAAAGACAAGGGCTGTAGATTGAACAGGTCTCTCTACCTCATCTCTCAATTCGTGCATTGGACTACCTAGAGACCCCAACTCAAGAATTGTGGAAATCGAAGGGTTCATGGGGGGTTCTTTAGGATTTGTCTCAAGTGAAGAACTAGTACCTCTCTCTAGTGCCCCATACAAAATATCATAAAGGCAAGAAGCTAGATTCATTCCACCAACAGGCTCATATTCCGTACTGGATGAGCCGACCTCATAAGTATATGTACCTTCAATGTGCATTGGGGTTTTACCACTTCCACTTCCACTTGGCTCAACATAATTCTGAGACACAACGGGGGAAACAGTCTTGGGTTTAGGATCATGAATACTCTCACAAAACTGCAAGACCTTTTCTTTTTCAGAGGGTAGCTTGATTAACTCATATAATGGGATAGGGTAGGTTTATTTTCTTAACAACCCCTCAAGATCAATATTCAATTCAACATTTTCTAGGTTTTGAGTTTGGTTGGGTTTCTCTACTAATTGCTTGACAGGAAGGGAAGATTTGCCCCAAGTCTTCTTTTGAGTAGGAGTTGGAATCTGACTGGGTTTCTTTCTCTGGTAGACTTGCCATATTTCATGTCTTTGTTTCACCATGTCTACCCTAGGTTTTCAATACTCTTCCCTTGCACAATGCCTGTCTTTACTTGAAACATAAAAAACCCTACCATACATACCGTTAGGATCACATTCTTTTAGAAAATGTACATTATCAACAGGGTTTGAATCTTAAGGATCAACCTGAAAAGGGCACTCGCGACTCTCATGATTCTCATTGCAGGACTCACACCAGCCAACTAAATTGTTACTAGGCTGCACGGGGGCTGGTGGATCCCTAGAATCCTCATTGTAGTGCCTCTTGGCGTGATTCCAATAAGGTTTATGGGGATAGGGCACCTGAGGCCTATCTTTGCCCTTTTCTAACTTGGCTACCTCGTGAGTCAAAATAGTTAGATGTTTGATCATTTCTGCCATAGAATTAGGGGTAGGGGCATTATTCTCCTAGGTTGGCTCTTTACCCTGAGTACCTTTAGCTTTGCTTTCAGTCTTGGATGGTGAAGCCCTAGAGGATTCTAATAAGTCTATTTTACCTATGGACGAAACATTCCTTTCCATAATTTTGGCCTTGGCTTGGACATCTCTAAGATCAGTTGGTTCCTTCTCCTTCAGCATAAAACATAAGCTTCCCCTGAAGGCATTGAGATAGTGGAGTAGGGCTGCTTGATCCTTAGGCTTAATGTCATCTAGGATTTTATTAAGGATCTTTTCAAAATGGATGTTTAACTCCTGTATTGTTTCATTATCTTTCTTTCTAATCTCAACAATTTGATTCAACATGAATTTACCATCGTATTTGGATCCCCACTTGTCAATCAAATTTCTCTCGAACATATCATAACTAGTGACAGAGTTAGGGACCATATTCCCAAAACATTGATGGGCATCATTCTCGAGGGATTGAGCCAACAACTTAATGCAAACATCTTCATGTTCAACATTTAGCTCATTAACGACCTTCCAAAACAAGTCCAGATGGTCTTCAATAGAAATGGCATTGTTGCCACTGAACCATAGCAACCATTCATGGGCCTTGTCTGGAATAGGATGGGGAGCACCAACTATAGCACTGAAATCAAATGGCTAACCAGGATTCCTACCAAAGGTCCTCGGTTGAGGAGGAGGGAGTGAGTTTGCATTACCACCTTGATTCGTGCCAACCATGGACACTGGTTGAAGATTAGCGGGCTGAGGAGAAGAATTAGGAGATGACAAAAGAGGATGACTTGAATGAGGATATGATGAGCTTTGAAGATTTGATAATTTGATTTGCAGATGAGATGTGTGAATTTGAGGATAAACTTTTCGATTAGACTTTGGAGTTCTAGAATAAACAATTGGGTCCTTAGGATTTCTTAGATTATAGGGATGGGAGGCTCGCTCACCAACAGAGTCGCGTTGTGTAGTCACTAGGTGAAGGGAAAAGGGATTTACTCAAATTGCCATAAAAAATACCAGCATGCTCCCTGACAACGACGCCAAAATTTTTGTCACACAATTTGACAATCTAAATGTTTGCAGAGAATAAATGATCGCCAAAGTGGTGGAACCTTGGGACTTTGCCCCAATGTGTCGCACAGGCAGGGTCCCCAGGTTTCCCGGGTCCACTAAGGAAGACCCAGACTAACCACAGGAGGTGTCCCCATTCAGACTTTCTTGGATACTTGTCGATTAAAACCAACTTTCACATGGTACTAGTAAGACCGATTTGGCAAAAGACAGAGGTTGTGGAAATTACAAATCTGGAAAATTGCATCCTTGGGGGAAAACGCTAAAGGGGAAAAGATTGAGACTTAACAAGTGAAATAAAACCCCCTAAAACCACATACAAGCAACCAAAGGATAATGAAATACAAAAGCAAGCTGCTTGAATGAAAAGAGAGGCACAAGGATAGCTAGGCTCAAGGTTAAGGTGACTGTCCTAAAAATTTCCGAGTATGAATAAAGAGAACAACCAATTGTTGAGCCTAGAAAACCTAGGAAAATGGTGTTGTTATCACTAAACTTGTAGTTGCCCCTTTAGAGGATCCTGTCCAGGATGGTAGAGGGGAAGGCAACTAAAGTCGTGACCTCAAAGAGCCTAACTTCTAATTTAAGATTTAGATGTCACACCAGTTAGACAACTCTTCGCTTTAAGCCTCACCGTAAGTGGGCTAAGGGGGAGACCTTGATCAATCCTTGTGGGAAAGATCTTTATCCAGGAAACCAAATCTTAATGATGATGAGTTTAATATAAGGAATCCTGAAGTAAATACCTAGATCGAGAAATATTACGAAGCTGATGGTTCGGGACCTAGGATTTATGTGCGTTGCTTTTAAAGATTTGTCTATCACTTCAAGCAACGAGTTGTGCATTTCATGTAGAGGGGACTTGTAGTTTCGAGGGCAATTTCTGCTTTAACATAGTCAGTGCCAATAATGAGCAAAATGGAGTCTAAGATATAAGAAAAGACTTTGAATGTTCAACTACAAATAAGAAACCACAACTCTTAGAAAGATAAATAATTGAATGAAAGCCTCACTGCCCTAAAGTGTATGCATTGAGAAAAGGACTTAAACAAAATTAGCTTCCCTTTTTTAAAACTCGATTCCAAAGGATCTCTGATACTTTGAGAGCGAAGCGATTTGGAAAAAGAGACCGAGTTTAGAAATAAATTATGGATCCAAAATTTTCTCAATAAAATTTGAAGTCATAGCATATGACACTCTGAACCCTAATATGAATATATATTATTCATATTATCAACACAACTTCCAAACCTCAGATTTGCCAATAGAATTTTATTATATATATATATATTTCTTGAGAGATGAATTCTAACAAGTTTATTTAAATGACAAATGTAGAGCCCAAGGAGAAAACGAGACCATATTGACCCTTGGTCAAATGCAATGAACAAATTTAAATTAAATCAAAGGATGCTTACGTTACACTATTTGATCCCAAAACTGTTGGTCAAGTTTATGTTCAATATGATTAAGTCTGAACGTCTTCTTTAAAATGATGTCGAGGATATAGGGGCCAACATTGATTGCTATCGGCTCGACGCATTTTCAAAATAGATTGAGATTAAAGCCCGACACAAAACTATAACCAAATGTGACTGTTGGTCGAAGATATGACAAAGACTAGGGTTTTGGCATTAAATTTTATAACTTGAAACAATGGTTACTTGAAACATATGTTAAGATCCTCATTCACGTGTATTCGATCCTGTGAACTTAAGCTGCGGGTTTAGTTATAATGAGATGAAACCACGTTTTGGGGCAATGAAAGGCAAAAACTACAGAGGATCAATCGTGGACAGGAAAATGAACTGGCAGCTAGGGCACAAACTCGATCTTATCGACTGCAACAATGGGCGATCTTCAATTAATGAGATTAAATCCCAAACAAGCCCGAATGTATCCTTTGAGGCTTTACATGTTTTTATAAAGGGAACTGAGATTTATGAGAGAAAAGAGTGATTCTTTTCAGCCGACACCATATATATATATATATATATATATATATATTTATCTTAGCATGATTTGAATTGTGGACAAAGACTCCCGATACGAACAATGTGCCCAGGTTCGATTGAGATGATTTCGGAATTGATGATCGAACTTCACCTCATCGAGATTTAATTTCATCAAACTGAAAAATGACGCTTGTCACAAATAAAGTCGTGGGTCAAGACATCCCGAGGCCCACAAACCTGAATAATACCAAATTTGTTCCTTTAATGATAAAGTTCGTCTCTATTATTGATCATGATGAATTAAAATTAGTTTTCCTCACAGATCTAGCCTGGGTCGAAAGTTTAAACGCAAAATTTGGAAAAATAACGCCTCAAAAGTAAACCTGCGTGGCTGGATTATGGCTTTGCTAAATACATTCAAATGAAAACCGAGCCGAGAAAAAGAAACAACGCAAGTGTTTCGAGGATTTTACTGCCCATAATACACCTAATCACGCAATGTAGATTTGGGTTTCATCAAGTTATAAATTGAAAATTTAAACCAAGTAATGCATGCATAATCCTTCAATGAAGACGCCAGGGTTTCATTGATACCCAAATAGAAGAAATAAGTGCCCTAATAACGAACTTTGTTCCCCAATACACAAAACGCAAAATTTAAATTTATTCTTAAAAATAAAATTATGACTTAAGGGACGAAAGATGCGAGCAAAATAAGTTAAGACTGACCTGTCTCAAGAGATTCCAAGTTTCAAGGGAAATCTTGCTCGTCCACAAAATAGCGATTTTCCTCGACTTTCAGATTACTTTTAAAACCCTCCGATGCACTTAACCTAGCAAACAAGAATAATGAATCAGATTATAAAATAATTGGATGACAAGGACTGCAGATCTACACACAAAAATGACAAGAAGTCCTTTGATCAAATGATTGGCAAAATTAATAAAAAAGAAACCCCTGATGTCAAATTGATCCAACAAGCAATGAGGGTTTTCACCAAATTGCCACCAACTAGATCAATCTTGGTTTTTGCATGCAAATGTTAACCAAAAATAGATAGCAAAATACGAAGATGCAAATCACTAATGTAGAAACAAGATCTAATCCACTTCCACAAGATACACCCACTAATGAGACAGGTGAGGCCAAAACATATATTCTCTTTTATTTCTTACACAAGCCAAAAGTCTTTTACAATGGTGGAGGCATCACTCTTAAATAGCAAGAGAGTGTGTCCAGTTTTTAACCAAATCGATCCAACGATTGAGATTATAAGATCATCAACGATGGAGAGTACCCTTTTTAATCATTACATGGATCAATAATAATGAGGGGGGCAAGTTACCTCATAATGCCCTAATATAAGATATTACATGACATTACATTAAAAGTGGTCACCTAGGGGCAACAACTTTAGCCACATAGGGACAAAATATAACATTTTTACAAGGTAGAAGGTACAATGATGACCAAAACTTATATAAATCCATCTTTGACCAATGTAAAGACATAACATATAACATATGATCCATGGAGCCATAATATATCGAAATAAATCATCCTTTGCCATTTCTTCATCTTTTCACTAGCCAAATTGACTTCTTGGCTAAGTTGTGGTCACATAATTAGTGAAATAATTTGCCAATATAACTAAAATTGACACATATCAAACATTTTGTTTGCCCGAATCACCAACTGGAAGATGAGCAATATCCTGAATAATGATGCATGTATAAGGAAATACAATGCTCTATTATCTATATTAGCAGTCGACTAAGCATAAGCAACATTAATGATGGTGATTATGCATTATAATATCCAATTTAAAATAGAAAAGCATTACAGTTTTTCATGAAGCCCAAATTTATATGCTCACTTACAAAACTGGCTATCTTACTAAGTTGGGTGAGGTGGATGTGACAAGGTCCAAAAGCTAAATGAGTTTGACTTAATTGTTTAGACATAGTGATCTCTCGTAGAAACAATGAATAAAGAGGACCATGCTAACATATGCATAACAAAGAGCACTAGGGAAAGACGGTGTCTCACAAATGGGTGAGTTGATTGAGACATGTCGTTTCAACTCTAACAAGTGACCTATAGCTCACATCCAAGCTACAATGTAGGCTCCGTGAGGATCTTTTCTAGAACCACTGTAACTAGGTGCACAGGCAACCGTAACTCTAAGGTTCTAGGGGACACTTAGATTTAGTTGTCCCTTGCTCCATCCACATACAAACCCGTAGGCTCTGTGGGAAAGAATCATCACACAAAACTATGGCCAACAGTCATTTAGATATTCAATGAAGTACATCTGCTTTACTTGGCCCATTTTACATGTGACCCTTCGGATTTTACACTAAATTTTGAACACTTTGTATTCATAGAAACACAGATTTGTGATACAAATTTGTTTCAAAATTGGTTGTTGAGGATGAAAACAAACCTGTAGCCAAAAACAACTCAGCCTAGAATAAGCTAATCTTATCCCTAAACTGTCTATTCTATCTTATCTTGTTCATACTTGTAATTTTGCTTGTAGTTTTACTATTTAGTAGATTAGGCAAGCTGCTAGAAATGAGGATTACAACTTTTAACGCTTGTTAGTGTTTATATATGACTACTGAAGTTCTAACTGCTCCCCATCTTTTTGAGAGTTGTTTAACTTGAATGAGGTCTACCACTTCAACAACTACAGTTGATTCCCTAGCCACCTTTCCCAAGGGCTTGTTGCATCATTCAAGGAGATAATCCTCCGACTAATCCATTTCTTAATTTCTTGGCCTAGCTCTCTATGGTTTTTGCAACTTCACGGATCTTTTGTTTGACTGGATACTGTTCCTCGTAATTGAGCAATATATTATCAAATTGGATAATGCATTTTCCAAATAACGGGCATCAAATACAAAGATACACTCTCATAGGAACAGTAAGATCTAATTTGTAAATAATATTATGGTCCAAAATACAATGGAAAGATCTGAATAAAAATACATACAGATAAGGAGCTTCACATACAACACTGTTTTGACCTTTATAATGGTAGGTTGCTTCAGCTGGAATAATGGTCAAATATAGGTTAGCATCTATTATGTATAAAGAAATTGTAACATGTGCATGCGTGTGTGATCAAGGACTTGACAAGTAGGCGTCAATCAGTAGGAGGCAGAGCTTAGTAGCCCTCATTTTTAAAAATCACGACTTTAAATAAAATTACTTTATTTCTTAAAAAACACGACTTAAAAAAACGATTTATATAATAAACTGAGAAAGCAAGGTATGCACATTTTACATGGTCATGCCTTTTTAAGGGTTGCACATGCAATCGGTAAGAGGAAGAGCTTAGTACCTCTCGTTTTTAAAAATCACAACTTCTAAAAAAAATTCTTTTATTTCTTAAAAAACATGACTTTTAAAAAAATGCCATTTATTTATTAAATCGAGAAAACAAAGAATGCACATTCTACATGATCGCACCTTTTTATATGTTGCGCATGCAATCAACAAGAAGAAGTGCTTAGTATCCATCGTTTCTAAAAATCATGACTTAAAAAATTACTTTATTTTTTTAAAAAACATGACTTTTTAATAAACGCCATTTCTTTAATAAATTGAATAATGTAAGTATGCACATCCTACATTATCGCACCTTTTTATAGTTTGCACATGTAGTCGGTAAGAGGAAGAGCTTAGTACCCCTTATTTTTAAAAATCATGACTTCTAGAAAATTACTTTATTTCTTAAAAACATGACTTTTTAAAAACAAAAATTTATTTAATAAATTGAATAATGAAAGTATGCACATTCTACATGATCACACATTTTTATAGTTTGCACATGCAATCGGTAAGAGGAAGAGCTTAACACTCTCTTAATTTTTAAAAATTACGATTTCAAAAAAACATTATTTTATTTCTTAAAAAACATCACTTTTAAAAAAACACCATTTATTTAATAAATTGAGTAAACAAAGTATGCATATTCTTCATGATCGCACATTTTTATAGGTGTGCATGCAATCAGTAAATGGAAGTGCTTAGTACCCCTCGTTTATAAAAATCACGATTTCTAAAAAATTACTTTATTTCTTAAAAAAACATGACATTTAATTTTTTTTTTTTTAATAAATCGAATAAACAAAGTATGCACATTCTACATGGTCATGCATTTTTAAAGGTTGTGCACGTGATCGGTAAAAGGAAGAGCTTAGTACCTGTCATCTTGAAAAATCACGACTTCTAAAAAAAATTCTTTTATTTCTTAAAACACATGACTTTTTAAAAAAATGTCATTTATTTAATAAATTGATTAAACAAAGTATGCACATTCTATATGATTGCATATTTTTATAGGTTGCACACACAATCAGTTAGAGGAATAGCTTAGCACCCGTCGTTTCAAAAAATCGCGACTTCTAAAAAAAATAACTTTATTTCCTTAAAATACACGACTTTTACAAAACACCATATATTTAATAAACTGAATAAAGAAAGTATGCACATTTTACATTATCACAACTTTTTATAGTTTTTACATGAAATCGGTAAGAGGAAGAGCTTAATACCCCTTGTTTAAAAAAATCACGACTTCCAAAAAAAATACTTTATTTCTTAAAGAACATGACTTTAAAAAAAATGCCATTTATTTAATAAATCAAATAAATAAAGTATGCACATTTTTCATTATCACACCTTGTCATAGTTTGCGCATGCAATTGGTAAGATGAATGACTTAGTACCCCTCGTTTTTAAACATTATGACTTCTAAAAAATTACTTTATTTCTTAAAACACAACTTTTTAAAAATGTCATTTATTTAATAAATCTAGTAAACAAAAATATGAACATTTTACATTATCACACATTTTTATAGGTTGCGCATGCAATCAATAAGAGGAAGAGCTTTGTACCCCTCATTTTTAAAAGTCACGACTTCTAAAAAAATTATATTTTTTCTTAAAAAACATGACTTTTTTAAAACTGCCACTTATTTAATAAATTAAATAAAGAAAGTATGCACATTCTACATTATCACAACTTTTTATAGGTTGTGCATGCAATTGGTAAAATGAATAGCTTACTACCCTTTGTTTCTAAAAAAATTACTTTATTTCTTAAAAAAAATGACTTTTAAAAAAAAGACCATTTATTTGATAAATTCAATAAAGAAAGTATGCACATTGTACATTATCACTCATTTTTATAGTTTGCGCATGTAATCGGTAGGAGGCATAACTTAATACCCCTCATTTTTAAAAATCAAGACTTCTAAAAAAATTATTTTATTTCTTAAAATAACATGGCTTAAAAAAACAATTTATTTAATAGATCGAGAAAGCAACGTGTGCACATTCTACATGGTCACACATTTTTAAGGGTTGTGCACACAATTTGTAAAAGGAAGAACTTAGTACCCCTCGTGTTTAAAAATCACGACTTCTAAAATAAGTTCTTTTATTTCTTAAAAAACATGACTTTACAAAAAATGTCATTTATTAATTAAATCGAGAAAACAAAGAATGCACATTTTACATGATCGCACCTTTTTATAGGTTGCACATGCAATCAATAAGGGGAAGTTATGATTTTATAGTTTGCACATGCAATGCTTAGTCACGTTCTTCCTCTTACTGATTGCATGCGCAACCTATACAAATGTGTGATCATGTAGAATGTGCATACTTTGTTTTCTCGATTTAATAAATAAATGATTTTTTTTTAAATTACATTTTTAAGAAATAATTTTTCTTGTAGAAGTCATGATTTAAAAAAAATGAGGGTACCAAGCTCTTCCTCTTACCAATTGCATGTGCAAACTATAAAAATGTGCGATAATGTAGAATGCCCATACTTTGCTTTCTCGATTTATTAAATAAATTGTTTTTTTTAAAGTAATTTTTTTTAGAAGTCGTGATTTTTAATACTGAGGGGTATTAAGCTCTGCCTTCTACTGATTGCATGCGCAAACTATAAAAATGAGTGATAATGTACAACGCACATACTTTCTTTATTGAATTGATCAAATAAATGGTCTTTTTCTTAAAAGACATGTTTTATTAAGAAATAGAGTAATTTTTTTAGAAACGAGGAGTAGTAAGCTCTTCCTTTTGCCGATTGCATGCATAACCTATAAAAAGTTGTGATAATGTAGAATGTCTATACTTTCTTTATTCGATTTATTAAATAAATGTCTGTTTTTAAAAAGTCGTGTTTAAAAAAAAAAATTTTAGAAGTCGTGATTTTTAAAAATGAGGTGTACAAAGCTCTTCCTCTTACTGATTTCATGCGCGACCTATAAAAATGTGCGATAATGTAGAATGTTCATATTTTTGTTTATAAGATTTATTAAATACATGGCATTTTTTAAAACGTTGTGTTTTAAGAAATAAAATAATTTTTTAAAAGTCATAATTTTAAAAAATGAGGGGTACTAAGCCCTTCCCCTTACAGATTGCATGCGCAAACTGTAACAAGGTGTGATAATGTAGAATGTGCATACTTTCTTTATTCGATTTATTAAATAAATGATGTTTTTTAAAAAGTCATGTTCTTTAAGAAATAAAGTATTTTTTTTTTTAAGTCGTGATTTTTTTAAACAAGGGGTATTAAGCTCTTCCTCTTACTAATTTCATGTGAAAACTATAAAAGTTGTGCTAATGTAGAATATGCATACTTTCTTTTTTCGATTTATTAAATATATGGTGTTTTTTAAAAGTTGTGTTTTTTTAGGAAACAAAGTAAGTTTTTTTAGAAGTCACGATTTTTTAAAATGAGGGGTACTAAGCTATTCCTCTAATTGATTACGTGTGCAACCTATGAAAATGTGCGATCATATAGAATGTGCATACTTTGTTTACTCAGTTTATTAAATAAATGACAATTTTAAAAATGTCATGTTTTTTAAGAAATAAATGAATTTTTTTTATAAGTCGTGATTTTTTAAAATGACGGGTATTAAGCTCTTCCTCTTACTGTTCACATGCATAACCTTTAAAAAGGCATGACCATGTAGAATGTGCATACTTTGTTTTTTCGATTTATATAGGGACCCTCATTTCCGGGGCCCTCCCAAAAGACTATATAAATAGTTTCTAACATAATATAAACAATTTAGATCTTATCAATGATAGCAAACTGAAAAATTAACTCAAAAATTTAACTTAGCAAATAAAAATGGAATAGTAAACTTGATTCCGATGGTTGAGGGTGAATCCACTCGTCGAAGATTGTTGTAGCTGCTACTCCTTATCGCTTTGATCCAGACATCCAACTGACCACTCGGTTGACCTCCCTACCAATTCCGGAATACTCTTCTTCTCGAACCCTCGAGCAATGGGGCCGTAGAGCTCACACACAAAAACCAGGGATCCAGAAGTGGGCTTCCCCCCCACCAAGATCCCTTGCCAAACTCACAATAGAAGCAAATCAATGACTTACACTCATTCCCGTAACCATCCAGCCATAGGGTCCCTTTCCCCTTCCTCTTGCCTTCCTTAAATAGGAAAATTCTTTGCGACACATGTCGCTTCATGCAAAAATGCCTATTATTCTAATTATTCTAATATTAAAGTCATGTTTTTTTTAAAGTCATGTTTTTTAAGAAATGAAGTAATTTTTTTAGAAGTCGTGATTTTTAAAAATAAGGGGTACTAAGCTCTACCTCCTATAGGTAGTGTGCATGCACGTATGATTAAGGTCTTGACTAGTTGCTTTGAAATGAAAATGAAATGGGGGGAGACTGATGATTTTCAGAAAGGTCAGATACAAAACGATGAGGAAATGGCAAACACACATACAAACATAATATGTGTGTGTGTGTGTAAGTGACTTATTGGGATTATGATCTAGAAATAGATATGATTGCAATACCCATAGGGGGAGTGGATGTGGTCTTATGAGTGCAATGGCTTCGAACATTAGGCACCTTTGCTATGAACCTAAGCAAACTCTTCATTAGGTTCAAGTTAGTAGACAATCAATACCAATTCAATGGATTCATACCTCTACCTTCACAAACCATTAGCTTGCACCAAATGGAGAGGTTTCCGAAAAAGGGAGGGAGTAATGTTATTGCAAGGTCCAATGCCATCCAAGCAAGTGGAGAACCTAACTATGAGGCACTAGAGTTGCAAGATGTCCTTAAACAACATCACAATGTACTTAATGAACCAAAAAGACCTCCACCCGAGAGACAAGTGGATCTTAGCCCCAACATAAATCCACGAAATATTACTCTATAGGTATCCGTACAAAGATAAGATAGGAATTGAGAGGTTGATTCAATGTGAAAGGATAGAACAAGGCCCTTACTCAACATCCATGATGTTGGTCTAGAAAGAGGACTATTTTCCATGTAGTTCCAGAGTCCATGCAGTTATAAATCAATTTCAGTTAACACAAGAGGTCTTGCATAATCTCAAGGATAACTTGTACATGATGAAACATCAAGAAGAGGGTGAAATGCAAATCAAACTTAAAGGCAACTTAATATCATCATTCAAAGAATGGTTCAGTGTCAACTTCTCTTCAATATGAAAAACACCTAGAAAGTATTGAGAATTGGTGTGCTCAAGGGAGGGCCAAGAGGCAATATTTAAAGCGTTCCATTGGGATGCGTTCCATAGGGTTGGGGGTGCATCCCTTGCGATTCCCATGCCCCCAAGACGGGGGGCGCCTGGAAAAACATTTTGCCATGTCCCCCTTTTTGTGAAACTCTGGGAAACACAAGGAAAAATGTCCTGCTAGGATGCGGGGCGCGTTTCATAGAAAAGGAGACGTTTGGGCGACCTCTCTCAAAACGGGGGATGTTGTTATGCACCAAATTCCCCAAAATAGCATAAAATAACCAAGAGAGAGTAATCCATGCTTAGGATGAAGAAAATAGTTTAATAAGAAGCCTCTTTGAGGGGGAAACCTCCTTATACAATGTGCCAAATACACAAGACAAGATGAGATGATTATACAAATGAATCTCATTTATTATAAATAGGAGATAAAGTGGTCATTATGTAACCTAATATTGACCCGAGCTAACCATAACTAATATAATAATAATAATAAATGATTTTTAGGGACTTGTTATACCACATTCTGCATGCATACTATTTTCTAAACCTATTTTTGGTTTTGAGCAAGGTGCATTCTGGAGTATTGAGGCCCATCTTTGCTGCTCTTGGGCCTCCCCTTTGATGTGATGTGATGATCAGATATATGCCATGACTCTACTGCTATGCCATGATGATGTACTATATGCTGCTATTGCCATAGCTGATATATTGATTATCTCACGAGTATAGTTTGTGTTGACGCCTAATACACACCTCAGGTAACATGGCATAAATCTTCAAGCCACTGAGTGTGTCCTTAGGGGGCAAGTCACGAGTCAAGTACCGTCACTTAACACTTGACCTCCTCTGTCTAGGCCAACTCCTAGCGAAGCCAAGGGGGGTGGTCCCTAATAAAATAAATTATGGTTGACTAAGCTAAGTTACAGATAAAAAAAAAAAAAAAAAAAAAAAACCAACCAACCAACCTAGGAGTTAAATGATTTAAACACACAAACAATACAGGTATTATGAAAGCCAAGCAATTACTTTAACATCATATACATTATATCATCATCATTGGCATAACAGTAAGTACTTTATAGCAAAAAGATATAACTAGTAAAAGACCAGTGCGGAAAAAGTAAATACAATTTTGAAAGTAAAATATTGAATTGCTCTTGGTTTGTTTTATTTATTATGGTGAGTTGATTAGGATTAGGTTTATTCTTGGTTTGACCCATTTAGACTTTTATCCTCTCTAGTAAGTGCAGAGCAATAGTACTAGGTGTCCAATAGTGTGAGACATAATCTGCTTAAAGTAACCCCCTGACTCTGTAGTATGTTCAATGCGAACCGCTTACCATGACAATAAAATTTTGGATGGATTGCCCTATTAATTAGCCACTAAGATCCCTTTTCTGATTGTTGACCATAGATCAAGCAAGCCTGCGATGGTCACAAGAGCATATTGGGGGACAAAAGCCAAGATTCAATTACTTTAAGCATAAATGAAATAAAAAAAGAAAAGCAAGTAAACTAAACTAGGAAAAAGAACTAAGTTAATCTAGTGCAGTGAGTGCAGTTGCTCTAAAACTGAGAAATCTAAAGTCCTGAGTGAGTTTGTGCTCCAACGTTGAATTGGAGCCAATAAATGTTAAATTTTAGCCTTTTTAAAACTAACTAAAGAAAAAAGTTATAAAAATTCATGCCACGAAAATGACGCAGATCCCCCTAGGGAGGATGGGGTGTGGGCACTAGGTAGCCCACTTGCTTTTCTTTTATTACGATTATTACAATGATGGAAGGATGCCTATGGTCCTTTATAAATCAGGACCGAAAAAGGCTTACAAGTTTGAAAGTTTGAAAGGTGCTTGAAGAAAGGTAGAGAAGAGGATGTGGTCCCAGGTGGCTTAAAATGTCAAAATTTCACCAACACTTTTCTCTACTTGTTCATCAAAAGCTGAAAAACAGCCAACAAACTTGAGCTAAAAATGCTCAATTAGTCAATAGAGAACATAAACTTTAGCTTCTTACTGAAGTATTTGAAGAGATATGAACTCTTATGGAATGCAAATACTTAGATCAAAATTTAGATCTATTGAAAATGAGCCTTTAAAAATCAGATCTAACCTACAAATGCATACTTAAATTAGTTTAGCTTATGATATGCTTTGAAATGGACTAATTTGATTAACTATGCATAACAATAACTAGTAACCAAAAGATTTTGAAATTTAAGATGAGGTAAGGTGAAGAGGAGAAGCCCTTGAACTTGGGCAATGGAGTCTTGGTAGTGGAACTCGAAAAGACTACTTTCTTGAAATTACTTGAAGACGAGGAGGATGCTTACTTGTTCAACCTCTTCTACAAGCTAGGCAACCTGCAACTCTTAAAACAAACTTGCACAAGAGAGGTTAAATGCATTGGTGCCAACTACAAAAGAAGCTTAGAAAAAAAATATGTATCTTTAAGAGATTTAATGTAACTAATCATTAATATAATAGATAAAAAAATCTATTTCTCTTACCCTACAGGGAGATAACTCCCCTTCAAAAGCCAATAATTAACCAAGATAAGATACAAACATTGACAAAGAAACAAATTACCTAACAAGCTTAACAATAAACATCCACACACATGAAGAGAACCACACCACACTTGCCTCCAAAGCCTTTATTCATTCATAAAATACTTAAACAAATTACAGAGTGTTTCCAGCAGAGCTTCAACCTTCCCATCCTCAACAATGGAGGATGAGCTTGCTTAAATAGGAAAAGGGGCGAATTGCCCAAGAGAGGTGCTCATTTAGCTAATTAGAGATGAGAGGGCAAGTTAATTGAGTGAATGGTGGGACATGCTTTGAGTTAACTCAAGAGAGGGGCACCACCTCTCATAAGGTAGGCACTTTCTTTCTTGGGATTGTTATCTCTCAAATTCCAATGCGCCACCTATAGAGAAGCGCCCCCCTTTCAAGAGATGTGTCCCCCCGTTGGAGTTAACTCGTCCACGCTTGGATATGATGCTAATCACCAAGATTTATCTTCAATCCATCTCAGATTTGATTGCGAATCTATTTGCTACCACTTCGGTTGATTGAAAAATGCCCGAGACAAGTTTCTATGATTGGTGGGATGTGGATTTTCCCATTATTATGTCTTTTTTGGCTTTTTTAAATCACTTTTCGAAAGAATAAAATTAAGTGATTAATAATCACTAATTTTACTCTCAAAGTGGGTACATAGGTAAAGTGGGTGCCTTGAGTTAGAAAACGAGCACCCCCATGGCCAATTCCACTTCCGAGTGCCACTTTTATGGCTTAGTGACTTTTACAATTTAATTATCTCGTTTTTGTAGGAAAATTTTTATTAACGGAAAATTAAAAAATCCTAGGGGCAACTTAGTGCATGTTCTTATGACTCAAAAATAATGACTAGCATGGTAATATACATTGCCACTGGGCTTTAATAAACCCCTAAGGCCTAACCAACAAGATATTTACTTCAGGTTTGAGGTTTGAGTGAAAAACTTGAAAATTATAAGTTGCTAAAAATCGATATGTAATTAACAAGGAAAAAACACTCTAGAGTAATTGTATTGATGACCAAATCCTAGGAAAGGAAAACCTTTTACAAAAGTTCATCATGCTGCGTCATTTTATTACAATTCCCCCAAGGGGGTATGCACATAAGTAAAAGAAAAAGGGCCAAACAGGCTTGCTGGAATTTTGAACTTTGATAATGAACAACTGACTTCTTCAAACTTTGGCGACTTAACTGCAAGTCCAACTAAGTGCAACTTAGGGGGTAACATCTGGCTCCTACTCAGAGACGTGTACTTGATCTGATCTTTATGGAAGGAGAGTATGCGAGAACTCCATAATCTCTGGTTCCTGCACCACACCAAACAAGTATCAATGACACATGTATATAAAATCACCAAATGAAACATAAGTTGCATAACTAATATACAAGGCTAATATACAAAAGAAAAACTGGAAAGTGAAATACAAGGGAAAGGGTTAGAAAGTATATTATGATACAAAGGATGCTCCCATGGGAATTAGATAATATCGCTGAAGAACAATTTAAGAAGTTTCCTATTTACTGGAAGAGTCAACTTCTCTCCATTCATTGTGCCAAGATAGAAAGAGTTGGCACCAGCCAAGTCATGGATGATGTAAGGCGCCGTCCAAAGGATGTCAAACTTGCCATGCTTCCCTGGTTTCTCTCTGCGCTTATCCCATAGAAAAACTGTATCACCCTTCTGAAAAGCCCTTGGTCTAGAAGACTTGTCAAAATTCCTCTTTACTTTATCCTGATTCTTTATGCTCCGATCTATCGCCTTTCTTCTATTCTCATCCAACTCAATCAATTGATTGACCCTGTTCTAAATTGCATCCCGATTTGAGCCGAAATCTTGAAGAAGCTGATACATTGGAAGCTTGAGGTGAACTGTCAAGGTGACATCCAGACCATACACTAGCTCAAAGGGTCTTTTCCAGTTGCACTATTTTTGGTAATTCTATCAGCCTAAACTGCAAACTTGATCTTACTATCTCAATATTTTTTATTTTCCCCCACCATTTTCTTTATGATGGTCATCAAATTCTTGTTACTTGACTTAGCTAGACCATTTCCTTGGGGATAATAATTTGAGGAATGGGATAGGATAATGCCATATTTGAAATAGAAGGAGGAAAGTTCTGCTGAGCTGAAAGCTTTGGCATTATCTATCGTTATCTAGGCAAGCACACCAAATCTGGTTGTGATCGTATCTTCAAGGAAGCTCCTTTTTAGTTGCCGTCTTAGTGGGTATAGCCTCTACCCACTTGGTGAAGTAATTGGTCGCCATCAGAATCCAAGTATGTCCATTACTTGAATTGTCTTTGAATTGACCGATAAAGTCTAGACCCCAATGCTGAAAAGGGGCTTGGACCACTACTGGCTATGAAGGTAAAGCTGCGACTTTTGCTTTCCAGTAAACAATTGACACTGTTGGCAACTTCTGACAAACTTATGCACATCTAAAAACAAACTGGGCCAGTAATAACCCACTCTTACGATTTTATGGGTTGTTGTCTTTGTTGCGAAATGCCCTCCACAAAATCCTAAGTGAAACTTTATCATGAGTTTTTTAGACTTTGACTCATCAACACATCTAAGTACTAAACCATCAGGGTTCCTCCACCCTAATCCATCTTGAATGATACAATACTTAGATGCTTTTAACCTTAATTCCCTTCTCTTATGACCAACTAAATGACTCGAGCAAGTAAGGTTATTTAGGAAGATGATTATGTCCAAATACCATGGATGTTGTTCCAACCTCTGAAGCTCTGCAGACATAACTGGTGCTGGATCACTGATCTAACAAACCATCCCCAAAGCCTGTTTATTTCCTTGTGTTAACATTTGGGCTAGTCCTTGACCTTTGACTAACTTAGTGGGTTTTATTTCCAAGTTGTACTCCTGAATCATAGAAACCCACTTTCCTCTTATCCCCAAGCAATCTTGCTAAGCCAATATGTACTTAACAGTTGAGTGATGCACATACCCCACCACCTTTGAATACCTAATATAAACTCTTAAATGCTTAACGAACTTTACAATAGCATAAGCTTGCTTTTCCATGATGGTGTATTTTAACTTTGAATTTTGTAAAGCGTTGCTCATGAATGTAATGGGTTGCTCTTGTCCTTCATCGTTCTTTTGGAGCAAAACCCTTGCAATCGCGTCTTTTGAAGCAAAGGAAAATATTTGAAAATCTTTAGAGTAATAAGGACTTATTAAAACAGGTGATCTAGCAATGGCATCCTTGATACTTTTGAAAGCTTCTCTTCCCTCATTGGACCAGTCAAACTTAGCATCTTTTTTAAGCAACTTTTGCATAAGCTTCATTAGTTAAGCTAAGTTAGGGATGAACCTCATGATGAAATTAATCTGGCCATTGAATGATTGTAGGGATTTCTTATTGTGGGGTAAAGGGACTGTTATCACAAAGTTAGCAATTGCCACGAAAGTTATCCTATCCAGGACCGTAGAGGTGGCAGCTAAACCAGTGACACTTGCAAGGGCCTCATTCACCGCTTGATTCAAGTGTTGTCACACCGAACATGTTCTTGTCACTTTAGATCAAGTTGAAAGCAGGATAATAGGGAGACCCTAGCCAACCAATGAGGGCTAGCGAACCTACTCAAGGCACTCTAAAAGGTATGAGGGAGAATCGAGAGTGAGATCTCGAATGATTGGATCTAGATCTAGAGAATAGATTGTGGTTTATAAGAGTTAGGGACTGGTTGAGGAGGCTTAGGCAAAGAGGAAATACTTAACCTTGAGGAAAATGCACCACAATAGGTTTAAACTAGTAGATCTAGATAGATCTAGTGCCAACAGAAAATACCCAAATGAGATCCACCTAGGGTTTATGCAATAAAATGTAAGATGGATCAAATTGAGGAGTGTATGGGACCAAAAGGCACTAGAATGATTGCTTGAGGTTAGATCGGGAGATTAGATGTCAATCAAGCAATGCCCAACTGATAGATCTGGAAAGATAATCAATAACCCAAGGAGGGCGAATTGCCTAGAGGTGACCAGTGCTAGATTTGTGGGTAAATGGAGTCGGTTTTGGCCCAAACTTGGTCTCAAGGGGTTTTCAATGATTTTAGACTTGGGTTTTGGTTTACAAGCCCAAATGATCGACGTATCTATCAGATCTACAAAACTAGGGTTTTAAACTTATAGATCTAAACGACAAATGGAATAGAAACAAGAAGATCAAAACAAACCTTGTAGATCTTACCTAGAATTACTTGTGGTCTCCATGCACATTGATGATCCTTTCACCTAGTTACAATTCTGAGCGAGATCCAAATAATTCCGGGCTAAAACATGTAGATCCAAGGAGGAAATGCGTCCTCTTCACCTGCAAATTCAAACAACACAAGTTAGATTTGATCCACAAATGAAAGAAGAACTATGCAAGACATCTTAAAGAAAATAACTCAATGGATGAAATCACAATTGGCTACTCCTTGAAAGATGAAATGATTTGCCCAAGAAGAGATGTAGAAACCCTCACAATTGCCCCTCCAAGCAAGTCGCACCCCTGCAAACAATCTATTCGGCCTCCACAGAAACAGTGTCGAAATCACATAAGATCCACTAAGATGTCTAAGAGAGAGGCATTCTAATAATGTACAAGAACATTCATCAAAGTATTCCAAGAGATCTACAAAAAATTGTCTTTATTCCAATATTTTCCAGAGCCAAAAGTCCCTTTACAAATGGTGAGAGATTATATAAATAGATCCTCACAATCCAAAAACGTAAACCCCCAAAGTATGGAAGGCTAGGATCAAAAGATAATACATCAAGATCAACGACTAACAAGTGTTGGATACAATATACATAAGATCACTCTAGAAGAGGGGGATGCACTCCCTCAATGACGCCCTAGGGGGGACGTATGACATGACATAACACTAGGTACATCAATATAACATCATGGTTGGGGGATAGGAAGTATAACACATCTCCACTAGCAAACCCCAAATACATCATCATAAGATATAACATAAAGTGACCAAGGACACTAGGATGTGTGCCCCCAATAATAGAAGATGACGCCCCCAAATGATAAAGATGAGGACATGTGGATCCCATAAGTGACAAAGACCATGCCAGAAGGTGAGTGAAGCATCAACAACAAGTCTCGGACCAATTTCGTGCCATTTCCTTGCCTCACTAAGCCAATTGATTTCCTTGCTAGCCATTCTTCCATTAATTTATTGTCGGAACATCACCTTGGAAAGATAAAAATGCCTGTAACTCACTGCCAAATGATCCAGGCACCAATTTGAGTACAAAAATGAGTCTGGAAACATAAGAATATGGTAATGATGAGTACCCATACCCCACATCCCCTCTGTAGCGCCCTAGGAGAAAATAAATGATCTCTGTGAATCATCTACATGCCATTTTTACATGGCAAGTTGCTGCTGGATGATGAACTGACCATATCATCAAGTATCTTTGCCTGGAACTGAAAATTGAGTGTACCAATGGGCTCAGAATGTCCAAATCAACTAGGAATGAGTACTCTTACACCATGTGTCCATCAAGAAATGCATTTGTAAGTCCATCCATGCTTGGATAAATAAAATTATGGCCTGTAACTGTTGATAACAATAAAAATAATGCAAGCCATCATATAAAACCACTGTCTGGAGGATGTTAATGAACACTGAAAGGCCATAAATAACCAAGATCGAACACTGCCAGCCAAACTCATCCCAAAACCTACTGGTGACTTGGTCAAATTGGGTTGACCAGGTCAAGAATGATCAAAATAATAACCCAGACTGAAAAATCATTGATGCTGCATGTACAAATGGATAAAATATGCTCCCTTATTTATGTTGGCAACAAGACCAAAGCATAAAGTGGCATTTAACTTGCAATCATGAATAGAAAACATAAATGATAAGTCTAGATCAAAGAAACCATTCACTTTAAACAAGAACCTCAAGTGTATACTCATTTACAGACTTGGTCATTTTGCTAGTAATGGGTGAAGGTGGAAGAAGCAATGCTAGGAAAATGGGTTTGACTTGACAACCTCAACACTGTGACCTCTCGGATAAGGGATAAAGGGAAACCACCTATACATATGTTGGATAGAGAAACACTAGGGGATGGCGGCGCCTCACAAATGGGTAGAGTGATGAGAGTGTTTCCAATAGACTCTAGACAAGCAACTTTTATTGCATTTGATTGATTGTCAGCTTTGCACACTTTAAGATTTACATTAACATTTAACTTTTTGATCAACTTTCACTAGCCATCCTCCATGAGCAGGTGCCTTGAATAGCCTTGTGGGCCTTAGATAATGACTCGGTATGACCTCCGTTGCCCGCCACCATCCATAGTTGCGATGGAGTGACCACCCTGATGCCTTGCATGGGAAAACGAGCTTACATCATACAAAGGATGAGTGCTCGTCCCTTGGAAACTGACTAGCTACGGAAGACAATTTATTTATTTGCAGTAGTATTTAGCAACACTGTTTTTATTGACTTTGCATCCATTTAGATATGACATTTAAGTTCCGATGCATTAGTGTCTAAAAACACTTTTGTTAGGAATACTTGGTTTCTAGGACTAAAGGATAACATCTCTGTGACAAGAATCACACACTCCAGAGCCGAGAGACAAGAAAACATGGAGTCTATCCAACACAGAGGCATAAGTGGGGCAAGTCCTCGACATCACTAGTTAAGGTGTAAGTCAGGATCACATCAAGAATGAAAGATAACAGATGGATGGGGAAAGTGACAAAATGGTGCCATGACTAGCAAAGACCCTATGGGAAATGACCAAGTGTACAAAGTTGACAATCAATCATGAAAGGTTCAGTTGCTTTAATTGAGAGGTTCATGTGTATACTCATCAATCAATCAATCAAATGACCAATGAGTATACACATTAACCTCTCAATTAAAGCAACTGAATCACTTCTATTCTAGACCAACAAATAAGAGCAACATAAAATATCGCCAATGCATGACCACCATACACCAAGTCAAGGTACCAAAATAAGTAAAGGAGCACAATAAACATCCAAGTGCACAAGCCATATACCTGCTGGGTCATATACCTGTATCTGTAACCTGTAACACTTGAATGGTGTTGGAACACTGCTACTGTATATACCATGGGCACTGTCATCATATCTGCTTTGAATGAAGAAAAATGGCTAACTCAGTCATCGACCTGAGGTCATGAGGCTCAATCCTGACATGAAACTGAAATGTATATACCCTGGGTCCACTGAATGTAGAGTGATCATCAATAAACTGCTCATCAATTGCTAATCTCGTGCATAGCATGGCAAAGGACTGGCTCAGGAATATGCTCAAAACTGGTCTGCAATCATGGTAGCCTCGGCTACTATGTATGTGACAACATCTCTCTCCAGCTGGGACAAGTGCTCTAAGGGAGAGAGTGCTTGAGAACCTCATAAATCTCTGGTCCACAACACTCATCATATCAATCCATGAACATGCACTCAAGCATCTGCTTCATCTTCAGCTATGAACCTGTAATCTGCACAATGCAAACACTATACCAATCTCATAGACCGGTCGTCACTAGCCCTCATATATATAAATAAAATCATGCATAAATAAAATACTGAAAGTAAAATGCTGGAAATAAAATGCTAATCTAATAACAAAAAAGTTTTATTCAACTACAGAAAGTAAAGTAAACAGATAAACACATGAGAAAAGGTGCCAGACTCAATGGCAAAGACAACTAACTACTGCTCAAGTGAGCTTATTCGGCTTCCTACCTACCCTAATCTACCAGGCAAGGGAGTCATCTACCTCGAAGAAATAAGTGGGTAGTAGTGCTTCAATAGCAACCCGTTTACTGGGAATTCCAATTCATCACCATCTAGTGTTTCTAACCAAACCAAACTTTTTCCTGCTATTTTGCTTATTTGATAAGGGCCCATCCAGAGCTTTTCAAGTTTTCCATGATTTCCTGGTTTTTCCCTTGTTTTTGTCCCAGAGTAAAACTATGTCACCTACTCCGAACTTAACATCTCTAGCCCTTTGGTCAAAGGTGCCTTTAATTCTTTCTTACTCTGTGGCTGTTCTATTCTATGCTTCCCTTCTAACTTCATCCAATTCCACCAACTTGTCAATTCTCGCCTGCATGGCCTCTTGATCAAAAGAACATTGATGTAGCAATTCATATACGGGAATTTGGAGATTTATGGGCAATTTACAGGAGCGAGATGATGGATTGTTTCGCCCAAATCCTTCGACAGATGTCGGCAACATCAGAGGGATCATCAAGCAAAAGCAGTCACTTCGGAGGATCCACACCCTTCAAGGTACAAGTTAACTTTGATATTCCTATATTTTAATGTCAGATAGATGTTGATGCCCGAGATAAATGGTTGAGTTCGCTAGAGGGCTATTTCTCTGTCCACAATTTCTCCAATATGGAAAAGATCGTCTTTGCACTCCTTAAGGCGGTGCCCCATGTGAAAGATTGGTGGGAAACTTATTGTGAGCAAAACACCACAAACGGGATTGATATTTTTGGGGGTGATCCCACCTAGGCATCGAAGCAATACTATCCCCTTGGCAACTATGACGACCAATACACAAAATGGACCACTTTGCGACAAGAGAGGGACCAAATGGTGCCAAAGTACCTAACAACTGCCATACTTTGTGCACAAAGTTCGGTATTAGGGACTCCGAGCGACACCTAGTTCTGAAATATTGCAGTGGCCTGCATAGTTACATTCGAACCGAAATGGAGTTTCTGGACATCTCGTCATTAGGCGCAGCTTATCGATATGTTATTAAAATCAAGCAAACATTTAAGCAAAAGAATAAGCGGGAGTTTAGGTCTGCGAGTCCGCCGTAGAAGCAAGGCAAAGGCAACCTTGGGCCGCAGAACAAAGGACAAAGTAAGGACAACTAGCCCCAGGAAAACTAGTCCAAATCACAAGCAAAGAAGGTAACAGGAAGACAAAGGACACCGGGAAATGGTGCGAGTTCCATAAGAACCCCTGGCACAACATTGATGAATGTTGCTCAAAGCAGTGATTGGTGGCCGAGATCAAGGCTTTAGAGTCAGATTTTGGTTCCAACTTTGATGCGGAACCCAACGTCCCAGTTGCAGACAAGAGAAAGCGGATTATTGATGCAAAACCCAGTGTTACCATCGCTACCACAAAGGTCCAGCCCAATGATCCAAACGAGCCAGAGGAAGGAGAACGCCTTTTCCAATAACAAATGTGGGTCAAGGGAAATGCACTACATTTCATTTTTGACAGTGGAAGCCAAAAGAACATGATTTTGACAAACGTCGTCAAACGGTTGAAGTTTCCAAAGACACCACACTCGCAACCCTACAACATTGGGTGGCTCAGCCAAGGACGGGACATCCGCGTCAATCAACAATGCCGCCTACCCTACGGCATCAAGCCCTTCAAAGTGTTAAAAATTTGTACCAAGGCAAGTTTTTTTCCACCTTAGGCTCCTAGGGGTGGGAAATTGGTCATGTGTTCTCTAGTTACTTTATTAAAGTGAGATGTACTATATGAGAAATAAAGTCACTTTGTAAAGTGGTTTCATGGTTTAATATTTTAAGTTGAACTTTATGAGAAATATAGTGAGTGAATAATTAAAAAGGCTCATTACGCAATTAAGTGAAAAGTGCATTTAATTTTCATTTAATGAGAAATTAATGAGCTTTTATTCTTAGCCCTAGATCTCATTGGTCCAAGATCAAATCTTGGCCATTGGATCTCAAGAGGTGGTTACCATGAATAAAAGACCAAAAACTAGGGATTGAAGGCATCATTTTTCATTCACCAAGAGGTTTGGAGAAAAGAGAAGAGAAACTCGACTTGAGAAAAGGAGGGTTTTGGAGACAGAAATTGGCACGAATTCCAAGAGGCAAGAGTTGGCACAAATTCCAAGAAACGACAACACACAAATCGAGGCAGCAGGGTACAAAATTGAGAAGATTTATGGGCACAATTTGCAAGGTACTCTATGCATTTAATGAGCAATACGTACAGGGTTTAATTGCCGAGTTAGAGCATGATTCCCTAGGCAGGTTGACTACTGTAACAAGCACGAATTTCTAGACAGGGTGTACAAATTGAAATGCAAGATGTACTGTAATAAACGAGCAGTCCGTACAAGCACACATTTTGAAGAGGAAATTTGTTGTAGCAATGGATCAAATTCCAACGCAGAGGTCTGACAGTGGCACAAATTTTGAGAAGGCAGAAATATGCTGTTTGTCTGAGAAGGGCATGATTTTCGAGGCATAAATTGCACAAAAAATGAGAAAAGTATAGTGTTGTTTTTGAGGCAGTTTTCAGACATTTTGGGGTTGAGATAAGTTGGAATTTTTCCTATTATTATACTGCTATACATTTACTTTGAAGAAGAAAAATAAAATTCTCTCTCTCATCAGATTTTCCCTCCGAGGTTTTATCCTGGGCTAGTTTGGCTAAAAATTCTGAGTCTAATTTTCATGTGTGTGGTTGATTTAAAATTTTGTTCATTAAAAGGTTTGTAAAAATTTCCAAAGTGTTTCATTAACTATATGGTTTATGAGAAAAACCCTAACTTGCAATTGAGAATAAACTTGGGGTTGGGCATTAAACTATATGCACAGTTGAAAATTGAAACCAGGAAGGGAATGAGAAAAATTTACATGGTACCATAGCCACTTTGAAGAGCATGTTGTCACCTGAACACGCACCTAGGGGTTATCGCGACAAAAATCTTCAAGCCGCTTGGTGCATCCTTGGGGGTGAGTCTCGAGTCAAGTACTGTCACTTGATCTTGACTCCTTCGTTTAGGCTTAACTCCTAACGAAGCCAAGGGGGCTGGTCCCTAATAAAATACTATGGCTGACTAAGCTAAATACAAAAAGTAAATGTGATTTTAGGAGTTAAAAAATAATCCGATACAAGATATTGCAAATAGATTTAAATCAACAACATCTGATAAAACATTCCATTAACACATGAATTCACTTAAAGATGTTTTGATTGTTGCAAGTAGACTAGTGCCAATGGAGTCGAATTGTGTTGCTGCTGTGACGTGAAAGTGTTGCAAGTGTCTCGTCGTTAGTTTTAGATTATTATGATGAGTGATTAAGGGAGTGGGTTAATTGCTGGTTTGGCCCACTAAGATTCACTTTCTTGAACTGAGCGCATAAGCAACTTTACCAAGTGTCCAACAGGGCGAGGCATAACTTGCTTAAAGTAGCCCCCTGACTCTATGGTAGTCACTCTTTGTGACCTCCCGAATTCTTGAAGATTAACTTAGGTGGATTTTCCTGCTAAGCTAGTCACTCTAATCCCTTTCTGGTATGACCAACTGGTCGGACAAGCCGTAGAGGTCCAGAGCATACAGGGAAAAGAGCCCTGGTTTGTTTTATTAAGAACAAAAATGAAATTTTTTCTAGTTAATTAGACTAATCCAAGAATCTCTTTTCCGGCCAAATTCCAGTACTCGAGCAAGCTCTTTTTGTGGCACTGTACTTCAGGAAAGCAAGGGGGTTCGTTACACTTATTGCGAAATGAAATAGCTTGAAAGAAAACTAACTACAAAAGAAACTTAAACTAATCTAAGGTTAGCAAATCCAAGCAAAAATGAAAGTACAAAAGAAAAACAGTCATGCCACGAAAATGACGTGAAACCCCCGGGGGATGGGTGCGGGTGTTGGGTAGCCCACTTGCTTTAATTAATTATTTTACAATCTTATCAGGTGGATTCCTTTGGTCCTTATTATTCTTCCAAAGGCTTTACAAGGTTTACAAAAGGAAACAAGATCGAGGCTTGTTGCTCCGGGAGACCCTAGACGACTCAAATCTAAGAAATTCCAGCAGCACCTCCTCTTACCTGTTCGTTAAAAGTGAAAAACCAGCCACCTGTTATGCACCAAATGTGCCAAATTAAGCATTAGAAGCATACAAATCTAGGAAATAAGTGCAAGTACTTTAACATAAACTAGATTTATAAATGTAAGCTTTAAAACTTAGATCTAGTAGCATACTCAAATAAAATCAGCCTTTAGATATTCCTTAAAAGCAAACTAATTTACTTAAGCATGTTCATATAGTAACCAAAGAATGATTTAATAAAAAAAGAGGTGAAGGAAAGAGATGAGAAGCAGCTTGACATTGGGAATATCAGATCTATGGAGTCTGCAGGTGGGAAGCGGAGGGACTATGTCCTAAAAATGCTTGGAATGATGGAAGATGCAAACAAGCTCAGCCACTTCTTCCAGCTAGATAACCTGCTAAGCTAAAACTACTTGCAACACAAATTTCAAATCCGGTGCTTCTCATGCTAGATATTAGAATAAAATGCAGACAAGCAAGTAAAAACATTTAAATTCTATACCATGGACATGAGCAAGAAATAAATGAAATCAAACTAGAATCATTTATCCTACTGACTATCACAAGTCCTTCAAAGGCCAGATTAACATCTAATGCAACAAATAAATAACTACGCTACGGTTGCCTCATATTCCATTGACAGTACATCCACACACATAGTGTCACACACCAACAAATGGACCTCCAAAGTCTTTCTTTATTCCACACAAAAGATATTACAATACAAATCTTCAGAGCTTCGATAGGACTTCCGTACTCTAACAATGAAGAATGAGAGGCAAATGCATGCTTAAATAGGAAAAATGAGAGCAAACCCCAAGGGGGCGAATTTGCCAAGTGAGATTTTTGTGATGATTGGGGGCGAATTGGAGTGAACTAGAGGTGGTAGGCACCGCCTCTGACAAGGTAGGTCACCCCCCCTCTTTCTGTGACACATTTACAACCAGAGGTGAGCCCTCTCATGGATAAATGTTCCCCCCTTAAGGAGAAATTTTCCCTCTCATCCATGAGATCTTCAATCACCAATTAATCAAAGGACTTGGCTCCTGATTACCTTAGATTTGATTGCCAATCACCAGAGACAACTCCCAGACAAACTTGCTTGATTTGTGGGATGCTGATTTTTTGTCTTTTTATGTCCTTTTGGCCATTTATTTGGGCTTTTTTTTACATTTACGAGAGAAAATCACTTTAAGTGATAAAATATTATGATTTTCCTCTCAAAAGTGGGTCTAGGGGTGGGGTAAAGTGGGTGATCCGGGTTAGAAAATGAGCACCCCCATGGCAAATTTCACCTCCTAACCACACTTTTATTACATTTTGAAATTTTTTAATTAAAACATTAAAAAATTGGTCCGTTTTACGGGAATATTTTTTGCAAAAATTAAAATAAAACCTAGGGGGACCTAGTACATGTTCATATGACTCAATATTGATGACTTGCATGGTAATATACATAGACACCTAGACTTTAATAACCTCCCAAGGTTTAGCCACCAAGGCAAATACTCCTTTGGAGGTGTGAGTGAAAAACTCGGAAATTATGCATCGCTGAAAAGCAATGCATAATTACCAAGGAAAAAACATTCTAGAGTACTGCATTGATGTCTAAGTCTTAGAAAAACCAAGTCTTTTACAAAACTCATCATGCTACACCAATTTATTACAATTCCCCGTAGGGTATAAACTGCAAAATTATTACAAAAGGACCAAGCTGGCCTGCTAGGACTTCTGATCTTTTGAATTGGAACAAGTGACTTGTTCAATCTTTGCAGGCTCACTTGACCTCAGGTGCTACTTCTTTAGGTAGACAATTGTCAGGTGAGGATGTATAAGAGGAGTTCTCTCCCCAAGAGGCTACTTTAGAAAAGAGAAAGCCAAGATGTCCCAGATAAACTTTGAAGGAAGCTACAGAGTCTGTGGGAAATCCCAAGAGGGAGGTCAGAGAGAGTAAAGCACCAGAGAGATTTTCTAGCTACATGGTTGTTGTGACTAGTCTCCGTGAGTTAGAGCCTTCTACTTTTGAGGAGGCAGTTGCACATCATGTATGGAGAGATGCCATGGTGGAAGAGTACAGTTCCATCATAAAGAACAATGTGTAGTAGGTGGTTCCGAGACCAGAGGGGAAGTTAGTTGTGACTTCCAAGTGGCTCTACAAAATCAAGCATACTGCGGATGCTAGCATCGAGAAGTATAAAGCTTGGTTCGTGGCACGAGGCTTCTCATAGATAGAGGGAGTAGATTATGATGAGACATTTGTGCCAATGGCTAGATACTCCTCTATTAGATTAGTGATCTACATTGCTGTGGAGATGGGTTGGAGCATTCATCAGATGGATGTGAAGACAACATTTCTAAATGGTGTCTTACAAGAGGAGGTGTATATGGAGCAACCATAGGGATTCGAGGTGCGTGGGAAAGAGTCCCATGTGTGCAAGTTGAAGAAGGCCCTTTATGGGCCGAAGCAAGCTCCCAAAGCTTGGTATTCCAAAATTGATGCATACTTGCAGGAGTTGGAATTCCAGAAAAGTGAGGTAGATCCGAATCTTTACTACATTGTTGTTGGTGAGGATCCACTTATTCCGATGCTATATGTGGATGACTTGATCATCACAGTTGCAGATAGACTCATTGCAGAGTGCAAGAAAGATCTAGCTTCGGAGTTTGAGATGAAGGACATTGGACTGATGCATTATTATTTGGGTTTGGAGGTGTGGTAGGAGTCGGGGCATATCTTTCTCGGACAGGGGATGTTAATATTATCCAGAGGTCACTACTCGCTTTGGAAACCCTGAGATCTCAATGACTTTGAGTCTCTCTAAGCCAAATAACCAAATACTCACTTATAACAAAAAGTACTACCGGATCTCTTTAACACTTAACCAAAAAATAAACAGCTATCACACATTAACTCACAGTATACCCTGGAAACCCCAAATGGGGAAAACTAGCTTTCTGTGGGGATTTCTTCTTTCTCGAGCCCAGAGCAAAGTAAAAGAGACTTGGTACATACAACTCTTCACAAACAAATGATCGAACTTGACGGGTTAGAAAACCCGAGATTTGCAGCAGCTGCAATTGCCACTCTTGGGAAATGTGCCCTCTGCTGTCAGTTCAAATCTGAACCTTCTGAAGATCTTCCTCAGCCTGTCTCAGGATGTACCTCCTCTCTCTATACTCCACATCCATGATCTGCTCTATCTGGAATGAAAGCCTGCTGTTGCTCAATGTAGAATGCGTCCCCTATTGCTTTGCATGGAAAAGTGCGCTCCTCTCTCTGAGACTGGAAACTCGCCCTAGCTCAAATCTCTACCAATCTGATCTGAGATTGTCACAGATCTCCTTCAAACACTGAAGAAGATCTACACTGCCGATCTCAACTGCTCTGGCCTCAATCTGGATCCAAAACGTCTTCCTCTCCTCAAGAAGTGCGCCCAACCTCTACAAAAAGTCGCCCTCTCTCTGAACTCTGTAGAAAACTCCACTGTAAGGCTCTCTCAACCCACTGTCAATGGAATATAGGTGCCTTTGATCAAATGAGGACTAATTCGTCTCAGATCTCCTCACTCTCCCTACTGCAGCTGCACCTCTCTCTCTCAGAAAGTTGCCCTCTGCATGCACTAGTCGCCCCCCTCTCTCAAACTTATCTCTCTCTGATAAGTTTGTTGAGTAACCTTTTGCCTCCTTATAACATCTCACTAATCAATTAGGTTTATGAAAAACCTAATACGAGTGCATGCAAAATCTCACTTTTGCATGCATTTTTAATTAAAAAGTCTGCATGCAAAAATGATGCATGCATGAGGCAGATCACCCTGAAAGGTCCACATCCATCCACCGTTGGATTCATGCCATCAGGTAGAGTGCATCTCACCCTCTACCTCCTCTTGATGCCTATACAACAAGTGTACCTCCATTCTAGGCATCTTGATCTGAACATGGAGGACATCCCGAGATACCACTATCTCTAACACTCCTTATCGAGGGAATTCTAACCACTGGTGCCAAGATCCAACAAATCTTCTGTTGCTGACATTGACCCATCTATCCTGTCTGTTATTGCTGCACTCTAATCTGTAGTAACCTGATCCAACTCCATCAATGTGGCTCCAGAAGAAGCCTCCTGCTCACTCACTGACTTTGTCATTGATCCTTGATCCAGACTCCCTCTGAATCTCTGCTGTAGCCAATCTTTGAGACTGCCATCAAGCGGATCCACTGACCTGTAAGTGATCTCCCTCTTTCTCTGAATTGACTCAGCTCTCTCCTCAACTAAGTCCATCTCAGTCATCTCATACCAACTAAGTCTCCGGCTAGTACCTGTATGAGCATCGTGCCCATCCATCTAATATGAGTCCAAAGACTCACTCCTCTGTGCATCATCAGCACCATGAGCATCTCGCTCATGCATCGGATAAAAAAAATCACTCCTCTGAATCTCATCACCATGGTGAGCATCTTGCTCACCCATCTGCTGTGAGGACTCACTCCTCTGAGCAACATCCCTACTATGAACCTCTTGCTCTCTGTCATCCTCTGACTCAGATGAAGATGTAGTCAGCCAACCAGATGTACCTGTCGTGCGCTGACTCCGAACCATATACTCACTATCAATCTTGTGACCCATCAAGTCTAGATCAATTCCCTCTGGATATGTGAATATGAGATCCCTCTGGAATACAACTGAGTAACCGACAACATCCAATGCTGCTACTGAGAGTATACTCCCTCTCAGTCTTGGAATGTAGACATTAGAGCAAATTTGAGGTCTAAAATGGGCCTCCTAAGGAAAATAATAAAATAGTAGTTAAAATATTAAAATAATATTTAATAAAAATCATTTGTGTATGTGTGTATTTTGTTTATGCTTCCACTATTTACTTTTCCAGCTATTGTGTGATTATTGTGTTCAGAAATTAATTTATGCAGTTAAATATATTCTGTAATTGATTTGTTTGATTGAGAACATAAGGAAGTCAGTCTCCTAGAGTTTGAAAATTTTTATCATGGTATCAGAGCCTCTTTGATTGAGATTCTCAAGGGTTTCTGACTGTAGATAAACTAATGGAAACAACTGCCGAAAGTAACTGTCAGAAACAGTGACCAACAGTCAGAGGATTTCAGAGGTTGTGTTTACTTATCAGATCCGGGAGTTTGTGTACTAGCTCTCAGAGATGGCATTAGCTAGCCTCAGATTTTCATTGATGATTATACTTTTCTTTCAAAAACATTGTTGTCAGCTTGTATACAGGCTTCCATGATAGGCTCTCCAAGTATTTTCAAGTACTGCTTTTATGGTAGTCTCCTAAAAAGGCCACTTGGGATAGAGTTTTTTCCAGTTCACTTAATTAGTGAGATGACATGTATAATATTTTCAGTTTTATGATGAAAAAACAGTACTATGTTCAGGTTTGTTGCGTGAAGTATCATCCCCACCTATGGTTGTAAGATGTGTTATAATGTAAAATATTATTAAAGACACGAAGTATCAATGTTTAGAAAATATGATAGTAGGGATACAACTTTGCTTAAATCATGAATATTATAGAATGCTAACAGCACTGTATGTTCTCCCTTTCGCTAATGGTCAACTTAAACATGACAGGGAAAAATAGTTCCTCCCAGGGGTCCACCTACTTTTGGATGGGATCCTATATTTCAACCTGATGGCTACACAGAGACGTAAGGCCTAGTAACCTATGTTTTGCTTGATTTACTGGTCCTTCCTCTCTAAAAATTTTGGCCCCTATAATATTGTTCTACATTAAACAGGGATTTGTAATTCAAAAATATATTGATGTTGTGCAGATATGCTGAGATGCCAAAGGAAGAGAAGAATAGAATTTCACATCGTGGAAAAGCTTTGGACAAAGTGAAGGCTCACTTCGCTACTAATTATAAATTTGATTTTTGATTGATTGGAATAAATATAATGCAAAATCCTCTTCACACATTTTGAGAGCTGCTTAACTAAGAACATATCTATTCCGTTTCTTTGAATTTTATCTTGAATGTTATCTATAAATTATTGTATGATTGCAAAGAAAAATGTATTGCCAACATTGGTATGCAACTTAAAAAATAAATCTCTTGTGACCATTTATAAAAGCTTGAATTGCACTGTAGTATTTCTTCATCTTGTTTTTCCCTCTCTCTATCTAATTCATATGACAAACAGTTTGAATTTCTAAATTGCTTTTCGATTATAGGAAAACCATTCCTCTTAAACATTCATTGATAAAATACAAATCCATTGGTTGCAAGATTGCACTCCTTAAGGAACTACTTGCATAAAAGCATTCTTTGGATATATGAAATTATATTCAAACAGAAAGATATCTATGTGAGATGCCCCTGTTATGGGCAATGCCATGGATCAATAAACCCTTGTAATAAAGATGAATATTAAGAAGTCATAATGATGGGCACAAAGGAAGTTTTATTATCCATGATAAACATGTTAATGCCATCTATGTTGTTTCCTTATGATAAACATGCCTTCTACATTGTTCTTGGCTGCAAGGTAAGTGATTTTCCTCACTGGGAATCAGCAACATAATATTAGATATCCTGAACTATTTTATTGGAGAATACTAACAAAAGAAAAACCTGTGTATTTATTCATTATATTTGTTTGCGTCTATGAAATCATTGAAGATGTTATCAAAAAGCAAGATAAGCACAAACATTAAATTACAAGATTGATGATAAAAAAAAAAGTTCCAATGTACAAGGAACTCACTTTTCATAGTGATGGAAGAATATAGCGTAATAAGCAAAACAAAGATAAGGTAATAATATAGTGAGCAAAAACAATAAGAACTCGGGGAAAAACACCACTAACTCTGACTATTTATCTTTTTTCCTATTGATATAATGATCCATCCTAAGTAGACTAGTCATAAGAGTTTGGCAATTGAGGTTCAACCACCTATTGAGTGGGCAACTAAGGTTTGGACATGTATTGAGCTGCCTCTCTTTGAGTCAACCCTTGTGAGTTGATTGACGAGTTTGTAAATTGAGATGCCGACATATTGTTGGCTTGACCAAGGTCTTTACAAGGTAGTTAAAATGCCCCCGTGTGAAAGAAGATATTTACATTATGAGAAAGAGGGTCAAAATTCAAAGTTAGGAAGATGGTTGAAATGGCATTGATTTCCTGTTCCATAAATTTGGTAAGTTGATGAGAAAGAATTCAAGAGGTGATGGTTGAGAGAACATAAGCTCTATCATTGTACATACATAATGTGTTATATTCTGATTTTTCTTCTATCATATGAAAGCCATTACTCTATATCTTAATTGTTCTTCATTCATGTTACCTGAAAGATTAGCACTCTTCCACAATCGAAGATATGTGGACCCAAATAAGATAGGTGAACCAAGTGGACCTAGTGCTATGATCGACAACTCTTCAATGAGGTACACCCATTGTCACCTCAATGTAATCCCCTTCATCTTTAGACCTTGCTCCTTTCGTCACAAAAGACTCCCCGAAACGAGATAAGGATAGACATTTGAGGAACAACATAGAAAATACTTCTATCCCTACAAGACCTTCCCTCTGTTAGTAGTCCAATGCCTAATGGAATCAAGATATATGTCTATAATAAACCCTCTAACTTAGAAGGTTATGAGCAATAATGAATATGTAACATGTTGATGCCATTTTCTGCAATAAAAACCAACAATGTAAAAGAAACAATATCTCTCAAACCAACCGTCAGAATTACACAAAATTTACCTCTCGATACCAGCAAGGCAGGGTGCATCAATCCCCCTAGGGTGCCCCTCTTTTGGTGGATGAAAAATGTGATTTGATGCTGATTTATGCTTTAGGTTTGCGATTTACTGCAGTCAAGGTGGATCAGGATATCCTTGGCTTCAAATCCCCTGGGGTCTTCCCAAGTAACCTGGGACTTGACATAGACAAATTCAAACCCCTAGGGTTTGAATTTCCCTTTGGATGAACTTATTATAAGACAATAACCAGATCCACAACAAGCCCTACGGGATGATGTCACCTAGGTCTAGGATGATATCACCTCCTTAAAGGCACTTTCTAGGGCTAAAATTGTTTTTTTTGCAATTTTTTCTTACTTTTTTGGAATTTTTTCACTATTTTACCTAAATTTGAAATTTATTAATGCAATTGAGTATCTCAGAAAATCAGAATTTAAAATTACTAGAACACAAAATAAATATTTTTGGGTTTTTACAATATATAAAAAAATTAGGGGGTTTTCACAATATTTGACTTTTTTGTATTTTCTTGCAATATATAATACACAGATTTGATAAAAAAAGGTTGCGAGTGAAGACGGGGGAAATAATACCTAAGTCTCTTCCATACAAGGCCACCGAGGAATCGTGGTTAGTGTTCCTCGAATTGATAGCCCAATTTTGATGAATTAGGGAAAACCAAGAAACCCTAGATTATATTGGTTTTGACCTAATTAGGGCAAAGAGAGGTGCCAAAGGATTTAACAAGAGAGACCCTCCAAAAAGGGATGTCTCACTTCACAAGACAATTTTATTATGCATAAAAACCCTAATTAGCTCTTACCTTGGATGTCTCCAATAGTTCAAGACAAAAATACTAGAGACCTTACCACAAAAAAAGAGCAAAGAAGAAGAAACCCTCTCAAAAATTCTTTCCGTTAGACAAGCCTTGTGAAATTTAGTAAAAGCCTTCAATTACCATAAAATACCACATTAAGCCTTCAAGATGCCAAGAAGAGAGGTGCACACCACTTAACTAAGGTAGACAAGTAGAAAAAGAGAAATGATTTTATTTGATCACATGATCTTGAGTTACAAATGAGGAGGCTAGCCTTATTTATATGTGACTTAAGCTAACTTAACCTACTTTTTAAGCCGACCAACCTAAAATGACTTAAATTGACTTAAAGTGAAATTTTTAGGGTTTGTCACCCATAAGCCATGGACTAAAACACATAATATATAAAATAATGACAAACATGATGAATTACTACAACTTGATGAAACACTGGGCATGGAATGAGGATGTCATGCCCCAACTAACCCCAATGATATGATTCGCCCTCAACGTCCTCCTCTTTTAAGTTATACGACCTCTTCAAAAGGATGATGTCATCATCAATTTGGCATGCTTAAGCCAAGATGAGGGTTTACACAAGAGAAAAATAGGTTGAAGTGGGCATAAATGAGGTGTGCTAAGATGGGTATGACAACCCTTACATGCACAACCACCTCTACAAAGCATAAAAACAAGTGTGGCTAGGAACCCCTAAGTTGTGTGTCCTAATGGTGTCATCCAAAGAAGCATCAGACACCAACCCAGGGCACAAATGGCCCAACAATAGGAGGGATTTCCGCCCATCAAGGGTATTCATTAATGCCACTAAGCCAACACTTTGTGCAATGAAAACCAAGAGGACCTTCCATGACCAGAAGATAGGTCTTGAGCCTCACTAGACGAAGATGTTTACATAATCGCGCCCTAATTTTGGCCTTTACAATGAAAAAATACCCCTCCTCTCTAGCATATATGATATGTCACATTGTAGAGGATATGGAGGGTAACAACTAGATCCAACTATGTGTTAAGATTTAATATGCTAAGACAGAAAATAACAGCATTACATTCCATTTCACAATAATAGCATATACAGGATCACTGAAGAAACAACAAGCACAGCATAAACACAAGAGACACAGATTTATCCTGGGAAACCCTCATGGGGTAGAAAACCCAGCAAAGCTTCCTCAATATAGATGACCAACAATATACAAAGATGCAAACCAAAGACATGATCTCCTCCTCCACCATAACAGACCTTTCCTCCACAAGTGCGCTACATTCTGAGTGAGGGAAGTGTGTCAAATGAGGAGCTCTCCTCCTCTATTTATACTAGTTCCCGACTGACCAAAATCCATAATGGGGCCGACCTCTCCTAGAGAAGTCTAATAACCCCTAAAATATAAACTCATGGCCGACCCCCACATGGTGGGTCTAATAACCCTAGTTACCACAAACCATCGGAGGAATAAACATCTCCGGATATATAATAGAGTCACCTCGGAGGGATAAAACATCTCCGGAATAATAATGTACAAATATAATATTCTTAGAAGTTACAATATTCAACACTCCCCCTTAACGAGAAGGATATTATAACAACATCTGCAGGAGCAAGGAGTCATTGACTAAATCACACATGATACATTTGTATATCATCGGAAGCTTTCTTCAATACATCATCATCAGTAACTTAACCAGTTACTGGAACAACATCATCATCGCACGATCATCAACATTGTCATCACACGATCATCAATATTGTCATCACACGATCATCAGCATCGTCATTACACAATCATCAACATCGTCATCTAGACCATCACAATCAGCAGCATTGTCTTCTAGACCATCACGATCAGCAGCATCGTCATCTAGATCATTAGTATTAGTATCCATACCAATGCAAGTATACACATCATCAATACAAGTATCCACACTAATACAAGTAATACAAGTATCCACACCAATACAAGTGTACACATCATCAATACAAGTATCCACACCAATACAAGTATACACATCAACAATACAAGTATCCTCACCAATACAAGTATACATAACATCAATACAAGTATCCTCATCAATACAAGTATACATACAAGTATCCATACATCAATACAAGTATCCTCATCAATACAAGTATCCACAATAGCAGCATACCTTGCAGCACATATGATCTATTTAAGACACCTCATCATGTCTAGGGACGATGCAGTCCACTCGTCAATTTAGACAAAGTCTAATGACCACTTCTCGGAGACATACTTCTACGGATCATTTAAGACACCTCATCATGCATAGGGATGATACAATCCTTTCCACTTCTCGGAGACATACGTCTACGAATCATTTAAGACACCTCATCATGCCTAGCGATGATACAATCCTTTCCACTTCTCGGAGACATACATCTATGTCTACAGATCATTTAAGACACCTCATCATGCCTAAGGATGATACAATCCTTTCCACTCATTTAGGACTATGTCCAAGGATGACTTAATCCCCACCGTACATTTAGGACTATGTCCAAGGATGACTTAATCCCCAACCGTACATTTAGGACTATGTCCAAGGATGACTTAATCCTCACCCCGTACATTTAGGACTATGTCCAAGGATGACTTAATCCTCTTCCCGTACATTTAGGACTATGTCCAAGGATGACTTAATCCTCACTCCGTACATTTAGGACTATGTCCAAGGATGACTTAATCCTCTCCCCGTACATTTAGGACTATGTCCAAGGATGACTTAATCTTCACTCCGTACATTTAGGATTATATCCAAGGATGACTTAATCCTCTCCTCGTACATTTAGGACTATGTCCAAGGATGACTTAATCCTCACTCCGTACATTTATGATTATATCCAAGGATGACTTAATCCTCTTCCTGTACATTTAGGACAATGTCCAAGGATGACTTCATCCTCTTCCCATACATTTAGGACTATATCCAAGGATGACTTAATCCTCACCTATCCATCAAGGACTTCATTCTCGAAGACCATACGTCTACGGATCAATTCAAGGGACCGATGTCTGGGGACGATACAATCCCCAATTGTCCACTAAGGACTTCATTCTCGGAGACCATATGTCTACGGCTCACTTTAGGACTGAAGTCTAGGGATGATCCAATCCCCACTTGTCCACTAAGGACTTCATTCTCAGAGACATATGTCTATGGCTCACTTTAGGACTGAAGTCTAGGGATGATCCAATCCCCACTTAGATCCTGTCTAAGGACCATCCACCAACCTCTCTGTCGGCATCACCAATATAGGTATCCACATCATCAACCTCACTGTCGATGTAGGCAATCTCATCATAAGTGATCACATCACTCCCCCTTTCAAGGAGGGTCCTTAAGTTTGTCTCGGAAAACTTCACTTGAGGTAGAGGTTTGGTTTAGTATATCGGTAACTTGTTCACTTGAGGTAGAGGTTTGGTTAGTACATCGGCAACTTGTTACAAATTCGAACTTTATAGTTCCTTTCTGCACCATATCATGGAACAGAAATGTCAGATCTCTATGTGCTTTGACTTATCATGGAACACTGGATTCTCTGCCATCTTGATACAACTCTGTTTGTCACATAGGATCACAGTTGGGTCTATCTCTAAGTCAAACAATCCTGAAGCCATACTTCTTCACAACTAGCAGAGCAAGCAGCCATATATTCCGCTTGTGCTGAGAGCCACACTAGATTGCTTCCAGCTAAACCACGAGATCATGGCTGATCCCAGATAATAACATTCTCTCGATGTGTTCTTCCTGTCTGATACACTTTCTGTCCAATCAACATCTGTGTAGCCATCTGAAGTCATGATCTCCAACATAGCATAGATCAAAGTCTATCATATCCTTTAGGTACCTCATCACATGCTTTGCAACTATCAGGCGAACACATCTAGTTTCCACTAGATACTGACTCAAGGTGTTCACAGCAAAGCATATATCTAACCTAGTATTTGTTAGATACATCAATGACCCAATAATTTGTCTGTACAGAGTTATGTATACTAACTCTGATGAGTCATTCGCTAACAAATTCAAGTTGGAATCCATGAGAGTGGCCATTCCAACATATCAAGTCATTTTAATATTTCTCGGCATACTTTCCCTGTTTGAGAAAGATTCCTTCTGAGCTTTGCCATACTTCTAGACCTAGGAAGTAATGCATCAATCTGAGATCTTTCATTTTCATTTTTGCATCCATCTATCTGAGCCATCTCTCGTCAGATGGGTCTACTGATATAAGCCTCAACATCATTCGAACTCTGTGGTGAGTTCCTTCTTGCATTCATGTCATCTGTGTATAGAAACCATATTCAACCTTGTAGCAAAGGTTGAGATCCACATCACCCATGGTGATCACTATCGATCCTGTGTACCCGAATAGAGCTCTCTTCAATTACATTATTAAGATAATGGTCTTATCTAGCCACGAGCCTTCTATATTTTGTTTGATTTGTAAATATTCTGGTTGAACATCCGTCACTTGTTCGGTGTTCATCATTCTTCATGATCTTTCCTACAAATCAAAATTAAGTACATGATTATTAATACTTCATAATCATCAAATCATACTGATATGATAACCTATTATGCATACAGATATCATTTACATAGTTATGCAACTATTTTGACCAATACTTTGGCACAACACTTTTCCATATCCTGTATGCATACAATGGCTATCTAGATGCCTTCCATCTCTACCAGAACATACTATCGAGAGTGTGCACAGCTCTCAACATGTCAGCAAAGAGGTTTCATTCTAGACAAGCAACAATGGAATGTTTGTCCAATTTACCAATCATATGCATATTAGTAGTATACTGTTCAATGCTATATGAATGTTTACACTGAGCATGATATATTCTAGGAATACAAATATGTATACAACTATTACAAGCAATATCATTTACTATTTCAAATAACAACTCGAATACTTATCTTTTATGTTTGTGTGGTTGCCTCCCGCTTGATCTTCTAAATGTCTTTTGAACTTCTATTCATTCTGTACCACTGTGCATGCTCAAGTTTGCACTAGTGTTATTTTCATGATCTCATACACAAACATACATTCATTAGTATATTATAATTCTAAATAATCTTGAATATGTATAGTCATGATCATAGATAATAAACATTAGTATTAAAGGTTTAAGGGAAGTCTTCTTTTACTCATGCATATCATCAATCAAGATAAAAGACATAATATGCATAAACCCTTGATTACTTACATTTCTAACTTTATGAATAAGCATAACCAATCATACCAAGTATACTTATATAAGGGATCCTAACACAAGGTAAATTCTAACTTGACATAGGAAAACATACCTGGATTAGTATACCTGGATTAGTAGAACTTCTATGTGATCAAAGATTATGGAGGAGTCTTTGTCTTCATGTTGTCATGGTCATGAAACTTGATTTGTCTTTCGTGATGTATCTGTATCTTGTTAGCAGACAACATCAACCTCATACAACACCACAGTGCATTAGTACAATCATATAGCCCTAATCAATGAATGTCTTCTATCATTCACATGCATTCATACTGTTACTAGGGTGATAAGACAATTCTAACATTAATCAAGATTGTACTAATAAATAATATGAAGACAAACATATTATGAACTTAATCATGAATCAGATTTCAAGGCATACCTGAGCTCCTTAAGTCATACCTGTCGAGACTTCTTGTAGTCTTCTTATGTAAGGTATTAGCCTCAACTCCCCCTGAAACTTGATCTGGAGCTTGATTAGGGTTTGCTAGAGAAACCCTAAAAATTCAATATTTGACTTTCACACTTCTGAATGGATGGAAGGATGTGTTTTGCTGAGCTGATCAAACTAGCATACTTCAATTTTGAAATATCCAAAATTTGACCAATCAAAAGGTTTCATCCAAGGCTCTAAACTCTTATTTTTCTGAGGAGCTTCCAACCATGGTCACAGACTTCAAAAAATTCCAACTTTTAATGAAGCCCTAATTTTCTATCTTTCCGATCAAAATCCCGAACTGGGGTTTGATCAAGCCCGGTCTTCTACACAACCAAAAAATTCAATCTTGGTCTCTAAATTTCGATTTTCCTAAGTAGCATTCAGCCGTGGACTCCGATTCCAAAAATTCTAACTTTCTCCCAAACCCTAAATTCCGGAAGCCATGAATGAATGTGGTCAAAAAATAATTATGTTTTGACAGAAATATGTACCTGATTGTTTATGCTGTAACTCCAAACTTTTCACTCCACAGGGTCTAAATTTTTTTTTCTGTGGTAGCCTGACCTGTCATCTTTCCATTCCGACAGGTTTGACCTCAATTGGATTTTCTGAGAGAGAGTTATGCCAAGTGTCGCAACGTGACCTGTTTATGGAATAAAACAGGAGAGTGAACTTGTACGGCGTGCCACGTGTCACTGGTTCAACTTCGGCCTCTGAAAAAGTTTCTTGAGATAGTACATTCTGTGTACTACCTGTCACTTTTTACGAAATTTCATTTGGAGCTTCCTAGCCCAAGTTATGACTTTTTTTCCAAGGTCACTTGATTATGATTGAGATCTGGAAGAGGCAGAAACCCTAACTTTTACTGATCATAACTCACAAAGTAAAACGAATCTGAGGGTTCCCTTTGGACACAAGGTACATGGGGCTGTTATCTACGACCTGTAAACTTTTCAGATACTGAACCTTCGCCAAAATGGATTTATAGCGAAAGTTCCACGATGACTGGTTTTTGCTATATAAAACCCTAACCTTCAAATTGTCGCAAGAGAAGCAAGTGTCGTAAGTGCCATACATTTCCTTCCTTCAGGTTAGATTTGATACCATGTTAAGATATAATATGCTAAGACAGAAAATAGCAGCATTACATTCCATTTCACAATAATAGCATATACAGGATCACTGAAGAAACAACAAGCACAGCATAAACACAAGAGACACAGATTTATCCTGGGAAACCCTCATGGGGTAGAAAACCTAGCAAAGCTTCCTCAATATAGATGACCAGCAATATACAAAGATGCAAACCAAAGACATGATCTCCTCCTCCACCATAGCAGACCTTTCCTCCACAAGTGCGCTACATTCTGAGTGAGGGAAGTGTGTCAAATGAGGAGCTCTCCTCCTCTATTTATACTAGTTCCCGACTGACCAAAATCCCTAATGGGGATGACCTCTCCTAGAGAAGTCTAATAACCCCTAAAATATAAACTCAGGGCCGACCCCCACATGGTGGGTCTAATAACCTTAGTTACCACAAACCATCGGAGGAATAAACATCTCCGGATATATAATAGAGTCACCTCGGAGGGATAAAACATCTCCGGAATAATAATGTACAAATATAATATTCTTAGAAGTTACAATATTCAACACTATGGGACATTTGCTTCTCTCGAGAGTGTGAGAACATCTACATCATCTAGGACCTGTAGACTTGCACACACTTCAAACAACAAATTCATCAAATGCATTAGAGGAGGACACTTCTGTCCTACCTTGTTCAAATCAAAATGAAATGAAATAAATAACAAGTGCAATGCATGGGTAAAAGTAAATGTTGAAATCAAATGAAACTACATTTACTATAGTAAAAGGGGTGTCTTAAAGACATCCTATATTACTTGAGCATGCATTTTGAAAGCTTGTCCATTTACAAGTGATGTCAGTTTGTCTCCGTTTAGATTACTCAAATAGAATGAATTATTACCTGCAACATTATCAATTTGATATGGACCAAGCCAAAAATCTTGAGACCTACCATGCTTACCTAGCTTTTTCTTTCTTTCATGCCACAAGAAAACAAGGTGACCTTTCTTGAAACTTTGTTGGTGCACTTCCTTGTCGGATTGAGTCTGTGTCTCTTCCTATTGTTGAATCTTATCGTATTTTCCACATGGCTCTACCAATTTATTGACTTTGATTTGGACGACCCTTGGGTCTACTTGTCTTAAGCTCTACCAGTGTGGTTGTGCATTTTTTTCACGTTTTCACAAGTTATCAAATCGTCACCAGATCGATCATTTTTGGATTTGCATGCCGAAATTTTGGATTCTTCCTTTTCTTCTACGGTAAGTCCTTTATTCTTCTTTTCGAAATCACCATTCTTACCATGGTTCCTTTTTGCATGAATTTGTTCAAGTGGAATGGGGTTGTTGGTTGCTTGTTTGTCTCGGTCAATCTCAAATTTGGCTTAATTATTCATACCCTTCTGTATTTGTATGTCATCGTAAAAAACATGGTAGTTTCCTGAATCGTGTAAAGAGGATTTGGAGACTATTTCCATTTTTTCTTATTCCCCAAATCCTTCATAATGATAAAGAGTAGAAGTTGAAATTGCTTGTTCATTGGCTTGCTCACTGTGAGCTCGAAGAACCACATCTAAGAATAATGCATCTAAATCCTCCTTGACCAATTGTATTGTATCCTTGTGGACTTTCAATTTTCCATTTTCATGAATAAATGTTTCTTCAACCAATTGGTTCTCAACTCTGCTAGGATTCATAATCCAAGATACATCTGTGTCCTTTCGAGGAGCGACGTCGAGAGCAACAATACTATAGGATCCAACATTGTCTTGAAGACATTATTTCACTTCTCGGATCTTCTAAATATTCCACAAGATGTTTTCTCATAGGTTCCTTGTGTAGTGTCAAAAATGTTCCTTATGATGTTGGGATGGTGGCATATGATAAGTCCATCTATATGTTACCACTCAAGTCGGCGACCCATTTTCTTGATAGTAGCATACCCTATGCTTCTTGCACATCGATGACAATGATATCCATCAATAACTCTTAAGCGGGATGCGCTACGAGACAAACTAGGACACCTTTGACTAATCCACACATTTGAACTTCCTTGGAATCCATAGCGCATATGTTTCGATAAGGCCTTGAAACTTTCAATCCCAACTTTTACATTATGGGAAAATGCATCACACCTGTTGAGGCACTGAAGTCCAGCATACAATTATGCAATATGGAGTCTCCAATCATTAATGAGATCAATAACGATTGATTGTTTGGATTATGGTTTTCTGCATGATTCATATTTTGGAGAATAATAGGCAAATCTTCGTCTTCTCTTGTCACACATATTGTTTTCCTTGCTTTCTTAAATCCCAAAGACTCTGCTATCTAAATTCTCATTTTTGGATTCTTTTCCATTTATACTAATGGAATTGATACTTTTAGAGCGTTCATTGCACTTGAAACATCAAAATCGAGATTTTTATTGGTACCGAAACCAATTGAAGACTTACCTACACTTACTTCAGCTTGCATTTTGCTTTGAGGTCCTTCAGTAATTTTTGGTTGTCTTAGTTGTGGGAATTCCTTTTTCCTCTTTTTATAAGTAACACCATTCAACCTATTCTCATACATTTTCGTAATCTCTTCATGAGAAGGTGTTTCTCCAAAAAAAATTGTAATTTTGTCAGATTCGATAGATTTCTCTTTGACTTGCTTCATATCTTCATGGGACATATGAAATTGTTGTCGTCCTTTGAATAAGTTGTTGCATACTTTGGAACCACTGTCAAAATTTTGGTTAGGATTCTTTTTCATTTGCTGGAAGTAAATACTTGTGCTTTCACCATGGTAATCTCGACATGCCCGACAATAGTGAGAAAAATACACAACCATATTAGTTGGTTCTAATGATGTAACAATGCTTTCGGTGTTAGGAGGACCATTGATGAGATTTATTGGAGGAAACTTGTTCTGTCGATGTTCCCTTTCAACTTGAACCACCCTATTCTGCAGAGCGGTATTTTGTTGAGTAAGGTCAATTCTCAACCTTTGTATTTCTTCGAGCATCATGCTAATAGTATCATCACGAGTTTCAGTGATTGTTGTTAAACTCGTCTTGAATTTCTATTATGCTCTACCTCTCAGGGCATGTAATATATCAGGCTTTCCAGATGCTTTCCCATTCTTATCTATATCTTGTGCCTTCTTCTTAGTCGCTTCTAGGTCCTGAGGATTTGCCATATTCAAATGAAAGAGAAATTCTCCTTGAAATGTGTTGATATAACACGTCAATGTGACAACATCATTAAGCTTATGAGAGTCGGGAATTTTTTTTCATTTTTTCATCAAATCTGCTATGGAATTGATTGATGATTTCATTCTCATTCCTCCTTATGGTCACAAGATCATTCTATAAGAACATAGAGTCTTTCTTCTCATCCCATCTATATCATAAAAGACTTCTCGCAATTTTTTGAGAGCGCCAACTTGTGAACCGCTTCTCAGCCTCACTCTCTAAGGAAAGAGCAAAACACCTGCAAAGGACAGTGGGCACTCAATTGCTGCTCATTCATTTCACATAATTTGTAACTTTATCATAGTGATTGTCGACATTAGTAACACTTGTTCCATCAAAAGTTGGTAACTTACTAAGCTTTGGAAGATCATTCGGATAACCAGGCATATTAGTGAAATCAAAGGGTGCATCTAGATCATCTGTGAGAGTAACCATTGGAATATTGAGCATATGATGGATAAGATAAAAACTTTAGAAGATTGATGATTATTTACCTCCCTTACCTGATGGTGATGTCTTCTTCTACGATAAACAACTTTAAGATCAAGGACAAATATAACCTCATCTTGGGGATTGGTCCTTATTGATTACCTTCTTTGATTTTGATTTGGAGTTTCCAAATAGAACTTGCAAAGTTAGTACTTAAACAATAGTCCTATCAAGAAAAAAACAAAAACTCACCTGAAAAATATGTCGTTCTTACCGGATAAATGGGGCTTTGACCCAACAACTTCAAGATGTCCCAGGAAACAATGCCAAAAAATGTTACCTCAAAAACTAACACTCTTCCACAATCGAAGATATGTGGACCCAAATAATATAGGTGGACCCAGTGGACCTAGTGCTATGATCATAAACTCTTCAAGGAGCTACACCCACTATCACCTCATTGTAACCCTCTTTCTCTTTAGACTTTTCTCCTTGGGTCACGAGAGGCTCCCCAAAATGAGATTAGGATAGACTTGTAAGGAACACAATAGAAAGTACTTCTATCCCTACAATACCTCCCAATGTTAGTAGACCAATGCCTAATGGAGTCAAGATACATGTCTACAATAAACCCTTTAAATTGGAGGGTTAGGAGCAATAATGAGTATGTAACTTGCTAATGTTGTTTTATGCAGTAAAAATCATCAAAATAAACAACTGATATCTCTCAAACCAATCATCAAAATCACACGAAATTTACCTCCCAACAACTAACAATGCAGTGCAAATCAATCCCCCTTAGAGCGCCCCTCTTTCAGTGGATGAAATATGTGATTTAATGTTGATTTATGATTCTGGTCTGCGATTTACTACAGTTAAGGTGAATCGGGAATATCCTTGGCTTCAAATCCCCCCAAGGTCTTCTAGGGTAACTTAGGACTTGACCCAAACTTCCTAAATCCCCCAGGGTTTGAATTTCCCTTTGAGATGGACCTGCAATAAGACAATAACAAGATCTGCAACAAGCCCTAAGGGTCAATGTCACGTCCCTTAGGGCACTTTCTAGTGCTATAATTGATTTTTTTGCAAATTTTCCTAACTTTTTTGGATTTTTCACTTTTATATAAATCTAATATTTATTGCTATAATTGAGTATTTCAGAAAATTAGAATTTAAAATAACTAGGGCACAAAATAAATATTTTTGGATTTTTACAAAATATAAAATTTTAGGGGGTTTTCACAATATTTATCTTTTTTGTACTTTTTTGCAATATATAATACAAAAATTTGATAAAAAGACATTCTACGTGAAGATGAGGGAAATAAGACATAAGTTTCTTCCCTACAAGTCCACCGAGGAATATTGGTTAGCGTCCGTCTCAAGAATTGGCAATCCAATTTTTATGAATTAGGGCAAACCAGGAAACCCTATGTTGTGTTGGTTTTGACCTAATTAGGGAAAAGAAAGATGCCAAAGACCTTAATAAGAGAGACCCTCTAGGAAGGGATGTCTCACTTCACAAGACAATTTTATTATGCATAAAACCCTAATTAGCTCTTACATTGGATGTCTTCGATAGTGCACGGCACGAGAACCATAGATATTACCACAAAAGAAGAGAAAAAAAGAAGAGTAACTCTCTCAAAAATTCTTTCCCCTAAACAAGCCAACTTGTAAGATTTAGTAAAAGCCTATGATCACCAAAAAATACCACATTAATCCTTCAAGATGGCAAGAAGAGAGGTGTGCACCGCTTACCCAAGGTAGACAAGTAGAAAAAGATAAATGATTTTATTTGATCCCATGATCTTGAGTTACAAATGAGGAGGCTAGCCTGATTTATATGTGACTTAGGCTAACTTAACCTCGTTTTTAAGCCAACCCACCTAAAACGCATTAAAATGACTTAAAGTGAATTTTTTAGAGTTTGTCACCCACAAAGTGGGGACTAAACCCCATAAAACATAAAATAATGGAAAAAATGATGACTTGCTGCAACTTGATGAAACATTGAGCATGGAAGGAGGATGTCATGCCCCAACTAACCCCAAATATGTGTTTTCTCTTTCAACGTCCTCCTTTAGGTGGTATGACCTATTTAAAAGGATGACATCATCATCAATTTGGCATGCTTGAGCCAAGAGGAGGGTTTACATGCCAGAAAATAGGTCCAAGTGGGCATAAATGAGGTGTGCTAAGATGGGTATGAAAATCCTTACACGTGCAATCACCTCTATAAAGCATAAAATCAAGTGTGGTTAGGAGCCCCTAAGCCATGTTTCCTAATGGAGCCATCCTACGAAGCACTAGACACCAACCCAGGGAACAAATGACCAAACTTGACGAGGGACTTATGTCCATCAAGTGGCAATCAACAATGCCACTAAGCCAACACTTCCTGGAATGAAAACCAAGGTGACCTACCATGACTAGACCATGGGTCTTGAGCCCCACTAGAACAACACTTTTACATAATCGAGCCCCAATCTTGTCCTTTACAATGGAAAAAGACCCCTCCTCCATCATATTTGATATGCCAACACACTGTAGAGGATCTGGAGTGTAACACTTCCTATGAATTTTTGTGTTCCTTTGGAACACACACACCTACCCTCAAAGACATAAAAGCTAGTCTATTTTCCTGGAGTTGAGAAATCAGGAAATACTAGGGAAAATCAATTTTGGTATTGTTGAACATTGTGAAACATGTGGTCTATAAGAGTGAGCATTAAGCACATAGAACATTGTGCATAAGTAGATTGATGGTTTGGACAGGAAAAACCAGTAATTCACTAATGGGGAGCTTATACAAAAACCTTTAAATACTAGGTTAGAGAGCGATGGGAGAAAATCTGGTGAGGAAGTAATGGCTTGATGCATTGAAAAATCATGGTGAAGTAAAGGATTTGCACGACAAACTCATCAACAATAACATGCCTTTACATATTTATAAATAGATGTGAAGGAGGTATTAAACCTCTTGACCTAGGTTTGAGAATAGAGCAATAAGTGTATAAGAAAATCCACTTAATGTTTGGTGAGCAACAAAATTCAAGAAACCCAACCATTGTGCTAGTAATGTAGAACCTTACATAATGTTTGGTCAACAACAAAATTCAAGAAACCCAACCATTTTTCTAGTAATGTAGAACACATTCAAGCTTGAGGTTAAAGTGGAAAATAAGCCATACAATGGAGAGCTCTAAGTTGAGAAGTTGAACCATTGGCTTGTGCGAGAATATAGGTTCTTAAATACTAGACAAAACTATATTATAGATTTAAAAGGGAAAAGGACTAATAATGTACAAGGTCATTGACTAATCATATTATAACTTTTAATACTACCTTAGGTGAGGTGTAGGGAACCTTAAATTATCAATGCACTTCAAATTAGCAATGAGGTACATCATGTCTCTAGGATAAACTTTAGAGCACTCTTGCATTGTACTTCAACAAGCCCTCTACTATATGACAAAAACCCGAGCACTTTAAATATGCACAACTTTCTTAAAATGACTCCAATAATTGTTCTACAAAATTGTGCCACTAAGAGCTCAAAAAATGTGTGCTAATGTTTCAATAAACATTTTTGCACTAATAGATTAAACACTTAGAAATATAAGCATTACAACATTAACTACAAAAGAGATTGTTGTAAAAGATATCAGAGAAAATTTAACATTAATAACTAAATTACTACAAACTACTAAAACAATCTTCATATGATAAAATTAGCCTCAAGTGCTCACAATAATGTTGTACGACTTCCAAGGCCAAAAAAAATCACAACTCCACAACTCAAATGGATCACTTCATAATTGCTTGTTTTGTAGGCCAACTTACATTATATGGCTCACAATGGAGTTTACAACACTATGGTTGTCGCTTGACCTAATGTCTTGTCAATCAATAGCTCATTAGCCTTGAACTCTATAATGTGCCTTATATTTATAAGAGATGTGATCATTTTTTACCAAGTCTTCCCTCTACTCTCCATGAAATTTTGTATGCACTCAATTGCCTAGTGATCAAAGTTGATTGCAAATGATCATTTTTTACCAAGTCAAACTTTGCCTAATGGTCTTTTCCAAATCAACAATTTTGCATCATGTCATCATCTCGATATGTCAATAGTTGCACTAGATTGATCTTGTGAAAAATATTCCCTCGCTAGAATTTCTACTCATGTTGGAGACAACATTGGTGCAATAGAACAAATTGCTCAAGGTATTGCATACTCATGTCACTTCTACAATTGCACAATTCTACTCTCAACTTTTGCAAAATTGCAACCCATGCGAATGGTTTTCTATACATTTCTTAATGGAAAATCATTTTCTTTCATACCTAAAAGGTTTCTAAGTTTTTAAAACGTATCTCTCTTTAGGGGCATAGTGAAGTTGTTAGCCAGTTGATCTATAGTGTTAGAAAATTGTTCAATTTCCCCAAGTAATGAATTTGAACTTTTATGTGCTTCTTGGATTAAGTATTGCATTTTTTGCTCATTGAAATACTTTTTAGTTATCACATAATAGAGATGTCACATTTTCCTACACAACTCCAATATCAATCGTACTTCTAAACCAAACTCCTTCACATGTGACATTCAACACATTGTTATATGCTCCATGTTGAAGATAACACAACAATTTGATGTTTCATGTTGCTCTAACTAATCCAATGTGAAACACATACCAAGATGTAGATTTTAGTCACATGCACCTCCAACCCTATTAGAATATTTGTTTCCAACCAACATAATTGCATTGCTCTTGGTATGTTCTAGGGGCCAATTTGTTGTTCCTTTGACGTATCACAATATCCTTAAAGTGACCTTCCAATGAATAAATTATGGTCTCACAATATATTCGGCATTGTGCCAACAAGATAGTTGACACCATGCCAAGTTATGGTTATATATATCAAACTCCCCACTATATGTTTGTATCTAACATGATTTCCTACTTCATCTTTGGTCAATGCCATCCAAGGATCCATTGGGGTGTCTATAGTTTTACCATATTGCATTCTAAATTTCTTGAGTAGGTGACTATGATATCTAATTTGAGATGGAAAGAGGCTCCCATATTTTCGTCAAACTTCCATCACAAGGCAATGGTGTAACACCCAATGGTTTGGCATTTCAAAAATATGCAACAAATCCCTTTTCAAGTTGGTTATACTTCTAAGAATCAAACATCAACATAAAGTATTTTAGAAATAACTAACCACTTTGAATGTTATTCACATACATGTGTGGGTCAAAGTTGCTCTCTTTGAATCCAATCCTTTTGAAATATTCATTATTGTGCAAATTGTAATGAACCTAATGAACCTAGTACATAAAATGACGTAAGAAACCATAGTACATGCAATGTACACCAAATATGAGTGTGGAGAAGAGCTCCCAAAGTCATACTAATGATGTTACATCATAGCTAATTTTTAGGAGAACCTAGTCTAATTAACCCAAGCACTTTCTTCGAGTCATATAGTGCCTTTTGCAATTTGCACATAAGATGTTTCTTTCAACATTGTAATGAACCTAGTACATAAAATGACATAAGAAATCATCACACACACAATGTACACCAAATATGAGGGTGGAGCAGAGTTCCCAAAGTCATAATAATCATGTTACACCATAGATACTTTTTAGGAGAGCCTCCTCTAATTAACCCAAGTAATTTCTTCGAGTCATATCCTTTTGCAATTTGCACATACTAGATGTTTCTTTCTACATTGCACAAATCTTGGTGGCTACTCATGTAAACTTTATCAATGCACCGATTGAAGGAACTTCTCTTCACATCCATTTGGTGCACTGCCCCTCCACAATGTGCTACAAGAGCTAGCATAGTTCATATGGTGTTCATATTGTCTACTAGTTGATGCAAATGAGAGCTTGAAATTGTGTATTTATACACTACTCAAGTGAGACCTCCTCCCGAAAGGGGTTATGGATCCATATAACAAGGGAACACATCCCAAGATGGTTATCCAACCTACATATCAAGTTTGACTAGCTCATCCTTAACCACAAACCTAGTAAACAATAAATGAAATAAAATATGGCCTTATCCATAATTACAAGTACATAATGATACATATGAATGCACCATGACAACATGTGCAAATTACACCAATATTTCCAACGCCCAACCTAAGTTGAACAAGAGGTGCCCATAGAGAGAACTTAAATCCATTTCAATATAAGATTAAAGATTTTACTTCTCCCCTTAATGCTTAGCAGAGAGCCATGCCACCCGCTTGTACTCCACATTAATTATTAATAAAACTATCAAGATCATCAACGAGTGAGATCGAGCTTTATATAAATTTAGGTGGGAGATCACTAGTAGAATTTGGGCAAATAAATGACTAGGTGACTAAAAAAGTTAGTCACGGATATGTTTTTAAGCTAAGTGCTACTCAATTTAAGCAAACAACTAAAAATGACTAATTTAGTCACAGGATAAAAAATATCAATAGATAATAAGTGACAACTAAAAATGACTAAAAATTATGACTAAATAACAACTACAGCTAGATTAATATGAGTTAGTCGAAAAATGGAGAAAGCTAATCATGGAGCATATTATTCCCTATGTTTTTCGAATTTTTTTAATAATTCTGATATATTTTTTTACGGAGTATTGAAATTGCTAGTTTTAATCACTGAAATTGCATTAGAGATCAAGTGGTAAAATGGAAAATTGCAATTTTGAAAATGAAATTTTGCAATTTCATAAATTTTAACAATGTAGTGGATTCAAAGATCCCTTAGGGGGTTTCTAAATCCATCCGCAGTGTTAAAATTTACGAAATTGGGGCAAAATTAAGGGGCTCAGCTTTGAATCCAATGACCTATAAAAAAAACTGGGACACAAATTACTCCATGAACTTCCACTAAAACTATAAACAAGCATCTTGATTGGAACACCCCCCCGTTCGTCCTCTTTGACATATGACCATGGTATATTATGAAGGCGCAATCCCCACTACTCCTATATACCTTATAACAATATTAAGGCACAATCCCCACTAGTCCTACATAATTGTAATTTTGTTATACACTATAAGCTCTACACATGCGCCTTATAACAATATTTAATGGGATTCATATAGTTTTTATATACAATATGGTTAATAATATTATTAGTCTTAATTATAATAAAATACATTAATATATTTCCTATTAGAATTAACAATGAAAAATTCTTGTGGCACTGTTTGGTAATTCGACCACACAATGCACCATTTGGCAATTACACAACATGCCATTTGCTAAGATAATGCAAAATGGTTTGGTAAAATCATACACCATTTACTAAAATCACAATGTAACATGGTTTGGTAAATCATAGTGCAACATGGTCATGATTATTCTGTAACCTCCATGAGTATCGAGTATTGTGATCAGTGATGAAGCAAGGTCATCCGGAGTCTACTTCATGGTTCAAAGGTGCGTTTTCCTTTATTTTTGTTTTAATGGCCACATTGGCCCATGTTGATCGGTGAATGTGAACTCATTCGGAGTTTGCTTCATGGTTTGAAGGTGTTCTTTCCTTTATTTTTGTTTTGATGTCCACATCAACCCATGTTGATCAATGAATTGACAAGCGAGTTCATTGTTTCACTTGATTCAATTCCCAAATTGAACACCCTTTGTGAATGTTGGGATTTTTATTTAGAAGCTAAAGGATTTTTTATTCAAATGCCCACTCTATGAATTTTGAGCCGTGGGTAAGCCAAAGGGGTTTTTATTTAGAAGCCATGGGGGTTTTTATTTAGAAGCACAGGGGTTTTTTATTGAGAACCAAAGGATTGGAGTCGATGAGGGGTGTTTATTGGAGTTTAATTGGGGATTTATTTGTGGATCCAACTAGGCGTGGTGATTTTAATTTAGTTGGGGTTTTTAACCCGTGGTAGGAAAATTCTATATTTATAGTAGTTGCAATGAATAAAAAGTATTGTGGAGAGGATGTGGAGGCTTCTGAAGAGGTGAACAAGGATTTCATATTAGTTGGAGAACTCTTATGCAATTAATTCAGGTCAAGTGGAGAACCCCTCTACAAGGAATTCAGATCGGTTGGAGAACCCCTCTGCAGTGAATTCATAGGTAAGAACAAACTTAACAAACTTAACAGAGAGATTACTTAGCGATTCTTTCCAATTAACATTTATGTTTCATAACTAAATTGTAAATATGAGATGTAATGTATTCTATCCCAACCCATTTTTTGTCAAAACAAGGTGAAGATCCCCAATTTTTCCACAGGTCTATAGTGCCTCACAAGTATATACTTTGCATTTGCAAGTTTTGGATTCTCTCATATAGCTTGGGAAAAATCAATGCCTGTAGAAGCTTGGGAAAAATGAATGCCTCCCAGTTGACCAAACCCATATCTTGGGAATAAATCCCAACCCATTACCATCGTGATTATAGACTAACCCATATTCTATATCAATGAAGTTTATGAGCCAAGTGGGATTTTTCTCTTCCCATTTTGATTCAAATGAAAAATCACATAGGGCCAACTTTCCTTGAAACCCTACCATATCATGATTGTATCCCGTCATGCCCTTGTTTGGCTTTAAATTTCACTTACTTGAGTTTGTGAAATCCATTTGAAAGCATTCATACTTGATGTTATTATATGACAGGGTGATGAGATCGCTACATGAACCTAGAGTCTAATGGATTTTTTTTCCTTTGTTGGAATAGTCTTGAATGTTTTAGTGGATAGATGATGGATTTCTTTGCTTGAAACTCCATATCTATATTTTGAGCTGAAGGTGAAGGTGGTTGTTTTATTCAAATATACTTTAAAAGGAAAAAAAATGAATCATTTTGGTTAGTAATGTCATCAATATGGAGATCAGGATCTATACTATGGATCTTGGTGCGGTGATGCAAATCGATTTTTATTGATGATTGTAAGCCTACCCAATGGTCTCAACAAAACTCTTTTACAAAGGTCTGAGTAGTTGCTATGTGAGAATGGAATCTTTTGCGATGTAATGGATGGTGTAATAATGGTAGATATTCGACCAACATTGGTTGATATTTGAGGCCATGTCTATTGTGTAGAATATTTGCATGGATGCATTGTCACAAAAAATTATTTGGTGCATTGAAGCAATCTAACAAAGCGTACAACAATCATAAAGAGAACATTCTTGTATTCCACCATGGTAGTATCCAAACTAGACTTATAGAAATAAAAGAATAATGGGTATATAGCTCCATTGAGAGCTTCATTTCCGTGTCACATACCTTTGTATCGATGTATATGTGTCAGTTTATCCATGACTAGATCAACTTGTGAGTTTGGATTTTTTCCTTTTCAGATAATGGTTGTTGTTTTTCTTTATTCAAATTGGACTATAATTTAAACATTTTTGTCTCCTGTTTATATGGATCATAAAAAGCAATTCCTTTTTAAAATGTCTAAAAAATACTCCTCATGAAGCCAATGTGGATTAAATTGGAAAAGGCATGAGGTTCTTTCAGACATTTCCTTCAATTTGTAGAAAAATGTGAAGATGGTCATAAACAACCGTAGTCCCAATCTATCACCTATACCTAGAAATTGTGGTCATTAAATCCCCATTTATTAAGAATTTATCAAATCTCTTGCAATACCCTACTTATTTCACATATTGTTTCTATGTGTGACAAAGGGTTTTATAGGGTCAACATCAAAAAATAAGTTTGTCTCTTCTAACTCATGCAAGAAGTAGGGAGAAAGAGGGTCTATCCTACTCTTCCCCTTCCCATACTTCCCTACGACTTAGGAAAAATTTAGGGTGCTTCCTATAATTACATAATCCTTTTTAAACTCATGTAACATAAATAAATCATCCCAATAGTTTGTCCAATTATGGTATGGGCCATATGAATTAATGACGAATAAGTTCCTATCCAATTTTCATTAATGATGAATAAGTTCCTATCCTTGCTTGGCTTAAAATTTCACTTACTTGAGTTTGTGAAATCCGTTTGGAAATATTCATACTTGATGTCATTATACTCATCCAACAACTTTGGATCCACTATGGTTGTGTTCTGGAAGGAAAAGTTATAAACATGGATTATAGTTAAATTATCATGGGTGATTAAACTTTCCATACACTTACTTAAAATAAATAAATAAACTCCTAATTCATGTTTTTTTCTAAGTCAAATATATGATTTGCTTGCAATATAGTCATAAAATTCATAAGAAACAATGATAACTAAGATTTACTTCAAGTGTGTCTCAGTATTCGTTGTACTTATTGTGGTAACTAGTTCTACTTTAGTACCGAATCCAGATACCAAAATTCTTGATTTTTGTTGGATTTTTATCAAAGATCTCATTAATGGAAATTATTTGACCATTACTCTTCTTCACCTTCTTCAGCTTTCTCAAAAGATACCAAAACTTGGACTTGGCTTGTACTTAATCTGTAGCCCATAGTTTCAATCGAAAATTTTTAGGATGTCCATCACTTGGTGTTAGAAGAGACCGTCCAACAACCTAGTAACGAAGGAACCTGTACTAGTTGAGGTGCTAGCAATAGGGTTGTACAAGTTGGGTTTGTTCCATGATTTGATATTGGTTCACTTAGCATTCCTCTCTGGCCAAGGAACTTAGCTTAAGTTGGTTTACAACTTTTATATATTATTTCTCAAAAAAATATCTTTTAGCTTTTTCCATAACCAAAAAAACCCTAATTCTGTTACAAATCTGCGAATTAGTTGTTAATTATAAAGAAGCTCCATGTGCTAGAATAGTGAACTGAATGTAAGTGGGGCCAATTTGGTGATTTGATATAACCTTGGGTTCCATATACTAGTTTTGTTCCTTGTCAATGTTGTTATTGTTAACACCAATGTAGTTGATTTTGTGCCCTTGTACTATCTAAAATATTTGAGATTTGTTATTTAGCTTATCGGTATAATATTGGAATGCAAAACATCAAAGGTGAGGCCACGGGAAAGGTTTACAATAGATGAATACCATGCATATGATGAGAGAATATCCAATGAGAGGGTATTGGACATATATCCATCTTCATGTAATGATTTCCTTGGTGGAAAAGTGAGAAAAACAAATATGGTTTATCGATATATGATAAGATATGTACATAGTAGTATAAGCCCTTGGGATGACAATTATTATGAAGATATGATAGAATTACATAACATGGGAAATGAAGAGGCACCAAACATAGATCAAGAGGAAATAAACATAGACGAAGGGTTTGAAGTTGATAGAATGTTGAATGAAGGTCTAAACAATGATTGGAAAAAGTTAATGGAGGATGCTTTAACACCTATGTATGATAATTGCAAGTTAAGTTATTTGATAACAATCCTTCAAATTCTTAACTTGCAAGTGCTGCATGGTTGGACAAATGAGAGTGTAAATGAGTTATTGGCATTATTAAGTTAGTTGTTACCACTTGACTATACATTGCCAACAAAATGAAGTCAATGTAAAAAGCAAATGACTAAGCTAGTTTTAGGGTATGAAAACATCCGCACATGTGTCAATGGTTGTGTATTATTTCACAAAAATATAGAAAGTGAGACTAAATGTATTAAATGTCAAGAAGAGAGGTATATACCAGGGTTGAAATCAAATTCATCTCCTAGAAAGGTTCTTCGCCACTTTCCACTAATCCCACGATTAATCCAAAGGCATAGGTGCCGAGACATTGCTTGTTAAGCCCTAAATTGTGTCTCATTCCCCCTAAATTGGGCATTTTATATTAATATTATTATATTATTGATGTCATCTTGAGTCCATTAGTGGAAATTGTACCTCTTTGTCTCCTATATATATATATCAAGGAGACATTTTCATTTGAATCATTTTGTCTTGTCGTGTCTTATGTACTTATTACATTGTATAAGGAGGTTGCTGTAATGTCCCTTGTTAGGAATTTTATCAAAATGACAATTTTTCACTTTTTTCCCTAGTTAGACCTTTGACTAGTTTTGATATCTAGGTCCCAAATTTGCCCCAAATGATCCCAAATATTCTGAGAAGGTATATGAATTATATTAGAACATAAATATGTGTTTCAAGGATGCCTCTGGACCTTTAAAATACCTCTGCAAATCCTCTTTCAATTCTGGTCAATGTAGGTAACTTTACTAGTGATTTCCCTTTGCCTAGTATTGGTCTCTAGGTCTCAAATTGACTCCAAATGCCTTCAAATCTTAAAGGAAGGTGTATGAATGATATTAGGACTTGAATATGATGTTCAGGGATGACATATGGCCACCAAAATACCTCTGCAAACTCTCTTAAGATTCTGGACCAAGTATGCAATTTTACTAGTAATTTGGGGTTCAAATCCCCCTGGGGTAAGTACTGAAAATGGCTTCCCAAATGCCTCCAAACCCACTCAAATTTATGAACAGAGGTAGGGAATGTATTAAGGATGTTATTAAAGTCTCATGTGCACCATTAATTGATTATTATATCTGTTCCAACCCTCTCCCATTCAACTGCAAAAATCATCAATTCGACCCTTGGGGAAATGGCACTATTTCTTCTCCCAATGCAATTAAACTGAGTAAAAATACTTCAAATGCTCAAGTACAGTACATGAAACTTGTAAAATACATCCATTACAGTCCATTAATCACAAATTCATAATAGAATCATCCATTCATTCGAAATCATCAGCATTACATTGATTCACAATAAGGTAGTGGGGAAATGGCACTGTTCTTTCATTAAAATTGAGATTTATACATTTCTACTTGGAATTTCGACCTGAAACTTTCTGGAGATGAAGAACAGAGTATTTACTTCATATTAGAATAGAAATGGGGCATTAGAATCTCCCCCAAATAGTACAATAGCTCACCAAAAACGCCCTCCCTCAAGGATCAAGAATATGCCATCAAAACTGGAAATGGTTGAAGGAGTGAGCTGCAATAGAAGAAACCATGAGCTGCCCTGTAGCTTACACCTGCAAATAAAGACTCCATTAAAGCTCCAAATGAAAGGTCTGAATGGCCTTTCCAACTACCAACTTGGATGGGAATCTTTCACCCTCGAAATTGGCTAAGGCAAGAAACTAGTCATCCACTAGCTCTCCCTCTTCACAAATGCAATTGCAAATTCTACAAATGATCAAAAGCTGGTTTCCTTCTTTTTTATTGACATTTATAAACTTCTAATGTCCTCCATGGGTCGAATTCCTTCCAAGATACTCATGCCAACTCATGTTGGGAAGAGATTCCAAAGAACGCCACTTGTACAACAATTCCTAGTCTCCCACTTCCACCAAATCACATGTGGAAGCATCTTAGCTGCCCTAACACCCTTGAGCGCCCTCTTGGAGTCTATTTTTAGCCCTGACATGTCATATATGTCATATGTCATCATTCAGGTCTGATTTGTGTCATAGGTGTCATAGCATCTTCATTATTGTTGTCATAGAGCTAGGGAATCTAGCCCAAGTGTCTCACTAGCTCCAAATTGCCTCTTCCTCTTCCATGGGAGTTACTCTTCCTCTATATTTCGACCTTGGATGAGTCATGCAATGAATAATACCTTTTGGACTCCCCCAAGTATGTTACCATTCACCTTGAATTCGAATTGGTGAGAGAATGATGCCAAATGTAGTGGGGAAATCTAGCCATATGTGGGTCCCACTTCCTCCATGTGTCTTCATGATGAAATGCCACTTTGATTTTCACTTATATATATTTATTTAGATCCTTTATTAAATATTTATGCCATTCTAATGTTCAAACATCATTTATTATCCCCATTATTCCAAATCCCAAAGCTTCCACCCCAAACCTAGGAAACTAGTAATTTTCCTCCTTGGCAATTATTTGACCTTTAGCATCAATTTGACAAACTCTAATGAATAGAGCCAATGTGATTAGGCCATTGTGACCCAATACCAAATTTGGGACATGACAGTTGCCTCCTCAAAGAGGCTTGATATTCATCTCTTTTATTCATTATCAAGGCGTGGATTACTCTTTCCGGTCTATTTATGCTCTTTTCATCATCTTTTGGGGAATTTGTTGCATAACATTTGTTATCGGAGCTTGGACACTTCCAAAACGAGTCATCATGGAATTTTCGCTATAATTTTTTTCTAGGATGTTTCAAGAATTGAAACTCGCAAGGGACGTAGACTATATGTTGAGATATCGTGGGTCCGAGCTTCAGATCTTGACTCATTACAAGTTTGGAATTATACCCTCGAGAAGTTAGAGTTTTTTACTAGCCCCAAAACTAGTCTCAAATAGTTGTTCTGGGGAAAACTGTTATATATGGAGAATGTGAGATCCAAATTGAGTGAAACTAGTTGTATCAAAAATAAGATGGACCATAGTATCCGTGGTAGCAATTTCAGAATTAGATTCTAAAAATTGGACACATGGAAGGTTGTACACTTTCACTCTCCTGAAAGGGAAAAAATAACAATTTTTGGGAAAATTGCCATATTTGTTATTGGAACATCAGAATTAGGTTTGACCTGGAATTGAAGAGAAGACATCTCCGTCTACTGTAGAAAAAAAAATTAGACTTGGAGGGGCCAAAATTTTAGAGTTACCTTAGTTGCAAGGTCAACCAACAAACATTCTTTGAATCCGGGTTTTGAAAGGCATGTTATTTTAAAATTCGCATAAAGTTGTAATGGAATGTCTATTTTGGGTGATTCAAAAGGAGTGATAAATATTAAATAGAGAAGGATTATAGTAACATCATTGGGATCAAATGGAAAAAGGTGCATCAAAAAATGTTACACCTAGTAAACCTCCTAAAAGTTCAACCATGACTTATGAAGAAAATGAAGAATTGAGACACGACTTGACCAAGTTGAGTGAAAGGGAAGTGAAATCTACTCAATTGATAAAGAAAGAGAGTGGTATAGATAAGAAATTGAAAAAGAATATAGAAAAGATGGTCATTAAAGAGGACATCAAGATGATGCCTAGCAAGGAGGATCCAGTAAAGATGGCCAATGAGATGGCTAGTAAAAAATATCTTCAAGAGTTGAAGGAACTGATAAATGATATAAAACATAGCTTTCTTCCTCATTTGTCTACTCAAGAAGAGGATAAGGAGGAAAAGAGGGACTTATTCCAGTCACATATTGAGAAAATTGAAAAGCAGTTAAAGAATAAAAGGTTCGAGTCCCCAAAATTGATGATCCACTGCATTATCATGGGTTCAACTTAGGCCCAAGGAATTATTTCATTCCCAAGATTGACATGAGAAAGTTTGATGGCAATGATCTAATAACATGGATATTCCATATGGAGTAATTTTTTTATCTACACAAAGTGCCGACTTTGCAAAATGTAACTATTGCATCATTGTATTTAGAGAGGGCCTAATCAATTTGTATGGTACTGATGGCTTTGTGATCGTAAAAAGGACTCTATTATCTCTTGGCCTATATTCATGAAGGAATTGATTGCACATTATGTGTATATTAATAGCAACACATTCTTTAGTCAGTTGATAAATCTCAAGCAAAAAGGTTCAGTTGCAGAGCACATCAAGTAGTTTCAGAAGTTAAGCCTTTGAGTGAAGAATATTCCAAAAGATAATTTGTTGGATCTCTTTATGGGCACTTTGAAGGATAACTATGAAATTAGGCTATTACAGAGTACCTCATCAAGTGGAAGAACTTACCAATAGAATATTTGAGATGGGAAGATGAGTCCTTCATATAGAAGTATCCACAACTAACCAAGCGTTGAGGACAACATTTTTCTGAAGGGGAGGTGCATGTTAATCCCTAAAAAGTGACCCATTCCCTCCTAAATTGGGCATTTTATATTAATATTGTTATATTATTGATGTCAGCTTGACTCCATTAGTGGTAATTGTACCTTTTTGTCTCCTATATATATCAAGGAGACATTTTCATTTGAATCATATTGTCTTGTCATGTATTGTGTACTTAGTACATTGTATAAGGAGGTTTCCCCCTCAAAGAGGCTTGCTATTCACCTCTTTTCTTCATTATTAAGACATGGATTACTCTTTCCGATATATTTATGCTCTTTTCATGCTCTTTTGGGAATTTGTTGCATGATATTGTTGAACTTATGCAATGGCATGCCCAAAATAAGAGCACTAATGGGAAACAATGCCATCTTCCTTGTTCTAAGATGTATATGGAATTTGAAAACAGATGGCCTGATTTTTCCCAAGATCCTCATAATATAAGGTTGTAATTGGCTCAATATGGGGTGAACCCATTCTCAGATCAAAGTATTAAATGGTCAACTTGGCTAGTGTTTTTAATAAATTATAACTTGCCTCCATGGTTAGCAACTAAACCATTTTTCTTGATGTTATCATTGATTATAGAAGGAAAGAAAAGTGTGACTTTAGAGACAATCGATGTTTATTTAGATCCATTATATGAAGAGTTAATGGAATTGTGGAAAGGAATTGAAGCAATTCATTTTTTAAGGGATGGTCATTCAATTAAATTCACTTTAAGAGTTTCCTTATTCTTTATGATTCATGATCTTCTTGCATATCGCACATTGACTGGTCTCATTGTTTATGGATACCATGGATGTCCTGCTTGAAAATTTAAGGATTTTGTGAGGCACTCAAGAAGTTTGCATGAGTGTATTTATTGTGGACATCAAGCTTACCTTAAAATGAATTATCCATATTGTTGACAAAAAATACGTTTCAATGGTCAGGAAGAGAATCGTGAAGCACCATTGCCAATAATGAGTGAATACATTATTGAGAATGGACAAAAAAGAATGTTGTTTATTGAAAATGATGGGGTTTGTGGTAGTAGAGATGATCCATGTAATGAAAGCAGTGTAAAGCGATTGTGCATATTTTATAAGTTGCCATACTTCAAGGATATAGCCATGAGGCATACTATTGACTTTATGCATACTAAGAAAAATATAGCTTATGCTATTATAGAAACTCTTTTTGGTGCTTATGATACCGTTGCATCATGTCAAGACTTTCAACAACTAAATATTTGTCGAAATATTTGGGTTGAAAAATATGATGATGAAAAATATAGAAAACCTAATGCTCCTTATATCTGGACAAAGGAACAACATACACAATTCTTAAAGTTGATGTCTCGGACTCGCTTTCCCACTAGATATGTAAGTAGTAGTATTATAAGCCAAACTGAATTTAATATCTTAAGAGGCCTCAAGAACCATGACTATCATGTCGTAATCAAGAATATTTTACCTTTTGTGGTCAATATATTAAGTTTGGCAAAGGGACCGAGATTGAAAATTATAAGGTTGGGCTAATATTAAAGAGGATGAGTTTGCATGTATTATATCCTTCGAACTTTGATAGTTTGAGGGAAGAGGTTGTTCAAGTCCTTTGTCTATTGGAACAAGAATATCCACCAAAAACGTTTAACATTTCTATGCATCTTTTGATACATCTAGAACATGAACTAGAGCATTGTGGCCCAGTAAGAATGAGATGGATGTATCCTATTGAACTATATATGAAGGTTTTGAAAAAAAAATCATACTAGGGAAAAACTGGAAGGAAGCATGTGAGAGATATTCAATGCAAAATTCCATGGGATTTTGCATAGAATATATGAAGGATTTTAAAAATGTCAATCGATGTGTATGGGATGATGACGGAGATGGGAGAACCGCAAGTGAAGTATTATAATGCAATGGATGCCGCTTCAAGCTATCACAGGAATAAAGAAGAGCAATACATGCCTATGTTCTTCAAAACACATCTTCATTTGATAAGTGGCGTAGGTGAAAATATTTTTTACATGATAATTTATTTATTGAATTTCATTTACACATTTATATTATTAATCTTACTATCTTGTATGTTCATATTCTATATAGAAACTATGAAGAAGAGAATCAAACATGGATGGGACGTTGACCTCAAAAGCGTAGATGTCTTGATATGGTTAGAGGTGATTCTTTTCCAAAATTTCAAGAATGAATTCTTGATGCAATCTGTGATGTAGAAAAAGAAGGTCAATAACAATGGAGGAAATTAAAATTTCACGGTCTCCACATTTATGGGCTTCGCATTTTAGTGGAATGTGGGCTTATGGTAGTCATTTAAGAGTGGAAGAAAAGCACAAGGGAAAGGAAAATTGTGATTGTGTTGTTAGTGTTGAATTTCATCACAAAACAAGAATAAATTTTATATTGGATTCATCCAGTAAATTATTCAAATGGATTATGGTGAACATAGTCCTATATTATTAAAATGTAAGTGGATCAAACCATCAATAGTACAATTTGATGAATATGGATTTGTACGTGCAAATACATGGCAATTTTCATCAGATATCGATGAGCCACATGTTTCCTCAATTCAAATTAACTAATCATTTCTAATTGATGATGTAAGAAGCCCTAGATGGTCATATATCATTCAAACAGAGTCTCATTTGAAACGTAAATTCATGGAAGTTGTCGATATAATGCCTGATGGGAAATATGATATTTTACAGGAAACATTGGAAGAAGTAGTTGAATATGATGATAGAGTGTTTGAAGATAAGACTTTGATTCCCAATGAAGATATTGCAAGAGAGAATGCATAATTGTGTGTCACGGATGATGAAAATTGAATAGATGCATACACGAGTGACAGGGATTCTGATCCTGGTGGAAATGCAGATGATTATGATGATGGTTTTTCACCTTAACTATCTTGTCATCTTATTTATATGAGGCAAGTTTTCATTTTACTGTTGGTCAATCATAATAATATACAATGTTTAAATTTGTTTTCTGTGGGATTGATTGGATACTATACTAATGCATGGTTATTATAATTTATGAATTGATTACTACTTTTACTATGGATATAATACATTTGAACAATGCTGCTTTGACATATTATTACCATGCTTTGATCATAATACCATGAAGATAAGCGATAATTATCCACAATATATAACAGTTATTTTTAGGAGTTCTAGGAAGAATTAAGACAATTTCCTTATTAAAGGGAAACTAATAATAACATGTGAGTCCCCATGATGCTTGAAAATCATAGGACATCCTATACAATCAGGTAGGGAATAAAAATTCATAGGTAGGGACTTCCTATGTGATAGGAAACATGCACTCTAAGAACTCTCCCAATCTGTAGATAGTCTCATTTGTTTCTTGTGTTTCATCTGTTAGTTTCATGTTTGGCACACTCATGATGAAAGCATCTTGGTCATAGGTTACAGTAGTGGCAGTTATTCTATAACCATTCTCCCAACATCTATGAATACCTTCACTCGGATAAAGGACATCAAGCTCCAAAACTTGATCTGAGAACACTCCATTGCGAGATATGACTACACTCCATTGACTACGAGCAGTTGTCATTGATGTGACATAAAATCCCTCTTTCCATTGTTTTGATCCATTTGAAAGGAAAAGAATCACCGATTTTATAGGATTGTTGAGTATAATGTGTTCCCTTTGACATAACAACCAAAGAACTGTCATTTGTAGCACCAACAATTGCACTGATATAGAAATTTTTTCCCATTGTTCCATATTCTAAGTGTAGAAAAACAGTAGAAAGATCATAAACTTGATAAGTAAACCTTGTGCCTACATCCATAATGATATCCTAAAGCTTTGTGAAAGAATCCACACGCGTATCTCGATGATTAATATACGAGTCATCAAAGCCTATTCTAATATATAAAAATGAAATAATCCTATGAAAGGGATGTTCTTTGCTTCCGCATAAAAATTATTAGTACAATCCTAGAAGGAAATAAGATGGTTCTTAGCAGTGAGGCCATTCTCTTCATTGATTCGGGGCAATATCTTGAGATATCCCTCGAGTAAGTTGCCTAAATGGCCTAATCGAATGACCACAATGAAGGAGCGGATCGAATCTATCGCGATCATAAATATCCCTCCTATAAATGGAATGTCTTTGGTGGATTCATAGATATTGGGGGTTACTAATCTACTTTTGATAGATCCAAGGTTCTAATTATTGATCCCAATCCATTGGATATTTGCCTTCATTTGAATAGCAAGTAATTAGGATCGATCATTGGAATCTTATGAACTAGGTGTAGGGAATTCCTAGCTTAAAACTTCTCAATATACAAGGTATAGATCTTGATCTGCAATTGCACCTAATTAAACCCAAGAAACTATATGATCTTAAACCCCACATCGAAGTCAAACATGGAAACTTGAAGATTAAACATACTATTGTGGATCCTGTCTTTTCCCTTAACATTCTCTCTCTCTAAGTATGCCGCGAAATGTAAATAACCAACCTCTCTCCTACTAGAGTTGCTTGTCGAGGTTTTAGTAAATTTGTCAAAATTTGTTACTCTCAACATTAATATTGAACTCATGATTGGTCCCCTAATTAAATCCATTAAAGGATGTTCCCATTTATAGCAAGGTCGTAATGGAACTATGTATGAAGAAGCAAGGAAAAAAATAAAAGACCCACAAACTATCCATGTAATAGGTCAACTTTCTAATCTCATGCTAGGGGAAGTAAGTAATGACTAATTAAAAGATGACACTGTCCTCCCTTTCCCTCTTATTGTTGAGCAAGCAATTCTTCCTTTTATTTAAAAATTGCGATGATACGAGTTGGAACACTCAAAAGGTAGGGACATTAGCTCATGTTCCTACTTTTGAAGATGTTCCAATATCTGCTAGAAATAATGTTCTGACAAATCCCATTGTTCCTAGAGGTGGAGTTCCAATATTAGATTTTGTTCATATTAGTGTAGTTCCAAGAATATATATTCCTCTCATGTGCTCTACTTAGCACAAATGCCCTTACCTTTGCTTCTCCCTCATTTAGGACAATTCCTCACGGCTTATCCTTCCTTGGACAAGTTTGACCCTTTCCCTAGCCATTTTAGGGGCTCTATCCTTTTTTTCTTGTGGGGATTTTGCTTCTGCATCAACCTTTTCTTTATTGTCAATTTATGCTAGTATTTTCACTTATTCTTTTTCTATTTCAACAACAATTTTCTCTTGTTCATATCTCGCATCTAGTTATGTGTTTGCTTTGATCTCTTATTCTTTATTTACTGCGGCTTCTCAAACGAACATCCCTTGTTATCCTTGAGAGAAAATAAATGACTTGCCCATAAATGACCATCCAATCCATGAGGTCCTCTCTCTAAATCAAGGTAGACTCACCTCTTCAGGGACAACTTATATGAAATCCATATTCATTCCCTTTCTCAACATGTTGATGAATTTGTACGCCAATAATGTTAAATGTTATCTATTTGTAGATAGCCATACAAAGTGATAGTATGGGAAAGGGAGGAATTGCGTTCAAATTGTAAAAATATTTTCTCTCAAATCTTCTTACAATTTGAACACAATTCCTCCCTTTCTCAATGTTATATATGTTTCATAAATCATCGAGCATTGTAAATAGATATCCACTGGGTTGCTGGAGTTCCAAGTCGAACCTTCCTCTTAGGTTGTTCATCATCATCGACATTGACTAGCAACCTTGCTCGTTTTTGCTCAGCCTTTTGAGCTCCATTTATATTAATTGGATTTGTTGAAACATTTTCTCCAAGAATGACTTCAAAAAGGGAAATAATCTTCAGATAATTTGGTTCGTTATTGAATTTCCTATTTTTTATTGCTTCAATAAATTTCCAGAAAGGAATTGGATAGAAGCAGCACAACATTTCAGGAGAAGTTGCCATCTTTTTACAAACAAGAAATCCCTTGTTGTCACCCTGGTATATCTCTGTTGGTTATATGTTGGTTATCATTGTTTGGTTTGCTCATCAAATCTCATTAAATACTTATATAACATATCTCAAAAGTGATCACACAACTATTTTCTAAATATTGTGGTTTACTAGTTATAAATTGGAAACATCACTATCATTCATGATTGAGCATAACATCTAAACACATGCTATTTGGGTGAATGAAAATATTCTTTCAATGATATTTATCATTATGTTTTCCTTGTGTTCACACTCAACCATACTACTGTTGTCATTAGTCACCAAAATTATGTGTTATATATCAAGTGATTGGGCCTATTTGTTGACACAAATGACATTGATTTTCTAGTTGTGAAATGACATTGTTTTGACATTGATTTTCTAGTTGTTGTGAAATGACATTGTTTTGACATTGATTTTCTAGTTGTTGTGAAATGACATTGTTTTGACATTGATTTTCTAGTTGTTGTGAAATGACATTGTTTATGTGAATTGTGGGACTTCGAGATATGAACAAAATTTCTTTGAGGCACAAATTAAATGGCAATCATGATAATGAAACTATGACAGAATATGAGCGCTTTCGTAGAGAACAAGTAACCAAGAATGATGAATATTTATCGTCTCTTGGTTTTGCAAATAAATGAAAGTTGTTAATCCACTTAAGCAGTATATTATTTGTTTAATAATGTTTAATGTTTTATAGGAAAGAACTATATGTATATAGGTACTAATATGATGTTTTTTTTATAGGCAAGAAAAAAGATTCCACAAAACAATTGGAGAAAAAATCCAAGGCAAATAAATATATAGTGTTTCCTACTCATAAAAGTTCCCTACGCAGTTGCAATTCAACAAATGTAGTTCATGAAAAGTATTGTTGTGATTATGTGCAGCCGCATACACCACATGGTGATGTGCAAAATGAAGATATAAATTTAACGAAAAGTCTACAAGAGATATTTGTTGATAAGCATGATAGTAATGGAATATCAAGTTTGTAGATCCTTTATTCAAAATTAAAGAACAAAGTTTGAAGGCACATATGTCGATACATCAGAGATACCTACTGCCACATATAATGTGGCAAGGGAGCATGCAATTTCAGTTAATGCAAGTCATGAAGAGACACTAATTACATCTAGCGTTCCTCAAAATACGTCTACTACTTCTATAACTTTTGATGCAATAGTATCAACTAATTAGTGGTGTAGAAGATGTATCCGTTGTTGTTAAAAGAAAAAGATTGAGTCAATATTGGTATAGATCTACAAAATGGAATCCAAAATAAATAAAATTAGAAGGTAATAATCCTTTCTTGATAGTGATGTCAAAAGATGGTTAGTCGATTGGGAAACATGCTGCAAGGTGAGCCACTGAGCTGGGTACAAGTTGTAGAGCTCATTTGGATGTTTGCAAATCAAATTTTGCAAAACAAGATCCACGAAGTGTGGAAATTTCTATTTAGAATATGGAAAATTCATTTGAGACAGTTGAAGGGGAGATATCTAGAAAATATTACAAGCAAAAGATGAGAAGTATCATGAATAATTTTATACATAATTGCAAAAAAATAATCTTGAAAGGAAAAGAGAAAGGGGACTCCACTCTATCTCCCAAACATAAGGAGGATTTGAAGGAGACTATGTGTTCCCAAGCTTACTTGACAAAGAGGAGTAGGGGGGAATCAAGAAACGGTGTGAAAGCTACATATTCTTTTGGTCGAGGTGGGTTGCACACCACAAAATAAAAATTTGCAGTAATTTCATGGATTTTTGGTTGAATTTATGTTGTGCTATTTATTTCAATTTGTTAATCGAACTAACCTTATGTTGAAACTTGACATTTAATTTTATGTGGAAAACAATAATAAAGAATTGGGTGCACAAGACATTGTGAACTATATAGAAGCATTAGACTCTTCTAAAGTTGACATTGAAGTCGAAATGTAGTTCGTCACTAGAGATCTCACTGCCATTGGTTCAAAGAATCCCAACAAGAAGCATCACAAACACTGTCAACCAAAATGATGGCTACCAACATGCAATGAATTGCATATATGAGTTGTCAAACTCAAATTCGCAGTTGGCCTCCTCCATTAAGCCACTTGCTTCTGCATGGAATGAGCATGATTATGTTGATTCAGATGAGGTAAGATAATTAAATATTGTCTTCTTATAGTCCTTGGGACTTATTATTTCTTAATGATTTGAATTCTTTGATTGTTGAGTTATTGCCCCTTTATTTATGTATATTCCCCTATTTTTTCCTTTCTACTATGGGATTGCCCCCATTTTCCTTCTTTTGATTTTTGAACTCAAAGTCTTGTAATTTAGTCAATGGTAGATTTTTTGTTTAGTAACGTAGGGGTGGCGATACCCTCCTCACCAGAGTTCTCTTTGCAATCCTATTCAGGTAATATCATTTGGTTGCTATGCGATTACTTATCCAAGACTTCTTCTTATGCTCCATAACCATATATCCATTCTAGATTCTCATTATTCTAGTTTACTTTTAGAGAACAAATGATGGTTAGAGGGATATTCATAGTTGTTGAACTTTGGTTGTCACTGATGTCAACTAATGTAAAAAAGGATGTCAATTGATTCAGTATGAGTCATTGATATCAACTAATGTCAAAGTGGATACAACATTCCTACAACAATGCGAAGAAGTATATGGAATCCACTTTGAAGAAGTATATGCACAAGATAAATAAGAACACAAATACCAGACGTATATGTGCAAGATGGTGAAGGTGACAGACATGGATGTTAGTTTAATTAAGTATATCCATAAGTGCATTCATTTTGAAGAAATGTGTCCAATGATACATCATGCATGATGAGATTGAAGAATTACATAAGGAAGATACATCGTGCAGATCCAGTTCAAAGAAGAACACAAGTAATGTATCCTTCTACATGTGGTCCTTGCACAGAAATCAAGTTCACCAAGTCATACTCTCTCATGTTAACAATCAAGGTGTTGGTTGGAAAATGGTATAGGTGCACAAGCAGCCAAGGAGTTGGATGAACAGTGGTATAGGTGCATAAGCTGTTAAATATACAACATCAGGAGACATTCTCCAAACCAATCTTGTGTAGTCAAGATTGATCCTCTTGTATAGAGGTGAGCACTTTGATTTCCTTCTGTGTAAAGGTTATTCCTTCCGTACAAAGGTAATTGATCAAAGTAATGATGTTGTAAAGTCTTGTTGGACAAGGCTCCAGACTTGTGTGTGTCAAGTCATGATTATCATGTGAACCTTGTGTATAAATATATCCATGAGATGGACCTCCTGTATAGAGGTGGACCTTCCGTATAAAGGTCATGCTTTACTTGTTAAAAGCATTTAATGTTGTGTGATGTATATTAACCATGATCACCAGATTGCTATTAAGTCTCCTTTAGAGATTGATCACCTCTAAAGTGAATTACTTTAGCATATGATCATTTGGTCCGGAATAATATAATATGATCACAACATCCGATAATTCTTCTTAGTATAATGTAATGTGATGGATAATTAAAGTTAGCACATATTGACCATGCAGTAAGAGATAAAGAAATAAAATATAAAGCATATAGATCAAGAGAATTCGAAATTTCCCATGCAGACACTTCAACTAATTAAAGAGAACTATAATTGTTAAAGATTCAGTTATAAAGCTTCAGTTAAAGCATCAGTTAAAGATATGCCTCAGTTAACTAAAGAACCCACAGTGGTCACTTCAAGTAAATCAATCAAAATGATTTCAATTAATTAAGTGTTAAATAAAAAGGACTAGTCAACTAAAGTGTTTTCACTTTAGTTAAACTAAAAGACGACGCTTCAGTTAAAGAGAGTTAACTAAGTGACAACAAAGAAGATCTAGTTAACTAAGTGTTATTGCATGACGACACTTATGTTAAACTAAAAGATGACACGTGAGTTGTGACACTTGCATGCCGACACTTAAGTTAGCCACCTAACTAAGTGGGCAAGGTTTTAGTTAAGAGGCGAGTTCATCCTAAGTGACAGCTCAATGAGATAAAGCAATACATGAGAAGTGGGGCGCACCTCTGCATGCAATATTAATACATCCAGTTTGAGGGCAAGTTCATTCTGTATTTAGAAGTTAAAAATAGAAGAGAAGAATGTATAAATATGTTATACGGGATTGTTGAATCCAATGTGAAGCGAATTCTCTTCTCCATTGAAGGCAAGGTGATTCTCCTTGTGTAGGGTATTATTCGTGCTTGTTATTGTTGTTCTAGGCACACATCCGATTGATCTCTCTTCTCTATTGCTTCTGTATATTAATCAAGAGTGTTTGGTGATCTCTTATCTTCAAAAAAAATCTTCTATGTTGTAAAATAAATCATTCTCTGCTATCCATTATATTATATTGAGAATAATTGTTGGGATTTTTGTTCTCATAATTTTGAGGATTTTCCCCAAGGTATATCTTGTGTTTTGGTTGTACGCATTTCATGGATTGAATTGTCTCATTGCTTCAAGTATCTGCATCTAAGAGAATTAGAGATCAAATCTCAACCAAATTTCAACATGGTATCAAAGATTAGGGCGTGAAGGAGCTCAGTTTTGCATGCCAGTTAGAGCCTACGTAGATCCTGAGAAGTTGGGCACAATATTTGAAGATTATGGCATCAGTCTTTGTATGACCAGAAGACCGTCTTGAGGGCACCTCAAACTTCAACTCTTGGAAGGGTAGGATTCTCAACATCCTAGAGGAACATGACTTGGATGGATACGTATCCACTATGGTCGAGGAGCCTATATCTAATGAAGGTCACATCAACTTCAAGAAGAATCAATCTAAGGCTAAACGGATCATCTATGATTCAGTAAAATATAACTTGATGCCCGTGATCACACCGCTGAAGATTGAGAATGAATTTTATGATACATTGACTAATATATATGAGAAGAAGGCCCCGATTCAAAAGAGGGCACTGGAGGATAAGATTCAAAACTTAAAGATGGAGACAGATGAGACAGTGGCCTCCTTCTTCTCCAAGATCTCTCAGGTAAGATATTAGCTTGCTAGTATTGGAGTAGTGGTGGATGAAGATGATCTTCTCCAAACCGCTATTGATGGTCTCCCATCCTCATGGGAGACATTCTTGGCTGCGGTAAATAGACGAGAGGTACAACCTAACTTATAAAGGTTGTGGCATGACTTCCTCCAAGAGGAGGGGCAAATCCATTGCAAGTCAGTGTGCATCAAAGAAGAAAATATTTCCCTCATGGCAAGAATGAAGAAATGAAATAAACGCTTCTTCCAAAATAATTTCTCTCATTCAAAGAAGGAGTTCAACAAAGGCTTTGACAAGTCAAAATCTAGATACTTCAATTGCAACAAGAAAGGCCATTTCTCAAGATATTTCAAAGCAAAGCGGAAATGAAAGTTTCATGCTTCTACCGCCATAAAAGATGGAATCACTCAAAAGAATGCATCCAAAGAAAAGGAGACAAGCAGGGAGTATTATCTTGTCTCATCCCTTTCGGGATCCGTCATCATAAATGTAGACACATGGTTTATTGACAGTGGCGCATCGAAACATAGACTGGTTATAAGAGTACCATCACCGATCTAAAAGAGAAAGAATTCACATGCATGGTAGAATTGGGGGACAACTCAACTTATTCGATCCAAGGATTTGGATCCACCTCATTCCAACTAAGAACCAGTGATATTCTACATGTGGAGGACATTCTATATGTTCCCGGATTGAAGAAGAACCTCCTCTCAGTTTCGGTTCTTGAAGACAAAGGCTTCCAAGTTATATTCATGGATAACAAAGCACTTTTATGGCAAAAGAACAAAATCCTAGAATTTGCTACTATGATTGGAGTTCGAGAGGGAGGACTCTAAAAGATACCTGGGAAGTACATTCAAGCTATAATTCACCACACTATCAGTCCATGCGAGCTATGGTACTGAAGGCTTGGATACCTACACTACAAATCGCTACCAGGACTTCAAAAGATGGTAAAAGGTATGCCCATATTTGATTTTGAGCATGATAGTGTATGTCAGGGTTGTGCACTTGAGAAGAATGTTAAGAATTTTTTTTCTAGCAGTTCTACTAGATCTAAAGGGATTTTAGATTTAATACTTTTTGATGTATGTGGTCCCATGTCATCCCCCTCCCTGAGTGGCTTCTTATATTATGTACTGTTCATAGATGATTTTTCTAGGAAGTCATGGATTTATTTCATGAAAGCTAAAAGTGAAAATCTTAGAAAATTTAAAGAGTTTAAAGCCCTAGTTGAAAATCAGAAAGAAAAGCACATCCGTGCATTAAGGTCTAATAATGGAGGTGAATTTGATTCACATGCTTTTAATGAGCTATGTAGTGATGCAGGAATATGTAGACAATTGACAGTACCATACAACCCTAAAAAAAATGGGGCTTCCAAAAGAAAGAATAGACCCATATGTGAGGCTGCAAAAGCCATGATGCATGATCAAGATATGTATACCACATTATGGGAGGAATCCACCCATACAGATGTGTACATCCAAAATAGAATCCCGCATGCCATTCTAGATGATAAGACACCAGAATAAGTGTTTATTGGTGAGAAGCAATACATATCACACTTTAGTATCTTCTGGGGGCTAGTATACATTCATGTACCGAAAGAAAAGAGAACAAAGATGGAGCCTTTTGGAAAGAAAGGCACCTTTGTGGGTTATATCGAGTCATCCAAAGCATACCAAATATATGTATCTAATGAGAGACACATTGAATTCATTCGAGATGTTACCTTCTATGAGGAAGCTGCTTTCAAAATATCGAAAGAGACTCAATGTGTTTTAGAGATGGAGGATCATGAGTCTAATTCTCCCCCTTCAGAGTTAGAGAGGGAGAAACCAGAAGATGCCTCAGATTCGCTAGCTCCTGAAGAACTAGTAGAAATGTTTGAGAGGTCACCTGATGAACCTCCCGCTAAAAGAAGATCTGCTTGGTGCCGAGACATCATACAAAATGCAGAGAACATGGAGCACCAACAAGCTCATCCAGAGAGCACAAGAAACCTGACATATATTTAGGGTATGTTACACTGATGAGTCACATCAGTGATTTAGAACCATCCTCATATGAATAAGTTGTAAAGAAACAAGTTTGGAAAGATGAATTGACAGAAGAGTACAACTCTATAATGAGGAATGATGTTTGGGAGGTTGTTTCCAAACATGATGGGAAGTCCATTGTGACTTCCACATAGATTTACAAGATAAAGCATGTTGCATATGGTATAATTGATAAGTATAAATCCATATTCATTGCCATAGGTTTCTCTCATAAATAAGGCATCGATTATGATGAGACCTTTTCCCCTGTGGCAAGGTACACCAAAATCCGAGCAACAATTGCACTTGCATCTGTTCTAGGATGGAAACTTCACCAGATGGATGTGAAGATAGCGTTCCTCAATGGTGAGGTTGAGGAAGAGGTTTATATTCAGTAGCCTTTAGGATTTGTGGTGCACGGGAAGGAGTCTCATGTTTGCAATCTAAAGAAATCGCTATATGGGCTTAAGCAATCCCACAGGGCTCAATACTCCAGAATTGATAGCTACCTTCAGAAACTGGGTTTCTGTAAGAGTGAAGAACCAACCATTGATATTGGTTCTGTATGTTGATGATTTTTTTCTCACTGGAGAGGAACATCTGGTTGCTTGGTGCAAGAGGGAGCTCACCTCAGAGTTCAAGATGAAAGACTTAGGTCTAATGCACTACTTTCTTGGCCTTGAGATCTGGCAAAGAAAAGATGAAATTTTTCTATCTCAATGGAAGTACAGTGTGGATATATTGTGTAGGTTTGGCATGATAGATTGCAAATATATGACTACACCGATGGTTTCCAATTTGAGGAAACTTCATGAGTCAAGCTCTGGATCAGATCTAGTAGATCCCACTATGAAGAGACAACTTATAGGCTCTCTAATGTACTTGATACATTCGAGGCCTGATATATGTTATGATGTGAGCATTCTAAGTCAATTTATGTCTTATCTGAGACACATACACGGGAAAGCTGCTAAGCATGTGCTTAGGTACCTTCAAGGTACAATTTCATATGGATTCGGGTATGCCTTCAGTGGAGGAGTCATGTTACTTGGTTATACAGACTCAGACCGGGGAGGAAGCATTGTGGACAGTAAGAGCACATCCGGCTACTGTTATAGCCTAGGATCAACTATGATATCTTGGTCTAACTGGAAGCAATGCTCCGTAGACTAGAGCACTATCGAAGCAGAATACATAGATGCTAGTGTTTCCTACCAAGAAGTAGTGTGGCTCAGAAAGCTACTTTCACAGTTGTTCGGTGAAAATATTGAGCCTACAGTTATTAGGTGTGACAATCAGAGTTGCATCAAGATTTCCAAAAACCTAGTGTTTCATGACAAGTCAAAGCACATTGAAATGAAGTGTCACTTCATCCGAGACATGGTCCAGAAAGGTACAATGAAACTTCAGTACATTGCTACTGATGAGAATATTGCACATGTGTTAACAAACCCTCTGTTAGTGACGAAGTTTAGGTTCTTCCGAGACAAGATTGGTGAGGCAGATAATTCCTCCCTCGCTGAGAGGGAGTGTTAAATATACACCCTTAGGAGAAATTCTCCAAACCAATCTTGTGTACTCAAGATTGATCCTCTTGTATAGAGGTGAGCACTTTGATTGCATTTCATGTAAAGGTTATTCCTCCCGTATAGAGGTAATTGATTAAAGCAATAATGTTGTAAAGTCTTTTTGGACAAGGCTTCAGACTTGTGTGTGTCAAGTCATGATTATCATGTGAACCTTCTGTATAAAGGTATCTATGAGATGGACCCTCCGTATAGAGGTGTACCTTCCATATAAAGGTCATGCTTTACTTGTTAAAAGCATTTAATGTTGTGTGATGTATTATTAACCATGATCACCAAATTTATATTAAGTCTCCTTTAGAGATTGATCACCTCTAAAGTGAATTACTTTAGCATATGATCATTTGGTTCGGAATAATATAATATGATCACAACATTCGATAATTATTCTTAGTATAATGTAATGTGATGGATAATTAAAGTTAGCACATATTTACCATGCAGTAAGAGATAAAGAAACACAAGATAAATAATAGAGATAAAGAGAATTCGAAATTGCCCATGCATACACTTCAACTAATTAAAGAGAACTCAAATTGTTAAAGCTTCAGTTAAAGATATGCCTCAATTAACTAAAGAACTCACGGTGGTCACTTCAAGTAAATCGATCAACATGATTTCAGTTAACTAAGTGTTAAATAAAAAGTACTAGTTAACTAAAGTGTTTTCACTTTAGTTAAACTAAAAGACGACAATTAAGTTAAAGAGAGTTAACTAAGTGACAACAAAGAAGATATAGTTAACTAAGTGTTATTGCATGACGACACTTATGTTAAACTAAAAGTTGACACATGATTTGTGACACTTGCATGTCGACACTTAATTTAGCCACCTAATTAAGTGGACAAGCTTTCAGTTAAGAGTCGATTTCATCCTCAGTGACAACTCAGTGAGATAAAGCACTGCATAAGAAGTGGGGTGCACCTCTACATTCAAGATTAATACATCTAGTTTGTGGGTGAGTTCATCGTGAAGTTATAAGTTAAAAATAGAAGAGAAGAATGTATAAATATGTTATATGGGATTTTTGAATCCAATGTGAAGTGAATTCTCTTCTCCATTGAAGGAAAGGCGCTTCTCTTTGTGCATGGTATTGTTCGTGTTTTTTATTGTTGTGCTGGGAAGACATCTGATTGATCTCTCTTCTCTATTGCTTCTGTATCTTCATCAAGAGTGTTTGGTGATATCTTATCTTCCAAAAGCAATCTGTTATGTTGTAAAATAAAGCATTCTATGCTCTCCATTGTATTATACTAAGAAGAATTGTTGGGTTTCTTGTTCTCATAATTTTGAGGATTTTCCCCAGGGTATATCTTGTGTTATGGTTGTATGCATTTCATGGATTGAATTGTCTCATTGCTTCAAGTATCTGCATCTAAAATAATTAAAGATCAAAGCTCAACCAAATTTCAACACAAGCAACCAAGGAGTTGGTTGAACAAATGGTACGAGTGCATAAGCAAGTCTAATCATTGCTTGGTTGATGGTCAGAAGTGCGCACGCAGTAAGAACCAGCAAATGGTTGGACAATCCTGAAAGCATGCAAGTATAGCCAATGAGAAGATGCTTTCAATGAGTGGAATGCGCACATGTTCCTAGAAAGGTACAACGGTTGAAGCAAGTCTATGAGCAAATTCCACAGCCGATGGTACAAGAGGTGTACAAGTTTCACAAGTGATGACAAGGAAAGGGTCATAATCACACCAAGTAGAAGTTGGAGTATGTGAAGAATCTGAAAAACATCAATACCGCAAGGGTGCAATACCCACAAGGGATGGTACAACAAAGGTTATAGACACATCAAGATGAAGAGGAAGGATGTGCACATACCTCAAGGAAGGTACATCAAGGGAATAGAGATATACCCCCAAGGTGTAAAGTCCCACTATGTTGTGGACCATTAAAGCACTTGACACCTAATAGATGACACATCAACAACGTAGAAGATGACAAGTGGCATATGCACAATCCGTGAAGTATGGAAGAAGGGATGCCATGACCAACTTATGAACATACAACCCGTGCAAGAAATGTATAACTAGATATGCAAGTTGGAGAATGTAGGAAATCTTGATGGAGAGAGCATGAGAGATTCAAGTGTTTGTTGAAGTTTTATATTTAGGACATCAAAGGGCTCGAGGACAAAACAATATGATCTAGCGAGGAGCCGAATGGGCACATGCAGCTGAACGAAGTTTTGATGGTGCGCAGAAAGATGTTGTATATTTGTGACGATTGTGCAAGTACTGAAAGGAAGAAATATTGAAGTATGCGCAAGTGCTTGATGTTTCGAAGGACACAATTACAGACAACACATTGTTGTTTATAGATGTTGTAAAGACAGAAGCATAGATATATGACCGAATTTTATCAGATAATGCGCAGATGTCTTGCTGATGCATATTAACATAAGTGAAAGTGTTCGGAGTTAAGTAGACCATTTGATGCGCGACAATAGAACAACAACAGGATCCAACGTGCGCATCATGATGCAGATGATCTGAGATAAGTGCGTTAAATAGAACGAACGAATCATTTGATGCACAGGACGTTGCAGATTGTCTAAGAAACTGTAGCACTTAAACAGAACATACCCATCAGTAAGTGCGCAGTTCCATCTATTAGTACTTTATTTCAAAACAACAAACTATCAATTGAAAGCACAATATTAGTTGGTCATTGAAGTCACACAATTAGTAGAACAATGAGATAATTAGTGACGTCGACTGCATTATCAACGAGCACATAGAACATGAAGTAAGTCATCAACAAAAGTGTGAATTGAGAGGAATGATAAGTCAAGTGATGTATGCAGCCCAATGACAGAGTATAGACTACATATGAAGGTAGCGCACAACAAAATTATAATCAAAAGATCAGAAGAATCGTGTAGTTGAAGTTCAATACGACAGCTACATACATTGGACATCAAGGTAGTCGGACGGGGCAAGGAGACAGGGATTTGGAGCTTCCTTTAGGTTGGTGCCTATAAAAAAAAAGGAGACATGGGGTTAGTGCCTCCTTCTAGTTGGTGTTGGAGCAACACAGAGAGTTGTGTCTTCCTTCAGGTTAGAGCCTGTAAAACCAGGGGCTTGGTGCCTCCTTCCTATCGGTGCTGGTAAAAACAGGAAGTTGGTGCTTTGTCTAATGTATTCTTTCTCATTATAAAGAAGAATTCTATGGTTTTCTCCCATTTGGTTTTCCACGTAAAAATCATGTGTGTTATGTGTTGTTTATGTTGGTGTATATATGCATGGATGTTTATTTATTGATGTATAACAGAAGATAAGAATTAAGTAAAGGCTAATATGTTTAAGAAGATAATTATTTTTGATAACTACGTTAATACTGATTCACCCCTTTCTCAGTATTAAATTGATTCCATCAATTGGCATCAGAGCGAGTGGTCTTCAACAACATATTAACATCTGGAAGATAGATTCTTGTGCAGAACTCAACAGACATGGACTCAAAATATGAACAGATGGCTGAAGTAGATTTTGAAGGAGAACTAATCAGTACACTAGACGAACTAAAGAAGTTAGGGAAGAAAAGCAAGTTGATGCAGGAATCCCTTATGATATTAGAGGTAGACACCAGCAGGAAATTGAAATTGAAGGATGACAAGTGTGAAAGTATGGAAGCCGAAGTTGTCTCTCTAAGAGGTGAACTCCAAAAATTAAGCTTTCAGTTAGAGCAAAGAGGCAGAAGCAACATTGATGAAGAACCTTACTTCACTAAAAGTGATGCAGATGCTCTCAGGACTCCACAATCAAGAACAAATCAGAAATTTGAGAGAGAACATCGAAGGCCGTATTTTCAGAAAACAAATCTACGCAATCTCAAAATTTTTATCCTATCAGGTACCAAAATATTTTCTTGGTAAATTTCTATTTTTGTCACAATTTTGGTCATAAAGCAATAAATTGTAGAGCTCGTGCATTAGCTTATGCCAGGAAGGAAATTTTGTGCAATCAGAAAAACCCTAAAAAAAAATCCTCAGAAAACTGCCTGATGTTGTGTTTGAAGATTCCAATCCTTTTAGCATTTTGAGTTCAGAAGACGAGCATTGTGAAAAATCAGAACATGATACTCATAACTGCGAAAAAAAACAACAAGCTGCACAATCCACTAAGATAGTCGAATATCAGAAGGATCAAGATCATCAAGAAGCATGCAGCCTAGCCCTACATGCACAGAGTAAAATGGGGCAATGGTATATAGACAATGGTTGTTCCAAACACATGACAGGAGATAAAAACACCTTTATGAAGTTCATAGAAGACAAGGGGGCATTGTCTATTTTGGGGAAAATGGCACAGCTAAAATTTTGGGTAAAGGCCTAGAAAGCCTAGGAAATAAAAGAACCAAGGGAGATAATTTTCTGTTAGTCGAGAACATGAAACAAAATATTTTTAAGTGTTAGTTAGATGTGCGATCAGGGGCACACTCTCACCTTTGACTCAGAAAGGTGCAAACTAAAAAACAAGAATGCAAGCATAATCGTAGCTACAACCTCCAGAACTTCTAACAACGTATACGTTCTGGATGACGAAAGAGAAGAAAAATGCTACATGAGACAAACCAATGAAAGTTGGCTTTAGCATAGAATATTGGGACACATCAATTTTGACAATTTGGTCAGTATTAGTAGGAAACAAGAAGTGAGGGACACTCCAAGGATTATTAAGCCATCGAATTACTTCTGCAAAGACTGTCTACATGGGAAAAAAACTAGAATCAAGTACCCGACAAAAGAATACAGTACCTCAAGACCCTTGGAATTAGTTCGTTCAAATATTTGTGACCCAATGAGAACCAAAGGATTGAATGGTGAGGAATACTTCCTTATGTTTATTGATGATTTCACTCGAATGACATGGCTATTCTTTCTTAATGAAAAATCAGAAACATTCGAATGTTTCAAAACTTTTAAAGAAGCGGTTGAGAACAAAACTGATTTAAGAATAAAGTACTTGAGGGCTAGAAATGGATGAAAGTATACATCAAACAAGTTTGATAACTACTATGATAAACATGGAATTAGAAGACAATTTTCAGCAGCCAGAACTCCATAACAAAATGGGGTGGCAGAAAGAAAAAGTAGGACTGTTCAAGAGATGGCCAGGACAATGTTCAATGAATCAAATCTTTCAAACATGTTTTGGATGCATGACATTCATACAACCGTACACATTCTCAACAAATGCATGGTAAGAACAAACAATTGCACAACACCATATGAACTCTGGAAATGAAAACCAACTACAGTTAAGCATTTCAAAATATTTGGAAGCAAATGTTATATTAAAAGGAATGATGATACCCTTGGAAAATTTGACTCCAGATCATATGAAGGGATCTTTCTTGGTTACTCTTACAAGAGCAAAGCCTACAAGTGCTATAATTTGTGACTCAGAAAGATAGTTGAAAGTCCTAAAGTAAAAGTTGATGAAGTACTGACTCATAAAAGAATTGAAGAAGATGATGATCTACCCTTACTCGAACAAACAAATGAAGAAAATCAAGATACTCAAGTTCCACAGGAGGAATTGTATCATCGTGAATTAGAAGAAAGAAGACCAGACACAAAGAGCCCTTATAGATACATTCAGAAAAAGCATTCAGAAAATTTAATTATTGGAGACAATATGTTGGTGTAAGAACTAGAAGGAGTCTGAGCAATCCAACTGAAGAAGTGCATTTCTCATTATTGTCTCAAACAGAACCAAAAGGAATTGAACAAGATAAAGTTGATGAAGGTTGGCTGAAGGCCATGAATGAGGAATTAGATCAAATTAAAAAGAACGATACTTGGGAACTGGTTCCAAGACCTAAGAATAAGAATGTAATTGGAACAAAGTGGGTATTTAGAAACAAACTAAATGAGGAAGGACAAGTAGTCAGAAATAAGGCGATACTGGTGTGCAAAGGGTATGTGAAAATATAAGGAATATATTTTGAAGAAATGTTTTCTCCATTTGCACGAATGGAAGCAATTAGGCTATTCCTTTCCTATGCCTATGCAAAAAATGTCAAAGTATATCAAATGGATGTTAAATCAGAATTTTTGAATGGAGATCTTGAAGAATAAGTATGTATTGAAAAACCAAATGGTTTTTCACTTTCAGGCAACAAATATTATGTGTGCAAGCTTAAGAAATCATTGTATGGACTCAAACAAGCTCTCAGGGCCTGGTATTCAAGGATGGACAAATATCTGCAATGTCAAGGTTTCAGAAGGGGCAGTGTAGATAGTAATCTCTACATCAAAATTGAGAATGAAAAAATGATAGTTGTGGAAGTATACGTGGATGATATCATTTTTGGGAGAAATGATGACAGAATGAATCAGCAATTTGCAAAAGACATGAAAAAAGAGTTTGAAATGTCCATGCTAGGGGAATTATCCTTTTTCCTTGGGTTACAAATCTCTCAATTGAATGATGGAATCTTCATCTCTCAATATAAGTATGTGAAGGAAATGTTCAATAGATTCAACAGGGAAGATTTCAAGCCTATATGTACACCCATGGTCACTGGGTGCAAACTAAGTAAAGAAGATGAGGATAAGGAAGTTGATAAAAGGTTTTAGAGATCTATGATCAACAATATGCTGTACGTGACTGCCTCAAGACCAGATATTATGCAAGTTGTTGGACTTGTCACAAGATACCAGTCAACACCCAACGAAACACATATTCAAGTAGTCAAAATAATTTTCAAATATTTCAAAGGGACCATGTATATTGGCCTATGGTATCCATGTAGAAAAAACTTAGACTTAATAGCATACACTAATGCAGATTGGGTAGGAAGTATTGATGACAGGAGGAGTACTAGTGGTGTTGTGTTTTTCTTAGGAAATTGTCTTGTGTCATGGATCAACAAAACACGGCCATCAATGGCATTATCCACATCAAAAGTTGAATATATTGTTGCAGTTGCTTTTTGTTCACAAGTATTATGGATGAAACATACTTTTAAATATCTACAAGTAAATATAGATAGACCAATACAAATACTATGCGACAACACAAGTGTAGTTAGTATCTCCAAGAATCCTGTTATGCACTGTAAGACTAAGCATATCCCCATCAAGTATCATTTTGTGAGAGAGAAATTAGCTGATAATGTGTTCAAACTAGAGTATGTTGATACTAAGGAACAAATTGTGGACACATTTACAAAACCTCTTACATGAAGTACATTTGAATATCTCAGAGATAAATTGGGGGTGGCTCTCAATCCTCAACATAATGAGAACCTCAACAAAGAAGCATAAATCCAAAAGGGATTGACACTGCGCAATTGATAGGTAAGGATCACTGCGCAAGGAATGATGATGTATTGTGACAGGAACAAGAGATCAACATGAAGGAAAAATGCAATGGCTATATCAAGAAGGAAATCAAAGATAATTATGAAAAGATACTAGTGCAAAAGTTCTGCAAAGAAACGAAGCATGAAGACATGGGGATTTATTCCTGAAAATAGTTAAGGATGAGGCAACGCAAAGCAAACAGAAGAATGCACAGTGCGCATGTAATGACACCTATTTCCCATTGATGTCAAAGGGGGAGATTTGCATGAAGCTGAGGCATAAAATGCACGAAGCTAAGGCATACAATGCAAGTCATGAAGCTGGAGAGAGATACATGAAGCTGAGACATGGAGAGATGCATGAAGTCAACAAGACATCATGAAAGGGGGGGAAATGCAAACATAAAATAATATAACATGAAGTTGAAGATATATACATGAAGCTGAGACATGGAGAGATGCATGAAGTTAGCAGGACAACATGAAAGGGGGGGAAATGCAAACAAGAAATAATATAACATGAAGCTAAAACAAATGTGAAAGAGCGTGAAGCAAATCACTTGAAGAAATGACATGAAGATGACTAATCATATGGTATGTGCAGAAGTAACAAAAAGAAGCATGGTTCACGCATAAGTAGTAGAAGAGCATGGTTCGTGCAGAAGTAGCAGAAGAAAAAACAACAAAATGTGCAGTAGCCAACAACCCAAAGAACTCAGGGGGAGAATATACACAAGGGGAGCACTGTGACCAAGTACAGATGAAGCATGCAGTCCAAAGAAGATCAGGTTGAGCTTCATAAGGTGTTGACACCAATGCCAAAGGGGGATATTGTTGAACTTTGGTTGTCATTGATGTCAACTAATGTAAAAAATGATGTCAATTGATTCAGTATGAGTCATTGATATCAACTGATGTCAAAGTGGATACAACAGTCCTACAACAGTGTGAAGAAGTATATGTTGAGCATTGGTTGTCATTGATGTCAACTAAAGATGATTTCATGTGTTTGGATGTCAACTAATGTCAAATAGGATGTCAATCGATTCATTCTAAGTCATTGATATCAACTGAAGTCAAAGTGGATACAATATTCTTGCAAAAGTATGAAGAAGTATATGGAAGCAACTTTGAAGTAGTATATGTGCAAGATGAAGAAGAACATGAATACCAGAAGTATATGTGCAATAGTAAAGGTGAAAGACATGTATGCAACTTTGGAGTATATCTAGAAGTGTATTTAGTATGAATATGTGTGTCAAGGATACATCATGCAAATCTAGTTCAAGAAAGAACACAACTAATATATCCTACAGCATGTGGTCCTTGCACAGAAATCAAGTCCACCAAGTCATACATTCACATGGTAGTATCCAAGGAGTTGGTTAGAAAATGGTACATGTGCTCAAGCATCCAAGGAGTTGGTTGAACAAATGGTACGAGTACGCAAGAAATCCTGAGCGTTGGTTGGTCAAAGGTTAAAATTGCGCAAGACGTTAATGGTTGGACAATCCTGAAAGTGCACAAGAATATCGTATCAGAAGATGCTTTCAGTTAGTGGAATGCACAAAAATTCCTAGAAGGGTACAGTGGTTGAAGAACATCAATGAGAAAATCCACAGCCAACGGTATAGCAGGTGCACAAGTCCCACAAAGGATGACAAGGAAAAGGACAAAGACCACTTAGAAGAAGTTGGAGTATGCACAGATTCCACAAAGTATCAATGCACCAAGGGCACATTACCCACAAGAGATTATGCAGCACAAGTCATAAACACATCAAGATGAAGTGTATGATTGCACACATACCTTAAGGAAATGATACAACAAGAGTGCAATGGTACACCACGAAGGTGTAAAGTCCCACTAAGTTGTGTACCTTGAGGGGCGCAAAACACATATCAGATGACACATCAATAGCGCAGAATATGACACGTTGAATATGCATAATCCATGAAGTATGGAAGAAGGGATGCCACGACCAACTTGTGAAGATACAATCCATGCAAGACATGTATAAATAGACGCAAGTTGGATATTTGAAGGAATCTTGATGGCAAGAGCATAAGAGCTTCGAGTTCAAGTTTCAGTTTCATTTTTGGGTCATCAAGGAGCTCATGGACATAACATAATGATCTAGCGAAGAGCCGAATGTGCACATGCAGTAGAATTTAGTGTTGATGGTGCGCGGAATGATGCGATAGATCTATGACAGATGCACAAATACCAAAATGAAGAAATACTGAAGTATGCACAAGTGCTTGATGTTTTGAAGGATAGTATTACAATCAACATGCAGATAGTCACATATGTTGTAGAGACAGAATCGCAGAGACAGAACCAAATTTTATCATATATTGCAAAGATGTCTAGCTGATTCATATGAGTAGAAGTGAAAGTGTATGATGTTGAGAACTCCATTTGATGCGCAACAACATAATAATAGCAGGATCTGATAGGTGCATCATGATGCATATGTCTGAGACAGTGCGTTAAACAGAACAGACAAATCATTTGATGCACAGGACGTCGTAGATTACATGAGAGACTGCAACACTTAAATAGAACGGACACATCAGAAAGTGCGCAGTTCCATCTGTTACTAGTGCTTCATTTCAGAACAATAAAATATCAATTGAAAGCACAATAATAGTTGATCATAGCAGTCACACAGAGCAGAACGTTAAGATAATAGAGACACGGACTATAGTATCAACAAAGCACAAAGTACATGAAGTAAGTCATAAGTAGAAGTATGATTTGAGAGGAATGATAAGCCAAGTGATGTATGCAGCAGTATAGTCAGCATACGAAGGGGGTGCACAGTAGAATTGTCATCAAAAGATCTGAATATGTGCGCATAGTTGAAGTTCAGTAAGACAACAACATACATAATACATCGGGGCGGTCAGACGAGGCAAGGAGACAAGGAATTGGGGCTTCCTTCAGGTTGGTGTATGTAAAACAAAGAAGATAGGGGTTTAATGCCTCCTTCCAGTCAGTGCTGGAGAAACATCGGGAGCATAAGATTCCTTCAGGATGGAGCCTGTAAAACCAAGGGGTTGGTGCCTCCCTCCAGTTGGTGCTTGTAAACACAAGAAGCCAGTGCTTCCTTGAATGTATTCTTTCTCACTATAAAGAAGCATTCTATGGTTTTCTCCCGTTTGGGTTTCGACGTAAAAATATTTTGTGTTATGTGTTGTTTATGTGGTGCATATATGTGTGTGGATGTTTATTTACTTATGCATAATAGAACATAAAGATTAAGTAAAGGCTAATCTGTTAAAGAAGGTAAAAAAATTTAATAGTTGCGCTAATATTGATTCACCCCCCTTCTCAGTATTAAATTGATTCCAATAGTATATGGAAGCCACTTTGAAGAAGTATATGCACAAGATAAAGAAGAACATGAATACCAGAAGTATATGCGCAAGATGGTGAAGGTGACAGGCATGTATGCTAATTTAATGAAGTATATCCAAAAGTGCATTCAGTCTGAAGAAATGTGTCCAAGGATACATCATGCATGATGAGTTTGAAGAATTATATAATGAAGATACATTTTGTAGATCCAGTTCAAAGAAGAACACAAGTAACGTAACAGAAATCAAGTCCACCAAGTCATACTCTCTTTTGGTAACAATCAAGGTGTTGGTTGGACAGTGGTATAGGTGCACAAGCAGCCAAGGAGTTGGTTGAACAGTGGTACAGGTGCACAAGAAGCCAAGGAGTTGGATGAAAAAATGGTAAGAGTGTGCAAGCAAGTCGAAGCATTGCTTGGTTGATGGTCGGAAGTGGGCATGTAGTAAGAAACAACAAATGATTGGATAGTCCTGAAAGAGTGCAAGTCTAGCCAATCAAAATATTCTTTCAATGAGTGGAACACGCACATGTTCCTAGAAAGGTACAACGGTTGAATCAAGTCTATGAGAAAATTCCACAACTGACGATACAACAGGTACGCAAGTTTCACAAGTGATGAAAAGGCAAGGGTCATAATCCCACCAAGTAGAATTTGGAGTATGCACAAAATTTGCAAAGCATCAATACCGCAAGGCAGCAATACCCACAAGGGATGGTACAACAAGGTTATAGACACATCAAGATGAAGAGTAAGGATGCACACATACCTCAAGGAAATGGTACATTGAGGGCGCAAAGGTATACCACCAAGGTGTAAAGTCTCATTATGTTGCGGAACATGAAGGTGTTTGACACCTAACAACTGACACATCAACAATGCAAAATATGAAAAGTGGCATATGCACAATTTGTAAAGGATGGAAGAAGGGATGCCACGACCAACTTGTGAACATACAATCCGTGCAGGACATGTATAAATAGAGATGCAAGTTAGAGAATGTAGGTAAGCTTGATGGCGAGAGCATGAGAGCTTCAAGTGTTTGTTGAAGTTTGATATTTGTGCATCAAAGGGTTTGAGGATAGAACTGTATGATATAGTGAGGATCCGAATGCGCACATGTAGCTGAACAAAGTTTTGATGGTGTGTAGAAATATGTTGTATATCTGTGATGGTTTCCCAAGTATTGAAAGGAAGAAATATTGAAGTATGCAAGTGCTTGATGTTTCGAATGACAACATTGCAGAAAGCATGTCGTTAGTCACATATGTTGTAAAGATAGAAGCACAAAGATAGAACCGAAGTTTATGTTGAATATTGTAACTTCTAAGAATATTATATTTGTACATTATTTATTCCGGAGATGTTCCATCCCTCCGATGTAATTTTATTATGTATCCGGAGATGTTTATTCCTCCGAGGAATTGTGTTAACTAGGGTTGTTAGACCCACCATGTGGGGGTCGGCCCTGAAGTTAGGTTTTAGGGGTTATTAGACTTCTCCAGGAGAGGTCGGCCCCATTAGGTATTTTTGGTGGTCAGCAGTGTGTATAAATAGAGGAGGTGAACTCCTCATTAGATCACTCACTCACTTGTGGAAAGAGGCACACTTGTCTGGGAGACCTGCTAAGGAGGAATAGAAGGAGGGAGCACATCTTGTATTTTGGTTAATCATCTTATTGAGGAAAGCTTTGCTGGGTTTTCTACCCCATGAGGGTTTCCCAGGGTAAATATTGTGTCTATCTTGTGATTATGCTTCTTTCAGTGATCCTGCTAGTCTATTTGGTTTAATTTTAACATGGTATCAGAGCCATACTGAATAGGACATCTTTCACAAGGTAAGAATACCTCTCTCTCTCTCTCCGGTGAAGTTAGGGTTTCAGCCCAAAGTTGGTATTATTGAATTTTGGTTGCATGGCTGGACAGCCCTTTTCAATACCTTTCTTTTAAGCCCTAGATCGAACTTTTTGGTTGGGTAGAACTCCGGGAAATCCAAACCCTAATTCTACCAAAAGTGCGATACGTCGGATTTTGGTTTCAGAAAAAAGTTGGAATTTTTGAATTCTGATTACATGGCTGGATAGCCCTTCTCAAGAGCATTCTTTTGAGCTATAGATCGAACTTTTTGGTTGAGTAGAACTCCGGGAAAGTCAAACCCTAATTCTACCAAAAGTGCGATAAAATTCTGTTCCAGATTCCAGAAAAGTGAAAAGTAACTTTTCAAGTAAGTCTGCTCTGTCTCTTGGACTCCCCCAAGATAAGATGGCTCCAAACACTAAGCTTGAAGACAAGCTAGAAGGTATAGAAAATTTCTGGGCATGGAAATACAGAATTGGTCTCATTCTTGAGGAGAATGATCTTGCTCAGTATATCAAGGAAGAAGTTGCAGAACTAGAAGGAGATGAATCCAAAGAAAAGCATAGGAAGGATTTGATTAGGGCAAAGAGAATCATAGCTGATTCCATTAAAGACCACTTGATTCCCCAAGTGGCCTCCAAGAAGACTCCAAAGGAAATGTATGATGCCCTAGGAAGAATGTATGAAGGAAAGAACATCAATAGGAAGATGAACCTGAGGACTCAATTAAAGAGCACCAAGATGCACAAAGGAGAATCCATTCAAGACTACTTCTCAAGGGTTTCACAAATCAAGGAACAACTAGATGCAATTGGTGATACCCTTGATGAGGATGAACTTGTGATGACTGCTCTCAATGGTCTCACTAGATCTTGGGAGTCATTTATACAAACCATGTGTGCCAGGAAAGAGAGCATGAAGTTTGATATAGTATGGGAGGATTGTGTTCAAGAAGAAGCTAGGGTTGCAAACAGATAAGCTCTTCTCAAAGAGGATGACCAAGCTTTGTCCACTCATACCAACAGAAGAAGAATGAGTCATCTCAAGAGAGTTGACCACAAAGGATCTCAACACTTCTCTAGATCTAACAAGAGAAGAGGACCAAATTCAACAAGAGATCTTTCCACAGTAGAATGCTACGATTGTCATAAATTAGGACACATCTCTAGATTTTGTCCTTCTCAAAAGAAGAAGTTCTTCCACAAAAGACATCATGCACATATGGCAGAAAATGATAGTGAAGAAGAAGAAGAGGAAGAAGATGAAGAAGAAGAAGAGGTAGAGGTAAAGCCTAAAAGGAAAAGATGTAAGGTGAAGAAAGAAGATCCAGAAGAATATGTTCTATTCTCTGCACTCTCTGGATCTGTATCTCCTGGAGAAGATACATGGCTCATTGACAGTGGTGCTTCCAAGCACATGACAAGTCAAAGGAAGACCTTCTCAAATCTTGAAGAAAAGTCTTCTTCACAGAAAGTATCTCTAGGAGATGACTACCAATATCCCATCAAAGGAATTGGTGAAGCTAGCTATAAGCTAGATTCTGGAACACCCTTGAAGATGAAAGACATCTTATATGTACCAGGTTTAAAGAAGAACCTTCTCTCTATTTCAACACTAGATAAGAAAGGTTTTAGAGTAGCCTTCATATATGGACAAGTACTCATGTGGTCCAAAGGAAAAACAATTAAAGATGCAGTTATTATTGGTGAAGAAGAAGGAGGTCTCTATAAACTCAAGGGCCATCCAGAAGCTGCCCTTGCACATGAGATCTCTAGCCCCAGTGAGCTTTGGCATAGAAGATTAGCTCACATCAACTTTAAAGCCTTACCCTATGTAAGCAAGGTAGTCATAGGATTACCAGATTTGAAAGCTGATCATGATGGCTCATGTAAAGGGTGTAAGAAAGGGAAAAATATCAAGAACCCCTTTCCAAAGAGTGAAACAAAGACTAAGAACATTTTAGAACTAATACACTCGGATGTATGTGGACCAATGCCCACCACTTCTCTAAGTGGGTTTGAATACTATCTTTCATTCATTGATGACCATTCAAGGAAAACTTGGATATACTTCCTAAAAGGTAAGAATGAAGTCTTTGGAAAATTTAAAGAGTTCAAGGCTCTAATAGAAAATCTATCAGAGAAGAGAATCAAGATTCTCAGAACAGATAATGGCGGAGAATTTACCTCAAGGGAATTTGAGGACTTTTGTAAAGAAGCTGGAATTAAAAGGGAACTAACTACTCCTTATAATCCCCAACAAAATGGGGTGGCTGAAAGGAAAAATAGAACAATCATGGAAGCTGTGAAGACCATGATGCACGATCAAGATCTTCCCATGTATCTATGGGCTGAAGCAGCCAAGACAGCAGTATATGTGCAAAATAGATTATCTCATAGTGCTCTTGAGTTCAAAACTCCAGAATAAGTGTTTACAGGTAAGAAGCCTGAAGTAAGTCATCTCAAAATATTTGGGTGTCCTGTGTACATCCACATTCCAAAAGAAAAGAGAACCAAGTTGGACCCTTCTGGTAAGAAGGGAATATTTGTTGGTTATTGTGATTCATCCAAAGCCTTCAGAATTTACATTCCAGGCTTTCATCACATAGAAATAAGTAGAGATGTAACATTTGATGAAGAAGCAGCTCTCAAGAAATCCAAGAAGTGCCAACTTGATGAAATCTATGAAGAAGATACTTCTCCCAGAATCACAGAGGCTGTACCCATGCCTGAAGATGATTCTCCAGAGGAACATGACATGTTGGAACCACAAGAGCCTCCTATTACAGACTTATCCAAGAAAAGAAGGCCAGCATGGGCTAGAGATATTATTCAAGGGGATGAAAGATATGGAGCTCCTGAAGGATCCACTAAAGAAAGAAAGAAACCAAAACTAGTGTCCAACTATATGGCCTTGATGTGTGATCTTGTGGATCAACTACCTACTAGCTATGAAGAGGCAGCTCAGAAGAAAGAATGGGTAGAAGCAATGACAGAAGAGTATCAGTCAATAATGAAAAATGATGTTTGGGATATAGTTCCCAAACCGAAAGATAAAAGTGTGGTTTCTTCCAAATGGATTTTCAAAATAAAACATGCCGTGGATGGAAGCATTGAAAAATACAAAGCAAGATTTGTAGCTAGAGGAATCTCTCAGAAGGAGGGAATTGACTATGAAGAAACATTTGCACCAGTTGCTAGGTATACTTCAATTAGAACTATCATGGCACTTGCATCCATGATGAAGTGGAAACTACACCAAATGGATGTTAAGACAGCTTTTCTGAATGGTGTAATTGAAGAAGAAGTATACATAGAGCAACCTCAAGGGTTTGAGGTTAATGATGGAAGAACTCATGTATGCAAATTGAAGAAGGCATTATATGGGTTGAAACAAGCTCCCAGGGCTTGGTACGGAAGAATTGACAATTTCTTAACTAGCATGGGCTTTACCAAAAGTAAAGCTGACCCAAATCTTTATCTCAAAGTGATGGATGATGAACCAGTTATATTGCTGTTATACGTAGATGATCTATTCCTAACTGGAGATGAGAAACAAATTATTGAAAGCAAGAAGAAGCTTTCTTCAAAATTCGAGATGAAAGATCTCGGATTAATGCATTACTTCCTAGGCTTAGAAGTATGGCAAGAACCAAAAGGAATCTTTCTAAATCAAGGTAAGTATACTGTGGAGATTCTCAAAAGATTTGATATGTTGGAGTGTAAAGCCATGGCCACTCCCATGGACTCCAACTTAAAGTTATTAGTTAATGATTCATCAGAATTAGTAGACATAACTCTATATAGACAAATCATTGGATCATTAATGTACTTAACCAATACTAGGCCTGATATATGCTTTGCTGTAAATACCCTAAGTCAGTATCTAGTAGAACCTAGAAAGGTTCACTTAATAGCTGCAAAGCATATAATGAGGTACCTAAAAGGTACATTAGATTTTGGCCTATTTTATCTTGGAGGTCATGAACTCAGACTACATGGTTACTCAGATTCTGATTGGGCAGGTAGTGTCTCAGATAGAAAAAGTACTTCAGGTGGATGTTATGGTCTTGGATCTGCCATGATCTCATGCTTCAGCAAGAAACAATCGAGTGTGGCCCTCAGTACTGCTGAAGCTGAATATATAGCTGCCTGCTCTGCTAGCTGTGAAGCAGTATGGCTTCGGAAACTTTTATCTGGAGTGTTTGACTTAGAAATGGACCCCACTGTGATTATGTGTGATAATCAAAGCTGCATCAAGATGACTGAAAATCCTGTATTCCACGATAAGTCAAAGCACATAGAGATCCGATACTTTTATATACGAGATATGGTGCAGAAAGGAGCTATCAAGCTAGAGTATATAAGCACTGAGGATCAAGTTGCTGATATCCTGACCAAACCTCTGTCTCGAGTGAAGTTTGAACATTTCCGAGACAAGCTTGGTGTAGTTCAGAAGGACCCTCCTCGAAAGGGGGAGTAGCACAGTATCTAACAAACAAGTCTATCTCATCAATGATGAGGTTACCTATTTACTGCACTTATTTACCTAGAATTATTTAGATGTAGGACTCTTATATTCTTTCTTTTGACAGTAGATGTATACATGCTTTTGATGATAGATGTATACATGCTTTTGATGATTAGATGTATACAGGCTTTTGATGATAGATGTATACATGCTTTTGATGATTAGATATACATGCTTTTGATGATAGATGTATACATGCTTTTGATGATTAGATATACATGCTTTTGATGATAGATGTATACATGCTTTTGATGATTAGATATACATGCTTTTGATGATAGATGTATACATGATGATGCATGTTGTGGTTATACATGTTTTGATGATGATGATACATGTTGTGGTTATACATGTTTTGATGATGATGATACATGTTGTGGTTATACATGTTTTGATGATGATGATACATGTTTTGGTTATACATGTCTTGATGATGATGATACATGTTGTGGTTATACATGTCTTGATGATGACGATACATGTTGTGGTTATACATGTTTTGATGATGAGGATACATGTTTTGTTATACATGTTGTGAAGGGATTGAATCATTCCTGGACTTCAGTCCTAAAGAAGAGCCGTAGACATATGTCTTCGAAAATAAAGTTCTTGGTGAACATGTGAAGGGATTGAATCATTCATGGACTTCAGTCCTAAAGAAGAGCCGTAGACATATGTCTTCGAAAATAAAGTTCTTGGTGAACATGTGAAGGGATTGGATCATTCCTGGACTTCAGTCCTAAAGAAGAACCGTACACGTATGTCTTCGAAAATGAAGTTCTTGGTGAACATGTGAAGGGATTGGATCATTCCTGGACTTCAGTCCCAAAGAAGAGCCGTAGACGTAAGTCTTCGAGAATGAAGTCCTTGGTGGACGGTGAGGGATTAAGTCATCCTTGGACGTAGGTCCTAAATGCACGGTTGAGGATTAAGTCATCCTTGGACGTAGGTCCTAAATGCACGGTTGAGGATTAAGTCATCCTTGGACGTAAGTCCTAAATGCACGGTTGAGGATTAAGTCATCCTTGGACGTAGGTCCTAAATGTACGGTGGAGGATTAAGTCATCCTTGGACGTGGTCCTAAATGTACGGTGGAGGATTAAGTCATCCTTGGACGTAGGTCCTAAATGTACGGTGGAGGATTAAGTCATCCTTGGACGTGGTCCTAAATGTACGGTGGAGGATTAAGTCATCCTTGGACGTGGTCCTAAATGTACGGTGGAGGATTAAGTCATCCTTGGACGTGGTCCTAAATGTACGGTGGAGGATTAAGTCATCCTTGGACGCTGTCCTAAATGTACGGTAAGGATTGGATCATCCTTGGACTTTGGTCTTGTAAACTGAGCCGTAGACATGTGGTCTCAGAGAACATGATAGGACTGGATCGTCCCTGGACTTCGGTTCAAAAGGTACATGATAGGACTGGATCGTCCCTGGACTTCGGTTCAAAAGGTACATGATAGGACTGGATCGTCCCTGGACTTCGGTTCAAAAGGTACATGATAGGACTGGATCGTCCCTGGACTTTGATTCAAAAGGTACATGATAGGACTGGATCGTCCCTGGACTTCGGTTCAAAAGGTACATGACTGGTTTGCATCATCCATGGACATAGAGAACTGGATTGATCGTATGATGATGATGCTGATGATCGTGTGATGACGATACTGATGATCGTGTGATGACGATGCTGATGACGATGCCGATGATGATGCTGATGATCGTGTGATGACGATGCTGATGATCGTGTGATGACGATGCTAATGATCGTGTGATGACGATGTTGAGCGCGATGCTGATGATCGTGTGATGACGATGTTGATCGTGATGCTGATGATCGTGTGTTGACGATGCTGTTATGACGATGCTGATGATTGAGTACTATCAACTCTGATGATGTTGATGTTCCAGTAACTAGTCAATTTACTGATGATGATGAATTGAAGAAAGCTTCCGATGATATATAGATGATGTAGTAAATGACTCCTTGCTCCTGCAGATGTTGTTATAATATCCTTCTCGTTAAGGGGGAGTGTTGAATATTGTAACTTCTAAGAATATTATATTTGTACATTATTTATTCCGGAGATGTTCCATCCCTCCGATGTAATTTTATTATGTATCCGGAGATGTTTATTCCTCCGAGGAATTGTGTTAACTAGGGTTGTTAGACCCACCATGTGGGGGTCGGCCCTGAAGTTAGGTTTTAGGGGTTACTAGACTTCTCCAGGAGAGGTCGGCCCCATTAGGTATTTTTGGTGGTCAGCAGTGTGTATAAATAGAGGAGGTGAACTCCTCATTAGATCACTCACTCACTTGTGGAAAGAGGCGCACTTGTCTGGGAGATCTGCTAAGGAGGAATAGAAGGAGGGAGCACATCTTGTATTTTGGTTAATCATCTTATTGAGGAAAGCTTTGCTGGGTTTTCTACCCCATGAGGGTTTCCCAGGGTAAATATTGTGTCTATCTTGTGATTATGCTTCTTTCAGTGATCCTGCTAGTCTATTTGGTTTAATTTTAACAGTTTATTAGATAATGCGCAGATGTCTTGTTGATGCATATGAACAGAAGTGAAAGAGTGCAAACTTGAGTAGAGCATCCGATGAACAAAAATAGAACAACAACATGATCTAGCGTGTGCATCATGATGTAGATGATCTGAGACAAGTGCTTAAAAAAAAACAGATGAATTATTTGATGCACGGGATGTTGCAGATTGTCTAAGAAATTGTAGCACTTAAACAGAACGAGCCCATTAGTAAATTTTCAATTGCATCTATTAATGCTTTATTTCATAACATCAAACTATCAATTGAAAGCACAATATCAGTTGGTCATTGTAGTCACGCAATTAGCAGAAAGATGAGATAATTAGTGACGCTGATTGCAGTATCAGTGAACACACAGAACATGAAGTAATTCAATAGCATAAGTGTGAATTGAGAGGAATGAGAATTCAAGTGATGTATGCAACTTATTGATAGAGTATAGACTACATATGACAACATAATTATAATATGAAGATCATAAGCATGCACGTAGTTGAAGTTCGGTAAGAAAACAACATACATTGGACATCAGGGCTTTCCGACGGGGCAAGGAGATAGGGATTCGGAGCTTCCTTCAGGTTGGTGTCTTTCAAACAACAAGGAGACAGGGGGTTGGTGCCTCCTTCTAGTTGGCGTTGGACAAACACATGGAGTTTTAGCTTCCTTCAGGTTGGATCCTGTAAAACCAGGGGGTTGGTGCCTCCTTCTAGTCGGTGATGGTAAACACAAGAAGTTGGTGCTTCCTCGAATGTATTATTTTCCATTATAAAGAAGAATTCTGTGGTTTTCCCTCGTTTGGGTTTCCATGTAAAAATCTTGTGTTTAATGTGTTGTTTATGTTGGTGCATATATGTGTGGATGTTTATTTACTGATGCATAACATAAGATAATAATTAAGTAAAGGCTAATCTGTTTAAGAAGGTAAAAATTGTGGATAACTGCGTTAATACCGATTCACCCCCCTCTCAGTATTAATTCAATTCCAACAATAGTGTCATGTGAGAACACTTTTATTCATTCACAATAGTAAAGTTCAAATAATTCATTCTAGCTCTGATCTTATTCTCCTTTGACAATATATTTAAGAATCACGTCTTCACCACAAATATGCCCAAATGTGAATGCAAACTATGCATCCATTCCTTATTCTATTCGATGGCGTTGATAGCGAATCCAATAGACATGATTTCATCCAACTATGGAGGCCCCCAAAAAATCAAAGGTCATACCTGGTAATGCCCAAGTAGTGTAGGGAAAATTTGTTAAATATACAACATCATGAGACATTCTCCAAACCAATCTTGTGTAGCCAAGATTGATCCTCTCGTATAAAGATGAACACTTTGATTGCCTTCTGTGTAAAGGTTATTCCTCTCGTATAGAGGTACTTGATCAAAATAATGATGTTGTAAAGTCTTGTTGGACAAGACTATGGAATTGTGTGTCAAATCATGATTATCATGTGAACCTTCTGTATGAAGGTATCCATGAGATGGACCTCTCGTAAAGAGATGGAAATTTCATATTAAGGTCATGCTTTAATTGTTAAATGCATTTAATGTTGTGTGATGTATTAATAACCATGATCACCAGATTGCTATTAAGTCTCCTTTAGAGATCGATCACCTCTAGAGTGAATTACTTTAGCATATGATCATTTGCTCCGGAATAATATAATAGGATCACAACATCTAAGGTCTAAAATGGGCCTCCTAAGAGATATAATAAAATATTACTAGTTAGGCATTTTGTGGGGGCGATATATTCACAACTCACCTTTTACACTACAATCAATGTAACTATGGTTACGTTAAATTGAAAAGATATCTAAAATAAAATCAATAAAAAATCATTCTTTGATGTGACTAAAAGTATTACTCTTGAATACATAAATTGTTTTTGAATATAATATGATGAATGTACTTATAAAATAAAAAGTAATGTACTCATAAAGTAAAAATAATGTACTCATAAAATAAAATAAAGAATATTATTTTGAATTTTAAAATATAACTTATTCAATATTCAAAATATAATTATAATAACATGTATAATTTTGAATTTTAAACATAAATTAAATTTATATGAATAAATTGTTATTTCTTTTTAAATATATATTAACTATATAAATTTAACTTAATTTCATTAAAAATAAAAATCAGTCATATAGTCATATAAATCCAACTTATATTTCAATATTTATAAAATATGTTGACTAACTATTATATAAATCTAACTTAAATTTATTAAAACTAAAACTTAATAATTTATTTATATAAATATTAACATTATTTAAATACTAATAATCTATTTACATAAATATCTACATTATTTAAATTTATTTTTATTTATAAAATACTTAATTAACATATATATCTATATTGATATTACATATCTATAATTTAGATAATCAATTATTTATTTTATCTATTCATTTAATAATCAACACAGTTATTTTTAATTTGTTTTAATTTATATCTTTTACAAATTTATTTTTCTTTTTTTATTATTATCTTGTATCTCATAAAACTTATTCCATTTATATTAATATTCTTAAATTTAAAATTGTATATTATATAAATAGTAATTATTTCACATATATCACATATTTATGGATTTAAAATTATATATCATATACTAAAATAAAATAATATATTCATGGATCATGTCTTCATAAGAATCTTGCATCCATAACATAAGGTTTAAAAAGTTTAAATCCCAAAAGTTTTAAAAGATTAAATATCTTATCATTTATGCCAAACATTTAGATATAATGGTACGTATTCAATAAGGTTTTTAAAATTTAAAAGAATTTTAAATTATATATTATATACATATTTTGATTTTAGTTGAATAGTACATATTTTTACATAAGATTTTAAAACTTCATCGATATATTGTAAATTATTATAAACTATACATTATCATTATATTGTAAATTTATCTATATATTATAATTTATTTAAATAAAGTTATAAAATTATATATTATATAATGTAAATTATTTATATGATTTTGAATAGAAATTTTAATTTTTTTAGTATTAATAATTTTTTATTTAAAGAATTTTTTTTTTCCTTGGAAAAAAAACGTAATTTCATTTCAGTAGAGGTGAACAAAATTACAGTCAGTAGATACACAGACTCTATGCATTGTGGATAGTTTGGTTATCAATACATAAGGTCTTCATTATATGTTCATTTCGAGCTTTACAAAAAAATATGACTGTGCAGTTAGAGCTGCAATTGTGGCAATAGAGTATATACGGCTCCCCGAGCCCTCATAAGAAAGTCTAGTAATTTTCTATAACAGTTTACAAAAAAGCTATATTGAGACAGTCCTGTTTGTAAAACAGAGAATATAAACTGTTGAAAAAGGTAAAAGTTCCATGCCATAAAAAAAATTCCATGTTCATTCGATGAAAGGCCGATGGTAGTAGTCCTGTGTAATGCCATCAATGCATTCCTTTACCTTCCAAATCCCCAGAGCTAGTTGCAGGCCCTCCTTTGAGGCTTTGTCCACCTCCTTGTTGTTCTCCTTATACACATGTCGGCATGAGAAAGTATCAGAAGAATGTTGTACTCCCTGGACATCCACAAGTAAATTAGATAATCTTAAATCCATGCATTGTTGAGTCCCATTTATCCAATTAATAACATTCAAAGAATCACCAAAGATGTTGAGGTTTCTACATCCCTTTTTGGCTGCAAAGATTAAGAGTAGTTTTAAGCTCAATAACTTAGCATAGTTGTTTCCCCCCTCTCCCATCCCCATGGAAAGTTCAAAGAAGTGTGAATTAGATAGAAAAAGAAGGGTCCCACCCCCACCGAGATCATTCTGAACCGCACCATCGAAAAAACCCCAAGGTACAGACCCATCAATCTCAAGTGCCAATACCTCCTGTTGTTTGATGGCTCTAATGTGTTGTGGAAAAGCAGTTAAAATACCACAAGAGAGAGCAACTGTAATCTACGGGGTACATGCTTTTTCAGAGAAAATAAAATTATTGCGGACAAGCCATATGCCCCAACACACTAACAGTGGAAGTGCTTTAACAGTTCTGTAAAGAGGCAAAGTATTCCATACTTCCTAGGCATTTGCCACCGAGATGTCTGCCCACAAACAATGAATACCTGTAATATGAGAACATTCAGCCCAAACTTCAGTGGTATATGGGCACAGTAAGAAAAGGTGAGTCACAAATTCATTCGATGATTTACAAAGAGTACACCAGCCCGGCCCATGCCAGTTCTTTTTTTGAAGGTTGTCCCATGTAGGAACCTTGTTTTCCAAGACATTCCACATAAACAGTCGTGTCTTGGGCGGCTCTTAACCTTCCACAATTCTTCCACCACCACGCTAGTTCCCTGTTAAACCCCAAAGTGTTGAGGCTGATATAACTTCCCTTAGGAGTATAATTTCAGTGGAGATCACCCTCCCAAACAAGTTCATCATCCGTATCCCTTAAAATGACATGTGAGCAGTTGAGAGAAACGATAAGGCGGGACACCTCATCCTTCTCTGGATCCGCAAGGCCTAAAGTGCCTACCAATCTCCAAGTCTGTGTCCATGGCCTTAGTTGAATCGGATCCGCCAACTATGACAAAAATGTAATACCCCGGCCCCTTAAGGCCAGCACCGTCTGATCCGGCAACCAATGTCATCCTGCACTGCCCACCCACAGGTCTTCCCCCACCCTGAATCGCTACCCATCACCAATGTTCCAAGCTAATAAGTTTCCAATAACAGGGAACGGGGAAACCACTGCCTTCCAAATAACCAACCCCCCAGTATAGGACTTCATAGGACTTCTCACCCATTCCTCAATGGTAGCCGGAGCGATATACTTTTGAACAATCACCTTTGTCTAGAGGCTCTCAGTCCGAAGTAGTCGCCACCCCCCTTTCGCTGCAAGTGATTTGGAGAATAATAAAATGTTCTTAAGACCCCAACCACCCAAGGATTTAGGGAGGGCAATACGTTGCCACCGCACCCAGGGTGATACAAAGTCCCCTTTCCCACTCCACAAAAATCGGAAATAGATCTTCTGGGCAGCCTCAAGAATCCCTTTAGGAATCCATGATAAGGACATCCAGAAAAATGAAATGGACTCCAACACATATTTTACCAAAATCAAGTGGCCGACCCGCGAAAGCCTTTTATGGCTCCAAATATTAAGACGTTTATCCAGCTTATCTAGCAACCACCTTCAGTCTAGTTTCTTGTAAGCATTAGGTTTCAGCTGGAAGCCCAGATATTTTAAGCCGGAATCCACCTCCAAGATGGTATAGGGAAAATCCCTAACAAAAGATTGAATTTACACATCCCTCAGCAAGTTAACAGAAAGTGTATATTTCCTAACATTAATCTCCATCCCAGTAGCCTTCGATAAAAGTTTCAGGATCCCTTGAAGAGTATTCGCATCCTCAACAAAACCAGTACAAAAAATCAGAACATCGTCCACAAAGAGAAGGTGAGTGAGAAAAAGGTTAGGCGCCACCTGAATGCCATTCAAAGAACCATTTCTCTTCACCTCCCCAAGGGCCCTGCTCAATCCTTCAACTACTAGAAGAAATAGCAGAGGTGACAGGGGACACCCTTGTCTAAGTCCCCGCTCAGAGTGAAAAAAAAGGTGTGGTCGACCCATTAATAAGAACATAAAAAGAAACTGTAGTTACACAACTCATGTTCCACCTGATAAAACCAATATCAAACCCCAAGTGAGTCAGAAGCATACGTAAGTAGAGCTAACTTACTTTGTCATAAGCTTTAGCAAGATCAATTTTTAGAATGGCTCCTTTGAGTTTCTTTGATTTGATACTATGTAACCCTTCTTGAGCAACCCCAATAGCTTAATGGATCTGTCGCCCCTCCAAAAACTTGAACTGTTCACCAGAAATATGTCTTGAAAGGATGTCTTTTAACCTTCTAGCGATGACCTTGGAAACCGCCTTATAGATACAATTGCAAAGAGAAATAGGTCAAAAATCATTAAGGGAGGATGGGTTGTCAAACTTAGGAATCAAGGCAATAAAAGCCGAGTTGAAGCTGGCAGGAATCCTCCCAGAGAGTCTAGTATCCTCAACAACCTGAAGTAGATCCGCGCCCAACAAATAAAAAAGAGCTAGGAAGAACTCAATGGACCAGCCATCCGGACCCGGGCTCTTATCTTTTTGAAAACTATGAAGGACAACCTTCAATTCTTCCTCGGATAATTCCTCCATTAGCGCACGATTATCCTCCTCATCAACGAAGCGGGGAAATAGTTGTGCCACCCTGATAACCTCAGCTATATTGGCTTGTAAGTTAGCCCCAAATAGGCTTTGAAAATGTTCAACCCCCACCCGAGCCATCCCTTCAAAAGTATTCAGAGGTACCCCCAACTAGTTATCAAGGCTCCAAATAGTGTTTTCAACTCTCCTGCCCTTTGCATAGGCATGAAAGAATTTTGAGTTCTCATCCCTAGCTTCCAACCAAGTAGCTCGACTCTTTAACCGCCAGGTCTCCTCTTTCTCCAGCAACAGAGTATTCCTCCTCCCTTTCAATCTGACCAAAAGTTCCTTGGACTCCAGAGTCCGTAAACCCCCCCCTTCCTCATCATAGATTTTTTGAAGATCCTCCTCGATCCGTTTAAGTTCTCTGTCATCTTGTGACCTCTTTTCATGTGCCCAAATCTTAATAGGACCTTTGATCCTCTTCAAATTTGTAGCAAACTGGAAAGAAGCAGTGAGTGGATACCTAGCATCATGAGGAACCCACAGAGACTGAACCAGCTTAGTGAAAGTGTCATCTTCCACCCAAGTTTTATTAAATTTAGTGGACTAGGAGGTTTTGGGGGTCCATGCCAAAGTTCGAAGAAAACAGGGAGATCATAACCTCCCCCTGCTCCCACCCACTGCCTTAAGAGAAAAAATCTGTCCACCAGTTGTTCTAAGACCAGAAAATGATCCAACCTTTTAGCCACCCTGTTATCCCCAGTGCGATTGTTCCGCCACGTGGGTTTGAACTTCACAGGCTCAACATCAATCAGATTTTTGTCAGCCAATCTATAAGAGAAGAAACTAGTCAAAGAGTCCACCCTAGCACGAGGCCCCCAAACCTCTGATGGACCAAGAGAAAAGTTCAAGTCACCGCCCAAAATCACAGAGTTCCCCCTAAATAGAGAATTATTGAGCAAAGAGTACCAGAAGGGGATTTTGTTAAGATAAGGGCCATATGTTGGAGTATTGGTACAACTGCATGGTATAACTGCCGCACCTCTGGGAATATAAAAATGTGGACTAACCACCACTCCTGGTAATAGGACCTTGTGCTTGGTTTCAAATGTTCATCAACATCTGCAGGTTTGGGTGTAACAGAAAACCTTACATGGTATCAAAGCTGAGGTCTCAGGTTCAATTCCCCCGAGCTACGCCGGAGGAGGGGTGTTGGAGTATTGGTACAACCGCATGGTACAACCGCTGCACCTCTGGGAATATAAAAATGTGGACTAACCGCCACTCCTGGTAATAGGACCTTGTGCTTGGTTTCAAATGTTCATCATCATCTGCAAGTTTTGGTGTAACGGAAAACCTTATACCATAAACATTAAAAACAGTAAGGAATTCTCCCAAGTCCAAAGCACATAACGAAATTCCAAGAATCGACTCCATTCCCCACACATTGAATAACTGCACAAACTTGGCATTCCATCCAATAGCCAGAACACCAGAACGACCTCTAGCATCCAAAGTCTCAAACAACTAACCACTGAACCAACTTTCCAAACGAGATTTCACCACCTCACCATCACCCAAATTTTATTGAAGCATAATGATGTTAAGGAGTTCCAAGGAGACCACCCAACGAAGTGCTGATCTTTTAAGGGGACCATTTAGACCCCGACAATTAAAGGACATAATTTTCATATTCACCCCTTCTTATGGGTACGCACTGCTCTAAGTGCCCGTTCAATTGACTGCTATTTTCCATCCAAAAGGTCCATTCTAGCTTTAGACTGAGCCTTAGAGATTAAAGTCTTATGCCCCCTTCCTTTCAATGTAGGTTCCTTCCCCTTACCCAAACCCCCGGGGACAAGTTTGGTATCCAAGCGAAGAAAGTACCCAGAATCAGATGATTCTGGTGGGGATGAAGTGGAAGCTTCTTCTCGAGTATCAAGGTTAGGTGCAGGTTCCGGAGTTGGGAGCACCTCCTCCAACATGATAGTAGTGGATTCGATGAGGGGGGGAGTATCAGTGGCCGAAAGGGGATTGATGTTAAGATTTTTTAGACCCTCCACCCAGTCAAAACCAGAAATAGTTAAATTATTCAGGAAGATTTTAATAGAGGGATAAAAGGGAGGAGGAGGAGTACCAGTAAACATAGGCTCCCGAACGAGTGTCGAAACGATCGATCGATCGACATCAGTTGCCTCAGGAATCGGAAGCTGTTCTTCCTCCGATGCAGAATCAACCCCTGAGTCCCAACAACCCCTTCCTCATGCGTCTGGACTGGTGCCGGTGTCGACTATTCAGTTGGGCCTGAATGGTCAATCCCGTCAGACCATTTATGTCTCCCACCGCTCCGAGTCCTGAGAGGGAGTTTTCATTCAACTGCCGGATGACCATAAGCATGGCACCTTCTACACTAGAAGGGGACATTCTCATAGTCCAATTTTTGCACAATAATATTTGGACCCCAACTAAGCTTCATATCTTCTGCCAAACCTTCATGAACGTTCAAACTGACCAGAATCTTAGCAACCTTCCGCTAATGTGTATGCAAAAAAGAGTAGTCTCCCTCTAAGTAGGAGCCCAAGATGTTTCCAATTCCATAGAAGTGTCGTTCTGACCAGTAGTGTAGGGGCAACCCCGAAAGACGAACCCACATAGGAACAGTATCCAAGCATTCCCTACTTGCATCAAACATAGGGTGCCAAGGTTTGAGAAGAATAGGACAATGGTCCCAGTTCCAGTTTGAGAATCCAAAGCGCATGATCAGCCTGGAGAAAATTAAAAGCGAACCAATTCCTGGTAAGTTCCACCACTTCCAACACATATCCAATATGTGACTTCCATTGAGCCTCGACCCATCTCACTATAGTCTTCATGCAAAAGGACCATCCAAGAGCCTTCCCGACCAAGGTCAGGTCTGTCATTTGTAATACCTAGTGCCACTCAATGTCCTCCCCTAGGGCATAGTTATATTCGGTGCGACTTGATTTTACCTAGCTTTTCTGGCAGTGTTTACCCGTCCGTGTCGAATCCTCTAAAGAGCCCTCCCCACCTTCATCGGAGCTCGTCCCCGAACCCACCTGCGGGCTAGAAAAACCCATGTGCTCCTGTGCACAGATAAGACCAACACCCAAGCCCTTCACAAGCAACCCCAAATGTCTAGAAACATACCGTTTCTCCTTCAGTTTCTCCTTCTGCCTGCTCAGATCCCGGCGTGACTCCACGCATCCGATCACCAAGACTCCGTCACCACCAGCTGCACCACCCCGCTCTGGAACTCCTGAAAGAGGGAGCTAGATGACCAAGAAGGCACCACAAGGTCCTCAAGTAAATGGATAGCATCAACCGTCTCCTTCCCGATGAGAACAGTATCCAGTGGGGAAGAAACAAAAAATGAGGAAGGTGAAAACGTCGAGGCATGTACAAAATGTTCAGTCGTAACCCCAATGGCCCCCCCCCCGGTCCCAGTTCCTCCACCCCCTCCCATACTTTTCCAGTTGTTGTCCAAATGTCCGCACTCATCCGGTGGTTGCATGAGTAGTCAACCAGATCCTCCCCAGCCATGGTTAAAGAGCAGATGAATAGCCAGAAACCCCACCGAGAAAATTCCAACTGTCACAATAAAAACCCCAAGGCACAGACCCAAGCAGTAAAAATAGGACCAAAAGGCGTTATGGTTAACCGCCCAAAACAAAAAAAACTGTGTTTGATGACAATCTAACCGATGTCAATATCAACGTCAGAGGCCATAAGGCCGGCTGCCTTCGGCCTGTAGACAACATCTCACAAACCAGCGTGCATATCGAAACCCTAACTCCCGCTCGAATTTATTATTTAAATATATATGTTATATATTGAAAAATAATTTTATAGTTTTGATTTTCAATAGAGCATTCACATTTTTGGTATTTGTAATTTATTTATTTTATATTGAAACATAAAGAGTATCTTTTTTCTAAGTAATTTAAGGTACTTCAGTACATTTATATTATATTCAAAAGTAATATAAGAGTACTCTTTTCATTATGAGTACTTTACTTACAACATTGATATGGTTAACTATGTTTTCATTCACTATTTAGAATTTGACAAATAAGCATCTTTAACTCAACCAATGCCACTTCAACTATTATAGATGATGTCATCCTCTAGAATGTGATTGGTTCTTTAAAATTGATTTTGATAATACATTTTTTTGTTTTGAGGCACATTTTTTACCTCAAAATTTCCCTAATGGATCATTCTTCTTATTATAATGTAATGTGATAGATAATTAAAGTTAGCACATATTGACCATGCAATAAAAGATAAAGCATAAAGATCAAGAGAATTCGAAATTTCCCATGCAAACACTTCGGCTAATTAAAGATAACTTAAATTGTTAAAGCTTCAGTTAAAGCATCAATTAAAGATATGCATCAATTAACTAAAGAACTCACAGTGGTCACTTCAAGTAAATCAATCAACACAATTTCAGTTAACTAAGTGTTAAATAAGAATGACTAGTGAACTAAAATGTTTTAACTTTAGTTAAACTAAAAGACGTCACTTCAGTAATTCAAGGAGAATCAATTAAAGAGAGTTAACTAAGTGAAAACTGTTGGTCACCCTATATGTCAATTAATTAAAGCTAACACACAGGATGGTCAATATAAATTGTCAAACCCAAGGAGGTATTTTATTTCAATGGCAATAAGCATAATCTGTGCATAAACATGTCAAGCAGTTGTTTAACTAATGAATATAATAATCCTACCAGTCTATTCATCCAAACTCATCCCATAGAAAAACTAATCTGATTCACACACCTAGGAATTCAATTGCAGCTACCTTCCTACAGAGATCAACCTAGCAGTTATAAATTTAAGAATAGAAATAAACTAGATTACTTTTGCAAGAAGTTAAATCCTATAATTATCAAACTACAATATTCAATATTTACCAAAATGATCCATCTAGTAGCTACTGTTACTCAATCACACTCTACCTATTCTAATAAACCAATTGAAGATACAACAGCAACCAGAATCTAAACATAAGCTTGAACTCTAACTGATAATTACTGGAAATCCTAGAAAGCATAAACAACTGGAAGATATTGGAATTGAGCTTGGTTGTTACAGCTGATTTGAGCACACATGCATTAAACTGAATTAACCTACACAGTCGACTGTCACACCACTCTGTTACAGCTATTCAAGATGCAATCATACTACCATAAGGAAAGCTAACCGATGTTGCAGCTAACAGTAACATCTACAATAATTCCACACCACACACAGAAAGAAAGCTAAATTAACCTACCTACTTAAACCGGCTATCTCTGTGAGAAGACGGGCCCTGGCCTTCTAACAGAGAGGCCGAGAATCACAACAAATTAAGACACCGAAATGAAGAACTCTACTCTCATATTAATGATGGAAATCGGCAGTCTCAGGGCTCTGTTACAGCTTATACAAAATGGTAATTGTCCAACCCCAGGCTACGAGGGCCTTCGCATATTTATACATTGAAATTACAGATCACGATCCACTAAACTCGTGCAGCAATGAAGATCTATGATCTTCATGTTGCGGAGTTACATCTAACTGTTACAGCCGTATTAAATGAGGTTGTTACTCATGAAGGAGTCATTACTCCAGTAATCAATGGATCAATGGATTTGGCAAGCTGGAATGCGATCTGTCTGTTGCAGCTGGGTTCTGTTTCAATGGAAGCTTGTTACAGATTCTTGTGGATGAATGCGCTGTCCCTTGGAGTTATGAGGAGCTAGTGCTTTGAAGAGTAATAGCTGGCACCACTTGGCTGATACACCTACGCTTTAGACCTTGACTAAATGAAATCACACAGATCAGCATAAACCAAGGACTAGGATCTCAAACCTTAACAATCTTAGGCATAAAATAAATAAAACAATAACAAATTATACTTGTCAATATCATTGGTTGATCTGGAGAAAGGCATGGATATAGCTTATGAAAATAGGATGTAATCAGGGCAAAATGATGTAATAAGGATGGCCAAAAAGGGGCATTTCCTAGACCCAACATCCCCCCCCAACTATTTGATTGCATGTCCTCATGCAACAACCTCCATTAGTCTGAATCTGAGTCCGAGTTGAATCTATGGAGATTTGTAAGATTGTAGCCAAATTCTGGTGTTTCCTCTTGAGGTACAAACCCAAAGAAGGCTGTCCATTTCTCCAAACACAATTTTTCTTCTTCTACAGTCAAAGCATAGCTGTTCTTGTAAGGACTCATAGGCATCCATATGAGAGGGAATCTTAATCTTAATCCAATCCACCAAGGTCCACATTTCTTCATGCACTGAACATATTTAGGAACCCTTGTCAAAGCTTGTCTGAAATTCTCAAAGCAGTATGGGTCCATTTCCTTTAGAGATGAAGAAGAATACAACCATCTGTATTCACTGCCTTCCAGTGCATCCTGCTGCATATTGAGAATCATCAGGACACATGTGGTGAGGATTTTATCTCTCAAAATTTCCAAGTATTTGGAAATTTCAGGAATCCTGAGAGATCCAACAAGGTTTTTTATGAGTCCTTGTGGGTCCTAAGCTGCACCTCTAATCCAGAGAGTGGAATTCTCCTATTTTTTAGGATGGTCTGGAAAGCATCTCGCCATCTTACATGGTTAATGACAAAAGAGGCAAATTCCCTCAGCTGAACATCCCCCAAACAAGGCAATGGATTGGCTGGGGAGCTAATATAACAAGCCCTATCATGCAAATACAATTCACATAACAAATGTTGATCCTCAAAATCACTTTTCAGAAAAAGTTTCCAAAAACTGAGTAGCTGTTGCCAAATCAAATGATCTCCCTTCCTTAAGATCCCTTAATTGAAATAAAGTTGTCTGTTCATGGAGGAAGACCGGGTAAGAGGGAGATGGAGCCCTATAGCTCAATAATTCTATGGAAAGAGTATACATTTTGTGTTTTTCTTGTTGCAGGGACTTCAGTTTCTTCAATCCTTCCAATTTTTCTTGAAGTTTCTCCCACCGGAGTTTTTGGAAGAATAACTCCTTAGCCCATTTTTCTCTCAACCCCCTAATGACATTTCTATGTTCTTGGAGAGAGATCATACCTGTCCTGAACTGATCAATCCACTTGCGCCATTTATCCAACTCGAGATTTAGCCAGAGAATCCTCTTCTCTATCTGTTGAAATCTTCTATTCTCCACCTCCTTCTCATCATCAGAGTCCAAATAAATGACTTCCTCGTTTTTCTTTAGCACTGTAACAGTTTCATCCTCTATTGGAGTTGCAGTGGTATGTGCCTGTAATGCAGTCTCAGCCATGGAGTTTGGGGATGCTAGTTCTTGTGTAACAACATCCTTTATTTCCATATCAACCTCAGCCCCCTCAGTTTGTGTTGCGACTTCAACAAATATTCTTAGGACTGTTGGTTCTTGTGTGACAACGTCCTTCCTTTTCATTTCAACCTCAGACATCTCAGTTTGTGTTGCAACTTCAGCAAATGATTTTGAAAACATTGGTTCTTGTGTAACAGTGTTCTCTTCTTGGTTCTTGATATCAAATGTTGTTGTCTGAGTTGCAACCTCACTATTTATTTTCAAGGGTACTGGTTCTAGTGTGACAGGCCCCTGTTCTTCAATTTATTTGAACTGCTGAGGTTGTTTCTGGGTCATATCAAGTCCCTCTGACTAATGAGACTGGTCCTGAGGAAGTTCAGTATCCCTTGATGGATGGGACTGCATTGTTTCATCTCCTAAATTCGAATCAATAATTTCTTCAATTCTTGGCTCTATTTCACCCATCAATTCTATTTCTGGCATTCTTTCTTCCACCTCCTCTATCTGTACATGCCTTTGTGATACAACTACCAACACAACAACTCTGTGTCCTGCTGCAAAAAATATATCTCCGCACTCTGGACAAACAGTCTCTCCTTGCTTCTCATTTTCAAATGCAAAAGATGAATTTTCTAATAAGTTTGCAGCATTTGCTAATGTGTTCAAATTCTTCTCTGCTTGTTTTCCAACTACTCCCTTCCATCTTTCGAGCTCATTTCGCAATGTTTGCACATCCTCCTTTAATAATTCATTTTCATGCAGGAGATTTTCAATTTGAGGTTCTTCTATGGAAAGTTCCTGCATAGCAGCAGATGACTTGGGGTTCAAAATGGGAATCTCTATATCTACCCCTGTTACAGGTGCTTTCTCTACCATAGGTGACTCACTATTTGCTCTGACTGCTCCTACTGTCTCTGCTGAGGGTGCTTCATTATTAGCCTCGCTTGCATCCACTGTCACTGCTTTTTCTGTTGTCTCTGCTGCTACAGCTGCTTCTTCTGTTGTTGTTGTTGCAGCTGCTTCTGCTGCTATAGTCGATCGAGTCCTTCTTTTCCTCACCATTCCCACTGGGTGTTCTCCACTACTGACTGCTACTGGTGTTGTGACAGCTCTACTTTTTCTTTTCTTTGTTGTAGTGGATGTCTGACCCTTGTTTCCTGAACTTCCTCTTCGTTTCTTTGACACAGGGGTCTTTTCTTCTTCAATAATGGTCCCCCTTATCTCAAGGGAGGACACAACCTCCAAGGTTTCCACAGTCCCTTCTCCTGTTGTTCTTGTCTGATATTCTTCCTCCTGAATTCCTGCTTCTGCAATTACAGCTTCTACTGTCGCAGCTTCAACAACTGCTCCAGTTTCAGCTTCATCTATCTGAGTATCTGCTTCTACAGTTACATCCTCTATTGTCGCAACTTCAACAGCTGCTCCAGTTTCAGCTTCATCTATCTAAGTATCTGCTTCTGCAGTTACAGCTTCTGATATTACTGCCTTTTGTACCATGGTTTTCATCACAATTTCCTCAGCAACAGGGTTTTCTACTGATGTTGCTTTTTCCATATTTATCTCCTCTCCATCATTGGTCTGGTTTTCTAATGCTCTAGCCTCCCCCCCAACTAGATTTGAGGAACGTCGGTCCTCACTATCTTCACCAACACCCTCCATTTCTAATACAGGTTGTATGATTGGCCCATCTCCAGCAAGAAATTGTTCCCAGGTTAAATTATGATTTGCAATGGCTCTCAAGACTAGTAATTTGATTAGGCCATGATTAGTAAGGGAGGAAACTGGGTGTTGGGCAGTTCTTGCATATCCAGCCATGGTTTGTAGGGCTTTAAGCAGATAAAATGGTATATTCACCAAATTTCCATGGCGTAAATGAGACAATAAGGGAAGTTCAGAGAAGGAAACAATTTGGTACCTACCTCCACAAGAGATGTATCTTTTCACAAAGATTGCCACTTGATTCCAGGGTGGTGTTAAAGATGCCAGTTCCAACCCATGGCCCTTTGGACTAACCTGCTCTCCAACTACCAAAAATTCTCTCACTGCATTTGTATTATGTGCCTTCCATCCAAATAACTTCTTCCCAACCTGGGGTAAGCCAGTAACCTCTGCTATGATTTATTCTGTAACATCCACACATAGTCCCCTGACCTCAGAGTGAGTATCAGTCAGGTTGAGGGAAAATTGCAATGCGATTTCTGTGTGGAAACCGTTCAACCGTTCAAAGTATTCCATCCAACCTATTGCTATAAAAATAGTAAGAATTTCTGCATTGGCACGTACAACTTCTGTATTTACTGGTTCATGCCGGACTGGGTTTCCCATTTTAATATCTCCTCAAAGTTCATAATGAATGTAACAATTACCTGTCTAGACATGGAAGTTGAAGTTTTACGAACATGTAAGGGGTCATTGGGGTTCAAAATCAAGTTTTTAGGCAAGTTCGCGCAAGTATGAACATTCCGTTGGAACGAGGAAGTTGGCAGAATTGGGGTATCAGGTGCAAATCGAGTAAGGTGACGGGAAATAAATACAACCATAATCCTGACATATTCCCTAGAGGTTAATTAGTATGGATTCGCTAATCGAGGGCTATGACAATACATAATCATTATTACCGTATTTAATTGTATGCCAAATCATGTAAAAGATGCGATCCGTACCTTTGCGTTTATGAGTTTAGCCATGAATCAATCATTACAGCCAGCCTTCGTCCTCGCGAGTATGAATGCACATGTGCTGATGTGATGTGGCCACCGCCACCTAGGCTGACAGCTACTCAAGGCACCCAAAATTTTCCTTCGTGGCAAATCATGATTTGATCGTGTGGAGCGAACAACAAAACTAACGCCTAATTGAATCATTATTGGCATCATCAATCGGAGAGCAGACAAACTGGCAGAGTCACAGCTGCTAGATTTAGCAAAATAAGCAAGCATGGCGGAGTCGCAGCTATACAAAAGGAGCGAAAATGAAGTGGAAATAGCGGAGTTGCAGCTACTGAATTTAGTAGAATGGTCAAGAATAGCGGAGTCACGGCTGCTGGATTTAGCGAGATAGTCAAGAATAGCAGAGTCGCAGCTACTGGAAAAGAGTGAAAATGGAGTAAAAATAGCGGAGTCGCAGCTGCTGGATTTAGCAGAATAGTCAAGAATAGCGGAGTCGCAGCTGCTGGCAAAGAGCGAAAATGGAGTAAAAACAGCGGAGTCGCAACCGCTGGATTTAGCGAAATAGTCAAGGATAGTGGAGTTGCAGCTGCTGCGTTTGGCGGATTGGTCAGGAATAGCGGAGTCGCAGCTACTGAAATAGTAAGAATAGTCAAGGATAGCGGAGTCGCAGCTGCTGCATTTGGCGGATTGGTCAGGAATAGCAGAGTCGTAGCTGCTGAAATAGTAAGAATAGTCAAGGATAGCGGAGTTGCAGCTGCTGCATTTGGAGGATTGGTCAGGAATAGCAGAATCGCAGCTGCTGAAATAGTAAGAATAAGAAAGGTAAGGAGTCGCAGTTGCGCGATATGAAGTAACAGGAAAATTTTTAGCTGATTGTTGAAAGGTAACAAATCATCCATCTTCTTAAAAAGAGCTTTATTAGATCAAGAACAATGCAAGGTGCCTGCAGTCGTCTGGCCCAGTCACGACTGTTGTTCCTCCAATTAATTCCTGCACAGAATTCTTCAAACAAACCCGATCAAATGCAAAATGAAAAATAGATAAAATACAGAATGAAAAAGAAAATGAATTATTTATGTACAAATCATGTGGATATTGCAGTTCTTAAAAATTGACAAGGGTTGAGAAAAATCCTTGTCCCAGCGTTAGCTGATAGTCTGGATCACCTCCAACATGTGAAACGAAAGCTTCCCTTGAGATGGGTTTGTGATACAATCGCAACCGATGACCATTTGTGAATAATGGCGTTTTGTTTTCATCAGTGGTGATCAACCGAACTATTCCATTATCAAATACTCGATCTATCTGATAGGGGCCCAACCAACGGGTACGCAATTTTCCTTTAAAGTCCCTCTTAAATCGTGAATCATACAACAGAGCCCAGTACCCTTCTTGGAAGACTTTCTTCTATATAAATTGATCATGCCAGTTAGAGCATTGTTGTTGGATTAAAGCTGTATGATGTACTGCAGCTATGCGCTTCTCATCCAATTCATTGGGCTGATTCAGTCTGTCCCTCTGTGCCTCTGATAAATCCAGGTTTGCTTCCACAACTATTTTCAAGGTTCTGATTTCAAATTCAATTGGAAAAACAACATTCTTACCATATACTAACTCATATGGGGGAAAACTAGTGGTGTTACGCCGTGTAGTACGATAGGCCCATAGTGCCTCTGGAAGTCTTTCAGCCCAATCTTTACGATAACTCTTCACTATTTTTGTCAGAATAGCCTCAATAACCTTGTTTGTACTCTCCACTTGGCCATTGGCCTGTGGATGATATGGCGAGGTTATTCTGTGCTGAATATGGAATTTCTGTAACAGTGCTTCCAGCTTGTGCGACACAAACTGAGTTCCACCGTCTGTAATGATTTCCTTAGGTATTCCGAACCGAGTAAAAATTTATTCATACAGGAAATCAATCACAGCCTGATCATTGGCCTTAACCAAGGCTACTGCTTCTACCCATTTGGTCATGTAATCTGTGCAAACCAAGATGTGAACTTTCTGTTTTGAGGGAGGGTTGATAGGCCCCACAAAATCTAGGGACCACCTATCAAATGGTTCAACCACAAGCTGTGGCTGTAAAGGAATTTCATCTAATCTATTGGGTTGGCCCATCCTTTGGAAGCTATCACATGCCTGAACATACTTCTTTGCGTCCCTGAACAATGTAGGCCAGAAATAGCCCATTCTCAAAATTTTATGACCTGTCCTTTTATCAACAAAATGCCCCCCACAGGGCTCATCATGGCAAGCTTTAAGAATGCTAAAGATCTCATCTTCTCTAACACATCTCCTGATCTCTAAATCGAGCCCTGTGTAGAAAAGATGACCATCAATCCAGCAGTACCTAGCACTCTGTTGTATGATATTCTTTCTTTCTCTCTTCGACAGATGTGCTGGGAGCTTACCTGCAGCCAAAAAGTTAGCAATATCTGCATACCATGGGGAATGAGCTAATACTACAAACAAATGTTCATCAAGGAAGGAATCTTCGACTGGTAAATTGTCATCACTGTTGGTAAGTCGAGATAAAAAATCTGCAACAACATTTTCCTTCCCTGGTCTATCAATAATTGTGATATCAAATTCCTGTAACAGTAACAACCATCTAGTAACTCTAGCATTCGTGATTGGTTTATTCATTAAATACTTGATAGCAGAATGGTCAGTGTGCACAAAAGTAGAATATCCAGTAATATAATGTCTAAATTTGTTGATGGCATAAACAATGACAAGAAATTCCTTTTCTGTAACAATATAATTCAGTTCAGCAAGAGATAAATTCTTGCTAATGTAATAAATTGCATAAGGAGCATTACCTTCATGCTGTCCCAAAACTGCTCCAATGGCAGTGTCTGAAGCATCTGAAGAAATGTGAAAAGGCAGAGCCCAATTGGGCCCTCATAAGATGGGTGTTGTAGACAACCTTTTCTTTAACTCAGTAAACGTTGTTTGGCATGCATCATTCCAGACAAACTGTGCATCCTTCATCAACAAAGTGAACAAAGGAGAAGCTAGTTTGGAAAAAAATTCTATGAACCTTCTGTAATAGCTAGCATGCCCCAAGAAGCTACGTACATCCTTCTATGTTCCAGGAGTTGGTATGTTTTCAATTACCCTGATTTTGGATGGATCTACCTGGATACCATCAGAAGAGATGAAGTGTCCCAGCACTATGCCCTCACTCATCATCATGTGGCACTTTTCAGTGCTTAAAGAGAGTTGGCTTTGTTCACAACGTTTCAATACCTTTTCTAAGTTTTTCAGTGCTTCTTCATAACTATCACCATATGGAGTAAAGTCATCCATAAAAATTTCCATGCAATCATTCACCATTTCTGAAAATATTCCAATCACTGCTCTCTGAAATGTAGCTGGTGCGTTGCACAACCCAAAAGGAAGTACTCGGTATGCAAAAGTTCCCCAGGGGCAGGTGAAAGTGGTTTTGTCTTGGTCTTTTGGAGCAATTTGGATCTGGTTGTAGCCACTAAAGCCATCCAGAAAGGAGAAATAATTTTTCCCAGACAAGGTATCAAGGACCTGATCGATGAAAGGTAAGGGGAAATGGTCCTTTTGCATTTCTTTATTCAATTCTCTATAATCCACGTAGACCCTCCATTTCCCATTCTTCTTTGGCACAATCACAAGTGGAGAAACCCACTCACTGTCTGAAAAAAAGGGTATATGAATCCTGCTTCCAAAAGTTTTTGGATTTCTTCTTTCACTATGTCTGTTAACACCTAAAAAGTGCTCACTAGCTCATTCCCTTATTCACATGACCCATTTGTCCACTTTTCCACCATCTGAGCCTCTGAAACCAACAAAAGGTCACCAAAAGACCTTAGTACACCCCTTTTTCCATTAAAAAATATTATTTTTCCAAGAAAATCATAAAAAACCCTCAAAAAGGGTCCAAATTCCCAAAAATATTAAAAAGGGAATTAAAATATTATTTTTATTCAAAAAAGGAAAAAGGAGGGAAAAGTACCTAAACCATGTTGGTCAATACCATTTGGTTTCCACAAAACCACAAATGGTATTTCCCACCACCAAAACCTATAAAAAGGTGGTAGGGGCTCCTCATTTCACATCCATCCATTATCTCATCCTTATGCTGCTGAAATCTCCCCTGAGCATTTTAGCCATTGCAAACCACATTGGAGAAGAGACCATTGGAGATTGGAAGTTGCTCATCCTTAGAGCTATTCAACCTCACCATTAGAGGTATTGATTCCGCAAGCACTTGCTTGCCCCATTCTTTCAATACAAATTCTTTATTTTATATGTTCTTGTTCTTGATTTTAAATTATTTTAGTTATTTGCTTAATATCTTTGCTTAGATCCATGAATAGTCTTGTTTAATTAGTTTATTGTTATTTACTTTCATTGAAACTGCTGCTACTAGTTAGCAGGTGCCCATAGCACTAAGCCTGGTTGCAAAACCGGGCCAACAGTTTTTGGCGACTCCGTTTTTCGACGTGCCTTATATCGCCGGATTCAGTTTTCCACGCTCGTGATGATGCTCGAGATCATTTCTCGCTCTCACCTTTAGATTTTTTGGGCATTTTTTCCATGCCCCCTCGTCACCTCGGTTTGCGTGCCACATCGGCCGTTCTCCATTTTTCGACAATCCTTATGTCACCGGATCCAGCTTTCCGCACTGATGACGATGCTTGAGACCTTTTCTCACCCTCAGCAATCCATTTTTGTTCGGTATAATTTTATCCCTTTTTCGGGCCGAGCAACCCCTTTTACGAAAAAGGCACTTAGGGAGTTTCTATTAAGCTCTTTTCTGACTCCTAAAACAATGAAAAGATCGCCGAGCAATCTTGCTTCCTTTCATGCTCGCTAAACGTATCTGAAAGGGCGTCTACCTGGTATAAGTTTACCCCTTTTCCGGACCTTGTAGACTAATTACGAAAAAGGTATACTCTAGTCACATCGGCTAGAAGAGTTCTCCATCCGCATCATTTTATGCTTTTTCAGGCCTTGGAGACTAAACTTACGAAAAAGAAACACCAACAGAGTCCACTTACCGTTTTCAGACTCTCTAAACATGAAAGCAACCATGAGCATGAGCCGTCCTGGGCTCACAAAATCCACAGGACCGTACAATTTCAGAGCACACTTTTATCCCTTCTTGGAGCTCATTAAAACTACGAAGAAGGAATCAATGGTGCCTCTTGGCGCCACAACATATCACATCTACTCATTAGGCAGCTTCCCCATTTTGGTCGCCTTTGTTCAGAGTATTCTGCAGTATCTCACCTTGATAATTCCTCGACGGCACCTATCAGCTCATCCTCCCCCCCAGAGTCAATATATACCATTCAGTCAAAGCAATGATCCCCACACCTACAAGTCAGTTCCCTACGCTGCCAGGTCAACCATGTCATCATGCTCTGAACAAAGGAAGTTTGAGTCTACCCACTTTTTGACCCAGTTATTTCCCATCTCCACAAGTAAGTCAGTCCTACCATCAGTACTACATCACTTCAGTTCTACACCTCGCGCTCCTATCAAGGAAACATCATTGCCTTGTTAGTTGCTGGTCTCCCTCTGTCGACGACAACCACATTGATTCCAGAGGATAGACCTAGAGGTCCCTGTGTCTTGGACTCATTACCATTTATGATGAGTGCCTACGAATCATTTCGAGAGGAATCCTCAGTGCCTCTCCGAATGATTGTTTCTCACATGCTCGACTTCAACACCTTGATCGCATCGTTGAGACTCGCACAGGGTATTGGTCCGTTCAGTTATTAGTCGAAGACCCCGGTTACCACCTGACTCCTCCACATTTGAGAGTCAAACTATGAATACAACCAGTTACATTGTTTCTATACATATCCGGGTTGCGTATGGCGACAGTATTCAGATGTACCCCAGTTTTATACTCCCTTGAGTATACAGTTACATTATTTCTCAGAGATGACTCATAGTCATTGAGTCCATACAGATGTTGGACACCTTCAGTTTCAGCAGTTCAACAGTTATTCCAGTGTATCAGTTATTGAGATCAGCCATGATCATGAGTATATCCCACAATAATGTCCCCTCTGGACCATTATCATGTACCAGTATATTTCTTTACGTATTAGATCCCCCTTCTCGGGACTAATTGTTTTGTATATGTCTTGATACGAGCATGGGAATGCCCGCCTCGTCTTATATCAGAGATTATACCTCATTCATATTGAGGCCATGTAATATTTTTTTTGTTTTTGCAGCTTCCAAGGGCCGCAGCTCTAGTCTCCAACCGGTCTCTTCTCTCCCCCTAAACCCCAGAAAAAAGGACAAAAGAACTATGATGTCTATCGGCCATACGATGAGCTCCTGCCCTCACACATCAGGGGGCAATCTGTTAACACCTAAAAAGTGCTCACTAGCTCATTCCCTTATTCACATGACCCATTTGTCCACTTTTCCACCATCTGAGCCTCTGAAACCAACAAAAGGTCACCAAAAGACCTTAGTACACCCCTTTTTCCATTAAAAAATATTATTTTTCCAAGAAAATCATAAAAAACCCTAAAAAAGGGTCCAAATTCCCAAAAATATTAAAAAGGGAATTAAAATATTATTTTTATTCAAAAAAGGAAAAAGGAGGGAAAAGTACCTAAACCATGTTGGTCAATACCATTTGGTTTCCACAAAACCACAAATGGTATTTCCCACCACCAAAACCTATAAAAAGGTGGTAGGGGCTCCTCATTTCACATCCATCCATTATCTCATCCTTATGCTGCTGAAATCTCCCCTGAGCATTTTAGCCATTGCAAACCACATTGGAGAAGAGACCATTGGAGATTGGAAGTTGCTCATCCTTGGAGCTATTCAACCTCACCATTAGAGGTATTGATTCCGCAAGCACTTGCTTGCCCCATTCTTTCAATACAAATTCTTTATTTTATATGTTCTTGTTCTTGATTTTAAATTATTTTAGTTATTTGCTTAATATCTTTGCTTAGATCCATGAATAGTCTTGTTTAATTAGTTTATTGTTATTTACTTTCATTGAAACTGCTGCTACTAGTTAGCAGGTGCCCATAGCACTAAGCCTGGTTGCAAAACCGGGCCAACAATGTCCCTTAGGTTTGGGTTCATCCTTCGTTGTGGTTGACATATAGGCCTGGAGTCACTCTTAATATAAATGTGATGGGTGCACAGATGAGAAGGAATTCCTTTCATGTATGTGTACTCCCAAGCGAAAGCTCCCCTACGTTGTTTCAGCAGAGTGACTAGCTGTTCCAGCTCGCTAGGTGCCAGATTAGGATTGATATTCAATGTTTTTCCTGGCCCAATTTCTACTGGAACACTCTTCGAATTCTTGAGTACTGGAATTATACTGGCATCACCGATTAGAGTTTCTTCTGTAAGATTTTCTTGTTCTGTTGCAGCTAGAGTACTGTCCAAGATCTAATAAACATTTTTACTGACTAACGTGGGCTCTCCCTATGGTTAATAATGGCTGCACACCTTCTTCCTCCTCCAAATCTTCCCATAATGGAGTTTCATCTTCTGTGCTTGGTCGAACTGGAGGGTACAGGGTTAGGCTTTTGATCTCGGTTCCGTCTGAAATGGTCATAGATCCTTACCGACAGCTGATACAGGCATCTGCTGTGGCCAACCACGGTCTCCCCAGAATCAACGGGTGTCCCCCCAACTAAGACTTCGGCTGTAACACCAAGAAGTCCGCGGGGTATTCCCACGATTCGACTAAGATCACGAGGTCATCTAGGATCCCCTCAGGCTTGATCGTTGATCTGTCAGCAAGTTCCAAAATACTAGGGGTCGGTCGAAGGTTAGCGAGTCCCAATTTTTTCACAGTCTCTATGGTCATAACATTAATAGTTGCGCCTAAATCTACCAAGACATTGGGAATTTGTGTGTTCCCAATGTGAACTGTAACAGTCGGGTTCCCAGGGTCATCATATTTTTCCACAGGGGCCTTCCCCATTATCAATTCTGAAAGCTTTCCCAATACGTGGACAGTGGGGGTGTCCCTAGGCCTTCTTCCTGGTTTCTTGACACAAAAATATCTAACTGTCTTAGCATAAATGGGCACATCATGGAGGGCTTGTAACAGTGGAATTTTAACATACAAATTTTTCAATTCTCCCACGAGATCGAATCAGGGTTGTTCCACTGTTTTCTGCAGGGCCAATCGTTCAGGGTATGGCGGTTCTCTCATCAACTATGTAGGTTGTGATACTTCGTGTGTTACTCTTTGAGTCTCAACTACTGTCTCGGTAGGAGTATCAACATCCTCAATGATGGGGCTTGTTGAATTAACCATATTCTCATAGTGTTGATTCACTCCAGTTTCAATCACTAGGGATGAAATATCCTCAGTGATAATAGGTTCCACCACCGTTCCTGATCGTAATTGTATATCATTGCAGGGAATCTGGGTGATGGAATACGCATGCATGTTGGCAGTCTCAAATTGGTGGACTGCTTTATTGTTTGGGTTCGGGTTAGGTTGTGCAAGTAGGTGTGGTCGAAGTGGTGCATTCATAGGTGCGGCATTGTTTTGGAATGGGAGCTGCGGTTGCTGAAAATGTTGGTGCTGATACTGTTGAGGAGGGTACTGTTGATACTGAGTCTAGTGATGGGGGAAGTTATTTCCTTGGTAAGAATTTCTCCAGTTGGAATTCCAAGGAGCTTGGTTTGACTGCTGTGACCATGGTGTCCATGAGTTAGGATTTTGCATTGGGTTCTTAGATGGATGCCACTGATTATTAGAATAATGTGAAGGAAATTGTGTATTCATATTATGCATATTGTTCATTCCATTCATATTATTCAGAAAAAATGTTGGGTCTGGATTCATACCTTGGTTTGGAGGCTTGTTGTTGCTGCAACATCCCCCCAAATTTTATTTGTAAATATTGGGTCCCTCCTATTCTTTTGTTTAGGACTTGATTTTGGTCAAATCTTTCTCACTTAATCTTCAACTTTTCCTAAAAGTAATTGACCCTTTCTAGTTCTTTTGTTTTTCAGACTAAGGCATTTTCCTTCTGTTACCTTTAAAAACAACGCGTAGATTTAAAAGCTTAACTATGCGCATCAAACGGAGCAGGTTTAAAGATTAACTATGTGTGCTTTCACAGTGCAGATTGAAAGTTTATGTTTCTGCACCAAAGGCACAAGTGAAAGGGTTTAACTTTGCACTTTCAAAAGCACAAACTTCAGGCTTATTTCTCGCTTTGAAAGCACATTTGTTTTTGGGTCTTAATATTCCACCTTATTGTCAAATCTTGACTTTTCAACTAAGTCCTTTGCTGACGCGCAAAATTTAGGTTCAAAACCTACGCTATATCAACGCATGATTCTTTCGCAGAGTCTAAGTCTAGCTCAGTCGCTTTAGCGCAAATGTTGAGCATAAGTCGGCCACCCCTTTTGCGCAGTTGCTAATCATAAATCTTTCGCTTGGCGCAAATGTTAACTATAACTCTGTCGTCCTTTGGCGCAATCCCTAACTATAAGTCGTCCATTTGGCGCAATCGCTAATGCTAAGATCTTCCGCTTGCCGCGATTATTGACTGTAAGCTCCCCACTGACGCATTTTTTTAAATAGAAATCGGCCACGTTGGCGCAAAGTTCAAACGTAAACCGACCGCCTTTATCTAGCGTGAGTGCTAATAATATGTAGGTGCATTGGCGCAGGATCTATGCTTAAAAGCATGCCAACACAAAAATCTCTTAAGTCTTTTCCATGACTCGTTGGCGCATTTGTTTTGTTAGCGCACATGTTGAGACTAAGTCCTCTGTGATTAGCGCAAAACGTATTCCTATAGCTCCCGCCATCATAACTGCGTGTTGCCCTTGAACGCAGCCACCAGCACAACTCTTGGTGCCATCCATCATCAGAGAGCTTAATCTTGCAATCTCCGCTTTGGCACGAAGGACTTAACGTTATGATCATCGCTTAAGCGCAGGATTTAATGTTGCGATCGCCACTTTGGCGCGAAGGACTTAACGTTATGATCGTCGCTTAAGCGCAGGACTTAATCTTACGCTCGTCACTTTGGGCGCGAATTTTTATTTTGGTTTTATACAATGGCTTGTATAGCTTGTCGACATTTGCGTCTAGTATTTCTCATGATTTTCAACTGTGAAATGGTAGCTGCAATTGTTGATTAGTTGATTATTTTGTTAAAACAGCTTCCATATTATGAGAGTGGCATATTCTGAATTTTTCATAACTGTTTTGCTAATGCTTGAAAGTCATCTAGTTAAAGCCAACTCTGTCATGTTTCTTTCTAGAGCAGAAGGAGCAGGACAGAGTGTTCCAGGAGCAAGCTCTCAAACAACAATAGGATCAAGAAGCAACAAGAGTTCAAAATGAACAAGCTGCCAAACTTCAACAGGAAGAAGCAGCAAGAATACAACAAGAGCAGGCTCTTCAATTGCAACAAAGAGAAGAAGCTGCTAGAGTCCAGAAAGAAGAGGAAGATAGAATCCTCCAAGAGAAAGCCACTAAGCTGCAAGAAGAAGAAGAAGAAAGGCTCTTGTTTCAAGAAGCAGGAGCAGCACAGGTCAAATCAGATCTACGCAAGCATGAGATTGCATCAAAGGCAACAATATCTGTTCAGAGCAAAATTATCTTGAAAAAGCTCAGTTAATGGGCCACCCATATCCAAAGTGTAGATGGCCAAACATCCACAAGCAAGCCAGTTGGTGGGGATGAGTCAGCGAGCCGGCAAAAGGAAGCCAAATAAAATAGATAAACCATCAGAATTCTTATTTGTTTTAATGTGAGAAAAGCTGAATTTCCTTTATTGTATAAATGCTTTAAAAGACAATTGGCTCTATTTTTGTCTTATATGGAAGGATCTCCACGAATCTGTGGGTTTTGTAATTGTGCACTAAAGGACAAATTAGAAGGTTCTAGAGTTTAGGGTACACCTGTCAGCTCAAGCAGCAATTTGTAAATTTATAAATAGAAGAATAGAAGAGGAATAGAGGAATTTTTGCAGGTGAAAGAAATTTTCTAGCTGGTACGTGAATTACTTTGCTACTTGCTCCAAGAACTGGATTCTGCCTAATGAAAGCCTAGAGAGGACGTTTTTGCCTGGAAATGTGTGTTGAATGTTTGTTGGACTATTCCTGTAGCATTCGTATACTACTGTGAGAACTTTCTTGACTATTATGAATTATTTCTGTGTGATGAATGATCTTTCTATTTTCCTGTACAATGATGTCTCTCGTAAATGAGTAATGGAATGTATTCAGTGAATTAAAGCTATCTTTAATATCTGTTATCTTCTGCTGAGATTGCATCTTTATGATTTAATGGCTATCTGTATGATCTTTAGATGTTTCTTTCGGCGTATTGCTCATGTTTACGGTTTTCTCCTTGCAAGGATAGATTAGATTTGCTTATATTGTTTTAGGTTAATTTAGATTAGTTACTTGCATTTAGCTTAGGGCACTTGCATATCATCTTTAAAATTAAAACATATAAACGATGGATCGGGCCGCAACCGATGTAAAGAACAAGAATACTTAAATCTTACGGTAGCTGGAACCATTAACTGGACGGATTCCCCACACCAAATGGTGAGCGATTTAATTGGGCTTGCTTACCGGGGAGAATCCCTTTCTGATTGATGCTGCGATTTCCAAGGCATCAACAATTTTTGGTGCTAGAAGGAGGGACACCAGTGCATGGTTGATAAAGTAAATTCCTCCATTGGAAGAAACATTACTGGAAACCCGCTTGAAACAGTAATTTCAGACAATCCAAATCTTGAAGTGACAAATCAAGAAAACCTCAATTCTGATTCTGAACAACAAGAAGCAGTGTATGTTGTACCTTTTACAGAGGTAGAAGACTTAAGAAGGCACACACGAGCTTATGTTAAACAACTCGGTGGTTTAAACACAATAACTTTTCTCCCTAGAAGAAGAACTCCTAAAAGAGAAAGACAGTATACCCGTGATTCAATTCTGGTGCAGAAATTTGAAGAGCTGGTATATTTATCTTTGGAAGAGATCACGGAACCTCTGAAAGAAGTCGATTATGAAGATCTAGAAAAATTGGAGATCTTTTCACTCCAAAGAATTCTCCACCTCATACTCCACACGACTCTCCACCCAATTCTCCACATAGAGCCATGGCTATACCTGCATGGAGGTTCGGGGAGCATTAAATTTAGCTGGACCATTTCACGATCTGCCTAAGAATCCAGAGAAAGTTTTTCCCAAATACGACCCAGGTAAAGGCATATTTGTTGAAGATCATCTTAAGAGTTTTTATTTAGCTTTGAATCTTTTAAATGTACAGCATGAAGATGTAGTTTGTAGGCTTTTCCCATACACATTTGAACCGAAAGTTTCTTCCGGGTACTTTAGCTTACAAGCTAGCTCAATTTCCAATTGGGAAGAGTTTGAGAAATGTTTTTTAAAGAAGTGTGGGAATCAGAAAACTGTAGCTACACTCATGAAAGAATTATTGTCCATGAGAATGGAAAAGAAAGAAAAGCTTCAAGACTTCAACCAAAGTTTCACTACGCTCTTGAATAATTTTAGCGAAGCAACTAAACCTGCAAAAGAATCTTTAGTTGAATATTACACAACAACACTTGAAGGCCCCATAGCAATGTTCGTCAAAAGAGCTAAGAAGACCACCCTAGTAGAAAATTTCAAAGAAGCTATGAAGGTGGAAGAATAAATAGACAACATTGCTAAACATGCCTTAGATCCATAAACAAAGCCAACAACTAATAGAAAACCCCTGTTGCTTACTAGGAATAAAGAAGAGCCATCGGTGGATATGGAGAACGTATTTAAAATGATGCAGAAATTGTCCAGTAAAATTGTAGATCTTGAAAAAGATAAGGCAGCTAGTACATTCAGGAAGCCTTTCAAACCATTCTACAAGAAAAGGGAAGACAATGACCAGCCTCATCCACCTACGAACAGCTCCCCTGTTTTAAATCTGAATGAAATAGGAATGGAACACTTTTGTACCTTTCATCAAGAGCCGCACTCTGAAAAGAGTTGTCCACAATGGATTAATTCTATGAGTTTAGTAATGAACCAAATGTTGGATTCACAGATTCCAGATCAAGATGATCCTCCATAGGAACAAACACTTGAAGTAGAGGACCCTCCCCAGATACCACAATGGTATTATGGGACTGGGTACCTTTAACTGAATTAATAGAAGATGATCCCGTGGAGAGCCCAGTCTTTGCTGTAAACATTAACACTCGCAGTAAAGGTCCCATTGCAGATTCGGTTCCAAGCTCAACTATGCCCAAATCTAAAGTTTCCAAAGAGATACCTAAGAGACACATTACAATCATTCCGCCTCAACCTAAAGCTAACCCAATAGCTGCCAAACAGCCAAACATTGACGCAACAGTCCAGCAACCAAAAGTCACATTGAGCAAGACAAACAACCAAACGAAAGTTGTAAAAGAATGTGATATGGGATATGACGTCATTGAAGAAATAAAGGTAAAAGAAAATGTTTCGATATTCGATATGTGTAGTTTTCCCCAACAACGAAACAAGTTATTTCAAGCTTTTCAATCCCATCCTAGCACTCCATTAACAGACACTCAAGAATACCCTGAAATTAATGAAGCCAGTATCGACGGGAAATCCAAATCCCAGACATTCTCTTTTCTTTTAACTTTTGAAATATTCAATCACAATGTACACAATTGTCTGGTGGATTCTGGAGCATCTTCGAATGTCATGCCACTGTCGATCTATAAGAATATTAACGGTCAACCAATTCCATCTCCCGCTCAAATTATTCAGTTAGATAGGACTGTTGTTAAAGTTATTGGGGAAATGAAGGATGTGCTCATTAGGTTGTCGGCAGATTCTAGAATATGTCAGTTCATTGATATAATGGTAGTTGACATTCCTGAAGCCTATGGTTTAATCCTAAGCAGGGACTGGTCCACAAAACTAAATGGTTACTTTGCAACTGATTGGTCCCATTTATGGTTACAATATCAGAATAGGCAGAATCAGATTAAAATTTTGAGGGAACCACATATGAAACAAAATGTAACTCAGCTAGAGGAAAAGAATGAAGCTGTAACCTTTTCATCTTCAGTATTGGGGAATTATTTTTTGGAAATCGAGCTGGGTAACTATCAATCTAAAACTATTAGCCATGAATCAGATAAACAGTCCAATCTATTTCATTTTTCTTGGACTCATGATATCGATTGTAACATAGTTAGCTTAGTCACTGACTTAGATCATAAAGATACTAACTTAATTAAATCAAACAATGTTTTTTGGACTTTGTACTTTGATGGTTCCAAGACTCTGGAAGGATCCAGAGTTGGTTGTATTCTAGTGGATCCTGAAAGTAATAAGTACTTCTTGTCTTGTAGATTAGAATTTGAGTGTTCTAATAACACTGCTGAATATGAAGCTTTAGTCCACGGATTGAAGAAAGCCATCGGTTTGAATGTTAAGTACCTGAAAGTTTTTGGTGACTTGGAAATAGTTGTAAGACAGGTAAGAGATACCATTCACTGTATTTCACCTCATTTGAAAGGTTACCAGGTAGAGTTATGGGATTTAACTACGCATTTTGATGCTTTCAATATAAAATCTGTTCCTAGACTGCAAAATGCTGCGGCTGATTTATTAGCAACTTCCGCTTCCCGGTTGGTGCTGACTAATAACAAATGTTCAATCAAACTGGTTTTCAGGCCTTCTGTCCCAGACAATATCACAAATTTCAGAGTTTTCGATGATGACGATCAGATTATCAGTTATCTAACAAATGAAGACATGTTCCAAGAAGCTGTGATAGACGAAGAAGAGCATGATGCTTTTTTACAAAAGAAAGATGTGGCTAAAGGAAATTTCATCCCAAAAGGGGTGAGGTCACTTGAAATGATGTTTGATCTTCAGAGCAAGTTCAAAAGGCCAGCAAATACTAAAACCAATAGCTCATCGATGCAACACGAATTGGTAAATCTGGGCACCGAAGCTGAACCAAAATTTGTTAACCTTGGTAAATGTTGTTCATCGGGAGAAAGAGATAAGTTCATCAAGCTCTTTCGAAAATATAAGGATGTTTTTGCATGGACTTATGAAGATCTGAAAACATATGACACCCGCATTATTCAGCATATCATACCAATGAAGGCAGGCGTCAAGCCATTTCAGCAGCAATTGAGGAGGATGCACCTTACTCTCGAACCTCTGATTCAAAAGGAATTGAAGAAGTTACTTGATGCTAAGATAATCTTTAAGGTCCGGCATTCTAAGTGGGTTGCTAACCTAGTTCCCGTATGAAAGAAGTACGGAGAGATAAGATTATGTGTTGACTTCGAAAATCTGAACAGAGCTTCAGATAAAGATAACTATCCCATCCCTTCAATTGAACAAATTTTCCAGATGGTATTAGGATCGGAACTCTTTTCCCTTCTTAATGGTTTCTCTGGTTACAATCAAGTATTAGTAGCTGAAGAAGACCATCTTAAAACTACTTTCCGCACTAATTGGGGAACTTTCGCGTACCGAAGAATGCCATTCGGCCTAATAAACGCAGGAGCCAAGTTCCAGCGAGCAATGGACATCGCCTTCCGAGGATTGGGTGGTCATTGTGTTGTTGTCTATCTAGATGATGTGACAGTTTTTTCAAAGAAAAGAGAAGACCATGTTGTTCACTTAAAACAGATTTTCGATCACTGCCGAAAATATGGTATCTCTTTAAACCCCAAGAAGAGTGTGTTTGTTATTCTTAAAGGTAAACTGCTGGGTCATATCATTTCAAAAAAGGGAATTTCAATAGATCAAGAGAGAGTGCAAGTTATCAATAAAATTCCCATGCCCCATAACAAAAAATCTATGTAGTCATTTATGGGCACTATCAATTTTGTCCGAAGATTGTCCCCGATTTTGCTCAGACTGTTAAACCTTTGCAACAAATGGTCAAGCAGAGCACATAGTTCAAATGGACAGACTTAGAAAATGATGCATTCTTAGATGTGTGCTTCCTCGAGAAGATGGGATTTGTGATTGATTATTAATTATGAGGGGGGGTTGATCTAAGGGATCAGAGGGTTCCAAAGTAGATTTCTGGATGGGAACTAACATTTGTTCGGGATCTATTGATGCCTCGAAAATCGTAGCATCAATCAGCAAGGGATTCTCCCTGGTAAGCAAGCCCAACTAGATCGCTCACTGTTTGGTGTAGGGAATCCGTCTGGTTAATGATTCCGGCTACCGTAAGATTTAAAGATTCTTGTTCTTTGCACCGGTTGCGGCCCAATCCACCGTTTATGTATTTTATTTTAAAGATGATATGCAAGTGCTCTAAACTAAATGCAGCTAATTGAGAAGAATTAATCTAAACTAACGTAAGCAAATTTAATTTATCCTTGCAAGGAGAAAACTTTAAAGATGAGTAATAAACTGAAAGAAACATCTAAAGATCAGACAGATAGCTATTTAATCATAAAGATGCATCTACATCAGAATATAAAAGATATTAAAGATAGCTTTAATTCAGTTAATATATTCCATTACTCATTTGAGATAGACATCTTTGCACAGAAAAATAGGAGAATCATCCATCACACAAAAATAATTCATAATAGTAAGGAAAGATCTCACAGTAGTGTATAGATGATACAAGAGTAATCCAGCAAGCATTTAACATAGCTTTGAGGCAAAAATGTGGTCTCCCGGGCTTTCTTTAGGTAAATTCGAATTTTATATACATGCAATAAAATAGTTCACGTGCAAGACAGAAAATGCCTTTCACCTGCAAAAAGTCCTTGTACTATTCTCTAAACAACTATATATAGCTTTACAAAATGCCTCTAGGGCTGCCACCTGTCTCCTCCCTAAAACTTTTAATTTTCTTTTCAAGAAAAAAACTCTTACAAAAAATAGAGTAATTTGTGGCCCCTTTTATACAAAAGACAAAAAGGATAGTTGTCCCAAACACTTCATGACTTAGTAATAGAAAGGGAAAACTCGATGTATCATGGCTGCCATGTCAGCTAGGTGGTGCCTCTGCTTTAGCTGGAGCTTGCGTCTCAGAGGGCGCTTTTGTCTGAACTTGTGCCTTTGCTCCAGATGGTGTGCCTTTGTCGACTGATTCCTTTGTTGTTGCTTTCTTATCTTCTTCTACAATATAATTGAACCAAACACCTGTGTCTCTTATAACAACATTAGCAGGGGTACGGAGCGGGATTTTCTTAGAAGTCACATGCTTGTCAAGCTCTACCTCAATGTATTGCATTTCTGCTACTGCAGTCAAGCGGATTTCGTGAAACATCTGAGCGTGTATTGAAGGCAGCACGATGCATTGAAGGATATCATCTGTGGTCAACACATCAATTTTCTTCACATATTCCATTTGAATGTTCAGTTCATCTTTTAAATCGGACAGGCGTTGTTCTTTACTTGGAAACTCTTCAAGAGTCTGGGGAAATGCAACTTTGCACCTTTCATGAACTTCTTGAATCTTTTGATAGAGGCCATTGCATTTTCCCATCGTTACCTGGATCACAGCGATCAATTTTGCACCGCAGTTCCTACAAATTCCATGAAGGTTATGTCTTCCTTAAAATCAGCTACAGATTTGAACGGGAGGTGCTTGGGGAAATCCACTTTCCCTTCTCTCCACTCCATTTGTCTTAAAATATCTGCTTTTACCCATGTGTACTTATTCCTTAGCCTAACAGCTTCAGAGTTGATCTCCTTCATTCTGTCCACCATGGCCTTTAGCCTGCTAATCTCTCCAGTCAACAGTTCTTGCTTCTCATGCATTTTCTTAAGCACGTCACATGATTGCTCATGAAAGGGAGTCATGTCCATTGCTATGTTGTTTGCTTGTTCTAGATGCTCAGCTATTAACTGCTTATCCTCTTCTAACTAAACAACTTTAGCTTCGGAATCATTCTTTTATGCTTCAAGTACCATCATCTGGACTGCCAAGTGTTCCTTCTCCTCCTCTAGGTGTTGATATTTATCTGACAACTCCTTATGATTGGATAAAAGGTGATCGTATTTCTTCACCACGAGTTCCCTATAGGACTGCTCATTGGCCACGGTCTGTTGCAGCATGCGAGCCCTTTTCTTGGTTGACTCAAATTCCTTAACCATTTTGATTACATTGTCCTCGCTTGCTTTTGTTTCCGCTAAAGTAGCAAATGCCATAGCTACAAGAGCCTTCTTTTTGTTTTGCATAATAGTAGTTTCCCATTGGGTAACGATGTCCGGCTCAAAAGTCTTTAACCTTGTCTCTGATTTTATCACAATGGACTTCCTATTCTTGTTGTACACAAATCTATCCCACTGGGACACAGTATGATCCTTTGATGGGGTGAAAGGGATCAGTGGGAGATTTTCTATGGGGATGTTCTCTTCCGCGGGTGGGGTCTGGAACAATTGGGATGAGTCTACATCCATATCCTGCGTGTTAGAACCACCAGCTTGCGTGTCTTCATTAGCTTTATTTTCTTCCTTGGCTTTAAGCCGTCTTTCTTCTTCTTCGGCCCTTAGCTGGTTCTCAACCGCCTCCCTTTATTCCTTCTCTTTAGCAGCTTGTTGTAATCTTGTCCTTATCGTGGTAATGAACATAATCAAAGCTAGCATGGATTTTCCTGTAATGTTCTACAACCTTGTTCCACCAGTCATTTCTATGGAAGGACATTTCCCCAAAGTGAAAACCTTTTAACTCCTGGATAAAATCCTTGGTCGATGCGATCTTTGAGAACTTATAGGCTCCGACACATAAAGGCACAGGAGGAAAAGAATCCTTTTTCACTCTATTCAAAGATCCACCAACTCCATCTAAGAAGACTTGCATGACTGCCTCCTTTAGGACTATGTAATCAGTAGCATATCTGGGTAAGATATAGGGGGGCTTGGAGCCTCCATACATTCTGATATAAGTACCATTCTCTGAAAAGTAGAAATCACCGTAGTTCTCCATAACTTCCATGGCATTCTCTGATAAGCAATTTGGTTCTTCATTAAACATTAGCTCATACAAAGGTATGATGAATTCTTCATAGATGAGTTTGTAGTGCATCCTGTAGTTCTGGGACCAAAGCAATTTATAAGCAGTGTACACTGGGGTGTTGTCCTGATCCCAAACGCAACCTAACTTTTGGAAAGGAAGCTTTGACATAATATAGTCTATGAGATATGAGGCCATATAAAATTCTAACTTCTTTAGGGCCAGTCCTTCCTTGGCAGCGGCTATGGCGGACACAAGACTGTCCGAGAGGATAGTTTCCCAATCAAAGACCATCCCCTTGAATGCCATGTAATGAATTATAGGAGCCCATTGTATCTTGTAAATGGTTCCATCAGCCATGCCAAAAATTCTGCTTAACATAAGGGCGATCATCCGGAAATGGGGTGTCAAGTTTTGGACCTCATACTCATCACTGCCCCTTTTCCTTTGTTGTTTTCCTGTGATTAATGCTTCTTGGCCATTTCGAAATCGTCCATCTTAAGCTTCCCCAACCATTCATCGTTCAGTGGCTGCTGAGAGCGCGGTAATTTGTAAGCAGCTACTATGTAGGCTAGATGAAATGAGGCAAAGGCCTCTCCGTTGCTGTCGGACAAAACTCTCATTTCAGGGTTTGCATGCTCCAGGATCCAACCAATCACTTATGAGCAAGGAAAGAGCTCAGGGCGTGTGGAAGCTTTAGATATACCAGAGCTTCTGATGTTTTGGTATATGTGCTCTTCTTCCAAGAGTGCTCCAGGGATATCTTGGTCTCTTAACATGCAATATACATCTCCCCACTTGACTTCAGGAGGAACGCCTGTGACCAACTTGGTATCCTTGAACAAAGTTTCAACTCTTGGTTCCTCATACTCTGGCTCGGCCATCTTAGCCTTCTTTCTGCTACCCTTCGGCATTGTGACTTAATCCTATCCAGCAACCATGCATAAGTAGACATAGAATATAGCGAAACGCAAGAGTGGAAATATTGAATTAGCATAACAACACAGCTGAAATATGTAATGATGTCAAATAACAGTGTATTGTGAAAATAAAAGCAGGAATTAGGAATTTTGCTAAAACAGAACCATATTCCTTCTAGGGTGTAAGCGGTTTCAGGGAGACGCTAAATGAGCTTCAAAGGAGACCGAGTTCAGTACATCTTTAACGAAAGCGCGAGTGAGGTGGTAGGTCATTGCTGCCAAGGAAGGTTGAGTTTTTTGCAGGTTCAAGGGACTAGGATAAAGTCGTAAGGGCCTACGACTACAAATTTTATGCTTGGAAATGGCCTAACAACAACAAAAGTAGAATGTCTACTGGCCATGCAGCTTGACGATGGTAGCGATACTGATATTGGCTTGATAGCAATCGAAAAGTAAAACAAAAACAGTGTTAGAAGCACCTACCTGGCAAGAAATGGTTGGTCTAACGGTAGTTGACCTGGCTGCAAACGGGCTGAGCTAGAACAGCTTAACACAGTCTTCCAACGGAGTTCTCACAACATAAAATTCTACCAATGAAAACACTAAACCACCCAAACCCTTTATATAAAGACTGACATGTGCGGGCATTCAATAGGTTGGTGGGGTTTTAAAACAGGGTTTTTAAAACGAGTACAGAAAGGTAACCTAGGCACACTTGGCATTAAATGCAACCGCCAAAAATGGAAGGAAAAGGCGAGTTTGCTCGACAGTTCGCGGCAAAAAATCACGAGTTTCAAGCGACGTTGCGGATGAAAAGAATGATTTTGGCCACCCATTGCGGCGAGACTTCCCAAGTTGATCCAACGGTTTATAGCTTCGGGCCTCAGTAAAAGGGTTCGCCCGTTGCGACAAGACTTTATGAGTTGTTCCGGACGTTGCGGTGGAACTCGGTGAGTTCTCTCGTCGTTGCGGCGGAACTTGCCCAGTTCATTCGAAAAGTGGCTTCGTGCCTTGGTAGGAATTTAAAAACCTTCCGCCCGTTGCGGCAAAACCTTTTGAGTTGTTCCGCCATGGCGGCAAGACTCGTCAAGTTCGCTCGAAGTTGCGGCGGGACTTGGTGAGTTTGCCCGAAAAGTTACAAGGCCAAAAGACTTGACAAAAGAGGCACCTGTTGCGGAAAAAATTTGTGAGTTCTTCTACCATTGCAGGTGAAAAGGATGAGTTTAGCCGCAGTTTCGGATGAAAAAGTTGAGTTTTGACTTAGAAGAAAAAGACCAACAAACTCGAAAAATAACTTCTCTAGAAAACTAAGTATAAAAGACCTTCTAGGGAAAGATTTAGCTCCTAAGTAAACTTACTAAAAGAAAAATAATAAGGAGGGGCCCCAATATTTACAAAATTTTGGGGGGGATGTTGTAGCAACAACAATTGGCGTTTCTCTGGCGAACACAGATCTCTAAAAAAGAACTCTCCTTAAGGGTAGAATACTTACAAACTGCTGATTTATATGGGCGACAACATGCCTTCATAGTTCAGCTTGCATGAATATAGTGATCGCTCTCATCATCATGGTCATTTTGGTAAAGGGAAACTTAGCATCACACTTCTTCTTAACTCTCTCAGGGCCTAAGCATGGAGTTCATTTTGGAATTGTGCCTCTTAGAGATCAACTTAAAAAGACTCCACAGGATCGTAACAGTATCTCATAGTTATATTCGTTTGTTCCTCATTTCCATGCTATTTGCATCCTTTTGGATATTTCTTGATGAATTTTGTCATTTGAGTCTTCCAGAAATGAATTTCTTCAACTTGCATATTTACTTTGGCTCTTCAATCCATAATGTCCTTTTGTGTGAGTGATAAGTTTGTTTGATTATCATGCTTCACGGAAAGAGAAGAACCTTGTTAGGATGATTATTTGAACAGCTTTCTTAATTGAATGTGCTTTGCATTTCTCTGTCGTGCTTTGATTGAGGCGAGAATTTCTGGAAATCAAAACTCTTTAGTACAATCCCTTTTGGCTTTCATTTGTAGCATGGGATCATTTTAAATGCCATATATCTGTGAGACATGCTTCATTTCCATGGGTCTAATTACAGTGAACTCTTCGAGACAGCTATTTATGTTAAAGTGAATGGAACCCCAAGATAGTAGGAAAGAACTGTTGAATCTCATTTATTAAAACAGGGTTATTTCGACCAATCAGAGAAAGGATCTTTAAATTCCTGAGAATTCAACATTGAAAACAAAGTCACCAAAACTTTTCTTTGTAAATAGGTTTCAACCTTTCAAGCTTTTGAGTTTTGTTCGAAGATCTATCTTATACCTTTACCAAAAGCTAAGCTGGGTTTTGCCAAAGAACAAAGAAAAAGGTGAACATGAAGAAAGGTAGAAAACAAAACAAGCTGACTGAGGAAAAAGATAAAAGACAAAACCAAACAAGCAAGCAATCAGAAACAAAAGAGTTTATTAATGTACAAAAGGAGTCCTCAAAGGACTAAGAGAAGTATTGCTTCAAAGCGAGACCATTGAGAGGTAGGGTTACTTCCTTTCCTTGTAAATCCTTTAGCTTGTAGGTAGTCGGGCCTAGCTTTTCAGAAATTTGGTAAGAGCCTACCCATAAGTGTTGAAATTTCGTATGCATTCCCTTACCTTCGTGTGGATGGTCCCATTTCAGAACTAAGTCCCCTACTTCAAAACTTCTTTTACAAGACTTCCTTTTATCGAACCACCTTTTGACTATGTCTTGGTGTTGGTGGAATCAGTCTTTGGCTTTCTGTCGGGATTCTTCAAATTTCAGCAGGGTATCAATTCTAGATTGTAAAACCTGACTACTGGAACTTCGAGAGGCTTGGGACAATTGCAAAGATGGAAGTAAGATGTTGGGAGGGAGGATGGATTCTTTACCATAGATGAGGGTATACGGGAAAACCCCTAAAGCATTATTTGGAGTAACCCTATCTGCCCATAAGGCATTGGGGAGAGCTATGTGCCATCTTCTCTAATTTTCAATTACAGTTTTCTTGAGAATCCAGATGAGATTTTTGTTTGAAGATTCAGTTAATCTGTTTCCTTGGGGATAATAATTGGCTGAATAATGTAACTTAATTCCTCTCTCATAAACAAATTCATTTATTTTAAAGGCCGAAAAATAAGTTGCATTATCAAAGACTAGGGAAATTGGAACCCCAAACCTGGTTATGATGTTTTCTTTTAAGAAACTAATAACTGCAGCTTCGTTGATTTTGCGCAGCAGTACATCTTCTGTCCATCTTGTAAAATAGTCCGTGGCCGTCAGGATATACCGGTGCTGTAGTGAATAATTTGGTTTTATTTCTCCAATTGTTCAAAAGGTTCTGAGATAATAACTGGTTGCAACGGTCCTGCTACTTTGGGTAATTTCCCAGCACTCCTTTGGCATACATCACAGTTCCTAGCATAGGCGTGAGCATCTCTGAACAAGGTGGGCCAATAGTACCTATCCCTCAATATTTTGTGAGTTGTTGTATCTCCGGAATAATGTCCCCCAGCAGGGCCATCGTGTAATTCTTTGACTACTTTACTCGCATCATCCTTCTCTAAACATCTAAGAAAGATTCCATCATAATTTTTTCTGAAGAGTATTCCCTCAATGATTTGATAAGCTGTTGGTTTCAAACGAAGTGCCCTTCTCTGCTTCGAACTCTAGTGCTCTAGTAAGTATCCATGTTTCAAATAGTGCACTAGGTCTCTGTACCAGTATTCGGGAGCTGTGAAAATAGGACATACCTCAACCACGTTCAATTCAGCTTCATTTTCCCAGCTTTGTTCTTCATCAATTGGATGTTCAGTGAGCAATTTACATAGGCCCTGACCTTTAATGATAGTAGCGGGTTTAAATTCTAAATCATATTCTTGAAGTGCTATGACCCAATTTCCTCTTCTTTCTCCCAATTCCTTTTGAACGGAAAGAGATCTGACAGCTGGATGAGGGACTACAACTTTAGTTCTGTTCTTAAGAATATACGGCCTGAACTGCTTTACCGCTTTGAATACGGTGTATGCTTGTTTTTCAACAATAGGATAGTTCAATTCAACGCCTTGCAGACCAATGCTCATGAAGGAAATTGGGTATTCGTCTCCTGATTCTAACTTTTGTGTAAGCACGGCTGCGAGAGAGTCGTTTGAAGCAACGGTATACAAGATAAAATCTTTGTCAAAATCTGGACTTCTCAGAGAAGGGACGTTAGCTATGGCCGCTTTGATATCCTTAAATGCATCATTTTCCAAATCTGTCCATTTGAATTGTACGCTTTGCTTGACCATTTGTTGCAAAGGTTTAATGGTTTGTGCAAAATCGAGGACAAATCTTCGAACAAAATTAATAGTACTCATAAACGACTGCATAGATTTTTTGTTGTGAGGCATAGGAATTTTTTTAATAACTTGCACTCTCTCGTGATATATCGAAATTCCCCTTTTTGAAATAATGTGACCCAAGAGTTTACCCTCAAGAACGGAAAAAAACACTTTTCTTAGGGTTTAAAGAGATACCATACTTCCTGCAGCAATCAAAAATTTGTTTTAAATAGAAAACATGATCTCTCTTCTTTGCGAAAACTGTCACATCATCTAGATAGACTACAACACAATGACCGCCCAGTCCTCAGAAGGCGATGTCCATTGCTCGTTGGAAAGTAGCTCCTGCATTTATCAAACCAAATGGCATTCTTCTATAGACAAATGTTCCCCACTTAGTGCGGAAAGTAGTCTTAAGACGGTCCTCTTCCGCTACTAATACTTGATTGTAACCAGAGAAACCATCTAGAAGAGAAAAAAGTTCCGATCTTGATACCATCTGCAGAATTTGTTCCATTGACGGAACGGGATAGTTATCTTTATCGGAGGCTCTATTCAAGTTTCTGAAATCAACACATAGTCTTATTTCTCCTGACTTCTTCCTCACGGGAACCAGATTAGCAACCCATTCCGAGTGCCGAACTTTAAAAATGATCTTAACATCTATTAATTTCTTCAACTCCTTTTGAATTAGAGGTTCGAGAGTAGGATGCATTCTTCTTAATTGTTGTTGAAATGGTTTAGCGCCTACTTTCATTGGTATGACATGCTGAATGATACGAGTATCATATGTTTTCAGATCTTCATAAGTCCAAGCGAACACATCTTTATATTTCCGAAAGAGCTTAATGAACTTATCTCTTTCACCTGGTGAACAACATTTACCAAGGTTAATATTCTTAGGTTCAGCTTCTGTGCCCAGATTTATCAATTCATGTTGCATAGAAGAGCTATGAGTTTTAACATTTGCTGGATTTTTGAACTTGCTCTGCAGATCGAACAAACTTTCAAGTGATCTCACTCCTCTGGGCATGAAGTTCCCTTTGACTACGTTTTTATTTTGCAGATCAGCATCATGTTTCTCTTCATCTATGACAGCTTCTTGAAACATGTTTTCATTTGTAAGGAAACTAATGATTTCATTTTCATCATCGAACACCCTGAGATTTGTGATATTATCTAGAACATAAGCCCTAAAAACCAATTCAATAGAACATTTATTAATGGTAGGCACTAACCTAGAAGCAGAGGTAGCTAATAAATCAGCTGCAGCATTTTGTAATCTAGGAATAGATTTTATATTAAAAGCTTCAAAGTGCGTAATTAAATCCCATACCTCAGCTTGATAACCTTTCAGATGTGGTGAAAGACAATGAATCGTATCTCTCACCTGTCTGACGACTATTTCCTAGTCGCCAAAGACTTTCAAGTATTTAACATTCAAACCGATGGCTTTCTTTAATCCGTGAACCAAAGCTTCATATTTAGCAGTATTGTTAGTACAATCAAACTCTAATCTACAAGACAAGAAATATTTGTTGTTTTCGGGATCAACTAGAACATAACCAGCTCCGGATACTTCTTGAGTTTTGGAACCATCAAAGTATAGAACCCAAAAAACATTCTGAGATCTAACTAAGTTAATGTCTTTATCATCTAAGTCAGTAACTAAGCTAACTATGTTACAGTCAATATCATCAGTCCGAGAAAATTGAAGGAGATCGGACTGTACATCTGATTCATGGCTAACATTTTCTGATTGATAATTATCCGGCTCAAGTTCTAAGAAATAATTCCCCAAAACTGAAGATGAAAAAGCTACAGCTTCATTCTTTTCCTCTAGTTGAGTTACATTCTACTTCATATGCGGCTCTCTCAGTACTTTAATTTGATTTTTCCTATTCTGATATGGTAACCACAGGTGAGATTAGTCGGTTGCGAAATAACCATATAGTTTTATAGACTAGTCTCTGCTCAAGATCAAACCATAAGCTTCAGGAATATCCACTACCATTATATCAATAAATTGGCACACTCTAGGGTCTGCTGACAACCTAATAAGGACATCCTTCATTTCCCTAATGACTTTAACAGCAATTCTATCTAGCTGGATAATCTGAGCTGGGGATGGGATTAGCTGCCCATTAATCCTGTTGCAGATTGACAGTGGCATGACATTCGAAGAAGCTCCAGAATCTACCAAACAGTTATGCACATTGTGATTGAAAATTTCAAAAGTTAAAAGGAAAGGCAATGTTTGAGATTTGGATTTCCCACCAATACTAGCTTCATTTATTTCGGGATCTTCCTGAGTATTTGCTAACGGAGAGCTAGATTGGGGTTCAAGGGCTTCTAACAGCTTCTTACATTGCTGAGGCAAACTACACATGTCAAATATGGAAACATTTGCTTTTACTTTCTTTATGTCTTCAATTATATCATATCCCATGTCACATTCCTTTACAACTTTGGGCTTATTATCTGTCTTGTTTAAAGTTACTTTTGGTTGATGTGTTGTTTCTACGTTTGGTTGTTTGGTAAGTATCTGGTTAGCTTTGGGATGTGGTGGAATAACCGTGATGTGTCTTTAAGGTGCTTCTTTGAAGACTTTAGTCTTGGGCGTAGTCGAGCTTTGAATCGGATCAGCGATTGGACCTTTACTACGAATATTGATGTTTACAGCTGAGACTTGGCTTTCCTCGGGATCATCTTCAATCAAATCAGTTAAAGGAACCCAGTCCCATAACACCATAGTGGTGTCTGGAGCGGGTTCCTCTAATTCGAGAGTCTATTCTTCTGGAGGATTGTCTTGATCTGGAATTTGTGAGTCCATCATTTGGTTCATTACCAAGCTCATTGAATTTCTCCATTGCGGACAACTTTTTTCAGAGTGTGGTTCTTGATGAAAGGTACAGAAATGTTCCATTCCTACTTCATTTAAATTCAAAATAGGAGAGTTATTCGTAGGTGGATGAGGCTGATCGTTTTCTTCTCTTTTCTTGTAGAAAGGTTTAAAAGGCTTCCTAGATGTGCTGACTGCCTTATCCTTTTCAAGATCTATAATTTTGTTGGACAACTTTTGAATCATTTTGACTACGTTTTCCATATTTGCTAATGGCTCTTCTTTATTCCTAGTAAGCAGCAAGGTTTTCTTAGTAGTTGTTGGTTTTGCTTCCACGTCTACAGAATGTTTAGCAATGTTGTCTGCTTCTTCCTCTGCCTTCCTAGCTTCTTTGAAATTCTCTATTAAGGTAGTTTTCTTGGTCCTTTTGATAAACATTGCTATTAGAGGATCAAGTGCTGTAGTATAGTACTCAACTAAGGATTCTTCATCTAGTCTAGCTACTGCACTAAAGTTATTTAATAAAGTGGTGAATCTTTGGTTGAATTCTTGAACCTTTTCTTTCTTCTCCATTCTCATGGACAGCAACTCTTTCATGAGTGTAGCTACAGTTTTCTGGTTCCCATATTTCTTTAAAAAGCATGTTTCAAATTCTTCCCAATTCGATATTGAGCTAGCCTATAAACTAAAATACCAGGAAGAAACTTTAGGTTCGAAAGTGTATGGAAAAATCCTACAAACTACATCCTCGTACTGTACATTTAAAAGGCTCAGAGCTAAATAAAATCTCTTAAGATGATCTTTAACAGAGATACCTTTCCCCGGATCATACTTAGGCAAAAGTTTCTCGGGATTCTTAGGCAGATTGTGAAAAGGTCTAGCCAAATGCAATGCTCCCCTCGCTGTCCATGCATGTACAGCCATGGCTCCTCGTGGAGAATTAGGCGGAGAATCGTGTGGAGTAGGAAGTGGATAATTCTTTGGAGTATACAGTTCTTCAAGATCTAGAGGATCTTCAAGTTTGACTTCAGCAAGAGGCTCTGTGATTTCTTCCAAAGATAAATCTACTAATTCTTCAAAATTATGGACAAGAACTGAATCACGTGTGTAATGTCTTTCTCTTCTAGGAGCTCCTCTTCTAGGGAGTAAGGGAATTGTATTCAAACCACCAAGTTGCTTAACATAAGCACGGGTATGTCTTCTTAAGTTTGCTACTTCAACAAAAGGTATAGCATACAACGTTTCTTGCTGCTCAAATTCAGAATTAGGATTTTCTTGATTTGTTATTTCCATATCTAAATTGCCTGGGATTTTTGTTTCAAGCGGGTTTCCAGTTGGATCTCCTCTTAAAGAAGAGTCTCCTTTATCAGCCATGCACTAGTGGCCCTCCTTCTAGTGCCAAAAACTGTTGATGCCTCGAAAATCGTAGCATCAATCAGCAAGGGATTCTCCCTGGTAAGCAATCCCAACTAGATCGCACACTGTTTGGTGTAGGGAATCCTTCCGGTTAACGGTTCCGGCTATCGTAAGATTTAAATATTCTTGTTCTTTGCATTGGTTGCGTCCCAATCCACCATTTATGTATTTTATTTTAAAGATGATATGCAAGTGCTCTAAACTAAATGTAGCTAATTGAGAAGAATTAATCTAAACTAATGTAAGCAAATCTAATCTATCCTTGCAAGGAGCAAACTTTAAAGATGAGTAATAAACTGAAAGAAACATCTAAAGATCATACAGATAGCTATTTAATCATAAAGATGCATCTACAGCAGAATATAAAAGATATTAAAGATAGCTTTAATTCAGTTAATACATTCCATTACTCATTTGAGATAGACATCTTTGCACAAAAAACATGGGAATCATCCATCACACAGAAATAATTCATAATAGTAAGGAAAGATCTCACAGTAGTGTATAGATTATACAAGAGTAATCCAGCAAGCATTTAACACAGCTTTGAGGCAAAATGTGGTCTCCCAGGCTTTCTTTAGGTAAATTCAAATTTCATATACATGCAATAAAATAGTTCACGTACAAGACAGAAAATGTATTTCACCTGCAAAAAGTCCTTGTACTATTCTCTAAACAGCTATATATAGCTTTACAAAATGCCTCTAAGGCTGCCACTTGTCTCCTCCCTAAAAATTTTAATTTTCTTTAAAAAAAAAAACTCTTACAAAAAATAGAGTAATTCGTGGCCCCTTTTATACAAAAGACAAAAAGGACAACTGTCCCAAACACTTCACATCTTAGTAATAGAAAGGGAAAAATCGGTGTATCATGGCTGGCACGTCAACTGGGTGGTGCCTCTGCTTTAGCTGGAGCTTGCGTCTCAGAGGGTGCTTCTATTTAAACTTGTGCCTCTGCTCCAGATGGTGTGCCTTTGTCGACTGATGCCTTTGCTGCTGCTTTCTTATCTTCTTCTACTATATAACTAAACCAAACACATGTGTCTCTTATAACAACATTAGCAGGGGTAGGGAGCAGGATTTTCTTAGAAGTGACATGCTTGTCAAGCTCTGCCTCAATGTCTTGCATTTCTACTGCTGCAGTCTGGTGGAATTCATGAAACATCTGAGCGTGTACTGAAGGCAGCACGGTGCATTGATGGAGATCATCTGTGGTCAACACATCAATTTTCTTCACATATTCCATTTGAATGTTCAGTTCATCTTTTAAATCGAATAGGTGTTGTTCTTTACTTGGAAACACTTCAAGAGTCTGGGGAAATGCAACTTTTCACCTTTCGTGAACTTCTTGAATCTTTTGATAGAGGCCATTGCATTTTCCCATCATTACCTAGATCACAGCGATCAATTTTGCACTGCAGTTCCTACAAAATTCCATGAAGGTTATGTCTTCCTTAAAATCAACTACAAATTTGAATGGGAGGTGCTTAGGGAAATCCACTTTCCCTTCTCTCCACTCCATTTGTCTTAAAATATCCTCTTTTACCCATGTGTACTTATTCCTTAGCCTAACAGCTTCAAAGTTGATCTCCTTCATTCTGTCCACCATGGCCTTTAGCCTGCTAATCTCTTCAGTAAGCAATTCTTGCTTCTCATGCATTTGCTTAAGCACGTCACATGATTGCTCGTGAAAGGGAGTCATGTCCATTGCTCTATTCTTTGCTTGTTCTAGCTGCTCAGCTATTAACTGCTTATCCTCTTCTAACTGAACAACTTTAGCTTCGGAATCATTCTTTTCTGCTTCAAGTACCATCATCTAGACTGCCAGGTGTTGATATTTATCTGACAACTCCTTATGATCGGATAAAAGGCAATCATATTTCTTCACCACAAGTTCCCTATAGGACTGCTCATTGGCCACGGTCTGTTGCAGCATGCGAGCCCTTTTCTTGGTTGACTCAAATTCCTTAACCATTTCGATTACGTTGTCCTCGCTTGCTTTTGTTGTCACTACAGTAGCAGATGCCATATCTATAGGAGCCTTCTTTGTGTTTTGCATAACAGTAGTTTCCCGTCAGGTAACGATGTCCGGCTCAAAAGGTCTCTTTAACCTTGTCTTTGATTTTACCACAATGGACTTCCTATTCTTGTTGTACACAAATCTATCCCACTTGGAAACAGTATGATCCTTTGATGGGGTGAAAGGGATCAGTGGGATATTTTCTATGGGGATGTTCTCTTCCACGGGTGGGGTCTGGACCACTTTGGATGAGTCTACATCCATATCCTGCGTGTTAGAACCACCAGCTTGCGTGTCTTCATTAGCTTTATTTTCTTCCTCGGCTTTAAGTCGTCTATCTTCTTCTTCGGCCCTTAGCTGGTTCTCAACCGCCTCCCTTTCTTCCTTCTCTTTAGTAGCTTGCTGGAATCTTGTCTCCTCTAATTCTTGATCTCGAAGCCTCTGGCTTCTTCTTCTTGCAACCTAAGAGTTTCTACCTGCTGAAGCTTAAGAGCTTCCTCTTGTTGAAGCTTGTCCTCTTGCTCCTTTCGCATATTATCGACAGCTTCTTTCTGGAACCTCTCTGCTTCCTCCTTTAGCCTTTTCTCTTCATTAGTTAGAGCTTCGGCTGCTTCCTTCTCTTTCTGCAATTTGTCCTCTTCGGCATCTTGGATAGCGGTAGATATAGAACTAGCTCCACCCTTGTGATGGCATATTTGCAAATCAGTCATGTTACTGATTCCCCTATATACCTCCTCATCTTCATCGTGGTAATGAACATAATCAAAGCTAGCATGGATTTGCCTGTAATGTTCTGCAACCTTGTTCCGCTGGTCATTTCTATGGAAGGACATTTCCCCAAAGTGAAAACCTTATAACTATTGGATAAAATCCTCGGTCGATGCGATCTTTGAGAACTTATAGGCTCCGACATAGAAAGGCACAAGAGGAAAAGAATCCTTTTTTGCTCTATTCAAAGATCCACCAACTCCATCTAGGAAGACTTGCATGACTGCCTCCTTTAGGACTATGTAATCAATAGCATATCTGGGTAAGATATAGGGGGGCTTAGAGCCTCCATACATTATGATATAAGTACCATTCTCTGAAAAGTAGAAATCACCAGATTTCTCCATAACTTCCATGGCATTCTCTAATAAGAAATTTGGTTCTTCATTAGACATTAGCTCATACAAAGGTATGATGAATTCTTCACAAATGATTTTGTAGTGCATCCTGTAGTTCTGGGACCAAAGCAATTTATAAGCAGTGTACACTGGGGTGTTAGCCTAATCCCAAACACAACCTAACTTTGGGAAAGGAAGCTTTGACAGAATACAGTCTATGAGATATGAGGCCATATAAAATTCTGACTTCTTTAGGGCCAGTCCTTCCTTGGCAGCGGCTATGGCGAACGCAAGACTGTCCGAGAGGATAGTTTCCCAATCAAAGACCGTCCCCTTGAATTCCACGTAATGAATTATAGGAGACCGTTGTATCTTGTAAACGGTTCTGTCAGCCATGCCAAAATTTCTGCCTAACATAAGGGCGATCATCCGAAAAGGGGGTCTCAGGTTTTGGACCTCATACTCATCACTGTCCCTTTTCCTTAGTTGTTTTCCTGTGATTAACAGCTTCTTGGCCATTTCGAAATCGTCCATCTTAAGCTTCCCCAACCATTTGTTGTTCAGTGGCTGCTGATAACGCAGTAATTTGTAAGCAGCTGCTATGTAGGTTGGATGAAATGAGGCAAAGGCCTCTCCGTTGCTGTCGGACAAAACTCTCGTTTCAAGGTGTGCATGTTCCAGGATCCAACCAATCACTTCTGAGCAAGGAAAGAGCTCAGGGCGTGTGGAAGCTTTAGATATACCAAAGCTTCTGATGTTTTGGTATATGTGCTCTTCTTCTAAGAGTGATCTAGGGATATCTTGGTCTCTTAACATGCGATATACATCTCCCCACTTGACTTCAGGAGGAACGCCTGTGACCGACTTGGTATCCTCGAACAAAGTTTCAACTCTTGGTTCCTCATACTCCGGCTCAGCCATCTTAGCTTTCTTTCTGCTACCCTTCGGCATTATGACTTAATCCTATCCAGCAACCACGCATAAGTAGACATAGAATATTGCAAAACGCAAGAGTGGAAATATTGAATTAGCATAACAACACAGCTAAAATATGTAACGATGTCAAATAACAGTGTATTGTGAAAATAAAAGCAGGAATTAGGAATTTTGCTAAAACATAACCATATTCCTTCTAGGGTGATAGGCAGTTTCGGGGAGACGCTAAATGAGCTTCAAAGGAGACTAGCTTCAGTACATCTTTAACGAAAGCGCGAGTGAGGTGGTAGTTCATTGCTTCCCAGGAAGGTTGAGTTTTTTGCAGGTTCAAGGGACTAGGATAAAGTCATAAGGGCCTACGGCTACGAATTTTATGCTTGGAAATGGCCTAATAACAACAAAAGCAGAACTTCTACTAGCCATGCAGCTTGACGATGATAGTGATATTGAGATTGGCTTGACAGCAATCGAAAAGTAAAACAAAAACAGCCTTAGAAACACCTACCTGGAAAGAAATGGTTGGTCTGACAGCGGTTGACCTGGTTGCAAACGGGCTGAGCTGGAACATCTTAACACAGTCTTCCAATGGAGTTCTCACAACATAAAATTCTACCAATGAAAACACCAAACCGCCCAAACCCTTTATATAAATACTGACACATGCGGGCATTCAATAGGTTGGTGGGGTTTTAAAACAGGATTTTTAAAATGAGTACGGAAAGGTCACCTCGGCACACTTGGCGTTAAATGCGACCGCCGAAAACGAAAGGAAAAGGCGACTTTTCCCGACAGTTCACAGGGACAACTTGCGAGTTTCAAGCGATGTTGCGGATGAAAAGAATGAGTCTGGCCGCCCATTGTGGCGAGACTTCCCAAGTTGATCCGACGGTTTATAGCTTCGGGCCTTAGTAAAAGGATCTGCCCATTGTGGCAAGACTTTATGAGTTGTTCCAGACGTTGCGGCGGAACTCGGCGAGTTCGCCCATCGTTGTTGCAGAACTTGTCGAGTTCATCCGAAAAGTGGCTTCATGCCTTGGTAGGACTTTAAGAACCTTCCGCCCATTGCCGCAAAACCTTTTGAGTTGTTCCGCCGTTGCAGCGAGACTCGTCAAGTTCCCCCGAAGTTGCGGCGGGACTTGGTGAGTTTGCCTGAAAAGTTACAAGTCCAAAAGACTTGACAAAAGAGGCGTCCGTTGCGGCAAAACTTCATGAGTTCTTCCACCGTTGCGGGTGAAAAGGATGAGTTTAGCCACAGTTTTGGATGAAAAAGTTGAGTTTGACTTAGAAGAAAAAGACCAACAAACTCGAAAAATAATTTCTCTAGAAAACTAAGTTTAAAATACCTTCTAGGGAAAGCTTTAGCTCCTAAGTAAACTTACTAAAAGAAAAATAATAAGGAGGGGCCCCAATATTTACAAAATTTTGGGGGGGATGTTGCAGCAACAACAGGATCATACTAGATAAAAGGGGATGGGTTGAGGAGATAATGGCTTTTGAGTCATCGAGATGAGAGAGGGATTCAAATCTATTTGTGATTTATGGTAGTCAGGGTCCAAAAGTCAAAGCAATTGAGGCATTTGGGACTGGAGGGAGCTACTTGGAGATTTGTAGGACTGGATGAGGGGGGCTATTTTTTGTTTGATTGTTTTCCATTGGGATTTTCTAGTTTCCTGAAGATTCTAGGGATTTTTGGGATAGTACTTAGAAAAATGCACATATCATAGTATAACTCACATTTGAAGGACAGTTGTTCATAATCTAGCTTCTAGAGATGACTCCAATTATCAAGGTTGATTTTTATGACTTTAGGTAATCCCTTTTCTAAATCAACCTCAACACAAATTCTAGCACAAACAAACATACCCGCTTTTGGTTCAGATTTGTCTATGTACTTCCCAATGGTGTTTCCAATGGTCTTCAAGAAGTCATCATCCCAGCAGTGCAGTGATAGGTGAGGAAGTCACACCCAAACAAGAACCGTGGATGGGACATCAACTTCACGTCCAAAATCTGGAGTCCATTTGTTTAGATACATTCCTCTAGCATCGATAAAATAGGGGCCATTTTGAAATATCAAATCTTTGTCTTCCTTGAGCTTGAAGAGGAAGGTGTGAAACCCTCTACCACAAAAGAAATAATTCATTTTCCCTTTAATTAGGGCCATACAATTTTTGGTGAGCCATTTCTCCATTGATAGTGGTAAATGCCATAAACCAATAAATTTCCCAACTAGGACTTGCTCTACCAAAGTGAGGGCATTTTTCCTGGATAACATTTGTGGAAGAGCTATTTCAGGGATAGCTCTTTGTGGGATTACTTACATTTGAAGGAAATTTGTTCATAATCTAGCTTCTAGAGATGACTCCAATTATCAAGGTTGATTTTGATGACTTCAGGTAATCCCTTTTCTAAATCAACCTCAACACAAATTCTGGCACAAACAAACATATCCTCTTTTGGTTCAGATTTGTCTATGTACTTCCCAATGGTGTTTCCAATGGTCGTCAAGAAGTCATCATCCCAGTAGTGCAGTGATAGGTGAGGAAGTTGCACCCAAACAAGAACCGTGGAAGGGACATCAACTTCACGTCCAAAATCTGGAGTCCATTTGTTTAGATACATTCCTCTAGCATCGATAAAATAGGGGCCATTTTGAAATATCAAATCTATGTCTTCCTTGAGCTCGAAGAGGAAGATGTGAAACCCTCTACCACAAAAGAAATAATTCATTCTCCCTTTAATTAGGGCCATCCAATTTTTGGTGAGCCATTTCTCCATTGATAGTGGTAAATGCCATAAACCAATAAATTTCCCGACCAGGACTTGCTCTACCAAAGCGAGGACGTTTTTCCTGGATAACATTTGTGGAAGAGTTATTTCAGGGATAGAGGGGATTCGTTTTACAAATTTAGAAAATGAAGGATTCGTTGGTTATTTGCTTAATGAATTAACCATATTTTTTAATGCAACCTCCTGAAGGGATTTTGCATTCCCTCCAGGATTTGCGTCTGGGAGGGTCATCAAGAACCAGAGCATGCAAAACTAAAAGACAACATTAGGGTTTTATATTAGGGTTTGAATTATAAGCGCACCATTACTATCGATGTGCTTTAGTAATGATCCACCGATATTCATTATAGAAAACCCATCGCATGTTCGATGTGCTATAGTGTCTATGGCACACCGCTAATGGTGTGTTAATTAATTATATGCACTATTATAGGTTTGTTACAGTTTAGAGGAGCACCATGATTTTTGAAGAAACAAAAATCCCAAACAAACTAGATTGGTATGGACCCACGAATTATGATGTGCATATGTATTATAATCACACTGTCATTGTTGGTGCAATGTGGGTTAAAAAATCCCACCACAATTGCCATGTGGTGTAGTAATATGTCACACCGGCTTCGATGCATTATGTATTTATACACACCGTTAATGATGCATTACTGTTTTTAAGGCACACTGATAATATTTTTTACATTTTTAGCCAAAAAAGATTAATTTATATTTAAATAAGTAAAAAACTATCATTTAATACATTTTTTATGATTTGTGTATGTGTGTGTGTGTGCACGCCTAATGAAGGTTGTATGTTGATCAGAGACAATAGCAACAAGCGAAAACTGACCGGTACAATGTTGTATAGGGATGGGAGGCCAAAGATAGGGAGAGGGATTTGTACCCTCACTCTATTACAGTCCAAACTCGCCACCTCTTAAGGGATGTTAGACTCCTTAAGTTTTATGAGGAGATGACCTCCCTAAGGGGGGACATGACATTATTGAGATAGTTGATCCATCCTTGGGATCATGGAAGCCATGCATTTAGAGTCGGTCCCAATCTATGGTTCCATCCCACAGAGGAAGGATATATATTTCATTACTAGGTTGTCTAGGAGAGGAGAAGAACTCCTGAGTTCCATGATCTCCCGCCTAACATTATGGTAGAGAGTCAACTGGCATATGTTCAAAGATATGTTAGTGAGTACATCACTACCCTTTCAAGCTTCAAAGTTTTTGGTGGATAGTTGAATTTACAATAGGTGTAGAGGACGTTAGGTTCCTCTCGCATATGGTCACGAAAATAGCTTACCACATCTCTAATACACAGTGCATTACTTGTCCCCTTTTGTAGTATGTAGATTCCTTAGTGTAGACACCTAGATGTATTAGGTGGTCTACCATTTTTTTTGCAAAATTTATGTTTTGATTTGGATTATTGTCATGTTATGTTTGATGGGAGGATAGTTTTCCCATTTTTTTCAAAGTTGTTTTGTTTATTTTTTGAGAGGTTTTCGCTCACTAGGACCTTATTCGATTGCCTTAATTCTAGGTTGAGGACCAATGTGCATATGCGCATGTGGGGATAGATGATGCCCAGAAGGGGCCATTCAAAGTTCCCATGTAGAATCACTCTAGAGGTACTAGAGATGCTCTCTAGTGAGGATGATCGTATTATGGATCTTATGTAGTGTCCATATGCAGGGATGGATTGGCAAGGATTTTGAACATCCTATTTACCCAAGATGATCCACTAGATGCCCAAGGTGATATTATCATTACGTTTTGATTAATATAGTTGAATTTTATTAGCTTATTTAATGCACATGTGATTTATTCTAACATTCTATTTAAACTGTCTAAAAATTATTATCTATTATTTTGCAAAAATTGGCATGTATGACGAGGAGGTGCCTCCCCAACCTGATGAGGAGATGGATGAGGTTGATGAACTACCTCAATTACAAAGACCAAGATTGTGATGCAATCCATATTGTAGATTCCATCAAAAGGTGTTCATCAATTATGTGGATCGATGGCTTATTATGGAGTGCACCTAGTTTGAGCTAGCTAAATCATATGGGACTTGGAGCTCACAGCTATATAGGTGACCCTTCTACATGAGATGATGTTATCGATGCCTCATGTTGTCGATGTGGTTAGCCTACTCGATAGGAGTAGGGGTTTTCATCGTCGCTGGTCTTCTTCAGCTGATTCATCTGCTTAGGATGGTTATCCTCCACCTTCTCCATCTCCACCTCCTCCTCCTCTTCCACGGGTCATCTAACCGCCCTTTCCTCCTCGTCGATCCAATTGATATCCCTCTCCTTCACTTGCTAACCAAACCCCTTATCATCCTCATTGAGATTATTTACCACCCTCTCCTCCTACACAGGCTAATCAAACATCCTCTCTTCCTCATCGAGACAACCAACCACTCTCTCCTCCTCCACAGCCTGACTAACCACCCTCTCCTCCTCACTTAGTTGACCAACCACCATATCCTCATCCACTAGACGACCAACCACCCTCTCCTCTTACAGTAGGTGACCCACCAGTTGCAACACTCAATTCACTCGTTGGTTCTTTAGAAAATATGGTCGTATCAGGTGATATGAATTTTGGTGGAGAACAATACTAGTTGATTTATACTACATTTTTATCTAATAGAGGTATTAATATTACCTTTGGCTCTGGTGGTAAAGACATTAATCATGCCTCTAGCTCTAGTGGTGGATTTATTGATTCCTTTGGCTCTAATGGAAAAGGCATTGTTCATGCCTCTTTCTCTAGTGATGGAGGTATTGATCCCTCTGACTCTCGTGGTGGACCAACTACCTTATAGCAGTTATATTTTTATTTTTTTGTAAGCTGCAAAGTTCTATTAGATGTTGGAAATCAAAATACATAGGGAAGGGCTATCCATGGTGGTTTAAGACTGTGGAACCACCAACCTAGAAAATCAAAAATGTCTGAATGATTGCAACCATAGTTACTAGACTTCTGCTCAAGGCAGGGGGAATCAGTATGATCAAGGGAGAAACAAATTTTATACAAGCTCCCATAAAAACAACTAAAATATACAAAATTTGTGAGCATGTTATAGAAAAAAAACTAAAAAATCACAGATGGCTTCCAGAACCTCTCTAGCTTGTTGGTTTTTCATTGGGGGGAGTTTCTTCAAGAATTGGACAGCTGAAGTTGTCCTCTTCCGTCACCTTCTGATCTGGTTGCTTGGCTGGCTGAGGTTCCACCTTGCACCATGGTAGAACCCGCTTCTCATTTTCACCCCGGACATGTTTCACGGTCAACTGTCCAAACGTTGAAGGGATGGGGAAGAAATGTGTGGCAGTATCCTAGGAGCAATGTCACCACCCCCTGTTGTTGCTACTGTTGAATTTCCCCCCAGGCCTACCTCTGCACCTATGATACTCCCACCAGCTTGGATACCACCGGCATGACTGCCACCGGCATGGATACCACCAGCGTGGCTGCCACCGGCATGGCTTCCAATAGCATTAGTCTCGCTCCCAAAGATGGTTTCCAGGTTACCAACCAAGCCTTCCAATTGACCCAAGTGATCCTTCATGGTTTGGGTGGTGTTGTTGGATTTGGCCCAATTGGACTTAGTGTCCTCCATGAGGGCCCCCAGCATGTTCTTGACAAGCCAATAATGGTTAATGCGGCCCTCGTTCGCCCCAGAAGAGAGGTGGTATGCGAGCAGGCGAGCTTCCCAGTTATCAATTAGTAGTCGAACCGGGATGGAGACCTCCTCCCCATAGCCATCAGTATCCAACCAGTCTTGTTTGGTGACTATTCTTCCTTCTCTCCCTCTGCGCTATCTTCCCCTCTGTCTGGACATGGTGATGGAGAGCCAGGGACCAGTGCGTGGTTCAAAATTCACAGAGGGAGGCGTAACAACCAGGAGTGCGGAAATGCTAGCTGGAGTTGCCCCCCCAAACGGCTTGAACAGAGCGTAATGATCCTCAACAATCTTCTTAGTCTTGTGTCTGCAGGCGTTCATTAGAGTTGTGTGCGTGAACGACATGGTTGTGGTACATTGAGGCCGAGAACAAGGTGGCCGATGCGACATGAGAGCTGCTATAATGAATGCTCAGGGGTGTGATCCCCTCAGTGCATTAAATGCTCATTGAAATTCCTGCCACGGGTCGGATGCGTTGGTTGGCTTGTCATGGGCTCGCCACGCGCTCCTTCCACCATGACACCCGCATCTAGGTTTATAGCAGTTATATTTGATCGCATGTATATATTTAATTGTTGCAATGTATATTTTACATATTTATTTTACTTTTATTTTGACTTTATATATATATATATTATGTCGTTCATAGCCCCGGAAGATAGAAGGCTTTCTACATCCACTATAATAATTCTCAGGGGGGCCACCCGAAGGGGCCTCTCCCTGTCGCCTCCAAGTTTGGGAGCCTATCCCTGAATGACCTAGAGAATTGAACCTCTGACCTCGACTACTATGGGCTTGGACTCATAATCTCATATATTGATTTTAAAATTACCTTCCATACATGTGTTCCATTTTCATATCATGTTGATCTTGATGTTGTTTTATTTATGAAATATTATATTATTTGTATGTTAATGACTTATATTTTAATGTTTTTTATGTTTTTAAATTAAATTTGAGATGTATTACTCACTCAAATTTGACATGACATTATGACATATTTGACATGTATATCTGACATATATATTAATTTTGAGATTAGCATTCATGTAAATTTTGTCTTTTCATGTCACATTGATGTTGATATTATTTACAAAATGTGGTGTCTATGTTAATGATTAACATCATTAATGATTTCTCTATTTTGGAATCAAATTTGAGATGTGTCGATAATTTAAATTAGAGATGTGTCATATAATCTTTAATTGTTGCAAGTACTAAAGTTTATGTTCATACACTTGTTGCGATCAATGAAGTTTGCTTGATCATGAAATGAATGATAAGTCGATGTCGTGATTACTGGAAATTGTATTCACACTCTTCATTGATGTTTATTAAATATTATTTAATTCCAATCTCTTCCTTAATTAATTTAGAAATAGCATTTTTCCCACGTGGTGTAGAATAGACAGTGAATGGGTGTATTGTTAAGGCACTCCTTGCATAAGGTCACAAGTTCGAAACTCCATGGGTACCAGCCTTACAAAAAAAATTAAAATGTGAATTTCATCAAAATAAATTGTTTCGTTTGGGTATTCTTCGACTAAATAAAATTCTTTTCCAATCAACCCTTCCATACAATCACTGCAAAATACTACATAGATGAACAAATTACATACTAAATTGATTTTCAAGCAACTAAAATGGTTTAAAAAATCATAAAAAAATATTCTTATATGTAACCTTATAAACAACTAATTGTAATCTTTGATAAAAATATTTAGACAAAATATATCAATATTTACTAATGGTAAACGTTTTTTTAATGAAGAGTCGTGAATTTTATATAATCTAAATTACAACATTTTATTGAAATATGTCATTAAGATTTCCAAAAGGACATAAACTTATAGTTAATTATAGTTCATTAGAAGAATTTATCTCAATTATAATTTATATGATAATAAAACAAATTCTGTTAGCCATATGAATCTCGTAAAACACATAATGCTAGCCATAATAAAATGTATAACTACAAACTCCATAAAATTATCTCTAACATGTAATCAAACAATTTGAATCGAACGATTCTGCAATTTCCTTCTCCTTCTCGTTGTCATATGCCCAAAACCAGTGACCTGGTGTCATTATTTCAAGTGTACAAGTTCTCTCTGGTTAACCATTGAAAGCAGATGATATTCTTCTATAAGGGTGTTCTTCTGCGGGGAATACCTTTGAGCATTTGTACATCATCTTTCATAGGTGGTTGGACCACCTAGCCTTTATAGAAGTTCTACAACATTTATATCCATGACACCCTCTTGTTACAAGACTTGTGTTGTAATTGTATATAGAGCACATTAGTTTTGAAGAAGACAGTTGCATCGAATTAACTATGACAGATAATATTGTTATGGATATAAACAAATCAAAAAACATACTTACCCGAGAAAACTCCCAATCCCCTATAATCATGCATGGTGTACGAACATATACCATACAACGTAAAACACCTCTTTGTTGGGATGGGTCTTAATACATAGTATACAGGTATCCCTTTCCATAATTCCTTCAATTGATCACTCAATGGTTGTAGGTAGACATTCATATTCTTCACTTGCCTTCTACGAGGGACTATAAGAGCCAACATAAGATGGTCATTCTCTATAGACAACCATGGGGGTTATTTTGATTGATCACTACTATAGACCAAACATAATAGTTGGTGCTTTGGAGGGAATACATGTTAACTCCATCCATGGTTATGCTCAATTAAAGGCCATGTACTTCGTCCTTGAATTTATCTAGCCATTTATCCTCTATATGCTTCATGGACATTAAAAATCTATTGGGATTCATGTAATTCTTGGTACACTTTTGTGCAAGGCATGCCACCCCTGCAAAACGGCTAAATATTTGCAATAAAAGATCCTTTGAATCCTTGGGATTATAGGCACATGCCTCAAAATTTTATAATGAGGTTCATGTGCTTTACCATTATTTTTTAATTTCGTGTACCTCTCATGCCCACATTCTGGACATATCTCTTTGTCTAAATATTCACCTCTGTATAGAATACAATCATTCAGATATGCATGATATGATATGTACTCAACACCCAACATTTTCAATGTTTGCCTTGCCTCTTTGCAACTGTCGGATAACACAATATTACTTAGAAGTACCTTGTATTTTAATAACTTGTATTTAGTGGGAAATATAAATGTAAATTGTCATCAAACATTCTAATCGACCATTTTCAATGTTGATTGTGTGACAAGAATCCTCAAAATATAGTGGATTTAATGGTTAGTTACATCCAAGTGTCGAGAAAGACGACTCTAACATACCATACATTGCTTTCAAGTTGTATAATAACATTGTTGTCCCTAGTTGAGTAGACATTGATTGGCCATGATCAAAGAGAGTGGTGGTGGATCCACATTTCAGGCCTTCAGAGAAGGTACCAATGATATGAGCATCGTCCCCTATATAATATTGTTGAAATGCATCTAACAACATTCCCTCCATGGCACTTGTATCCCATAAGAAATCATCCATACCAATCTCTATTCCATTGCCTTCATTGCCAACATGTGAAGAATCAGTGTTACTATAGACATTTTGAATTGGTGACTCAGGGTGTAGGTGGTTGATTCAACCATGCTAGGTATGTTTCCTCCCCAAGTTGTGTTCATTTTGCAGCCTCTCTCAATTTGACATCGTAGTGGAGTGCAACGGAAGATAATATATAGGTCACTCGTTGTCAAAATACCGATTTAAAAAATATTGAATAATACATCCTTAATATTAGTAAACACAGTGCAATTAGTTTGTTAAAACATCACACCAACCAATTATTAGAATTAGAATTATTTATTTTACGATATTACATGTGCAACCAACCACTTTATAAAACAAAATGTCAAATTGAACAATACATTTACATTAACTCCATTGAAAAAAAAAATGACAATTAATCAATGACCTTTTTCTTACACCCTAAGGGGACGTCTAAAGGTAGTACCAATGCAAGGCATCTTTGACGAGCAATTGGTGTTCTACGAAATTTATAGTTGATTAACAACTTGTAACTAGGAGACAAACTATGTATTGCATGCACAACAACGAATATAGACGCTTTCCTTTTCATAAAGAACTCCTTGTCATTAGAATGTTCCTCAAATGAATAATTTGCACTAAAGAATGAGCACCTTTAGCTATTTATGAACCCTACAATATTCCCATGAGTGCATAGACGACCATCGATATATAATGAGTTCATCTTGTTAAGGTTTCCATATGCATAACCATTCGTGCACATTATATACATGAAAATGTTATGTTTGTATTTTAACAATATTCAAGTAATCAAATCGACAATGAAGAAGAACACAAAATGGCATAAGTTCTATTAAATGTTTGGGAGGAACATGATTCTAAGCATCTCATATCTTTTGATAAAACAAAAGTTCTTGCTTCTGAACCCCATTACTCATCTCGGATAATTATGGAAGCCATTGAAATTGAGAAACAAGCCGATAATTTTAATCGAGGAGATGACTATAAACTCAACCATTCTTGGAAATCCATCATCCATTGGCTAAATTAGAATTCCCCTCTTCTCCTAGATTTTCGGTCTTCGTCTCTTTTTTCTAATTTGAGCCCTTAACCACCCCCCCCGCCCCCTGCCCCACCTTTTTTATTTTTTATCTTCACTATTGGGATCTTTCTCCCAATAACTTGACCTTGTTTCCCTTCCTTTCATCAATAATTCATTAACTCTCCTTTAGTTTCTCTTCAAATTATTTCCTTTTAATTTTTAAATCTTTTATCTATTCAATTTGATTTCATTATTAAATCAAATATTTAATTAATAATCTCAATTTTATATACATTAATTCTCAAATATTCATTATATATAATTTATTTTTAAAATTTCCATTCTTCCTTTATAACTTAAAATTAATACCTTCAACTTATTTTAGGCTTTGATTTTCAATAATTTATTCCCTCCATCAACTAATTTTTGTTAGGATATTTAGACACTTAGGAGTTAGTTAAGATCAACTTGTGTAATATATCCGTTAGGGATAGTGTGTTTCTTTAATATGCATTAGTATGCATTTGTAAATACTTAATCCGACGGTCACGATATGTTTCCAACATAGAGTGATCCGACGGCTCAACTTCTCTTAGATCAAACCTAACCTTGATCCATGGCTTAACACCCGATTGGTCCATGATCTCTATTTAAAGAGCATGGAGGGTCATTGTTTAGTTGATCGATTATGAGAAGCTCATTTGTAACTTTCTTTCTTTGCATAATAAATTGTCCCGTAGAAGCTATTTGGCCGGGGCCATGGAGTGTTTCCCTCAAGAGGGTTTAAACCACGTCAAAACATCGGTGTGTTGATCTGTGATCTGTTTGTGTGAAGTGGTTGATCTTGGTGTTCGGTCCTTTGGTAGTACCCTGTGTACCCGAACATGGTATCAGAGCTTTTATGAAGTGCCGCTTCCGGTTATGATCTAGATCTTGAACTGCTGTTGCCAAAACTCGAAAGGGTTTCTAGTTCTGGTATTTCTGTGCATTTATGGGATATGGGAGGTGTTCCATTGCGTCCGGAGCGTCGTTTCCATTGGGAAATAGTTTTCGTTTGATTGAAAACGGTTCCCGGTTGCTCCAGAAACGCGTATTTCATCAGATCTGAAGATATAATGTTACAGTGACGCATTTTTTTTATTTCGTTTTTTGAAAAGAAAAAAAAAAAATCTCATATTTCATTTATTTTTACTGTTAGATTTTTTTGGTGCGGATTGTTACTTTCCCGTCTGCGTATGCTCTTTGCCGTGCACCTTGAGCGATATCGGCAAATCAGAAACAGAAAGGGAAAGGGTTTTTCTCGGCTGCGTATGCTCTTTGCTGTGCACCTTGCGCGATCTCGGCAAATCAGAAACAGAGAGAAAACGTAAACTTTCCGGGCAAGCTAACAAGATCTAACTCCACAAGTGTGGAAAAGTTTTTTTGTTTCGATTTGTGGTTTGTTTTGCAGGAAAAATGGCAAGCACGCAAACCGAGCAAGAAGAGTAAAAAAAATAAATAAATAAATAAAAGTGCATGCAATTTCTAATTTCAAGTTACTTTATTGTAAAAGTGCATCTCACTTAAATAATAAAAAATAAAAATACAAGTGAGTCACTTAAGTTTTTTTTATTGTTGCACTATTTAAAAGTAATATCATTGTAAAAGTGAAATCACTTATTCTACAAAAGTGGTTCACTTAAAGCAACTTTCTTGTAAAGTGATTGTCAAAAGGTTCATCTTGGGAAGAGGGGGGTTCTTTTTTTTTGCTCGACATTCTCTAGCTGTCACGTCACTATTGGGGACATCTTCAACAGTTTCTTTGTTCAAGCATAACTTCATCATACAGAGTCCGTTTTCAGTGCCGTTTTTTTTTAAACCGCCTATTTTTTTTAGCTCTTCACATCCAGACTATTGGTTTCTACTTTTACAGCCATTAATTTACAAATATGGCCACCCTTTGTGATATTCTACTTAACAGTTCCAACTATTTCTCATGGAAATCTCGTATGGAGGATGTTCTACGAAGTAGGGGACTTTTTAGAATTACAACAGGGAAAGAAAAAGAACCCACTGATGATGATAAGAAAATAAAATGGGCAAATAGATGTGATGAAGCTCGTGGATTGATTGGGATGTCAATCTCTACTGATTTGCGATTCCACATATCTGGAATTGATGAACCTAATGCTGCTTGGGACAAGTTGGAATCTGTGTTTGGTAAACACAATGAAATTCGAGGTCACCAACTCGAAAATGAGTTGATTTCTTTAAATCCAAGTGTCTTTTCATGCATTCAAGATTATTTATCTAAGTACAAAACTCTTAAACTCTTATGTGCAGAATGTAAGATTGAGAGGGAAGACAAACAATGCATTTATCATATTCTTTCCAAACTTGGACCTGCATATTCTATTTTTGTATCTACATTTTACTCCATGAAAGCATCATTGAATGCAGCTAGCTATCAAGAGTCTAGTCTTGAATCCTTTTGTGATTCATTGATTAGATAGCAAGATAAACTCATTCATCTTGGAATAATCAACAATGCAGATACATCTGGGAAAGCCTTATTGTCCCAACAGAAAGAAAAGTCCAAGCCTCCCAAGAAACAAAATTTTCGCAATGATAAGTCCAACAAGGGTCCAAAACCCTCTCAGTCAGCTCCTTCTTTAAAAAATGACAAAGGATCCAAGCCAAAAGGCAAGAAGACTGAGCGTCATTGCAACTATTGCGGGAAAGATAATCATGATGAATCTAAGTGTTTCAAGAAGATGGCAGCCTTGGAAGCAACAATGAAGAAACACCACATCAGCCTAGATTCGCCTTCAGAATCTGCCTCTCATGGACATGCACTTTGTGCTTCTGGTTATTCTTATAATACATCTTCTTCTTCTACTTCAAATGAATGGCTCATTGATTCTGGAGCATCTTATCATATGGCTAAGGATCAAGCCATCTTTTCTACTATGCATGAATGTAACACCAAACAAATATTTGTTGGTGATGATAGATCTTTTAAGTGTTGTAGGAGCTGGAATAGTTCCAGTAGATAATGGTCATTTTAGTGATGTACTATGTGTTCCAAGAATTTCCTGCAATTTGTTATCAGTCTATCAGATCACTCATTCTGGTGAAGGTAAAACTGTGACCTTTACACCTCACCAAGTTGTAATCAAGGATTTTAAAGATCCTCAACAGGTCTTAGCTACAGGAATTGTTGATGATATTACCAGGTTGTACAAGTTTAACAACTTTGGGTCATCACCTTTCCCTTCAATTTTTGTTGCTCAAAGTGGTAACTTGAGCAAACTTTGGCATGAGCGATTTGGTCACTTAAATTATCGCTCATTGCAACAACTATGTAAAGAAAATATGGTGACAAGTCTTCCGATGGTATCTTGCAGAGATGGTGTTTGTTCCGGTTGTGTACTCGGAAAACATCATCGGGACAGTTTTGACAAACGTGCCTCTTGGCACGCCTCGGTTCCCTTGGAGCTTGTGCATAGTGACTTGTGTGGTCCTCTTCCATCTGCTTCCTTTTCTGGTTTCAAATATTTCTTAACTTTCATTGATGATTACACCAGACGCACTTGGGTTTATTTCCTAAAACTTAAGAGCGAAGTATTTAACATGTTCTTGGCCTACAAGGCCCTTATTGAAAAACAATCTGGTCATCAAATTATTAAGTTAAGATCTGACAATGGAGGAGAATATGTTAACAAACAGTTCACTACTTTCTGCACTGAACAAGGCATCCAACAACAGCACATTGTTCCATATACACCACAACAAAATGGTGTAGCTGAGCGGAAGAACCGCACTTTAAAAGAAATGGCTAATTGTATGATCCAATCTAAGGGACTAAGTCTTCAATTTTGGGCTGAAGCCATAAATTGTGCAAATTACATAGTTAATCGCACCCCCACAAAATCATTACAAGGTATAACACCGGAAGAAGCATTGAGTAAAATTAAACCTGATGTAAGTCACTTTCGTGTGTTTGGTAGTGAAGCATGGACTCACATTCCGGATGAAAAATGGAAAGCATTGCAGCCCAAAAGTGAAAAGTGCATATTTGTTGGATATTCTGAAGATGTAAAACGTTATAGACTTCTTCAACCACATTCTCATGCTATAATAATTAGAAGAGATGTTAAATTTGATGAAAATCTCTTGGCCTACGAGCCTAACTCGGCGATTGTGCCATCTTTGGCCTGCGAGCCTGATTCGGTGTTTGTGCCTCCTTCTTCTTCTTCCAACTTCCTTGACAGGTTTCCAACTCCAGTTTCTGATGATGACAGTGAGGATGAAAATCCACCTCCGCCTGCTCATGTTCCTCCAGTTGCACCAGCATAAGTGCTTCCTTGATGGATCCGTTCAACATGTGAAGCAGCTGGTGATCTTGCCGGTGATCCTAGAGATCAACGTCGAACACGTTCTCAGTTTCAGAGAGCCTCTTCTCTTTTGGCTCAAGTTTCCGAGAATCATGATCCAAAAACTTTTGCAGAAGCTTCAGGGAATCCAAATTGGGATGCAGCCATGGATGAAGAATATCGTTCCTTAATGGCGAACGATACTTGGGATCTTGTATCTCTTCCAAAAGGAAGAAAACTTGTCAAATGTAAATGGGTCTACAAAACTAAGTATGCATCAGATGAAAGTGTTGAAAGACTTAAGGCAAGGTTAGTTGCCAAAGGTTTTTGCCAAGTTGAAGGGATTGACTACAATGAAACCTTTGCTCATGTCGCAAAAATGAACTCTATCCGCCTTGTTTTTTCCCTCGCAGCCTTACACAACTGGGAAGTCCATCAAATGGATGTCAAGTCTGCCTTCTTACATGGTGATTTACATGGAACAACCTCCTGTCTATGTTCAGAATAACTCTAACCTTGTCTGCCGCCTTAAGAAATCCTTATATGGCCTTAAGCAAGCTCCTAGAGCTTGGTATGCCAAAATGGATAACTTTCTCCTTGACACTGGTTTTTCTAGATGCCATTCTGACCCCAATGTCTATACCAAGAAAGTAGGAAACCATCTCATCATACTTGTTCTATATGTTGATGACCTTATTCTTACTGGTAGTGACCCTAAGCTTATAACCCATGTGAAATCCAGTCTTAAACAAAATTTTGAAATGTCAGACTTAGGACATTTGCATTATTTTCTTGGTCTCCAAGTCCTGCAAACCAAAGAAGGAATCTTTCTTTCTCAGTATAAGTATGCTTGTGACCTTCTTCGTCGCTTTCACATGGAAGATTGTACACCAGCCCCTTCTCCCTTCCAGTCTGGAGTCAAACTTTCTGCCACTTGTACTTCACCTGAAGTCGATGCCACCTTGTATCGTCAGCTTGTTGGTAGTCTCTTATACTTGACTCATTCCCGTCCTGACCTTTCCTTTGTCGTTGGTCGAGTTGCCCGTTATATGCAGACACCTCATGAAAGTCACTGGAAAGCAGCTAAAAGAATACTTCGATATATTCGAGGTACAGTTCAGTTTGGGATTCATTACAGTACAGGGGGGAAACCTTTGTTGGTTGGTTTCACTGATTCAAATTGGGCCGGCGATCCTGATGATCGAAAGTCTACTGCAGGTTATGTTTTCAGTCTGGGATCTGGACCTATTACTTGGGCTTGTAAGAAACAACAAGCTCTTGCTCTTTCTTCAGCAGAGGCAGAATATCGAGCAGCAGTTAATGCCAGTCAGGAAGCTTTATGGCTTCGACAAATCCTTTCAGAGTTTGGATTCGAGCAACAGCAGCCTACTCCACTTTGGTGCGACAATCAAAGTGCCATTAAGCTTGCCAAAGATCCAGTTCTACATCAACGCAGCAAACACATTGAGCTACATATGCACTTCATCAGAAATCTTGTTCATGATCGGGTTCTTGAAGTGCTCTTTTTCCCTACAGATGATCAAGTTGCAGACATCTTCACCAAGTCTCTTACAGAAGCGAAGTTTTCTAAACTTCGATCTATGTTAGGAGTTCAGGAACTTGTCATTAAGGGGGGATAGGCTCTAATGCCTCCTTCATTCTCCTAATAGTGTCACTTTTGTAAATCCTTCAATCCTATCCCAAGTTGTTCTTAAGGGGGGATGTTAGGATATTTAGACACTTAGGAGTTAGTTAAGATCAACTTGTGTAATATATCCGTTAGGGATAGTGTGTTTCTTTAGTATGCATTAGTATGCATTTGTAAATACTTAATCCGACGGTCACGATATGTTTCCGACATAGAGTGATCTGACGGCTCAACTTCTCTTAGATCAAACCTAACCTTGATCCGTGGCTTAACACCTGATTGGTCCATGATCTCTATTTAAAGAGCATGGAGGGTCATTGTTTAGTTGATCGATTATGAGAAGCTCATTTGTAACTTTCTTTCTTTGCATAATAAATTGTCCCGTAGAAGCTATTTGGCCGGGGCCGTGGAGTGTTTCCCTCAAGAGGGTTTAAACCACGTCAAAACATCGGTGTGTTGATCTGTGATCTGTTTGTGTGAAGTGGTTGCTCTTGGTGTTCGGTCCTTTGGTAGTACCCTGTGTACCCGAACAATTCTTTCGTGTCTGCTCTCAATGATTAATTTATCCTTCTATTTAATCTCAATGGCTCTCTATTTCTATATTGTAGCATATTTTTGGTACCCCTGTTGATGGGTAAAGTGTTTACCCAAAATGTTGGGTCATTTCAAAATTACAACACAATTACATCCAGAAATCCCTCGCAGGGATAAACAACCCAAGATTTGCATCATCTATTTTAGACATGGAAACCATATAATTATTACCACAAAATGAGAATTGAATCCATTTCCAACATCGGGAATAAGTAGAGAAGACAACCAAGCGCCATACAAAGTATGGTTGTAAGAGGCTTGGTATTTCCTTCACAAATGAATAGGAAGAGAGAAGTCATTGCTACCCTCCAACAATTGAACTGACCTTGGTGTGTACTTGGACATTTTTGCTCTTAGATCGCAAATTTTTTTGTATCTCCTAAGAGATGTTTTAAATCATATTGATATTATACTTTGGACCACTAGAACTACCAGTTGTCTCAACAGAAGGATACGGGTTTGTCAATTTAGGACAAAATGTAGTTGTTTTGGCTTCAAACTTTTCAAAAAAGGAGCATATAGAATTGTTCCTACATGTCTTTTCTATATCACCTATTGGATTTTTTAATCTTAGTGGGATCTATTAGATCATTAACATTAGTAATTGATCATTGAGATAATGGGTTAGTGTGACACACCAAGCGTTCTCCTTCAACCCTCAACATTTTGAACAACCACATACTACTGAGGTGTCATAAAATATATCTAATTCACAATGAAGTATCATCGACTCAAGATCATGGTTGGAAGATGGCATTTTAAAATTAGTGAGGTAAAGTGGCTTTTTATTTTCATCTACCAGTTGCTTGTTGTATCTTACTACTAACAAGAGCTTGCAGTGTTTTTCAACTACTGGAATATATTGTACATCCAAACTCGATCCTAAATCAAGATCCTGCAAAATTCAATGCATAATTATTTGCGTGCACGTGCATAAATAACGTAAACTCAATTAGATGATAAAAAAAAATAAAATATGAACTTACTACAAACAACAAGAGAGAAATTGAACTTTGAACAATATGGTATGAGATGGAATCTAAAGTATTGGCCATTTGAGATTATAACATTTTCTACCTGCATTTGAGCCAAATTAACAATCAATATGTGTCTACATGCTTAAAGGAAATTTTGTGAAGCAATTAACAATCTTACTTTTAAAAGGATTTTGAACCATTTTTTAAGTATATGGTGTGAGTTTAAGCTGCATATGTATCCTATGAAGTATATATCATTTTAATATCAAACATAAATTCATAAAGTTGTTAAATGAAAATGGTGTGTTTGTTTCCAAGTATCACACTGGTGCGTTTATAATCCTAAAGCACACTGGTGTGCATTTTAAAACATGTGCATCGAATAAAAACATATGCAAAAACATCCACAAAAGAAAATATATGCTAAGATATAATAGCGGAGGTTTTCATTTGCAATTTTCTATTTAATATAACGTGGTCATACTTGAAGCAATTGCACCAATGCACTTTACCCAGTATGGTGCATTGAAAAGGGAAATGTGAAAAAAATGCCCCACGCATTTTTCATCAATGAACTGAAATATCCTCCCCCGAATTGGGTGCCATCCCATGCAGAGCCACACAACATGCTCATGATCACAACACAAAGCCGATCAAGCAGACAGCCATTGGGAGTGTGGTTTATCCATACATTTATAAAGATGGAAAGCTTGCTTTGTACAGGCATTATGGAAAGGTCTGGAAAATCGGACTCCCTATCACGAAACTACAACTATCTATCCAGCTTTCCTCAGCATGAGTTTGTCATTATTTTGGCATTCATTATGCCTAAGCCCTTATCCAGTTCTAGTACAGACCTCGATTGAGAGATGAGATGGTTGATGATTACGCTCAGAAAGAGAACTGGTTATCATCACCCTCGCCTTCTATGCTTCCACCATTTGCTCTCCTTTCAATTCTATAGTCTCACCTTGCATCAATCATGCCCTCATAGTCCTCACTCCCCTTCTGTATGTTTACTTCCTGGTATTGTCTCAGCCATGATCTGCACCAAGCAAACCGAGTGGAAGACCACCACCAGTCCCCACCGCTCCCACATGCCTCATGTTGTTCATGAACAAGAGAAATTCAAGGCCTATTTTGATAATATGGTCCATCCCACTATCAAAGGCTGCATCCATGACATGGAAAATTGACTTCAAGGTCATTGTTGGAAGCCTACACTGGGAAAATTGGTGGAGTAATTAGGGACTATGGTTGATGACTCGGTTCCACTCACACTAGGGAGACCTGCTATACTAAAACTCTTGGATTATTGTGGTATACCAAAGTGTTGTTGTGCCAAGCCATTTCGAATTATGAAGAGGGGTGGTTTCAGGATGAATCTTAGGGCATGATCTTGCATGCACAGATGGACCGCTTGGAGGGTTGGCTCCGCCATCTCACGTAGGATGATTGGATTTGGATGCTCAGCTTAATGCTCTCACCCACAAATTAACTATAAAGGAATTCAATGAAGACCCTATGAATCCTCAAGCTACTTATCTGATTTTTCGTCGTTCTTCTCAAACTTTCGAGATGGGAGAGACTTCGGGAGCAAACAAATAAATTATAGGTGGCAATTAGCTAACTTCTCCTCCCATTTTAATATTTGATAATGAATAGTCTTGGTCATAGCTACGTGCTCATTGGGTCCATTTTTGTCTACGTTTGGTGGATTTTGATTCTCTCTCAGCCTGGTTTTGTGGCCATAACCCTGGCCTATGGGGGAACCTGCATAGTACTAAAAAATCTCTACTTACTTTAGTTTGTTTAGTCGATTGGCATGTGTCTTAGCTCTATCAAAACTATGGGGTATTGTTGTTCTCAATAGTCATTTGGCCTCTCTTTTAGCAACCACCTGGATTTTTATTTCTTGTACATTTTGCTAGTTTTTTAATAGAAATTCGAATTTATAAATAAATAAAAATTAACTAAAATATCCAAAAGGTAAATGAGTGGGAATTTCATTTTTTTTAAATGACTTTCAAAAGAATAGTTTATAATAGAAAACCTTATTACTATCTCCATATTTTTCCAAAATTTCAAGGGAAAGTTTTACAAGAGGTATTACCAAGGAAGACTTTGGAGTGGTCAATTTTTTTTAAAGATCCAAATTTGTAAGACATCGTGGGTCATATACAACTCTACATAGCATATATTATAGGTATTTAGTTTTCCCCTAATGGTAGTAAAAAATCAATTAAATCTTTCCTTATTGATATTTACATTATGTTGTGAGAAAATAAAAAGGTTTATACTAGTTACCTTCAACATTGAAAACCCTTGTTTTTTTGTTGCTTCCCTTTTGTTTTATGTAGCTGCAAAATTTAGCATCAGGGTTTTATCCTCTCTTTTATTTCACAATAAGAGTTTTTATTCTTAGATATTGTATATTTTTGTTTGGGTGCTTTTATATATGAGGCATTGGGCATCTATTGCGATTGGTCTACTCATTGCATTAACTGACGATACCTGTCCTTTCCAAGTTTTGTTTTCTTTTTTCAAAATACTGCCATTTTTTTAGCACATACTCTACATATTAACATATCGGTGCGCTTCATCTAAAAGCACGCCATTTAATTATTTATTTTTTTAAATTTCACGGGTATATAGGTGCGATACATACAACTAATACACATCGATGCTCTAATAGGAAACACACTGCTAAAATTTCGAATTTTTAAAAGTTTGCCACATTATACTAGTGCATGTATATGATTTTTGCATACATGTGTGTGTATGGGATTGTAGAGCATTGGTGCGTATTTCGTTCTAATGTGTACAGAGTAACCAGAAAACATTTTTAGCTAAAAATTATTTAATTTATTTGTAAAATATATTTAACAGTTCTCTATTCAATGATGCAAGGTCTTTATTGATAAAAGATGTCTAATAGAAGTTCAAGGAAACATTCTCGTTGCAATAAGCATAATGGGAGCACATCCCAAAAAAAGAACACAGCAAGTTCTTTGAAATTTATTATAAAATTAATATATTTGAATTGTTTGTATGTTTAAGTGATGTGTATTACTTAACGTATGTCATGTGGAGCAAAAAACTTGAGAAATCTTAATAAATTGTTTGCAATATGAGTGCAAAAGAGCATAAAACCTTGATGGAAAAGTTGCAAAGAGAGGAATTAGGTGAATCAAAAGGTAATCAACAAAATAAAACTTTGAATTTTCAATAATAATGTATTTCTTAATAATAGTTGCTAATAGGTTTCAAACAATCTATTTCACATGTGTTGAGTGTTGTGCAGCTATAGACAGCAAGGGAAGGGAATGTCGCCTTGCGAAGATAAAAATTATGAAGGATGTAAATGATGATGAATTGGTCCTCAATTCATCTGGAGTGGTGCTACAATTTAATGAAAGGGAGTGGACTTTTATAAGAATATGAGGTTTATAGTGGAAAGAACATATAGATACACTTTCCACTCACGATACAAAAATCAATCCAATCATTCCGAAAATCATGTCATATATAAACTATAGGAAGCGTTTCCAGAGAAATGGTGAATGAGACATTTTAGACGTGCAATAGAAAAAGCATACAACAACAAAAAAGAATCAATTTTAAAAGTATAAATCCTAAACATGTTTTTCTCTAATGTATACACTCAACTACAAAAATTATGAAATTAATATTTTGGTTGTATATATTTACTTTCGTATCAATATCTCCATGCGGTGTAAATGATAATATGCATCGATGCTATAATCCATGTTTAATGCACCGGTGCTATAATCCATGAACAACATGCTATGTCATTATATCAATGGATGGCATCGATATATCACATTTAAATTGAAATCACAGATTCTAGATTATAGTTGCAATGTAACGGTTCTCTATGAGTTACAAAGCATCGATATTATAATACATAGAAAATGCATCGACGTGTTACTTTACTGGAAAGCACCAGTGTGGCACATTTAAAGAATATGCATCGGTGCTATACATAAATATAAAGTATCGATGTGGAATAGTTAATGTATATGCACCGATGCACTTTGTATAAACACGCATCAGTGAATTAGTTTATGTATGCACACCGAGGGAAAAAAACTCTGCTATAACCTTCAACCGCCTAGATTTTCTTTGTTAAAAAAAAAATACATTACAACCTCCACCAAACCATCCGTTACCGTTTGTGGAGGTTTTAGCAGTTGTTTTTTTTATAATTTTGCCCAATCTTGTAACACTAAAAGCCTTCATTGGGAGGTTTTTTCCTTGTAGTGAATACTCTTATATGTGATATGTTGAAGACCATTTGAGAAATGTAATTTTACTTTATTTGATATAAATAAAATCATGACCTTATTTTCCCAAATATATATATATATATATATATATATATAGAGAGAGAGAGAGAGAGAGAGAGAGAGAGAGATTATTGTTGTTAATAGTCCAAATGCATATCCTAGGGAAACCCAACCAACTCTTCCCCTCATTTCGAGGAGGATCCTAGGTGAGGAGGATAACATTCCTCTGCACCTTTATCATCTCATGCAATAGGCATTTAGAGTAAGGAAATCGATACCTTGTCATCGCTCCATTAATCCCCCTTCCCCCCTTCTTTGGTTTTATTTATTGGTGATGATATTAATGCCAGTAGCATATTGTGGTCAGTAACTTCACAAGACTCGGTGTAATGGATATCATGACCTCCCTAAGCATCATGCCTTACCGATTAAACCAACTAACCTATTCCTTGCAGCAACACATACACATGTTTTTTTCATTTTTTGCATTACTGGTGAGTTCACCATAGCATGAGGGTGTAAGACTAATCTATGTTATACCTCGAAATAATAGAGTAGTGTGCTGACTATCACCCTCCTTCCGCTTTGAACCATCATGGACCTTGGTTAGTTACCACTTAGGATAGAACCAATTTGTTTCCACTGAGGAGACAACCTAGGGAGGTTTACCTCACAAGATACCCCCTATTCCCTTTACCTCACAAGATACCCCCTCTTCCCTAGAATATATGATGGAGGGTATCTCAATCGCCAACCATAACATAAATTGGTAACCAAGTGGGACTCAACCAAACGTAAACCTCTGTCGAACCAAAACCAAAGTTGTCACAATGAGTTATTCCTTCAAAAATCCATCCAAACCAATTGAGCTAATCCTAAGCCATGTGTCTGTGGGGTATGTGTGTGTGTGTGTGTGTGTGTGATGTATATGTATATCTATATGTACGTATCTAACCTCCATAGGTTGTCTCCTCAATTCTATATATGCTCACTCAATAGGTTATCACCGAAGTTAATTGGCATTTGGCTAGTTTTGTGTCAACAGATGCTCAGTATGAATCACCCGGGGTGAGACGTGCTTGTCTACACGAACAATTTTACTAGGGATGTTATGCATGGATATGGATAAGCATCCCTTGGGTTTTCCATGGAATAAAATTATAATAATAATCTAATTTTAATGTTACAACCTAGCTAGATACCAAATCGATGTAAACCCCCTTGTTAGTGGGACAAGGTGCCCCCTCCACACAATTACTTGATTGCTAAGTCTACATAAGTGTACACACCCACCCCGCTTTGGTTTTGAACATGCGACCTCCAAGGAGGAAACACATGTGTTTAACCATTCCATATAAAATAATAAAGTTGTAAACCAAAAATGAAATAACAATGCTATCATTCAACAAATAGGATTTTGCGGCTTTAGATAATAAAAAAATTGATTCCTACGATAGAGGCTTTGGATTGAGATTTGTTCTTTTAAAGTTTTGGAAACACGAGAAATAAGATATTTAATGTATATTCATCGATGTGTTTTGTATAAACATGCATTGGTGCATTTAGTTTATGTACCTGCACCGGGACAAAAAATCCTTCTGCAATACCTCCATCCACCCAAATTTTCCTAGTTATAATAAATTTATGTTACAACCTCCTCCAAACCATTCGTTACCATTTGTGGAGGTTTTAGCATAGTTTTGTTTTATAATTTTGCCTAATATTGTAACATGAAAAACCTCTTCAAAAACCTCCGCTAAAAGGTGTTTTTCTTGTAGTGAATAATCTGATATATGATCCGTTGAAGACCATCTAAGAAACACAATTTTACATTATTTGATAAATTAAATTATGCCTTTATGTTCCTAAAAAAATGTATATACATATACAATATCTATATGTGTATGTATTGTTTTTATTATTATCTTTTATGATGATGTCATTGTTATTCATCAAAATACATATCCCAAGGAAACCTACTGAGCACTTCCCCTCATTTTGAGGATGGTATCAAGAGTAAATCAAATTCTTTAGAGCTTGAGGTGAATAAATCAATATACTCGTTAAGAGCTCAACATGTCACTTGCGGGAATCATCAAGGTGGGGAGGATAACACTCTTCCTCTCAACCACATAGGCTAGACCATACATACATACATACATACACACACACACACATATATATAGAGATATATTTCCCTCAAAAGACAAAAAAAAAACGTATTTATATTTCCAGGTAGAAATTTAAATACAATCCTCAAAAGTTCATAGAATAGGTCCTTATAAGGAGCATTGTAATCACATTAGTTATACCTGAATAACATGATGATTCTTAATGGAGTTGAAATAACAACTTGTTGATTATTTTGACAACATTATGATAGAGATATAGATTCTTGTCTACGATTCTGAGGTACAGAGTCACTTCTCTTAATCATATTCTGGCATCAGAGGTGTCGTAGCTCTAGCTCATCCATCCACACAAGTAGCATGGGAAGCGGTTTGTGTCCTACTAAATCCTAGTGATAATAGTATTGATGGTAAGGATACATTAGAGGAGGTGAATAATTTGTGGAAGGTTGGAACTCGTGCAACGTTAGTTGAGTTTGTTTGAAAGCCCCATCCAGAAGCATGTGATAGAATCAATGGCATAACCGTGGAGTCTTTAGGTAGGTCTCATGAGGGAAAGGTCTTGGTTTCTAATGGTTTCCCCATTATTCCTCACAGTTTTGTGGGAAGCACGATAGATCTTCTTGAACTTAACATTTTTTGCCTACGATTATTGGTTCTCCTTCACAAAAGCAAAAAAATGTTATTTGTTCCAAAGGCAGTGGTGTAGCATTAGTGGTAGGAAAGACATCGACATAATCAATATTGTGGACCTTGATGGCCAAACTCTGGTAGGAAGTTTTGCAAACAGAGGGTTGGGTTGAAAATTATTGAAGACTGGACTTAAGAGTTTTGGAAGTTGGCAGTGGGTTACAGTTTGGTAGTTAATAGTTTAGCCCAGGGTTTGTTAGTGTTTTGCTTCTGGTCTAAATATGATGTCTCAAAAATCCCTCATAGGTGTTGGTTCCTGGAAAATCATATGTTGGTGTTAAAATGATGCCACCCTTTATTTGACCCCCGAGTGGAATTTTCTTCTAGTACCCCAATATGAGTTAAATTGTTGTGTCTTCCACTAGAATTTTGGATGATGGATGGATTAAAGGCCAAATGGATACGGTGGGAAAGTTTGTAGCAGTCGATGAAAGTATCTTTGAATCCTTGTCACATTCGGTGGCGCAAATTCTGGTGGAGGTGGATTTGAGGTTAGGGTTATATGAGTCCATGGATTTGGTGAGAGAGGATAGGTGGTCATAGTTGGTGATATTTCAATTCCATTAAATTTAGGAAGGGATCCATTAAACACATACAAGAAGTTATCTTGTGAGGTATTTGGAGACATTGACTTGTCTTTGAGTCAATTGGATCACTTTGAACTTCTTTGGAGAATAAAAACTCCAACAAGCTCATTAATGTGAAAGTCCTTGGAGATATTAACCACTATTCATTTATTAATTGAATCAAATTTGTATCCCATTCAATCAGTTAATCCCATTGAAGCTGGTAGCTCCTACCCTTCTGGTGACATGACATTCTAGAGGTGGGTGTTCACCTTATGGATTCTAAGAATTTTGGGGTTTCTTTGTTTGACCATGTTGATCATTTTTTGCATCCTTTGTTCAATTAAAAGTCCAAGTCTTCTAGCTAGTCCTCTTTTGGGTGGGGAGGGGGGTGTTACTATTTGTTGTGCTCATGGGTTAAGGATCGTAGAGTGTCAAGGGGTCTGAGCTCTGACTCATATAAGGAAGTTTCCAAATCTAGGGTAGGAAGGAAGTCGACAATTCAACATGCATAGGAAAAAGCAAGAAGGGAATTCAATTAGGGTCGTCGGAAACTAATTTCATGGGTACTTAGAGTAGACAAAATCCCATTGGGAATTCCTAAACGAATATTTTATCGTTCAATGGGCTTGAGAGGGTAGGCCAAGGTTCTTTCCCTCAATCAATTGGTTGAGCAAGATAATTTGGATTTGATACCGATACAATAGTGTATGGGGAGGGGGGATTTATGGTGTCAGAGCTTCGGAAAAGGTTTGGGGGTTGGAACTTTATTGCCATAGATTTGGTTGGAAACTCAGGCGGATTCATAACAGTCTTCAATAACTGTGTATCCTTTTTTAATTGTTTTGCAGTTAACTCAAGGTTGTGCATCGAAGTTTAAGAAAGAGCCTAAATAGTTCTTCCTTGATTCTTAATCTATATGGGCCTTTTGAAGGCAAAAAAAATTCTAGAAAAACTTGTTAGCTTTTAGTTGTTTCAAGGTGAGCAATCTCGTCGTGGGAGGGGATCTCAAATTGACAATTAGTTGAAAAGAGATTTGGGGTACTTCAACTAGGGAGTATCATCTTGCACAATTTTTTGTGGATAAATTTGAAGAGGTGAGATGGATCAATGTTGACCCTAGTCAGCTTAGGCTGACTTGGTGCAATAATTGGACCATTTTGGAATGAGTCTCTAAGAGATTGGACTGTTTCTTGGTTCATAAAACGTGATGCAGTATATGGAGAGACTGCACTCTTAGGTTGGCAGCTTTTTTTTTGTAGATCACTTCCCAATATTTATGGAGATTGAGGGTAGAGAGAACTGAAGTCAAGGGTGCCTTTCAAATTTAATTCAAGTTGGTTGGTAAAGGAATTAGATATGTAGAAGTTGTTTAAAGAGAAATGGAAACATGTCAAGGAGGATAAGGGTGGTAGTGTTGGCACCTAGTGTTATCACTCAGGATTCTTCCAGGTTGTGGTACAAGGGATCATTGAGGTAACTATTTCAACTACACTCTTGTGGATGGAAACTAGCCTTTCCAAACACAGAGAGGGCTCTCTCTCTCTTACAACTCTTTCAGCATGCAAAATGTTATTTGAATTGGATGGTTGTGTATTAAATGGTGGTGGATACACCTTCATCTAAAGGGAATTAGGGATTTCAATTGGTTGGGTTGAGGATAAGTATATCATAGGGCATGGAGTCAAAATTTTCAATAGGGTTTATGTCATAGATGACTGATAAAACTATAATATTAAGGGTAGAGGCAAGATAAATGAGGTCTTTTCAAGTCAAAGAGATATGTAGCAGATGATGGCAGAAAGGGAAACAAGATCCATCGCAGAATTAGAGCATTAAGAATGAATTATAACTTGCAATTTCAGAAAGAAAGGGTGGAGTAATCTAATCATATGAATATGAAGCATCAAATGATGAATTTTAGACCATGTAACCTTGATTTAGACACTTAGAAGAAGACAACCAATGAGAAATATTAGCAGGGAAAATAGCACAGAAATTACAAACATCAAAACACTCACTTCAAGAATCTATGCTCCAAGATCAAGTCTTTCCATTAATAAAATGGATGGGTTTCCCAACCTTTGGGTCTTATTCAAAACCTGCCTTAATAGGCTTACAAAAAATCAAAACCTCCTCGACTACTTCAGCCGTATGTGGTTGTTTATTAAATTTGCAACTACAACTGTTTATAAAACATCAGACATAACTATCAATCTTATAGACTATTTATTCAAAATAATAATAAATTGGAGTGATGAGGCCGTATTCTTTCCTCATGTAGAGCCGCTCGAACTAACTGCTTCTTGATCTGGATATGCACCAATGGGAAACTTCAGCGCGTTGCTAGTGCAAAATCGGACTGTCAAAACTACCTGTTGTCCTTCGAAACAAGGCATTTCCGGTTGATCTGCAGGGTTGACATATTGTTCCATTCTTTTTCCTTCAAAATGACTCTCAATTGCAGAACAAATCGAGTCTTTTTCCCACCAAATTCTACATTTTACGCAGCCGCAATTTTTTCTGATAAACCAACTTCAGCCCACAATCCGCAAAGTCGTAGTGTGGGAGTCAGAAATTGGAACTACCGAGTGGACCTTACCAAATTTCACCTCCGACATCCACAAGCCGCAATGTGGGATTCAGAAAGTCAGAATGTCGATGCACAGCTTCGGAAAAATTATCCTTCCAACTTCCGCAATCCATAATCTGAAATGCAGGATTCAGAAAGTCAGAACGTCGATGCAAAACTTCAAAAAAATAATCCTTCCGACTTCCATAATGCAGGTGTCGAAAATTCGGAATACCAATTGTACAATTTTGAAGAAAACACACTTCCGCAATCTGCAGTCCTGCGGGACTCGGAAATCAAAAACTCAAATTCAAGCTTGAAGAAATCACACCTCCGCAATCCGTAGTCAAAAATGTGGGACTCGAAAATCGGAAGCTCAAATGCACGGTTGAAGAAATCACACCTCCGCAATCCGCAGTCCGCAATGCGGGACTTGGAAATCGAAAACTCAAATTCTCAACCCTGAAGAAATCACACCCCCACAATTCACAATCTGCAATCCGCAATGCGGGAGTTAGAAGTCGAAACTACCAAACGAACTTCGTTAATTTTCGCCTCCAACATCCACAATATGCAATGCAGGATTCGTAAATTCAAAACGTCGATGCACAACTTCGAAGAAAACACACTTCCGCAATCCGCAATGCGGGACTCAAAAATCGAAAACTCAAATTCTCGCTTTAAAAAATTTGTTCCTCCGCAATCCGCTATCCGCATTGCAGGTTCAGAAAGTCGGAACCTTTGCGGAATTGCTCCACGACCGTCGATCTAGTTCTAATTTCAATATTGACCATTCAATCTTTTAAGAGCGGAAGACCTCCCTTTTACCATTTTTTCACTAGGGCTTGCTCATCTGGTTCGAAAGGGTTAATACTTAGCCATTTTTGGGAGTTTTTTGCCTCTTCTTTTGGAGTAAAAATTAGTGGATAGGCTTGAGATTTTGGTGGGGGGTGCCCTTTCCTTCCTCTATGGGAGTTTTATTAGGGGTGTTAACAGCAGCTCCAACCGGGCATGCTATCCTCCGTGTGAGGTAGCAAGAGCAGTAGACTAGTGTCCTTATTTCTTTTCTTTCTTTCTTTTTTCTTTTTTCTTTTTTTTAAAATGCAAATAGAACTAAAAATATCTAACTGAAACTCAAAAAATGGTAATGTACAGTAGAATGGGTTGATAGACTCATTTTTTCACCGGAGAGAGTGCTTTAAGATTCGTCCATTGGCAAGTCCTTTCCCCACTGGTTCACCATCCTTGTCTTGCAAAATGAAGGCATTATTTCCATGGTAAGCAATGCTTGTATGAGGTCCCTACCAAAGATTATCAAATTTATGGGCTTGTTCTTCTCTTCTAGCATCCCATTTCAACACCAAATATCCCGCTTGGAAATAATCAACATTGGTTCTTTTGTCAAAAGTATTCTTGACCCTTTCCTGAGATATCATAGATTCAGCATGTACCATGTTCCTAGTTTCTTGTATCTCAATCAGTTGATTGGCTCTCCTTATCTCAGGGTTTGGTTCTTCTTCTTGTTCTTGTACTAATCTCATTGCAGGCCCTCTGAGGGAATTAGGGAATATCACCTTTGTTACATACGCCAATTTGAAAGGGGAAGTACCAATGGACCTCTTGGTGGAAATCCTATCATCCCATAGGGAAAAAGTTAACTTGGTATGCCAATCCCTCATATTCTCCTACAACAGCTTTTTAATAATCCTAACCAAGATCTTGTTAGATGAATCAACTAGTCCATTTCCCTAGGGGTAGTATGCAGTAGAATGACCCAATTTTATATGAAAATCACTGCAGAACTTGACTGTTTTCTTAGATTTGAAACCTTGAGCATTATCAGTGATTATTTTAATAGGACAATCGAACATGGACATGATATTTTCCTCCAAAAATTTGATGATGAATGTGTCAGTGGTCTCTCTGGTCGGTATTGATTCAATCCATTTGGTGAAGTAATCTATGGCAGTCAATATCCACCTATGTTGTCCAGAGGATTTGGGAATGATTTCACCAATGAAATCTAGCCCCCACTGCTGGAAAGGGGATTCTATAGAGATTGGTTTTAAAGGCAAGGGAAGGAGCTTCCTTTTTCCTTCAAAGATCTGACATTCATGGCAAGTAGCTACCTCTTTATATGCATCACCGAACATAGTGGGCCAATAAAATATTTCCTTGAGAATCTTGTTGATAGTGGCCTTCCAGTAATGGTGTCCTCCACAGACACCTTTGGTAAACCCTCTTATGGTCATTATGGCTTCATCTTCCAACATACAGTTCATTAAAATGCCTCCAGGATCTTTCCAATAGAGGTCTCCATCTAGTATGCAAAATTTTGCAGCCTTTATTTTTATTGATCTAGCTTTGCTCTTGCCCATCTCAGGGGGTGCTTGTAAGTTCTACAAAACATATATAATGTCAGAGTACCAAGGAGATGATAAGAATTTTTCTGATACCTTCAACAGTGGGTCTTGGGCAGTATTCTTCATCATGTGTGAGACCAAGTTCACACTTCGTGAATCCCAATTTGCTTCGGCCACGATTCTGGCCAGTCCCTTCCCTTTGACAAGCTTTTTAGGATTGATTTCTAAGTCATACTCCAATAGCACAACTATCCATTTTTTCCTTCGACCTTCTGGATCAGGCTGTGTCAATATGTCTTTTACAACAGTGTTAGGAACAAAAGCAACAACATGAGAATGTAGAACATAAACTCTGAAATCTTTTAGAGTTTTAATCATGGCATAGGCCTGTTTTTCCATAATATTGTACTTGAGTTCAACATATATGAGAGCTCTACTGAAGAAATCTATGGGCTGATCAACTCCTTCCTGATTTTTCTGTAGAAGAACTCCTACTAGGGAATGTTCTGAGGCAAAGGAAAACATAAGAAATTCCTTTTCAAAATCAGGATCGATTAGCACAGGTGCTTCAACAACTGCCTTCTTTATGTCTCCAAATGCTTGCTTGGCTTAAACAATCCCTCTGATATGATTATCCTTTTTAAGCATGTTTGTAATTGATTTCATGATCTCTGCAAAGTTGGGGATAAATCTTCTTAAAAAATTTCTCTGCCAAGGAAAGATTGGACTTCCTTTTTACTCATGGGGAGCTCAATTTTTTGTATGGTGTGAGCTCTGTCTGGGTCATTTTTAATTCCATCTTTAGATATTATATGACCCAATAACATGCCTTCTTGCATGGCAAAGTTTGACTTCTTGGGGTTCAGAGAAATCCCAAACTTTATACATTTTAAAAATACTTGGTGTAGATGTTTCAAATGTTCTGCATCAGACTTGGAATACACAGTAATATCATCCATATATATAAACACAAACTTATCACTTTCTTCTGCAAAAGCTATATCCATAGCTCTCTGAAACGTGTCTCCTGCATTTAGTAGACCAAAGGGCATTTTAGCATACATGAAAGTTCCCCAAGGAGTGGTAAATGTTGTTTTTTTCTTGATCTTCTGGTAACACTTTCACCTGATTGTACCCTGAAAATCCATCCAGCATGGAAATTCTTGCTGCCCCTAAAAAGTTTTGCAAAATATGATCCATTTTGGGTAGGGGATAGTTGTCTTTCAGGGACACTTTGTTTAGATTTATGAAATCTATACATAGTTTGATTTCTCCATTTTTATTTCTTATTGGGACTATGTTGGCTACCCGCTTTGAGAATATTAATGAGACTATGATTTTGGCTTCATATAGTCTCTTCACTTCCTTTTCTATGAGAGGGAGTAGCATAGGGTTCATCCTTCTTAACTTCTGCTAGAATGGTTTTTCACCTGTCTTTACTGGTATGGTGTGTTGTATGATATATAGATGTATCATATTCCTTTAAGTCTTCATAACATAATGCAAAGACATCAGAAAATTTTCACATTAATTCAACATAATCATCTTTGGTACCTAGAGTTAGGGATTTAGATAGCTTGATAATATTGGGTTCATCATCATCCCCAATGTTGCAGTCTTCTACTTCACTGTGGTTTGGAACAAATTTAGGGTTTTTGGCCACATCATTTTCATCAAAAATATTTTCCAATGGTACTGACCCTTTGGGGATATAATTGCTCTTCAACTGAAGGATCTCTTTCTCCCCCAACGTTGTTAGGAACTCTGCTGGATCAGGCTCCCATTCTTCATTTGTACAGTTTTCTTGATCAATATGGGTATTCACAAACTCCTCTGTCATCTCTAGAAATTTCTTTATCTGTTGATCATCTTCAAATATTTGCCAATGTCTAGTATTGTCATGGACATAAGGCCTATGCTTTATATTGATCATATAGGTTCTCGTGGGGTAAACAGGGAGTTGGAATTTGCTAGCAAAGTTGGCCAAGGTATCTGTTGTTGTGTTTTTCTCTCTAGGGATGAAGGAAATATTATGTTCTGTAAATAAATTATCGAACATGTACCAAACAACATTTCGATAGGCTCTCATTTTGGAATGCTTGGTCTCATAAACCCCATTTACTTGTTGGATTATCAGCTTTGCATCTCCATGAACTTTTATCTTTTTGGCTTTCATATCCTTAAGCATATTCAACCCTAACATTAAAGCTTCATATTCGGCCATGTTGTTTGAGCAATCAAACATTAGTTTAAAGGAATGTAACCTATAGCATCTATTTCCTTCATCTGGGGGCGTGATCCTATAACATCCCATATTTTCATAAAAATCTAAAATTTTTGTTAATAGCAATAATAGCTTAATTCACGATAATTTATAATTGCGGACAATATTAAATGCTGAATTGTAACAATGTTAATTAAACCACTGTTTGTACTAAACACAATTAAAATTCTGTCATAACTAAAGCGACAATGACAACTTAAATGCATTCATAACAATTATGATTATGATAGTTAAATTCTTGAAAGATCTGACTTTTGATGCGACACTTTCCAATGTATTGATATATAAGGTTGATGTAATAAATGAAATGCCAGGTTAGAAATAAGACATCATACGTTTTCTTGGAGACGATACTGACAGTTTGCTTCTTTGTTGTCCAAGGGAGTCCTATGAGGGACCCCGAAGCTTACTTAGCTGCAACGCTAAAGCATTAAACCTGTTCTATGTGCAGACGATAGGTAAGGAGTTTCATGATTGCAATAAATTCTAGTTCGTGTGAACCCAATTTCGTCGTTTTGAATAAAAATAGAAGTAATTAAAGACTGTTGCATTTATAAAAGCATACAGGTACGTTTCATATGCTTACACTTTTGCTTTCCATAATTCGTCTTGTATCATAGTAAGATCAACCCAAGTTAGCTGTATGAATAAGCATCTAATTAGCAACGTCGTCACTGTAGTCGTCTTCGTACTTAGTTGGTTTTGTCGTCGTCCTTTCACTAACTAATTATGTCGTCATCATAGCTATCTTGTTGTCACCATTTAGCTGGTAGTACCAAGATGGTACAGTACCATTGTATCGCATGAATAAAAGTGGATAGAAGTTGGAGAAAATTATTACTCCCATTACTAAACTATATATCATAGCATGTATGTGATTGTGAGCTTATACAACATTATTGATTAACTATATAATGCTTATAGTTCACCTTTTTTTTTATATCCACCACTATAATTATTTACATCTTAAGCAAGCAAAGTAGTTTTTCCTAGAGACTAGGCATTAATGATATTTAGATATTTAAACAAAGATTATCCATAGGTTGACTATGGTGCAAAATAAGACATGAACAAAATATTCAACATCCTATAATCGTGACATTTTCAAGGTCTCATGACTATAGTGGTGTGATTATAACGATTCTTGGTTTATTATCAACATTGTATGTAGAACGAACTATTGCAATGAGTTACAATTATTGAAATTTTAATAAAATGATAATACATGTTGTAATGTATTACCACCCTTGTAATATGTCGAATGGATGGCATTATAGTGCAATACTTTATAACGAAACTTTTCATATATAAAAGTAACACTATGACGATTTTAGATATTGAAATAACATGTAAAAGCAATAGTTAAAGTCACAACGACAACGCTAACAAGCACTTAATGTGGATCTTGACAGGTTGATGTTCTAGCAAGCTGGCGTCGGTCTTCAAGCTACGGTAAGGATCACGTAAGGATCCTACATTAAAGGTTCGGTACTGCATCTATGTCGACCTTGCACTTCCAATAATCCACGTAGATAGTAATATCTCCATGACTGTTTAATGCATAAGGTGTTACGCCTTTGTATGGGTTGATGCTGGCTAAAAATACTTGCCATAGTGGCAACGTCAACCTGCAATGAAAAGATGGTAATAAATGTGGTCGTTGTTAAATCCAAGGTTAGCATAGCTGGCAATGTGGAGACCGTCGATGGTGATGAACCAGGACCGTTGGATTGGTAACCCTACTATTGTCGTTGTTTTGGTTTATGTACTTGGAAACGCAGTTCATTGTGCTATCGTTTCGGTAGGGGATGGTCGATAGGCTGCCAAAATTTTGGTAGAAGTTTAATGAAGGGTTTTGACCCCAAGACCGGTGAACCAAGTGAAGTTGCAGGTTTTAAACCTTTGCAATGGCGTTTTTAGCTGAGATTTAAACTTCCTGGTTCAAGTGTTAAGAGTTAGGGTTTCCAAGTTCTTTGTTCAAGTGATAAGAGAGATATGCTTTCCTACAGTGTGATAGAGTTATCTCGTCCTAAATGGACGGCACCTCGTTGTCTTTCTGGTAAATGCCACAGCCCAATCATTGTGAAAAAGGTAAGCATTATTCTGTAGAGCAAGGTTTCTTTTGCTGCGTTTTGGTTTTAAGCCTTTAAAATGTACAAGTAACTGACTTCGAGCTATCTTTATTTGGTGCAAGGTTTTTAAGAAGATTGTCGAGGTTTTGGCGAAGGGGAATACTTCCTGTTACTACACCGGTAAGTCTCGGGTCTTCCATACCCTCGTAGTGCCCTTCGTCTGTGCCATGGCTCTGTCGTTGATGATGGTTGAAGAACTTCGAAGCATGAGTGTAATCTCTGGTTATGACTCTCGTTCGCTTACTAGATACTTGGTTTCTTAAACTTGAAATAAAGGTTTGTCAATAGGAGTTTGTAACTCATCAATGCAAGGAGATATGAACTCTGTTCTGTCGTTTTTCTTTTGGGAAAAAATCCCTGTAGGTTTTGTTTACAACATAATTAAAAATGCTTGTTTGTTGAAAACGTCGGCTTCGCTTTTGAAGTTGTCCTTTCGTAAAGGTTTTAAGATCTGTGAGAAACATCTTGTTTCGTGTTCAGTTGTGATGGTAGAAAGGAGAGCCAAGGGCTCGACCTCTGTGTAAAGATAAGACTTTTTTAGTAATAAAATGTATGTTTAAACGTTTGTGTAGATAACAGGGTTCTTTCATCTTTGATAATGTAAATTGAAATCGTATTTCGTGGTTGTCAAAGTTGATAATTAAATGATGTTGAAAGAATTATACTCTCGTTTGCAAAGGAAATGAATAGGGCCAACCTTTAATTCGTGCTTCTATTTGGAAAAGAAAATCTAAACAAGAAATAAAGTGTCAAGCAGGGTTCGATCCAGAATTTGTAGAAAATTTGGTGTGACAAAGATGAGAATGGGAAATTAAAAACCTAACTAAGGTTTGAAATGAAACTAAACGAAATGCACTTACAGTTTGCAGATCCAAGAATGAAAATAGATAAATAATGACAAAGTGATATTTATAAAATTGCTAGAATGAAAGTCACCATAATGCCTTTAATAGAAATAGAAATCAATGTGTGTGTATAGTGTAGAAAATGTAAGACTATTACTTTCAGATTCTGTCCAAACATTCATTTCTTATAAACATGATAATGTTTAAAATGAATTCAATATCAGAAGTATATATATGAAATGCATAAGTATGCGATCCTTGTATAAGACTGTTGTTTACAGATTTATATAATGAATGTTTTTATTTGCTTTCAGCAATCTCAAAACAGTATGTAGAATGTAAATTTGCTTCCTTTGTACATAACTATGTTAAAATATAGTACCAGATGGTTGTACAGGAATTAAACATGGATTGTTTTTCATATAATTGGAGAAACATTATATATACTAACTGTTATACATAACCTTCTACAATTATTTAATTTCGGAACAGAAAAACTAATACATATATGATTATTATCTATCTATCAAATTCAATGGCAAATTTTGTCTATCTTCTAATCTATTTTAATTTGCATATCTCTACTAGAGTATGATGCTGCCAAACAACATGTGGAAAAATGGGGATATTGATTTATCAATTTAACATTAAACTTAAACATTCAGACTTAAACATTTCCAGAATTAGATTCTTTTCGAAAGCAAATAAACAAAATAATACTAGATAAACAAAACAGAATTATTTACTGAGAATAAGTTAGGAAATCTTTAAGAACCTGAGAACTCTGTAGGGAAACAAGCAACCCAAGAAGACTGTTCCACCCAACCAAACTCCTGAAAACAGTCAAATACTGTCTTAGGACCCCCGAGCCTGTTTGCTGAACCACTAGGAGGAAGAAACTTCAGGAATTAGGACTTCTTCTTGTTGTAGCAGTAATCTTCTAAATCTTCAATAAGTAGCAGTCCAAAAGAATTGCTCCTACAACTCTGTTTCTCCTCAATAATAAGCAAAACTCAATTTTCAATCACCACTAACCTCCCTTATTCGAATCTCTCTTGAAATCACCTGATTTACAAGAGGAAAATATTCTGCAGAAATATTGATTAAGGGTTGCCTGCCCAATTCGAATTTGCCTTTATAGACTGCCTAGGCCTTTTCAAAATGTTACTGGGTTATTAAATGAGCTACCTGCTCACTCCCTCCACCTGGGGGATAATGCCCTATTTAAGGGGAATTTGTCCCATAACCAACAGTTAGTGGTGTGATGCAACTGTTGCCATGTGTCCCATACCTTCCAACAGCTTCCATTCCTCCTAATTAATTTATTTAAATAATAATATTCAGTAATTACATTCATCCATGATCATAACTAATCATAATTACAAAACTTTGTAATTAAATTAACATAAAGTATTTTTGCAACATAAAATAATAATTCCCAGAAATTTGGGTAGGTGACAGATCCATACTCCCGCTCCTACTCTTTCCTTGTTCACGGCCCCATCGAATCTCATAGTACAGAGGCCTTCTTTTTGGGCTGTGGTTGTGGCTTTGGGTTCCATTTATGACTTCTCATCGCTGCCCTTTTCTACCCGTTGACTGATGTCTTGTTCGCTCCCAAAGCTTCCAACGCATTGCATGTCTTTCTCGGTATTAAACCCATCATTTTTCTTAGGAAGGTCAACGATTTTCATATCTTTTTCTCCTAAACCAAGTTCATAACAGAAGACCGAAGAGCCTATATCGGTATCTACAACAAATATGGGATGATTTTCGGGCCTACTTTTACTGCTCACTACATAGGACAATCTTTGTTCTCTATATAGTCTTTTGTTTTCCCCAAAAACAGGGATGGTGGCATAAGACATATCCATATGCAGTGTTCCTTTAAGTTTAGATGCCCAATATCTTGATAACAACATCCCAAATTTGGGTGGAATGTCTATCACTACTACATCCATTACCACATTCTTCTTAGGGATCTTTGTTAGTGATACAACCATGTCTTTGATTAGCCCCAGGCACTGTACTTTTCTGGACTCAAATGAGAATAAATCTTTATAAGGTCTGGTGATTTCTAGTCCTAGCCTTTCTACCACTGATTTTGGCATGAGGTTATGTGAGGCTCCAAAATCTAACATAGCATTGTGTAGTATGTGGTCATGTATGTTAAGACTGACATAAAAGGGGGTAACATCATCTTCTTGAGATCTTTCAACATGTGGTCCAAACATAAAGGTGGGATTATCATCATGTAAATTCAGAGTATTTGGCTGCTTTCCCTCTTCTCCCTTCACTATTTCCAAAATATGATTCTTATACTCTGTATTTTTTAACAACTCATTGAAGGGGATTGAGATCTTTATCTTAGAGATTTCATTTTCTAAGTTGAATGCAAAATGAGTCTTCTCTATTGTTTTCACATTACTCTCATCCTTCCTCTCTAGGACCCTTTTAGGAGCTTCAACATTCTTTTCAGTTGTTTAATCAGAGGTAACAGGCTTTGGATCACCCTTCCTCGGGGTTTATTTTTTTTGTTGCTGAGAAGTAGATGGCTTAGCAGTAGCCTTTCCTTGGTCTACTGTTACTTTTTTATTCCTCAAATTTTGTTATCTCTGAAATTCAAAAATTGCATTTTGGAAACCTCTTTGATATTTTTCAGACTCTGACACTTCTAGGTTGCTATCTAACTACAAAGATGATTGATCGTGTTCTTCTTTATTTAAATAGAACTGGGGCTCCATCTGATCAAAGAGGTGGATCTGATCTTCAGGATGTCCATCTTTCTCTTCTCCATCGATCAAGTTTTCAGCAAAAGGTCATCTAATTGGCTGATTTTCTGCATTCATAGGGTCTCTTGGTTCTCTTGGTCTTCCTTGTGGGGCAAGGGGTCTTCTATAATTGGTATTTCGGGCTTGAGGCTCAGGATTTTCTCTAGCGGGAGGCCTGTTATCAAGGGAGATCTTATCCACTAGTTTTTCCATAGTTCTCATCATCTACTCAAACCTGGTGTCAATATATTGGGAAGTGGAAGGCTGGCCTGTCACACTAAATCTCTTTTTCTCAGTTTCAGTTATGTGCTTTATTTTACCTCAGCCCATCAGATTAGCTTTTACTTCCACAACATCTTTCAACATATCGGGTAAGGTAGCAGATCTCCTTTCTCTTAACATGAGATAAAATTCATTGTCAAAACAATTAGCATATTGAAGTTTGGCTACACCCACAGGGGGTTTGATGTCCACAGGGATAGAATTGCACATTTTCATAAACCTCGCTGAAAATTCTTGGACAGTCTCAACATTATTTTTCTTTCTATTTTCATACTGAGTGAGGATTTGGAGAGGATTTTGTTTATCCTGCCATCTGACCAGGAAAGCTTGTTCCAACCTCTCATAGGTAGCAATACCTCCATTTGGAAGGGTTTTGAACCATTTCTTTACTTCCCCTGGAAATCTTTGGGAAAATAACCTAATCTTGGCATCATCTTCATCTATCTCTTCTAGATATATGAAGTCAGTAAAATGATCCACATGTTGTTGTGCAGTACTAATCCCTTCCCCATCATATCTCATTGTTAGTTTTTCAGAATTTACTTCAATCTGATCTAGGATCTTAACTGAGAGAACAACATGTACAACATATCTATAGCATATCAATCATGGACAATAATGCAAGCACACAAGAGACACAGAGTTTACTTGGGGAAAACCATAAAGGTGAAAAACCCCAATAACTTCCTCAGAGATAGATAGAGCAATGATACAACCCAAGCATAAGAGATAGACATCTCCTAGCAGTAGATTATCCTCCTCCACAAGTGCGCCACTCTCCAAAGAGTGTGTGTGAGAATAGAATGATCAAATAGAGTGCATCCCGCACTCTATTTATACTTGAATTGACTTGCCTAATAACCTTTACTAGGTCGACCTTAACTTAACCACATAACATAATGCTGACTGGGTCGACACGCAATAGGGTGGTCTAATAACCCTTTGACCCACATGGCCGACCCCCAATAGGGTGGTCTAGTAACCCTTCAACCCACATGACTTATAATGAGCCGACCCCAACAAGGTGGTCTAATAACCCATCAAGTATAAGTTACGACACTTACAATATAAATGACGACACTTCCGTATAGAGAAATAATAACATCTCTATAGGAATACAAACACTTCCGTATAGAGGAATAATACCATCTCTATAGGAGTACAATATACATATATGAAATACATTCCGAAGTTACATATACATCAACACTCATGAGGTGTTGGGCATAACCCACAGGTAGATCATGGAGATTGGCAGGGAGGGCTAAAGGGGCAAATCTGGCAGCCATTTCTCTTACGGTTTGCTTCGAAATAGGAGGATTATTTGAAATAGGTTTCGAAGTAGGAGTAGGTATTACAGCAGTGTGACTTGTAGTAACAGGAGGGGTGATCGGAACCTTAGGGTTCTTATTGGATGCTTTAGTGGAGAGGAACAGGTCATTGCTTTCTTCTTTGACTTGTAAACTCTCCCACAAAGCACTCAGACAGTGTGTTTGGAACCTTTTCTGATCAAACAAGGTTTCTTTCAGATTTGTCTTAGATTTAGACCTAAATAGGGGATTCTCAAACTTTAAATCAAAAGAGACAGTCTCTATAGCATGTTCCCCTTCTTTAGGTAAAGAAAAAGATCTAGTTAATGGGGGAATACCTATTTTTTCTTTCTTCACTTTCCGGATGATATTTTCTGGATCTGATATAAATTGTGTTGGTTCAGGATCTGACTGAATTTTGGTAGATATCCTTGAGGAAGCCAGAATTCTTTCAAGAAACTCACTAAGTGTCTCTTGTGGGACTGAAAATTTGAATATTGGAGTCGTCGAGGAAAATATTACAACCTTTATGTATCTGACCTTCTGTGTTCCCCCAGAGATCTGATTTGATTCCTTGTAATTCTTTTTATGGGGTAAAGAAGTTCTTGGTTCCTCAGTATGGTCTCCAGATTTTCTCACTCAGGATTCTTCCAAGTTGCGACAGAAGGGATCACTGAGGTAACTATTTCAACTACACTCTTGTGGATGGAAACTAGCCTTTCCAAACACAGAGAGAGGGCTCTCTCTCACACAACTCTTTCAGGATGCAAAATATTATTTGAATAGGCTATTTTTGTATTAAATGGTGGTCAATAGACCTCCAGCTAAAGGGGATTAGGTCTTTCAATTGGTTGGGTTGAGGATAAGTATATCATAGGGCATGGAGTCAAAATTTTCAATAGGGTTTCCATCACAAATGACCGTTAGAACTATAATCTTAAGGGCAAAGGCAAGATAAATGAGGTTTTTTCAAGTCAAAGAGATATGTAGCAGATTATAGCAGAAAGGGAAACAAGATCCATCCCAAAATTAGAGCATTACGAATGAATTCTAACTTGCAATTTCAGAAAGAAAGGGTGGAGTAATCTAATCATATGAATCTGAAGCATCAAATGATGAATTTCAGACCATGTAACATTGATTTAGACACTTAGAAGAAGACAACCAATGAGAAATATTAGCAGGGAAAACATGCACAGGAATTACAGACATCAAAACACTCACTTCAAGAATCTTTGCTCCAAGATCAAGTCTTTTCATTAATAAAATGGATGGGTTTCATTACATACTTAGAGTTTTCTTATATCAAAATCCCAACCCTTGGGTCTTATTCAAAACCTGCCTTTATAGGCTTACAAAAAATCAAAACCTTCTCGACTACTTCAGCCGTATGTGTATGTTTATTAAATTCGCAACTACAACTGTTTGTAAAACATCAGACCTAACTATTAGTCTTATAGACTATTTATTCAAAATAATAATAAACTGGAAGTGATGAGACCGTCTTCTTTCCTCACGTCGAGCCGCTCGAACTAACTGCTTCTTGATCTGGAGATGCGCCAATGGGAAACTTCATTGCATTGCTAGTGCAAACTTAGACTGTTAAAACTACCTATTGTCCTTCGGATCAAGGCATTTCCGGTTGATTTGCAGGGTTGACATATTGTGCCTTTCTTTTGCCTTCAGAATGACTCCCAGTTACAAAACAAATCAAGTCTTTTTCCCACGAAATTCTGCATTTTACGCAGCCGCAATTTTTTTCTGATAAACCAACTTCAGCCCGCAATCCGAAAAGCTGCAGTGCGGGAGTCAAAAATCGGAACTGCCGAGAAAAACTTACCAAATTTCACCTCCGACATCTGCAATCCGCAAGTCGCAATGCGGGATTCAGAAAGTCGGAACACCAATGCATAGCTTCGAAAAAATTATCCTTCTGACTTCCGCAATGTGGGTGTCGGAATACCAATTGCACAGTTTCGAAGAAAACACACTTCTGCAATCTGCAGTCTGCAATGCGGGACTCGAAAATCGAAAACTCAAATTCACGCCTGAAGAAATCACACCTCCGCAATCCGCAGCCCGCAATGCGGGACTCGGAAATTAGAAACTCAAATGGACAGTTGAATAAATCACACCTCCGTAATCCGCAGCCCACAATGTGGGACTCGAAAATCAGAAACTCAAATTCTTGACCCTGAAGAAATCACACCCCTGCAATTCGCAATGCGGGAGTCGGAAGTCGAAACTGCCAAATGGACTTCATCAATTTTTTCCTCTGACATCCGCAATCCACAATGCGGGATTCAGAAATTCGGAACGCCGATGCACAACTTCGAAGAAAACACACTTCCGCAATCCACAGTTTGCAATGCGGGACTCGAAAATTGGAAACTCGAATTCTTGCTTTAAAAAATTTGTTCCTCCGCAATCTGCGATCCGCATTGCAGGTTCAGAAAGTCAGAACCTTTGCGGAATCACTCCACGGCCGTCAATTTAGTTATATTTTCAATCTTGACCATTCAATCTTTTAAGAGCGGAAGACCTCCCTTTTACCATTTTTTCATTGGGGCTTACTCATCTGGTCTGAAAGGGTTAATACTTAGCCAATTTAGGGAGTTTTTTGCCTCTTCTTTTGGAGTAAAAACTAGTGTGCAGGCTTGATATTTCGGTGGGGGGGGGCTTTCCTTCCTGTGTGGGGCAGGGAACATCATCACCAGAGAGAGGAACAATTGGTTTATGTGAAGGATTAAATCGATCAATTCTTTGAAGTTCATAAGGATGGGCTTCTTGCAAATGGGGATAGGGAAATAATCATAGGATTGGAACAGTGGAGGGACAAACTGCTTAGTGACGAGGAGTTTGAGTGGTGTCTTAAGAGATGACCACTTTGGCTTGCCTTTGGTGTTCATAATACTAGATTCTTTCATAACTTTGCTAAAATTTGTAAGAATGTTAATATGGCTTGGGAATTGAAGGATGAGTCTGGACAAATGGTCTATGGGTTCCATAATCTCGCCCGATTGGGTGTTAACCATTTTCGCTCCATCTTTAAGGGGCCTGAGAGAGAAAATTTTGGGGATATCTTGAAATTGGTGGCTTTGTTTATGAGGATAGTGGAAAGGATGAGAATCTAGAGATCTTTTGTCCAATTTATAAAATTGAGCGCGGTTCCTTGTTCTTTTTAGAAGGACAAAGTCCTAGGTCGGATGATTGGTAGGACAAGTTCTTTGAGGATTTTTTTGACTTGGTTGGTGATGACTTACTGAAGGTTGTGGAGGAGGTGATATTGACAAGGAGGATGCCTAGTAGCTTCAATTCCACATTTATGACATTAATTTCAAAGGTGGATTGTTTGTTGTCTTTCGACGAGTTCGGAACAATTTTGTTGTGGAATTGCATTTACAAACTTATTTCAAAGGTGATAGTTGTTCATATAAATCCAATGATGTCAAGGGTAATCTATACAGAGCAATTCAGGTTCTGAAAATGTAGGTTGATTCATGAGGTGATTGGTTCGAAGTAGGAAAGTATGCATACGATTAAAAATGATCGCCTCCCAACGACCGTCATCGTATTAGATTTATCAAAGGCGTATGATATAGTCTCTTATCCTTTTTGAGACTCTTGTTAGTTCAAGTTGATTTTATTTTCAATCTCATTATATGGATCATGGGGTGTGTTAGTTCTTCTTCTTTTGCAATGTTGATTAATGGATCAAGGTCTAAATTTGTAAGCCCTTGTGGGGTTTGCACAAAGGTTGACCCCTATCCCCTTATTTGTTCCTGATGGTGGTTGAAGGGATTAGTTGCGTGATTCATGTTAAGCGCCAAAGGAGGAACATGAAAGGGATATCCTTTAGCAGGATTGAGCATTTGACCCATCTACTACTCATTGATGGCATTCTATTATTCTGCTTGAACTTTATGGTGGAAGGAAAGCATTATAAGGAAATTATCAAATTATTATTCCAAGCAACGACAATGGAGATCAATATTGGAAAATTGACGTTATATTGCTCTTGTGAGATTGGGAATAGGATAAAATTTTGGGGGATATTTTTCCCCTTTCAAGTGCATAATTTGGAGGATGATGTTAAATATTTGGGTTACATGCTCATGCCCAATAAATATGCTAAGGCTTATTGGTTGTGGCTAATTGCAAGGATTGAGAGGTGGGTGAATTGTTGGTGTCATCATTGGTTATCACGTGGTGGTCACTTAGTGGTAATCAATTATGTGTTCGAGACCATACCTGTATGTTGGCATTTGATGGCGCACATTTCCAAGGGAATACTTGATAGGATCAGGACAATTTGCTTCACCTTTGGAAAGGGATTAGTGACTATCAAGGGTGCAATTTAGTGAACTGGAAGGTGATTGCTTCCAAGAAAAGACTATGGTGGTTGAGGGTCATGAACATATTTTCTTTTAACCGGGTTCCTATTATGAAATCCTTGTGGAACTTTGCGGCTCGTGACAACCTTTGGAAAAGTATTTTGATTTCCAATATAATTGTCCAAGGCACTATTATTGATTGGATTTGGAAGAGGACCAACCCTATCCAGATGGTATCTGATCAATAAAAGGTGCTTTCATTGGCCTTTTCGGTGCTTGGTTGATTCGTGGCATGGAGGGTTGGCTTTGGTTCATCGGTTAGAGTTGGTATGGAATCAATAATGGGATGTGGCATTGATATGAGACTCTCGAACAAGATGGTCCTTCAATTTCAAGAACATGGGCATTGTACATTGAACAAGTTTGTTAACCATATCCCAATTGATTTGTGGAATCGAGTTTGGTATCAATCTTGTGACCTCAAATTGTTTTAGGATTGGGTGCATATGCAATGTGATCAATTTGCCAAGGAAATTTGAAAAGCCCACATACATATAAACAAAGATGAGGATGATTTGGTATGGGTGTATAACAGTTCAGGGGGCTATTACATAACTTATATGGGCCACCTTTCTTTAGCCATAAGGGATGATAGGGAGCATCACTGGTGGTGAAAAAAACTTTGGAAGGTAGAAACTCCTCTAAAGAATGTGCTCTTCCTTTGGTTAATTTTAAATAGTCGTGCAATAACCTAAGATAGGTTTAAGAAGCATAATAAGTAGGGACCGAGAATTTTCACGATGTGGAAAGTGGGTGAAGAAACCAATGACCGTATATTTATTCGTTAAGCTTATTGACAACAAGTTTGGAGTGAATCGAAAATTTGAAATGCATTTAAATTTGAATCAATTGTGGGTACGAGACTCTGCGGAGGATTATTTGGTTGATTTCTTCAAATAGAGGGAGTTGAAGGCATTCCACTCTCTCCCCTATTTAACCAGTTGGGGGATCTGGTTGGCACGTAATGTGGCCAATTTTGAGGAGAGACTCCCTCCAACCTTCAAGATATTGACACATGTAATCAATATGCTTCAAGACTATACTTAGATGGTATCTCAAAGTAAAGAATAGGTCGCAAGGGAATTGCAAAATTAATCAAGAAGTTGTGTGGTCCTTCTTTGTTGGCGCGTGCCAGGGGGTTATCTTCAGTGTGGTATGGTGTTTGCTCTATTTCTTTTGGAACCACATTATTACTATGGGAAGGTGGCCTTAGGGCTTGGTTCAAATAACCTGGCTGAACATTTAGATCTCTTTCAATTGTTAAAGTTGTCCCTGAAGATGGGGATGAGGAATATTCAAGACTTTGGGGATTCCTCTTTCGTGACCAAATGGATGAAGAATGAGCAATATATCCAAGATAATGTGTTGTTTGATTTGGCTTGCCACTTAAAGGAGATTAATGTTCAATTTCAAGAGGTATCCTATGAACATGTATATTATGAGCTTAATTATGCAACACATTTACTATCAAAATAGGTTTTGCTTTTGAATGTTAGGAGTGTGCATGTGGACAAGTTACATACTAGCAGTTTGGACTCAAGCAGGACCTATCCTACTTAGCTTTATTTGTGGCATAAATCTTATGTATTTTGATTGAGCTATTGATGAAGCGACTGGATTTTGCTGGATAATTTTAGGCAGAACCTCTTTTTTGGGGAATTTTGGTGTAGATTGGGGATTAATAGGCGCGGATCACTTTATTTTGGATCTATGGATAAGCACCTAAAAAATGTATTTCTTTTTTTATCTAGAATAGAAACTACGTTTTTTTTCTTGGAATGAGTGTGTGTATGTGTGTGTAGACACACACACACACACACACATGACAACCTATTAAGCTAACTCATTGTGTATATGTACACACACAAACATATGACAACCTATTGAGCTAACTCATTGCGTATATGTACACACACACACACACATATATTGGTGACAACCCATAGAACTAATTCACTGCGAATATGTATATATACATATACGCAAAGAGTTAGCTCAATAGGTTGTCACTTATGTTAATTGGCATTTGGTTAGTTTTGTGTTAGTGGGTATTTGAAATGAATCAATATGGGTGAGACATGTTAATCTACACGAATAAGTTTACTAGGTATGTTATGCATGGATATGGGTTAGCATCCCTTGGGTTTTCCTACGAGGTTTTCCATGGAATATATTAATAATAATATAATATTATTATTTTAATGTTACACCCTAGCTAGATACCAAATTTATGTAAACCTAATTTCTTGTGCGACAAGGGAGCCCCTCCACGTAGTGATTTGATTGCATAGTTTATCAAGGTGTAAACACCCCACTACACCTTGGGTTTGAACATGTGACCTCCAAGGAGGAAAGACATGTTCTTAACCATTATATATAAAATAATAATGTTGCGAACAAACAATGAAATAACAATGGCATCATCCAACAATTAGGATTTTGTGTCTTTAGATAGAAAATTTGATTCCTACAATTGAGGTTTTGGATAAGGATTTGGTATTTTGAAGCTTTACAAATAAGAGGAATATATATTGTTCTCGAGGAACAACTTCATGATTCAGTGGAAAACAAGAGAAACGAATCATACAATCTAGATGTCAAATTCCTCAATGCCAATAATTGCTAGTAAATTTACATAATCCAGTTTAGATCCATTTAAATCCCAAATCGATCGAGTGTCGAGAGGGGTCAAATCCCTTGAGGTGAAACACTTTATTCAATTTTTTCAATCCAAATCTAAATGGCTATGGATTGAGGCATAATTCTAGATCTATCGCAACCATGTACCATTTAATTAACAATAATTTATGTCAAATACATGGATTCCTCGTGTTAGGAGATGATGTCAATATCCAGATCTCTGGCATTCTTGTGTAGAGTGGTACATGACTATCCCCTTGTGTGATTCATATGCACTAGGGAAGTCATAGGGAGGGGTTGGATAGCCCCCCCCCCCCTACCTGGGAGTGTGGGGAGAAAGCCTTGGAGATGAAAATTTATTGACCCTTCTAGTGTATTTTAGTTCCCCCAGGAACACTCATATGCATTGTATAAAATGGAAGTTGGAGTGGTTCTTGCACGTTGTAGCTCCTTTATCCAAAGTTATCTCGTTTTCCCTAGTTAGTGTTTTTGAGAACCAATGGATTTGTACTAGCCTTCAGAGAAGGCTGTGGTATGTACATGTACTTCATATTGAGCATATCAATGAGGTTTTCACATATTGAGAACTTGTGTATTTTCTTGATTTGATTTCTAACCATACGTGTTCTTCATGTATTGTTATTTGCAACCATACATGTCTTGATGATTTGACATAAGTAAAAGGCCAGTTGTTAACTGATTTGCCATCATCATTAAAGAATTTAAGGGTTTCCTTGTTGCTTCTATACCTTTTGTTTTACTATTGTTATAACCATTGTAAAAGATAATTTTCAGATTTGGCTTATGTGGGATGAGTAGTCCTAAAGGGTTGAAACTTATTCGGGTTGTTTGATATCTTTTTTCCTTGGATTGCCTAGGAGTTTCGGTTGTTTGAAAGTGAAATATTGTACGCTTTATATCGTTGGTTTATACTCTATTTCATTAAAACCCTAAGGCTAAAAATTCACAAGGTTAATATCCAGGAAACCTCTAGTCAAAGAGGTGAATTTTTTTGTTATGCATTAAAACACAAATACCTTGACTAACATCATGAAATTTTACATGGTATTATATCTTGTCATGGATAAGATCACACTAAAGAAAGAGGGAGTTTGTATTTTCGCTATATATTACCTAGGAGAGGTGCTTGACCTTGTTTAAGCTTATTTAAGCATTTGCACCTATGAGAGGTTTTAATGGGTTTTTCTCGTGATGAAAGGTGATGGTTACCATGGATGTATTTTGAGTAGGTGTGATGCAAGAAAATGGTAGGTGGTTGATTTGTTTTTGGGTTTTCCAATGGTAAGTGATATATATATATATATGTTATTATTGACTAGTATGGTTCTATTTTTAGTGGATGAGATACTTAGGAAGACCTGCAATAAGTGGTTGATTTGTTCTCATAGATGCTTGTTTGTTTTTCCATGAGATGGGTGGAGGATCTTCCTCGTATTGCAATTTTTCTAGGATGGATATGGCTTTGGTCTCTTGCTTGTCCTAGGACAATATGTTTACTGTTGGATAGTATGTGGATAGTGGAGTTTCAATACATCTGACATATAACAGGTCTTTATTTAGTAGATTTCAGGATCAAGAGGCAAGCATGAGCATGGAGCTTGGTGACGTTGCTACTTATGTTGTGAGAGGATTTGCCTCCATTTCCTTTTAGATGCCTTCATGTGACGTTGTTGAGTTGGATTTTGTTTTGTTTGTTTATGGATTGAAGATGAATCTTCTTTAAGTGCATTGTATGACAAATGTACAATTGTTATTTGCCTCTGAGGGACAATAGTGCATCATCAGTGATTATAGTATAGGTAGTCCGAGGAATTTGGCTAGAGGGGTTTCAAAGTGTGGTATTTATATTTTACTTGTTGATCCAATGGCATGTGTACATTCTAGTGAGAGGCTAGAATATCCTTTTATCTTTGAGGAGGCAAATGTATGGTGGGATGGCATGTATATAGGTTTAGAACCTATGATGGATTCAGTGATTGATTCTAGTATTCGAGATGCTTTGATCACATCTTTTGTTGATGGACATAATGATACATCTACAGTTTACACGATTAATATTCTAGCACAATGCAGGATTGTGGTGAGTAGAGATGTAATGTTTGATGAGGATGTGAGATCTTCCAATCCACATGATTTTCCTTTAGTGATCGAGGAGAATGTGGAGGTTGTTGTTCCATACGTTGAATTGGAGAGTCAAGATTACTTATATTTAGAGGGAGTTGAAGTGAGATTGAGTGTGGATTTGCCCTAACTTACTCCAATTCGTAGGAATCCAAAATGGCTTCCTCAAACACTATAGGAGGCTCAAGAGCATGTAAGAGCGCACAAATATGTAGTTAGGGTGAGTGTACCTCGTAGGATATATGCTATTCATATTGCATTCATTCGTACAAGGTGTGATACCGGGATGGAGGATGATGCTAAAATTGATTTTGAGTTTACAATTGATATGAGTATTTTAGAGTAAAGGGACAAGGTTGATGGATTCTCTCATACAAAAGGAGTTTCTCGTGATATTACTCTTGCTTTGGGATTCTATTCGAGAGGGATTTGCCCTAGTTTATGATGTTTATGTTATTGAAGGATTTGAGGTACATGAGAGAGATTCTCATGTTGATAGGTTGTTGATGACCTTGCATAGGTTGTTGCTTTTACCATGAGCTTTGTATTCCAGGATCGAGGAGTTGACTTGTATAGATTTATATTTTTGTGCCTTTGATAGATGTGATACACTTGTCTTGATCTTGTATGGATATGTGATTATCTTTAGAGGATGTCTTGGACAACTCATGATGTGGTGTCCATTGATTTTTGGATCATGGTGTTGACTAGGAGGATGATGGAATTTGGCAGGTTGCTTTTGTTCTAGGGTTATGTTCCTTCATATCACAAGTGGTCAATATTATTTGGAGGATTGAGATGCTACGATAGCATGAGTGATAAGTTCTTCACAAGTGACAATGGTTGATTTGCAGAGGGATTCAATAGTGCATATTTGCATTTAACATGTTTTGTGGAGTTGTAGAGAGAGTCGACATGTGTAAGTGTAAACACCTTCCTAAATAAGGAGCATTAATTTTTTGGGTTACTTTGAAAGTTTTTACACCATATTTGGGGTGCTTCACGAGTTTTGGGGTTCATACTGTATGTTTAATCCCTGGATGGTCCAAGATGGATTGGTTCACGCGAGATGATCCATTGATAGAATTGAATAGTGGATATAGCTTACTCGCTATCTGCTTAACTTCATTTAGGTGTCGGATTGGTATTCTTCCCTTGGGCATTGGAGTTCTCTTTACACTCTGGTCGCACCCTTCATTTTGGCCACCTAGAGAGTTCACTTGCTTGGAGAACACCCTACTTGCTTCATCTCGAAGGAGGGCATTAGGCCCCATATCAAATGGGGTTGCTTGGATTCTTGTTCAAAGTCTTGGAGTTGGCTTAGGGATGCTCGGGATGGGACAATGTTCTTGCAAGGGGAAAATTACCCAATTGAGTACATTGCTTAGGAGGATTGCTGGAGTCTGTGGAGGCTTGTGACAAAGACACGTGGACTTACATTATTTAGCTACATCATCCTAGAGCCCTTATCATGTACAATATCACATTGGAGCATGACATGTGTACTTTAAAGTGGAGTACTTCACTTGTGTTGACCTATAAGTGTTCATCGTGGGTCACTTGTAAGGGCTTGGGCACACATTTTGTTGTTGGCATCCTTTACCTCTCATATATATAGAGGAAAGAGAGAGTCCTTCTCATTCATCATCACTATACTCTTTTCTTTGTACTTAAATTCTTTGAGGAAGTTGTCAATGTTTACTCATGAACCCTAGGAGGAATTATGACGTCTAGAGGATAAAGCTTGTTGGAGCTTGATCCTTGTAAGGTTATAGGGTTTACTATTGAGAAGAAGATGTTGGTGTTTGATCGCTTTCTCTCTCTCCAATCTCTCTCTTGGATCTTCTTATGTGCTTGGTCTATCATGTCTTGGAGCACTTTAGATTTAGGGTTAGGTTTCTACTCCAAGAAGGAAATAAGATTAGGGTTTGGTGATAAACCCAAGGTATATTTGGTGGGATAGAAGTAGAGAGGAAGACATCTTACCATGGAGGACTTGTTGGAGTGAATCTTGCATGTTGTAGCTCTTTGGTTGAGCTAGGGTTTTCTTGTTTTCCTTAGCTAGGGTTTTGGAGAGTTGGTGGACTTGAACTAGCCTTGAGAGAAGGCTATGGCGAGCATATTAATGAAGTTTTCAGTTGTGCAAAACTTGTGTATTTTCCAAATTTGATTTTCAACCATACATATTCTTCATGTGTTGCTATTTACAACTATATATGTCTTGATGATTTGACAATTGCTAAGTGATTTGACATCATCATTTAGGAACCTAAGGGTTGTTTTGCTGCTGCTATACTTGATGTTTTATTTTTATTTTCCTAGGGGAAGAAAAATAGCATACTATTAATAAAAATAAAATAGTACAATCAGAATACATTGACCAAGGCTACAATCATCCCTTCCGATAAATGTCCAAAACACAAAGTGACATGCCTCCATAGTTAGGCCATAACATATACCATGCTCAAAAAATAGCATTCATAAGCACCAACATGTCCCCCCCAAAAAAAAAAAAAAAAAAAAAAAACATGCCTCCATAAATAGGCAAATCATAAACCATGCTGCAATGACAGATACATAAGCCGACAAGTTCCAACAAAAGTGCCAGGGAAAATATACCAAAATACCAAAAAACTGATAAAGTGCCTCTCAGCGACAACAAAGTCATAGATCAAGTAACCAAACACCACCAAAAACCCAACAAGACGTTGGCCACAAGGAGGAGCTAACAACCTGCAAAAAAAGGATATACAACTTCATAATATAAAAAAACCATAAGTAGAAGTAAAGGAACCAACTAGAACTGATGATGATCCACAAATCCATAAGAAACCTACTGATCAAAACTCCAATCCTCCCAAAAATGATGCCCTCAAGAGTTTATAAAGCCCTTTTAGAAAGTTCATCTGCTAGTTGATTTGATTCACGATACACATGGTTGAATGATATACGTTCAAAACGATCAATCAGAGAGCGAGTCTTGTGCAACCAATGTGTGAGCAATAACATATTTAATGAAGCCGAACCATTTTCCCACATAATGATGACCTTCTAATCCCCCCTGACCTGGAGACAAGAAACCTCTTTGAAGCAATCAAAACAGAGGAGCATCCAAAGAGCTAAAATTTCACTATGAGAATTTGATCCCACCCATGTATTCATCCACTTTGGCTGAGAGTTTTCCAAAGAACAAAGAGAATCATAAGCAAGTTTTTCCGAGGCCACCCCAAAATTGACATTCCAAGACCAAACTAGCTTGTCAGAAGTCTCGAGCAATGAACTGTTTAGTCTGCGCAACCCCTTAACATAGTTATTCCATTCCTACCCCAGGATGCCAATAAGGCCTAACTATTGTGCAATGATCCAGGGAGGGCATCCCGCACCAACAGTTAGAGAAATCACCAAGTGGCTCAGAGAAAAGTATCCTTTAGATCTCAGTATCTTGATTAAATCCGGTGATAGTTTATAATTAAGAGGACCACCCAAAATGGGATCCTCTCCAAGATGTATCTCATGACCATTCCCTGGCAACCAAGTCAGCCAATTAGATATCGTAGAGAAGGATCCCATCAATCCATTCCAGATGATAGATACCCCTCTTGTACAAGGATTTCCTTTTCTAAACCAGTCGGCAACATAAAGGGGTTTTAGATATTTCCCTTTAATGAGAATACTCCAAGCTGATTTGGAAAAAAGAGCTCCCCACAGAATTTTTGCTTGCAGGGCCGTAGCAAATTTATAAAATATTTTTTAAGGCCCAACGACCCTTGTGCCATGGACGAGCCAACAACTTCCAATTTACCAAATGAAACTTATGTTTTGCAAACCACCAGACCAAATAAAATAGAAAATTCGCCGACGAATACCCTTCAGAATCATCTTAGGAATCTTGTAAAGAGAAAGCCAATAAACCGCCAGATTCTGTAAAACATATTTTGCTAATGTAAGCCTTCCCCCAAGGGAGAGCCAACACCAGCACTGCAACGATTAATTCTTTTATTAAAACGTTTTAACAACCAAAGCCAATCACATATATGATAATTAGTTGGCTTGATGAAGAAGCCAAGATATTTGGTACCTCCAGACAGCTCCTTGAAAATGTAAGGGAGAATCTGACTGATCTGCTGCTTGATGGCGATATCCACATTATTTTCTAAGAACCATGATTTTTCAGAACTCACTAGCATCCCCAAGGCAAGACAAAAAAGGTCCAAGATTTTTTTATAGTTTTTCCATTCAGAGAGAGAACCCAGCCTGAAAAGCATAACATCATCAACAAATAGGGTATGTGTCACATATACATGATCAGTAACCTTTATTCCAAGAATGTTTCCCTCCCTTTTTGACCTATGAATAAGCATGCCCAGGCCCTAAATGACCAACATAAAAAGTAATGGTGAAAGAGGGTAGCCCTGCCGAAGCCCCCTGGAGCTTTTAAATAAATCCGATGGCACACCATTAATGAGCACAACAAAATTCACAGAAGTTACACGGGCCATAATCCACTTTACAACCACCTAGGGCAAACCAATTTGAACCAGGATGAGACGAAGGAAGGTCCAGTCCACCCTATCATAAGCCTTGACAATATCCAATTTAAGGAAAAGTGTATTTTGTTGCTTTGTCTTCTCACTATGGAAGACTTCTTGTGCAACTCCAACATCATCCAAGATCTGCCTGTCATCTAGAAAAACAAACTGCTCCAAAGATATATATTTTGATAGACTTGGCTTGATTCCAATCGCTATGATTTTTTATATAACTTTATAGATTAGATTACATAGCGAAATTGGCCTGAAATCACTAAAATCCTCTAGATGGGATGTCTTTGGAATGAAAGCTAAAAAGGTTGGGTTTAAGGCCCCCGTTACCAAACCACTCCTACGGGACTCTTCCACAACCGCTCTTATGTCTAGACGCATAATATCGAAGAAACCAATGAATAGTTCAATAGTCCACCCATCCGGACTCAGGCTCTTATCTTTTGTAAAACCTTTCAGCACCTTTTCAATCTCCTAAAGAGTAATTTCTTTAAAAATATTCTCCCCCTCCCCATCAAAGAATAATCTCGGATATTCTTTGATCACCTTAAATTGATCAATCATTGACGCAGATTTTGGATGTTGATAGATCGACTGAAAATAATTTTTGGCTTCTTTTTGAAGGTCACCACAACCAGAAATGGGTCGACCGTCCCCATCATTTAGATCCCAAATAGTATTTTGAACTCTATGCGCTTCAACAAATTTATGGAAGAAATTGGAGTTTTGATCCCCCGCTTTGATCCATTAAGCACGAATCTTTAGTCTCCATGTATCCTCTTGGAATTGTAGATATTTTAACTTCCTCCCTTCAAGCATTAATAGGGAAGCCTATTCCCTTGAGCTGAGCTTTCCAATAACCGATTTTTCAATCAAAACTCCCAAATCCCTCTCAATATTGACTAAGTCCATAACCATTTCCTTTCGTTTTTCCTTTTCCCATTGCATCGTTAAACTTTTTAGGCTTCTCAACTTTGAGACCGATTTGTCCATCTCCGAAAGTTCAGCTGATACATCCAGATTTAACCAATGGGCCCCCACTGCATTCCAGAAATTCTGATCAGATAGCCAAGTAGAGTTGAATTTAAAAGGATATCTCTGATGGGCCACTTCGATGTCAAATTGGAGAATAATAGGAAGATGATCACTTATACGGGTCTGATGTACCCAAGATCTGAATTTCAAAAGCTTTTCCAGTAAGTTCTCAAAAATGAGAAGACGATTGAATCGTTTTGATATAAGATCCTCATTCCGCCTTCCATTTGAAGGTAATGGCTCGACATCCACTAGTTGTTTGGTGGCAAATAGATTCCTAAAAAAATCCCCCAAAGGGTCCAGCTTTGGATGTTGCCCCCAAATATCCAAAGCCCCCCAGGTAAAGTTGAAGTCCCCTGCCAAGATCAAGTTTTCCAAATCAAGCAGATGTTCAGAACAAACTTTTGTCCAAAAATTCTCCCTATCACTGTAAGGGTTGTAATAGTTAAAAATATTGATACCATTTTCAAAACCCTTTAACTTGCCTAACAGAAGAATCCCCATAGAAACATTAAATGAATTACATACAGGACCTATGGGTTCCAAGTGGCTAAAAGGCCACCCAATAAACCAGATGCACTTACTGCACACACCATCCAATTAGGCTTAATTTTGACATAAAAATATCTAGCCTTCTCCTCACAAACCATTGTTTCTTGAAGTAGAACCACATCCGGATTTGTAATGAGCAGAACACGCTTGAGGGATAATAGTTTTGGGAGGCCCCCCACTCCCCTGATATTCAGAGAAAGACAGATCGTTTACGACCTCGAGCAAGGGCTTTAATGCCTCTAAGCGCCCTGGAGTTTGGAGAGGAAGTTTCATCGAGGGTGCACTTGGTAGCTTCCACCACTGAGTTAACCATTACATCACAACCCTTAGCCTTTCTCGCACTTCAAGTTTTCAAATGGGAGAAATCAGGGGCAAGACCACCCAACCTTGCTCCCTTTATGTGTTTGGTGGTTTCCAAAGGTTGGCCAAAATGCGAGGGATCCACCGGTTGACCATGGATCTTCGAGACCACCTTCTGGTTCTTGAAATAGGTAGGAATAAGATCTTGTTTAACCATCTCACAATAAGAGGGAATCACTAGTAGGTGGGGACTGTCCACCACTGCCGCAAACGACTCTGGAAAATCGACCACAGGGACTAGCGTGACGTCTGAAGGAAGAGATCAATGTTGGGAGGGGGAAACAACCAGCGAAACCAGAGGAGTGTGATCCGAGGAAATAAGTATCGTATCAGATAAAGATGGGTCTGATAACAATGAATCCGACGCTTGAATGGGGGGGTTATACAATAGGTCATCCAGGCGATGAGGGGACTGATTCATGGTGACCAGACAAATATTTTCAGAGTGTTACTAGCTATTTTGTACAATGGCTGAATTTCTTATGAGCCGCCAGTTTATTGAACATGATTCAATGTTCATCACCAGTATTCAGAAGTTCAGAAGTCATTTTTCAGGGCAATTTTGCCCCATTTGTAATAACTGCATGTTCATACCCCCATGGGGAATTTGTAAAAAGTTGGTGTAAATGGGGTCCTTTTATAAAAGACTCGGCTATCCTTAGGTTTAACCATTTGGGGGATACTCTAGAGTGTTTTTTCCTTAGGAATTATGCGCTACTCATCAGTCGCGTATAATCCTTGAGTTTTTCACTCAAACCTCCAAAGCTGGAGTATTTTCCATGGTGGTCAAAACCTAAGATGGTTATTAGAGTCTTGTGTCTAGGATTTTTTACGTGTTAGCCATCTCGATTGAGTCGTATGAACATGCACTAGGTCTCCTAGGAGTTTCGTTTGATTACGAGAAAATAAATTTTTTCGTAATTTAGACCATTTTTTAAATGGTTTAAGTGGAATTTTTCAGAATGTGATAAAAACCTCATCTGGAGGCGGAATTTGGCGTGGGGAGGCTAGTTTTGATGCTCAAAGCGTCCTTTTTACCTTGGCACCCTTGTTCTTCAGATTTCGGGCAGTTACGTCACCTTTGGGGAGTTTTTCCTAATAATGCATCATTTTGATACTTAATTGCCCAAAAAAACACAAATTGCACTTTGACCAAAAAATCAAATAAGTAAAAAATCATCAAAAATTTGATTTGTAAAGTTTGGGGATGGATTATATAAGGTGTACGACCACTAGAAAGATTAAAAGCATATGTTATATTAAACATTAGATAAGTGAATTGATTAAATGGAATGACGTGAGCATGGGGAGACCGTGGGCCTCCCTCACGTGGGCTCCTCCATGCTCATAGCTCAGGGTTTGATGGGCGTTTAAACCAAGGTGGAGGGCGTTGAAGCCATGGTGAGGCGGAAATCACACCTACCAATCACTCTCCAAGCTCTACATCACGTAAATCTCTCCACCGTCTTGCTTATTCACGCCTACCACTCCACGATTCTCTCATGTCTATTGGTGTAGCTCGATTTGCTTGCCTCTCTCATGCCATTCGAATGGCTCTCTCCTTATTGTATAAATATGGGTCTCTCCTCCCATATGAGGATGGAACTTTTGGTGTAAACTTAATCTTGCCTCTCTCATGCCATTCGAATGGCTCTCTCCTTATTGTATAAATATGGGTCTCTCCTCCCATATGAGGATGGAACTTTTGGTGTAAACTTATTCTGCTATTTTTATGTTTTTGAAGGGGATCATATATATATCATGAAGCACTTATTAATTTAAAGTAAATCTTTTTGTTTTGCTATAGTTTAACTATAATGTTAAATATATTATATTAAATTTAATTATTAAAAATGTTTTTTTCTTTCATTTTAATTGGTTGCAAGGGATGATGTCGTCCTCGTTTTTCTCTTCCCAGGGAGTGGCGGCTAGATAACGTCACTTGTCCTACAGTCCTGCAGAGGACAAACATGACATGCTTTTATTTTATTATTTTATAGAACCAGAGAATAGACAAGGCATGCTTGTAAATCCAACCTACCCCATGCCGCCTTTTAATAAATTCCTTATTATTACAATCTTTCAATGTCACGAACAACTGGAGGGAACTCTTGACACTTGTTGCGCTCTCCTCTCCGGCCTCACCCTCTCCAGCCTGTGTGACAACCAATTTTGTTGTCATTCAAATAGATAGACCTGGAAAATTGTGTGTATATGTATGGGGAATACAAATTATAAACCTCTATCGAGACCGTGAAGCCTTGATTTCAAGTGCGTTCAATAGGATTTTGTGATTCATGACAGCTCGCATTTGCATAGTGTTGGGTGTCGACTTGCTGAGTCCATTGCTTCGGGATTCGTTCCCGTCCGCGTGCTAATGTAAATCCTATACATGTTACAGGTCTTGGGCAGAGGACAGTCACTCACCAAACTTAAACTTAAGGCTCCAAATCCCATCACCTAACAACAAGTTGTTCTAGAGCCTGGAACCTAGCAGCAAGAAACCATACAACTTTTGAAACCTCACTGCATGCAGTCCAGGTGGTGGAGTATTATGTCACATATCGAAAGTCATAGGAGACCTAAAGAGGGATTTATGAGTCACCGGCGGAAGAAATTGCAGCGTAGCGTGGTTCTTTGACAGTCTTCTTCCTTTATTTGAAAGTTGTTTGTATTATTTTTTAGGTTTTTTAAACAAGGCTTGGGAAAATGTTCGCCCGGCAAGAATGTTGCAGCATACACTTCGGGATTTAAATCCATTGCTATAATCATAGTGTTGGTTCTGTTGGTTTGTTGATTTGTTCTAAGAAAATTTGATAAAGAAGAAGGCGAGCTGTACCAATAGGGATTTAAATCCATTGCTATAATCATAGTGTTGGTTCTGTTGGTTTGTTGATTTGTTCTAAGAAAATTTGATAAAGAAGAAGGCGAGTTGTACCGATATTAACAATCACATTGCAGCAGCATCTCTTTTGGAATTTCTTTCCATTGCTTTTATCTTTTCTTGGATTCTTCTCAAGCTGCTTTTAAAATTTATTATTCCTTCATAGCTCCCAAGCAAAGTTTTTTCGGAATTTCGCCATTGGAGAGCTTAGTGGATTGGACAAATTGAATGCAGTGTAAGCTAGTTTGCATTCAAGGTTTTGCTTTGCAGCGGATCGCTTAGGTTGACAGATTTTTCTGAGTATTTGCTTTTGTGTCTGTATGTTTATGTTAATATTTTCTTGGAATGAAAGTCTATTATTTCCTAAAATTTTAGGGTTTTAAGATTTCCGTGTTTTCCAAGAACCCATGGGAGATGGGTTCTTTTAATATCTGCTCTCTTGCTTAAATTTCTTTTAAACAGCGTAAGTTGTGGCATTGGGAGATAGAATATCTAATCTGGTCCGTCACAGATGAATATGTGGATTCTGAACACTGGATTTGACAAGGAAGAATAAGAACTCTCGACAGAAAGGCCCATAACTTCAAATTTACTTTGTATGTTGTATACTTTTTGCCCTCAAAATGAACAACTCTATGGATATTCCCATGCGGCCGTACCCTTCTGAGCAATTCTCACATTGTTGACTGCACACACTCCATATATAGAGGTATATTTCATTCTTCCGCACACAACTGCCTTCCATTTCATGAGCTCACTTTACCCATCCCCAAGCTCTATCCAAAAGCCTTCTGAGTCGCCAAATATGGAGAAAGCTCCCTCACAAGACTAAAGACGTAATTGCTTTTTGGTGCATTACTAAGTTCCTAGGCATTTTGGCCCATTAATATAATTAAACTAAAAGCTCAATTTTAAGATTTTGATTTATCTTTTGAAAGAGCATAGGTATAAGAGTGGAATTAAGCTGGTTGTTCTCATACTGAATGATCTATTCAATTTTATAAGCCTTAAACATAAGATTAAAATCTTGTGATTTTCCTTATTTTTATAATTTCTAGTATATTGAAAATAATTTAATTAAGATTTATTTATACAAGACTTGGATCATCTTTAAAGTGAATGCTTTAAAAACTTTAAAACTAGGTATCATTTTTTATTATAAAACTCTCATTTTCTAAAAAAAATTCATTTTTACACTATTTTGCTCAAATTCAATTACTCTTTTTCATGCTTATTTAAATTTAATGAAAAAAAACCATCACTCAGCCTCACTTTTACCATTGGCATGACAACAATTCTCAAATTTTCTTAAACTTAATTCTCAATTTTTTCTTAAACTTTGCTCATGTAATGAGTAAATTTTTCTTTCAGCTTTGGGTTAATGCTGTCTCACAAATCCAAGTTAGAGCTTAGATACGTTATGCAAATCTGGTGATAGCACTTGTCTATTTATTTCAAATATTATCTATCAAGGTGTCAAGCATTTATTATAACTTAGGAATGCTTTGACGCTGTGTTTATTGATAATTATTTTTTACAATTACATACACATGTACTGAACATGCATGTCAGACCAATATGATAACATAGGTATATTCCTGGAGGTTGGAGTGCATAAATTAACCCATTACTATTTTTATACATTTGGATGTGCATGTGCCTGCATATGCACATCAAACAATATATACAGTACAATATGTTCCTACAGTGAATACAAATGCTATATATCACGTAGACTTTACTTCATCCCTAAGAGTCAGTACAAATACTATATATCAGATAGACTTTACATCAGCCCTAGGCTGCAATGAGTTCAACAATCCAATGTAAATGTTTAATCTCAAATGTTTTATGGGTGAAATCTATTTTTACATTCAAAATTACAATTTCACCAAATAATTTAGAGGCTCCATTGTAATAAAATTTGTGAAAATGATATAAATGGTTTAGAGTTTAGCTTAGTATAAAAGTCCACTTTATATATATCTTTTTAATATAATTTTACAGTAAAATTTTTATATATCTTTTTAATATAATTTTACAGTAAAATTTTTGTGTCTAAATTTCAAATTTGGAAATTTGGATTTAACTGTAATATAAAATTTTTAGCTTACTGTAGAAGTCCACTTTATATATATCTTTTTAATATAATTTTACAGTAAAATTTTTGTCTAAATTTCAAATTTGGAAATTTGGATTTAATTGTAATATAAAATTCTTCTATGAACTTGATACTAAAAATCCATTTCAAAATGATGGTTTCTCTTAACCAAATTTCATAAAATGGGCGAATAAAAGAACGTTGTATTGCAAGGAAAGAGAGATGAAGAAGGTGAAAGCTGTGGTTGTTCAAAGGTTCGGGTCCAGAAGAGCATAAATGCAGGAATCATGGATAGTGGGACAAACTCCAAAATCTGGAAAATGAAGAGATACCTACTGTACAAAGTCCATGTATTTTACCATGGAGTCGGGTTGGCTAGCAGGAGGACTTGTATTATTATATTGTTTAGTATTTTAGGCGCGGGGATTTCTTCGAGGCGACAACTGTTCTCGGCCGATCTGGTGTCTATTTTGTATTCTGTTTTATAGTGGTTGGTATTTGGTAACATAGAAAGTTTGGAGTTATTTTTACGTAGTTTTTTATTAAATTTTAAATTAAAAAATAACTTTTTAGCTTTTTCTTAAATTAATATGTATTTAATTGAAAGTTCCAAACTTCCACTCATCAATCTTATAAATAGTTGGAATGAACAAATTCATTTTTTTACAGGATATTCTTTTGGAAAAATAGGAAAAATTTTGTAGGAAGTTTAATAAGGAGATTGTACAAAGTTATATTTTCAATTATAGATGAGGATTTTGGAAAAAAATATTTTATGAATTTTGGAATTCATATTATTATTTTGTTTTACTATGAGTTGTTTGCTTCCTATCATATCAGATTGTATTTCGACCAGTATTAGCAATGTGACTTGTTATGATTTAACGACGAGACCAATTTAACGATGAGACCGAGAAGACTAGGTTTCCTTACTTTCTCTGCTATTATATTTTATTGAATAGCAATTACAATTATGATGCTAGGTCTCACTCTCATCGAACACTGCCTTTGTTCTCGTTACAATTATCGTTCAATCTTTCATATAAATTATGGGTTAGTTATCCCCGAACGGTATTCAAATTTTAATATCCCAATCTGTTCATTCAACTATTGAAAACCAATAGGAAGTGCAAGCGTCAAGGCTTGAAATATCTCTTGTCCTTTAGGATGCATTGTTATGGGGCTTAAGTCTTTAAGATGACAACTAGTATCTACTGGCATGAAGGGCATGTCACAACATGCATAAAGTTGCTTCTCAGTATTCTAAATGATTTACTTTTGTATATATCCGAGGTGCAGAAAGGAAACAATGTGAGCATAATAATGGTGGATATTAAGTTTGAAATGGTCATGGGTATTTTGTCTCAACCTTAAACCTTAAAAATTTGAGTGAAGTTAATTGACATTATGGAATATATTCATATATTTTGAAATAATTTGGTCATAGTTTTATAAATAGAAGTGATTTGTAATTTGTTATTGATAAAATCAATTATAAATATTTTATAATAGTTTGAAGAATAATTTTTAGATTATGCAAACTATGCAAAGAGAAGTGATTTGTAATTTGTTATGGATAAAATCAATTATAAAGATTTCATAATAGTTTGAAGAATAATTTTTAGATTATGCAAACTATGCAAATAAAAGCATTGGCACATTAGTTACACCTCATCTATATATCCTTGATCTAAAGGTTAAAAACATGTATTTCTTCCTAATATATCATAGGTTCAAATAGTAATGAGGTAAGGTATGTACACCTCGCCAAAGTGGCCAACAAGGTTGATAGACACCCCATCTATATATCCTCGATCTAAAGGTTAAAAACATGTATTTATTCCTAATAGATCATAGGTTCAAATAGTAAGGAGGTAAGGTATGTACACCTCACCAAACTGGCCAAGAAGGTTGATAGATTTGTAGAAAGCATAACTTGAGATATATAACTATAAATGTGATGAAATATAGATGAGACAATTTTTCTTTTTACATATTCTTACATATTTTTACATATTCCATATCGGTGGGGGTTCCGAAGATTGTAATCCTCATGGACTCTAGGCAGACATGCAACACAGCCTCTCTCTCATTTTTTCTGCAAGTTCTCGTGTCTCTCTATCCCTTTTTCTATAGATGGAATGGTCATGTTGAGAAATTCTTCGAAAATAAGCATGCAAAAACAGATGTTTAACCCAACAAAATCCAAGGTTGTTTTCCCTTGCATTAGTTGTTCCAAGTTCGCAAAACCAACGCCATAACTAGAGGCATGTTCTTATTTTTAAAGGATGATCATTGCTAAATTTTGTGAAGAAAAATCTGTTTATATTTTCGTAAAGATGTCGTGAAGGCACACTTTATTTGTGGCGTCTTTAATCGTATAACAACACATTAGTGTGCAGTACCTCTTTAATTTGAAGATATATTTATCAGAAGACTATAGAACACAAAATATTGAGTACACTGCATAATACAATAACATATATATTGCTTCCACAAGAGAGGTTGAATCAATGGGATAAAAGTACTAAGTTCATTCATATTTCAGGCCCTTTCTTGTAGTATGCTTGCAAAGATTGATTTTTCTCCAACTCTTCCTTTAAACTTATATATTGCTCAGGACCGACAACTTCTTTATGCTGTAAATAAGTCAATGTTTTGCATGCATATCTTACCGACAATATGTATGGAAAAATTTGATCTACAGATGATAGATGAGCTTTTCCTTCCACAACAGTGCACATAGATCGAATAAGCCTTTCAGTTATGTTGTAAACAAGTCAATTTGTTACGGGTAGCTTTGATAGATATACAACGAAGTGAAGAGAAGATTTGGCCTTTGGAGGCAAATAGATGGAGTAATATTATTGATAATGCGCAGAACAAGTACAAAGTACTATTGTTTACGTACCTCCATCCTAAATCTACATAGTTCTTTCTTTGTTCTAGGGTGAGCACATGCTTCAAAGCACAGGATAAGAGGAAGATAAGAGGCAGGTTGAAAACCTGTAAATGGTTCTCTTGATGTAAATGGTCCTCTTGATCTGCCACCTTTCCATAGTTGTCATTTATCTCATCCTCAACTTCTTTCAATTATTTTTTCAGAGATTCGAAAGACGATAAGCTTTGCTAAAAGCTGCAACAACCAGTCCATTAATGATTCTCAAACCAATTGAAGTACACATTTGTAGTGACATGATCTGAACTGGGCAATGCTTGTTGTGTGCATATTTTTTTGGCAAATGGAGTGGCTTTGAATACATATATGGGAGAACAATTTCTGTAAATAAATCAGACAAAAAGCTAAAAGTGGATAAGCAAAGACTATTATTCCTGAGCGTGTCTCCATTAATAATATCACCAACTTTCTTAAAGTAATAATGGATATGCATTTCAAATAAATATTTTGTGGTAACAAGTTTTAAAAATTAATAAAATATTTGAGTTAGTCTAAATTAATGATAGGATTTCATATAAAACTTATTTAATTTATATTTCAACTTTTGATATTGGACATTATATATGAAAGCTGGAATTTTTTTCGTGTGTGTATATATATATATACCAAAAAATCGTTATATTTAATATTTCCAAAAAGCAATTCAAAATATCCATTATTTTGTGTGAACTTAAATTCGATCTCATAATGCCTAGCTTCTTCCTACATCAACGTCTTAAAAATACTTAATACAATGTCCTAAAAATACATCAACGTCTTAAAAATACTTAATACAATGTCCTAAAAATACATACTACAATCCTCTACTATAATTTGTATCATAATTTTTATATCCAACTAAAATTTGACAAATATACATCAATGCGCATATATACATCATAAAATGCCATTAGAAATTAACATCCAATCAAAATTATCTATTTAAATAAGATTTGAACATCAATTGTTGTACACAATAAAAAAAAACAAATTTTCGATCAACAACATTGCATCTACTCATCCATCTTGCTAGACAATTTCTCATGGCCTTACAAAAGAATATATCCTATTAGCTTATAGCTTATTGCCATTCTTGCAACAATAGGTGCCAATGTCAGGGACATTGCCACCTCGTGGCTCTTGTTTGTAAAGCTTGTAGCCATTGCTACTATTGGAAATAAAAGGTGACTTTGGAGGTCTATGATGTGCACTATCTGTTTATGAGGAATGCTTCTCATCTTATGAGGTGATATTGTACCATTGTATTGCTTATAGTATTTTATGCTTGATCTTGCTTAACTTAGATTTCCTTCTTAAGAGCATAGAGTGAATATTTGATGGTCCAAGTTATTCACTTGTATTAGGCTTAATGTGATTTAAAAGCACAAACTGTAGTCGGATATACTTATGTGCCTTTTTCATACCATCTTTGTCTAACACTCTAAGCATGATCTAGTGTATTTGTGTAAGTGGTGCTTGTGTGCAGGTATTCAAAGTTAGAGTGGAGGTGAACTCGGTTGTCTCTCCCTCCTCTCCATCACAATTTTCTCTAACATTTTGTGTATTTCAGGAAGCTTCCAAGGATCAAATCAAAGTCACAATCGAAGCTTGGGAAATTTGCATCTTTTCCATCTCTCAATTTATTTTGAAACTTGTTACTTGTTACTTGAGGTAAGCTTTTGATCTTCCATCCCATTGGCCTTCTCCCACTCGCTTTCGCTCCACTCCTCAGCTTGTCTTCCATTGCATTTGCTGCCCAAAACTCAGTCCTCCATCCTTGCATTCGCTGCTCAAAATTAAATCTGCAAAATACCCACTCGTTGCCCAAAACTCAGTTTTCCATCGTTGCATTCGCTGCCCAATACTCAGTCATCTCAGTCCTCTTTTCTTGGCTGATGTACCTTGCATTCGTTGCCCCAAAACTGTCATCTCGGTCCTCTTTTTCGCTTGCATTCCCTGCATGCTTCAAAACCACTTCTAAAAAGCTTTAAAAAACACTTTAAAAAGATCCCATTTTCTTGTTTAGAGTAGATCTCTTCTGCTGGTTTAGAGTTAGTCATTTTCTTAGTCTTAGACTTAGTTTCATTTTAAAAGGTGTATTCCATGCTTAATCTCATAAAAGTTTAAAGTTAGATCTTTTTTCTCTTTTTTGCTTTGAGTTAGAAATAGTTTATTTCAAAGTTTTAGTCTTAGATCTCATTTATAAAATTAAAAATTTGCATTTAAAAACAAATGAAGGGGCATATAGATTAGCTTGTTAAGTTTTTTTGCATCTAGTTCATTTTTCTAGATCTCATATTCCTTTGTCATTTTCTAATGCCAATGGGTCCTTGAGTTTGTGCATTGTGATAGGTACTTGAGAAGAAGGAGCAAGAGATTTCGAAGTCAAGAAGTGTTGAAGGAAAACGAAACCAAGGAGAAGATTAAACTAAGAAGACCATCAAAACCGTGAACCAAATCACTCTCCTTTGTAAAAGCTCATAGGAGTTTCTTCAATTTACTTTAGTTTATTTTCTCAAAGTCCTTTCAAGGTTTAAACCCCCAAGGCAATTGTATTTGATTAATAAAGTTCATAAGTGGGGTTTTTAATCCCCCACATCCAACTTCCCCCATTTGGGGAGGTTTGTGGTGTTTCTTGTTTGGTTTGAGTGATAGATTAGTTTTATTTCTTGAACTTATAATACTAGATTGCTAGCTTAGATTTATTTTTCCACTAATTGCTAGATTCATTTGTGCATCATTTTTTGAGCTATCATTTTTGTGTTTCTTGATATAATTTGCTTGATCTTTGAAAAAGGAACCAAAGTCTCTTGAACTCGTCATAAGACAAGTCAAGAGCACTCTCTATCGGAGAGCATTGTTGCATTGCATTTAGCATATAGATTAGTTAAAGTCTCTTGAACCTTTGTCATAAGACAAGTCAAGAGCACTCTCTGTCGGAGAGGTTCATTTGTGTGCTCTAATTAAAATTCGCAACACACATTTCCCCAATAAAATTTGAATTTATTCGTTGTTTCCTTGCCGGAGTATGCCCTGATCGACCTAAAAATCGGGTTACTCAGAACGGTATTGGACTGTTAATCGGAAAATATTCAACATAATAAAACTTTCAACCCCATAACCAACAAACCGACGTTGTTCGATAAAGTACTCGAAAGTGCCAAAATCCTAGTTGGGGGCGCCAGGATTCCATTTTCAACCTCTAGTTTGCTGGTTAGCATTGCACGACCTGGCTAGAGCACTGGGTGGCCCAAAAGGTCCTTGAATGGAGACACCTAGAGTTACTTTTTCCGGTTAGGTTTCCTAGACACCTAAAACAAGATTACATAAAATATACAATAAAATAAACCAAGAACAATTGCAAAATGATCTCACAAACGTTACCACTTTTGAACTCTTGTATCAAGCAACCCAAGCACTTAAGACTATATTTGACTCCATAAGGCACTGGTCCTTGTCATCAATTTTCATTTGCTTTTTATCTATTTGGAGCATCTATATTATCGTGGTTGTCTTGCTTTAAAATTATCAAGTGGTTGTTTCCTCAACCTTGTGATCTTGCATTTATCTTGTGATTATTTTATTTCATGTTTATAAAGTTGTAATCATTCAAAAAATCCTAAAAAACACCCATCCACATCACTCAACACCAAAAACACTTAAAACATAAGAGCCATAGAAAAACTCTATGTTAGGGAAAACCCCCCTTGGCTTTGTTAGGAGTTTTCCTAAACGAAGGAGCTGAGATTCAGGTGACAATACCTGGCTCATTACTTGCCCCCAAGGCCACACCTTCCCCACTTGTAGTGAGGGAACAAATTTCGAAAGATTTCTGTTGCTGGTGTGCATCTCGGCGGACAACAGAGAGGACTCATGGGAAGCAGGAGATAGATCATAAGAGATCCCATTCTCGGATTTTTTTAATTCTAAAGATCTGATAAAAGATTTTTCCAAATCATTAAGTGACTGATAAAAAGATGGGTCATAATATTATAGCTTACCCATGATATCTAGCTGGTCCAAGCACGAAGAAGGGAACCGACTGGAAAAACCATCCATGTCGCCAGCCTCATCCAGCTCCTACTCACTGCCATCCTCGGATGGCCACAAAGGATCCACAACCTTATTTCTAATAGGGCGAGTCGATTTCTTGCACTGACACCAAAGGTGGCCGACCTCTTTACAATGAGAACAACGGAAGCATATGCCCCAGTAATCAATGACTTGGGCATATTTCCGACCACGCCAGTCAATATGAAGGGTATCGATAAGCCCAAGTGAGATGTCAACCTCAACCAGCAATCTCCCCATCCGTTTGTCCACGCCATTCAGTACCTCCTCCTCAAGATGCAAGAAGCAGCCAAGACTATTCCCCACTGCCTGGAAAGCCCCTCTGTTCCACATAACAAGCGAAAAACTGGGAAGAAGGACCCATAAATGCCTGAATCTGATTGTGGCTCGATCCGGGTAAAAATCGGTGTGCCACCTTTGCAACATTAAACTACTCGAACCCTTTAACCATAGTTTCTCAAGAACATGTGAAGCATATTATTCTTCCTGAAACTTGAAACCATACCAACCGCGGGCCAGAATAGAAACCTTTGGGACATAGTTAAGTATTGGACCCCATGTGTCTGCTACCCAACGAACAATTTCCTTTCTGTTCATAGCTATATATGAAAACTTACCAACCAAAGCTGTCATGTTGAATTCAACTAACTCTTCCAATCCCACATTCCTTCCCATGGTGAGCCAATGTTTGCCCAGGCGGCTCTTCCACTTCTCAAGCCTCCACTTGGTTCTTCGGGAGGAGTATAGAGGGCAACCGATGCCTTTGGATGAATGAACCCCTTGATCACTGCCAGAAGGAGGCTGTGAGCCCCCCGAGTATTCCTTCCCCCATGCGAAGGACAATTGTCCCTTCTTTGAGACGAGGCTGCCTCTTAGAGAAGAAGGTTCACCACTTGGCGCCAAAGGTCTTATTCCATATAAAATTCATCCGGCTTCATTAAGCCGTTTTCCTCAATCCAATAATCCATCGACGACGGGGAGAATATGGACGAGTTTGTAGTTATGGGATCCCCCATTTGCGCCCAGGGTAAAGAGATAAATCACTATAGTTGTCCTAATGGAACGAAAAAACCGCCTGTGGCACCGAATCCCCAGCTCCCACTATCGACTTCACCAAGCACACCACATAGTGCTTCCACGGCCACCGACACCATGTTTTATTGTTGTTATCACCACTGTATAAGATAATTTTCAAATTTGGTTTATGTTTGATATCTATTCTCTTGGGATTGCTTAAAAGTTTGAGTTGCTTGAAAGTGAAATATTGTACTCTTTCTCTTTCTCCTGTTGTTTTATACTTTATTTCATAACAACCCTAAAGCTGAAAATTTACAATGTTAAGTTCCACCAAACCTATAGTCAAAGAGGTTAAATTTTATGTTTTACGTTAAAAACCAAAAACCTTGTTAGCATCCAGAAATTTTACAATATCACATAGATTTAAGGTGGATCAAATCTCTTGAAATGCAAACATTTTGCTTATATTCCAAGTTGAAATGACTTTAAACTAAATATACTACTAAGTAAAAAAATATTATCATATGTGGATTTAAACTAAAAATAATTAAAGTAATTAAGTGCTTTTACAACTTTACATTAAAATATATGTTTTATATATGTATATGTAACGTTATTAATTAAAATAAAAAAATAATATTTTATTTATTATTATTAAAAAACAATTAATTTAGATTCATTTGCTTTTAATATTTTGGAATAAATTCCTTTTAATTTTCGATTAAATATTTGAGGATAGATTCACATCCTAACTTTTGACTCTAAAGTGATAATATCTAATTTTTCCAAATACGATTCGAAATATAATTTAAAGTATTAAGAAAAATAATTTAAAATATTAAAATGTGAACCTCTTATTAGTAGACAGAAAGTGACTGATCACTATTAAAAAAATAAAAATAAAAGATAATTGCACACAATAAATATCGAAAGGCTGTTTTTTCCATTACGAACAAAAGAAAGACACAGGTAGCGCCTGTGCTGGAGTCGGCAGCTTGGAGTCCTCAAGGCCGGATGCATGTGAGGTGAGTGCAGAGGATTTTTTTTGCTTCTTTCTGCTTCCTTGTATCTACATTGTGTATATTACTTCATATTGTAATGGAAAATGCCAAATTTGTTACATGTTTGCTGTTTCCTGAGTAACTCTGGCATTCAGACAGGAGGTTCCTCATACGATGGCAGTTTGGCAATTTAATCTGTATTTACTTTAAATCGACCGATATTCGATTTAGTTTTAGTATCAGTGATTGTTACAAAAGCTCTCGAGCTTGTAAGCGGTTTAGATTGAAAGCTTGTAAGGGTTTTAATGAATTTCCAGGGTGTTCACTTTGAATAAAGATTTCGTAGGACTTTTTTCCCTTTGAATTTTTGATGTTTTTAATTTGAAATTGATCAATATTTGGATTCTGAGAGTTTTAGTTGCTTTGAATGGTTGGAATAAATTTTTTTTGGTCTGGATTTTTCTACAACTGTCCTGCAGAAATTGGATTGATTTATGGACTGATTTTTTACCATGGATTTTTTAACTTTTTTTTCAGCAAATTGTGCAAAGATGTTTCGAAATTCTTTCTTCAAAAGTCTTACATGTACCTTCTTACGATTACAATAGGCTAGCTGGCCTTGCGGACGTTTAAATCAATTTCAATTCTATTCATGTGTCTGCCACTGCAAATCTATAACCAGCCATCTCAGCTTTCAAAATTTACATGGACATTCCCGAGGTTATTACATACCCGCGCATATGATTAGAATAAAGTCCATGCACATATATCCTCTAAAAACAGGAATTCATAATCAGAAAATCAAGAATTAAGTAATCTAAGATGTGAAAATCAGTGGTGAAGTCGGTCGCGTGCCACTCACCAAGATCTAATTCCACCATACACGAATAATTGGAATAATTGGTTGGGGTCAGGTGCAAGTCCTGGGTGAATTGTCAGACTTTTAGCTGAAATGAAGTGCTTGTGAGTCGATGACTATTGGTTCGTTCCTAGCAGGCTGCTTCCCCTATGCAAGCTGGCTGCTTGAATAGCCTGACCTCTTCGGGTCAGTTGTAATGCCTTCAGGCAGGTTGTAATCTCTCTCTTGAGTTTAAAGGAAGCACTTTAAAGAAAGGTAAAAAGTCAGTACTAGACATCTCAAGGTTAGAATCGATGAATTGCTATTTCATATCCAAAATCAAAAGGTGTATTTAGATTCTTGAGTCGCCTTTGTCAGTTGCCTATATTGATATCATAAGGTCATGGTTCCTCTTTCACATACTTTACCCTAACTCATGTTTCAACTGATCTTCCTCTATTCTATGCATGATGTTGTTAGAATGCCATAAATAGGAAGCACTGCTAACCTTTTTGTTTTGAACAACTATTTGGTGTGGTCATGCCATTTGAATCTCACTCACGATGATTGTGGTTCCTTCTTGCTGGAGGCAGTTGTAGTGAAACTCCCCAAAAGTGAGATTTCCGACCAAGCTAATCTATATCTCCTGTAATGATAAAGCCTTAGCATCAGAAGACGCTTCTACTTGGTTTGTGGGATGTGCACATTGGATTCCCTGCCTGTCAGTGAACATTCAAAGAGTTAGTGAAAGCTTTCTGCCTTAATCTCTCAAGGTGACTGGAAACATCAATGCTAGTCTTTTAACATTTCCAAAATTCAAATTTATGTTTTCAGGAATAAATAATCCTGTAAGTAGAAGAGTGTTGTGGGCTCCTATCGACATCAATCCATGAGCACTGTCAATGCTGTTTACCATATATGTTACAAATCTATGACTACTCTCTTTGATCTCCGCAAATGCATGCCTCATATAGACCTAACTATAAAAGCACTGATAATGATGAAAGCTGTGACCGGTCAAAAGAGCTGTTACATTTTGAAAATTATAATCCATGGTGTCGGGAATAAATAATTCAATAAGCAGAAGAGGGACGTGGGCTCCTATCAGCAACAAACCATGAGCACTGACAATGCTGTTGACCACATTTTTGTATGTTATCTATACCTGTATATCTTTCATCTCTGCAAATATGGGGCCTCATATAAACCTAGTTACATAACTATAAATGTATGTCTGCAAGGTTACAAGAATAGTGGGTGCGGTCGGAAGTACCCGTCCCCGGGGGCTGGATTTGTGTCCCCGTCCCGAGTACCATTCCCACGTCTCGGAAACCAGGTTGGGGACCTCTCAAACGTTTCCTGAAGTCCCCGTCGAAGTACCCAAGTACTGGAAACCTTTGGCAAAAAATTTGGAAACTTCGCTTGGTTTGGGGACCCGTCCCTCGATTTTGGGGACTCCAAGGAGACTTCGTTGACTGAAAATAAAAAAAAAAATATTTTTTTATAATTTTTTTTACCATTTTGAAGAGGGAAAGGGTGGGTGTGCGTCTTTCTACCCTCTTAGCACCATGCCCTGCCCTCCCAAAGCATTTCTGATTTTCATTTCACATTGGATTTGTCACTTGGAGAGAGGGAGCGACGGGAAAGGAAGGTAGCCTGCAGAGGAGAATTGCCATACTCTATGCTGTATGACATTGGACATATATCAATTGCCTTCATACTCTATGTTGTATGACATTGGACATATATCATGATTGATGGATCATGATTCATATGAATCATTATCAATATGCAAACAATAATTTGAATTTCCACTTGGTTTATGTCACTAATAATTATGATTGTCTGATATCATGTTTAGACTTAACGTTCATATGTAATTTCCACTTTATATCAATGATTCATGAACTTTGAAGGAATGTGCATGTTACTTATTGAATACTAGTGAAAATGATTTGAATTTTAAAATTTTTGATTTCATATATATATATTTTTATACAGTACCCCCGACGTACCCAAGTCCCCTGTTTCAAAAAGTGGCTTCCCCGTCCCCGTCCCCGTACCCAAGTTTCCTGGCAACTTAGGTGTTGTGGGCTCCTATCGACATCAATCCATGAGCACTGACAATGCTGTTTACCATATATGTTACAAATCTATGACTACTCTCTTTGATCTCTGCAAATGCATGCCTCATATAGACCCAACTATAAAAGTACTGATAATGATGAAAGCTGTGACCGGTCAAAAAAGCTGTTACATTTTGAAAATTAGAATCCATGGTGTCGGGAATAAATAATTCAATAATCAGAAGAGAAACGTGGGCTCCTATCAGCGACAAACCATGACTACTGACAATGCTGTTGACCACATTTTTGTATGTTATCCAATGTTCCCCCAAGTTTCCGGGATGCAGGAGCGGGGAAACACACATTGGGGAAGTGTGGAGAACACTGCCAAATTTTAGCGAAATTCGGGGGGGACGTCCAGGTCATAATAAAAAATACAAAAATTAATATTATAAATTATTAAATCACAGCAATAACAATTCAATGATTCATCCCATGTAAATCACTAAAAGTAAATAATAAATACTAAATACTAAATTCATCATTGTGCAATGTAAATCAGAATGTAACAAATTAATAATACAAACACGTTACGCAATTCATCATGATCATTTTCAAATTTGTCATTTGAATCTTGATATTCATATTTCTAATTTCGGTCATTCTAATTGAAAAATTGAATCAGTGATATTGCATGCTAAAATAGTAAATTACTAAAGACTAAGTCTGAAATAGAGACTAAAACAGTAATTAAAATTTCGTATTTTTAAACTGAAATTGGGAAAATCATGGGGGGGCATCTAGGAGCCCCCTAGTTTCGAGAGGGAGCGTGTGGGAGCCCCCCTTCACCGGAGCGCATTGCAGAACGGGGGGACGTGCTCCCTTGTGCGTTTTCGAGAGTTTCCTGATTTTGGGGATGTTGGGAAACGTTTCGCCAGGAGTCCCCAAGTCCCCAGGGCGCAAGGAGCAGGGGGGCGTGCCCCCGACCCTGGGGGACGAGTCCCCGTGAAACACTAATGTTATCTATACCTGTATATCTTTCATCTCTGCAAATATGGGGCCTCATATAAACCTAACTATAAATGTATGTCTGCAAGGTTACAAGAATAGTGGGTGCGGTCGGAATCAACTGAAGAATCCGGTGCGGATTCGACACTCATCCCGAAAATAGGAATCGGGGAATCGGAACCCTAACCCTAATTTTTTTTATAAATATTATATTTTATATTTATATTTTACATTGCAGGGCCTTTGGGATTAAGTCCATAACAGATGGAAAAACTAGTAGTTTTTGACGAAAGAACCAAATAAGATACTACTGATAGGGATCACTAGTTAACATGCGATTCCCATTCCAATTCCGACGTTATTCCAGTACGGAATCTTAGCCGGTGGGGGGGGGGGGGGGGGGCGATTCCTGTAACTCTGTATGCCTGTATTAATAGTGACCAATCAAAATAATGGTTAGTGGAGGTTGATGAAGATTGTAGCCTTTAGGCCAGTAAAATGTGAACAACATGCCTTTGGTCTTAATTTACCAGAAATTGGAAAGATTATTTTCAAAATTTCAGGAATTCCTATGTTAGGTGGCTTATCAGAGGACAGCAGCCAATCCCAGGAACCTAATCTCAACCTGCATGCAGTGTTTGGTCACTCCAACTCAGCTATAAGCTCAGAGTTTTTGCCTGGTTAGTTGTTTATCAGGCTCTGCCTTCCAAAGCTCATCTTGCCAAAAGTGGGTTGAAGCACATTCTATGGGAGTGCAAGTTCGCTAGAACTTGCTGAAAGTATGTTCAGGATTAGCATTAACTTATTGAGTTCTGTTTAAGGGTCAACTTCTTCGGTGCACAGTAAATTTTGGTGGCTTTCAGTCCCTGGTTCTTCCTCCCTTCATGGGCATTTGGGACTGTCTTCGTCTTACTGCTTTATAGCCATCTGGAAGTTGAGGTACAAATATGTGTTTTCTGATGAGGCTAGTTCGATCCAATCTTTTTATCATTATTGGAAAGAAGAGGTTGTTGGCCCACGTTTGCCGTTAAACGAAAAGGCCGACCTGTTAGTTTCCGATATAACTGCTGGAGTTAACTGATCCACGGGAGGCTGTTCAACCATGTCATGAGTCCTGAAGGAGGTGCTGACCACCAAGTCAACAATCTCCCACTTAGCACCAACTGAGGTACTCGGCACCAACTGAGCGGACTTGAACCCGTGACTTTTTGGCTTTGATACCAATTGTTGGCCCACGTTTGCTGTTAAACTAAAAGGCCAACCTGTTAGTTTCCGATACAACTGCCAGAGTTAATGGATCCACAGGATGCTGTGAAACCATGTCACGAGTCCTGAACGAGGTGCTGACCACCAAGTCAACAGAGGTATGTATGCAATTGTCTGCCAAAGGCTATCTTTTGGTTAAGGATGTCAAAGAATTAAATGAAATAGCTTATTCTGAATTTATTGAAGCTTTAGTAGCTACAAGGAAGAGGATACAAGGCTCCACTGTATATACCCTTGCACTTTTATTTTCAGCTTTCTTGTAAATATTCTTTTGTTAATATAAGATGTATTTTTCGTCTTTTTTTCAAGAAATGGGGTGTATTTTTTCGATGTCTCTAAAGATATTCAAAACATGGTTAAAAGTCAGAAAAAATGAAAAGCTGAGAAATTATTAGAAAACTAGAACAATTCAGAACAAAAGCACATGACCAAATATTTTCTTAATTTTTAAATTATTAGAAACCAGGATAAAAAAATAGTATATCAAGACAAGTAAATCAAGACATTAAGTGTTCATCAGACATCTAATACTCTGTATTCTGATGGGGTCGAGTCTGAGAATATTAGGCACTGTCACTGAACCTGCGGAATACTTTCAAGTTTCAAGATTCCAACACTAGAATTTCAATTAATAATTATCCTCAGGGAAGTCAAGAATGGCTACAATTGTATCTAATTAAGAATTTTCACGAACATTCCATTTCTTTGGAGGCCTTGGTGTGTAGCTATCTTTATGTTGAGAGTTAAGGAAAAATTTACGGTGGATGTAGACTAGATCTTCTGCCTTCTCGGAGGCTAAACTGTTATTCTTTCCTCACTGGATATATCATGTAGCTGTACGTGTTCATTTTTTTTTACAGGCCAACAAAATTGGAATCATTTTTTTTACAGGCCAACAAAATTGGAATCCATCCTTAAAAATAGGTCCTAGTAGTTTTAAAAAGAGAAATAAGTAAAATTCAGAAAATTTGGAATCTGTTAAGAGTTCCAAGATCTTCATTTTTTGCTTTCTCTTTTTCCTTTTCTGTTTTTTTCTTATTTTTCTATTTTTAGTGGAAGTGTTGGCCCTGCCTTGATAAAGCCATTTTTTTCCTTTTGGGAAATGTTCTAGCAGTGTGGCAATAGGCAAGAAATACCTTGGAAACATTGTCTTGACATTTTTAAATCAGAATGGCTTAGCTTTGGTCCTATTGGAAAAGCTTTTTGCTTGTTGGGAGCATTTGTTTACTATATTTGCTCATTTGAGTGACAGGAGAGGCATATTTTCCAGGGACTTCTTCCCTTGGATTGGCATTTTTCAATCATGACTACAGGTGGGAGTGGTTCATATTCTTTGAGGTTAGCATCTCAAGTTGACCACTTGGGAGAAGAGTGAATGTGCAATTTAGCTTGTTAGCCATCGCATTGTCATAGTATTCTACTTGATGTGGGGTATCAAATGAGGTGACCTAGCAAAGTGACTTCATCTCCTTTTAGAAATTCTCTAGGGTCTTCATACAACGTTTGCTTGTTATCATGGGATTCATTGGTTTTTATTGGATAGCGTTCAATTGGTAGTGTTGCCCGCCGAATGTGCACACCAGCAGCATAAATATTTCGAAAGCTGTTTCCCAAGTGGGAAAGGTGTGGCCTTGGGGGCAAGCAAAGAGTCAGGTGCTGTCAGCTGATCCCGACTCCTCCGTTTAGGCAAACTCCTAACGAAGCCAAGGGGGGTAGACCCTACAAAGAGTTTCTAAGGCTTTTGCGTTTTAAATGTTTTTGGAATGTGTGATACGGATGGGTGTTTTTTAGGAGTTTTTATGATTTACTATAACAATTTAAATAATCCAAGCAAGGTTTGCAAAATTAAGTGAAGATGCACAACCATTGATAATGACAGTTTAAATATAAAGCATCCACAACATGATACAATTTAAGCAGATAAAATAGTACTCCAGATAGATAATAAGCAAATAAATGTTGAGTTTGAAGGACCAGTGCCTTATGCAGTCAATTATTGTGCTTGGGATGCTGAATACAAGTCTTGGTGTGCTTGAGAATTGTTTTGCAAGTGTTCTTGGTGAATTTTATTGTAAATTTTAAGATGAGTTGATTATTAAATGGGAGGGGGAATCTCCAAGATATACCTTATGGTACCGGAGATGTGTCCGGAAAATAATCTAAGTGGTTTCGTACAAGGACATGTTGGCTGTTCGAGAGTGTGTTCAACACTACACCAACCAGGGATGTAGCCTAACGGTGCCCTTAAGATCTCGGTACAGTGGTTCCAGTGTCCCCAGGCAGAATTTGCCCACTTTCGTTGGTTTACGCCGGATTTTTGTTGGTTTACGGGAGAGTGTTTTATTATGGTTTGAATGGATTAAGATGTGGAAAATTAAATAGTCTACAGCTGTTTCTGGGTATCCCACAAGTGGGCAGAGCATACACAGTGTAGTAAATTGTAAATTCCAATTTTATTGAATGTTTGGAACAAGAACCATTGTAAAACTCTCCGACAGAGAGCACTCTTGATCCGCCTTATGGTGAGATTCAAGAGATTTATGAGATGCAAAAATACTGAAAATGAAATCTACACTACCTAAGAGTCTCTTTCAGGTCTGAGATTGTACTCGGGAAAGCAAGGGGGTTAGCAATAAAATCAAAACAAACAAATGAACTCTTCGACATAAAGCACTCTTGATCCACTTTTCAGTGAGATTCAGGAGATTTTAGTGTTCTTTTTAGCAGTTTATATAAAGATGAAAAGTATTGAAGCAAAGCTAAACTAACAAGTTACTTCAAGCAAAATAAAACTAATCTAAGAACAATAAAGATGCAAATGAGCTAAATAATTAGTTCTAAGATCTACAACTTATCAAAATGAAGCTAACTAACTATTATAACAGTTTATTGTGCAGGTATAAAGCAAAGTAAAGTGCAACAATCAGACAATGGGCGATACAGGCTTCCGCCAAATGGGGGAAGTGGGGGTGTGGGAGCTGTTATCCCACTTGCTTTTTATTAGTCTTGTTACAATATTTTGGTTTTTGTCTTCTCCTGAAAGCACTTATAACGGATGGGGGAGTGAAGAATAGGGAAGTGCTTTTCAAAGAATGTGTTTTTGGTTTGCTTGCTTGGTTCTTTGCTCTTCTTGCTCGATCTTGGTTTAGTCTTGTTTGGTCACCTGAAAGTAAGAGCTCTAAACATAGGGTTGTTAAGTTGTTAGCAAAATCAAAACAATATTGAACTAGCACTTAAACTAGACTAGTATGCAAACTAAGAGAATGAATGCAACTACCAAAATGAAACTAGATGCAACTAAATATGAGTTAGCAAAACTAAAGTAAATGAATCAATATCTAACAATCTTTAAACTAAATGCAACTAACTAAATGCAAATTTGAACTTTAGAATGAAACTAAGTGCAAGCTTTTAAACCAAAGATATTAACTAAAAGTTAAGATCTAGATTACAAACAAGGAATGGAGATCAAAAAAGCAAAGAAGAGAAAGCAAGAAGGAACAAGAGAGGAGAATAAATGAGGAAACAAAGGGCTGGAAAAAGTAGAGTAAAGATGGCTGAAAATGAAAGTGAAAGAGGGACAAAAATCCGACCTTGAAAAGAGGCTGAAAATAAGTAAAAAAAGAACAAAAATCAGACCTTTGAAAGGCTGAAAACAAAGCCAAAAATTAGACCTTGGAATGGCTGAAAATGATCAAAAAATGAGAAAAAATCAGACCTTGAAGATGGCTGAAAATGACCAAAAAATCAGACCTTGGAAAGGGGTGAAAAGAGTAAATAAGGGGCAAAAATCAGACTTTGAAATATGGTTGAAAATGAAGAGAAAAGAGGACAAAACAGTCCCTTAAAGAGGGCTAAAAAAAGGTGGATTTACAAGCTCAAAAAACACAAACAAAACTAGATCTTGAAAATGAAGCTTATGATGAGATAGATCTAGACAAGATGAAGTAAATCAAAGGTATAAAACTTTGAACTACTTACTAAAAAAAATGCAAATTCAAATGATAACGACTTTAGGAGTTTGCACTCTTTACATGCACATGAGTGAGAATACTTAAAGCTTGTAAAATAATCTCATGTATGCATAAAAGATGAATAGATTTTGAGAGAGAAAAAAAATGAAGCTTAGAAAATCTATTACACTTCGAGATAGCGAATGCAAGTAAGATAGAACCTTTTGAGATAGAGATTCGCTTGTAGTAACCAAATAGAAGGTAGATTTGAAAATTTGATTTTTGATGGTGAATGATGAGCAAGACCTTTTGAACCCAATCTTGAACAAAAGACGACCTTTTAGAATTTTGAAATGCACAAATTGTTAACCAAAAATAATGGTGAAGGGGAGGAAGAAGCAAGCTAGCTCAAGATCCCACTTCACTCTTAGGAGATTTGCAAAAAGATACCACTTCAACACAAGATATTATCAAGTATAGTATGATTAATCAAATGAAATAAAAATATCATAAGTGTAACCAACTACAGTTTGCTACTTTTAAATCTCATACAACCAAGCATCAATGAACAACTTAAGACTATAAATGTTCACCCTATGGACTTAACAAAGCCTTCTAAGCTAGATACATGATCAAATAAATTGCATATGAAGAGTATAATTGAACTAGTATCACCTCGATAGAGCTTCAATGAATTCTCATGGAAAAAATGTGCACACCATATGGACCTCCAAAGTCTTCTTTTATTCCAATAGAAAGCAAAAAAGATTACAAATAGAAGCAGAGGTTCTTTGCACAAATATTTCACTGTGAATGATGGAGCAAGGGTCTGTATTTATACAACAATGAAGAGCTCAAAGACCTAAGTCGAATTTGCATGAAGAGAGCCAAGGAGGGCGAGTTTCACCAACAGAGAGGGGGTGCCAAGCCTTGATTGATGGTTAACTGAGTGCTTGGAAGGTGAGATTGAGGTGAGGTGCCCCCAACCTAGGCAAGGCGCCCACCTTCAATCCATGTGATCAACCTCCATCCAATGAAGAGCTGCCAACAAAGCAATTCGCCAAGCTAGAGAGGAGGGTGCATTTCCCAAGGCACAATTGATTGTAGTGCTCTGATAGTTAACTGAAATCAGTTGGTGAGATTTGGAATATTCCCAGATGCTCTCTGCCATGTCATTTAGCTCTTTACTTTATTCAATTTGGCCTTTTCTGGAGAGATTTGGATTTTCTCCATTTTATTATTTTCTGATTATTTTTAATTAAATATTCCTCTTTTATTAAATTTGAGGAAATATTCAATTAAGTGCAAAATAATCATCAGAAACTTAGGATAAGTGGGTCTAGGGGTTAAATGGATACTCTGGCTTAGAAAATGAGCATCCATTTGCCAAAATCCACCCCCAAACCACTTAATTATTACAAATTGAAAATTTTCAATTAAACCATGTAAAAAATGGCTTAATTAATTGAAAAATTTAATAATTAAAAAAGAAAAAAGAAAAAAGTTGAGCACGTCCGTTAAAATGTTTTTCGGACAATGTTTTAACACACCTAGGGACCTAGGAAATGACGATAGAACATACCAATAGTGTCTAGTAGGTTCATGTTTTATAGTTGGGCTCTAATAACCCCCCAAGGCCTAACCGCCAAATTCGGGCATTCCAGCTTTGGAGGTTGTAGGAGAAAAACTCATCGATTATTATTTGGCTAAAGGCAAAGCATAATCGACAAGGGAAAAAACTCCTTGGAATACCTTATTTGACTGTCAAGTCCTAGGGAACCGAGCCACTCAGACCCCCATACTAGCACACTTTATTACAGATCCCATGGGGCATGGTCATTTCAACACTAAAAATAAAAAGTCTAGCCAAAATAGGCTAAGTCTAGAACATCTGAACCTCTGAACTCTGGAAATGAACATGGATCATGTTCAATAACTGGCGGCTCAATAGAAGTTCAACTATTGTACAAAATAGTTGGTAACAAGTAGATTTTTTTTTCCTTTTGGAAATGTTCTAGCAGTGTGGCAATAGGTAAGAAATACCTTGGAAACATCGCCTGGATATTTCTAAATCAGAATGGCTTTGTTTTGGTCGTATTTGAAAAGTTTTTTGCTTGTTGGGAGTGTTTGTTTACTTTATTTGCTCATTTGAGTGATAGGAGAGGCATATTCAAGGTCTTCTTCCCTTGGATTGGCATTTTTCAATCATTACTACAGGTGGGAGTAGTTCATATTCTTTGAGGTTAGCATCTCAAGTTGACCACTGAGGAGAAGAGTGAATATGCAATTTAGCTTGTTCGCCATCCCCTTGTCATAGTATTCTACTTGATGTGGGGTATAAAATGAGGTGACCTAGCAAAATGACTTCATCTCCCTTTAGAAATTCTCTAGGGTCTTTGTTATCACACAACTTGTAGTTGCCCCTAGTGGTATCCCATCCGGGACGGTAGAGGAGATGGACAACTAAAGAGGTAACCCAAGAGATGCCACGGTTCCCAATGCAAGGTGGGAGTCACGTCAACCGAGGCAATCTTCGCTTTAGATCTAGGTGAAACAAGACCTAGGGGGAGACCCTACTACCAATCAAAGATGATTGGACCCAAACAAAGGTTCCTAGGGATAGGTAGGCAATGAGTTACGGAAACCAATGCAAGGTTAAGTGGACCTAGAAGTTAAAGTCTGGTTGAAAGTGGTTTGAGAAATGATTAGTGTTTCAACCAATGTATGATTTAGGCCACATGATTAGTTATAATGACAAGGTATAGTACCATGTGTTACACAAGTGGGTCCTACTTTCTTGGGATCTGTGAAATGGCTTAAAGTGGACCCACAAGGTGAAATTAAGGGATGCAATTGGCACTAGAGGATATGTAATGAGTAGATCTATGGATCTAAGTTGAATTTAGGAGTACCCACTTACTAGATCTAAGGTTTGACACAATTCCCAAGGAGTGCGACTTGCTTAAGGAGGACTAGTGCCTTGTTGGATGGGATAATGGGGTCAAAAGATATGTCAAAGTGTAGATCGGGACACCTAGAAATCAAGTCAAGTGGGCTAATTAAGATAGAGTGGTTGGATCTTGCTAGATCTAGGATTTCATGAAGTGACCCAAGTGGACCACAATCCCTTAAAACAAGGAATGCTACCCCCAAGGCAGATCGTCACGAAATGATACTCTAGATATAGGTTTCAAGGTATGCCCGTTCCAAATCCATTGAAATCTCAACTACCCAAGTCCTAGAAGTGGGCAAACTCAGTCACCCAAGGAAGCGCGACCTTGCTCAAGGAGGGCTAAAAGGTGGATAAGGTGTGTCAAATCTAGTCCAATGGCCACCAAATTGTAGATCCAAGTAGCTTATGCAATGATCTATGTGGATCTAGAAAATCAAGCCAATCCAAGGGTTAGATCTTACTAGATCTGAGTTTTAAGGTGCCAAGTAATTCAAAAGGGGGTTTTAATCCCTTAAAATGTGGAATGATGCCCACAAGGTAGAAATCAACCAAGTAAAAGTCTAGGGGTAGGTTATCAAGTGTGTAGATTGCAAATCAAGTGGGATCTCACCTACCCACATGCTAGATCTAACCCAACAAGCCTCTCCAAGAAAGTGGGATTTGGTTCAAGAGGGCTATATTGCCTTGAAAAGTGTGTTAATTTTAACCCAATTACCACCAAACTATAGATCCAACTAGGGGTGGATGCTATAGAGGTGGGTTCTTAAGATCTTTTCAAAAACAAGGCTAGATCTAAGTAGATCTAAAAAAACCAAAATTGGGGTTTTGATTAATTAGGGTTTGTGACCAATGAAGAGAGAATGGATGGAAAGAGGCACATACCTTGTAGATCTTACCTCAATTGCTTGTGGCCACCTTGCAAATTGATAGCATTCTCCTATGTGTATATTCAAGAGTGAGATCCAAGAGCTCCAACCAAAACGTCCTCCTCCAAGATAGCCAAATCATCCTCCTCCTACAAGACAAGATCAAAGAAACAAGTCAAGTAAGATGATTATGAAAATGATCGAAAGATGTAATAGAAAGCATCAACTATGTCACGAAGATACAATAATGATACTCCCTATCACAAGATCAACCCAAGAGAGAATATGTGGATCCCTCCAACAATAACCCTCAAAAAATCGCCCTCCTCTCCACCAATTCGACTTTCCTGCAAGAAAAGTAGTAGAAGCACCAAAATCCACAATGATACATAGAAGAGATACTGTATACTCAAGATGCAAGAGAATCCACAAGACAAGAGAGATATGATCCACAAAGAAGTGTTCTATTCCAATATTCCAGAGCTCCAAAGGTGAGCTATACAATAGGGGGTCTCCTCCTTATATAGGATAATAAAGACGAAAACCCTATACCACTCTACAATACTACATCAAATGAGTGGTTGAGATTAAAAGATCTCAATACATGATCAATGGCTAATAATGAATCATAACAATATATCACATGGATCACCCAATATAATGATGACGCCCTAACTAAATGGTACAAAGTGAGGATGACGTCATCCACTAGAGGGGTAAAAGTACAAAATCCACCTCATAATGACTAAGACATGACATAAGAAGCGCATGGTGGGGCTAGGAGGCATCAATTCTTACTAGCTCATCCCCAAGGCACAATAAAATAATAAAATATGTCCAAGATAATATAAATGATCAAATCTGTCCTCAAAATCTGTGACAGACAAGCAGTAAAAGACCTCCTGTGATCGCTGTGGGCCTACCCACATGGTGAAAACTGGCTGGAAGATAGTGGGATCACCCTAGAAGACCTCTGTGAAAACCAAATGCCAAAACTTTGCCTTAATTGCCCAAATCGAATTCCTCAGTGACCACTTTATCCCATTTTTTAACTGCCTCGGTAACTGTGAAAGTGCCAAAACTGCCTCCTAGGGCATCTGTGTTGTCCAACTGAGCCCACTAGGCTCTCCAGAAGGGGGGGTAAATGGTAAAAACAAGTGGCTGGACCACCCCCTCCTCATACAACGCCCTAGGTGAACTGGCTTCTCATGGCCCCTGCTGCTCAGGCTGGGAAATCAGCCCCAAATCTGGTCAACAAGTGTAAAACTACATCAATCACTGTCAGAAGTGCCCGGAACTGAAAGATAAGTGTCTCATTGGATCCAGAAGACCCAAATCCACTAGGAATGTGTACTCATACACCATGGGCTGCCCTAATGGGCCAGCTGTAGGGTCCACCATATATGGACAGTGCATAATCTGATGATCTGAAGTAATAATAAAATCTGCTGAACTGCATCAATCATCATCTGAACCATATGTCCATCATATGGCATCATCATCAAGTATGTGGGACCATCAATCATCATCAATAGGTATAGATATATGGTCCACATCATCACGGATCTCAAGAATATACAACCAAGGATAAATCACATCAGTAGACTAAGACATGCTTCTCTAATCATTCTCACAGCCAAGCTCAAAGTATAACATCCATTCAGTGGCATTAATCAAGTTAGCATATTCCTTTGTTATAAAATTACTTGCACAATAGTTCAAATGACAAACTCACCCATTGGACATGGTCAAACTGCTAGTGAAGGATGAAGGCTAGGAACAAGGTTGGGCAAAGGGGTTGAGTTGTCTAACTTAACTCAAAAATACTTTGGACTGGGAGAAGGGGGAAGCTACAAACTCTGTGCTGGACAAAATAACACGGGGGATGGCTGTGCCTCACAAATGGATAAGTTGTTTAGAGAGTGCTTATTCAACTTAGGCATCATGTCTACATCAAGTTGATCCAGGTTCATTAGGATCATTCAATTTCATTTCATGGCCTTTTTGGCCTACATAACCCTTCGGATCTCAGGTGTGCTGAAAAGCACAACTAGTTGCAGCTTGCATCCAGGGCATGTTTTCATATACATATAAGGTCAGCAATTGTTTAGATATAACTTTTAAGAACCATTGCTTTTTGGACCTTTCTTATACTCTTCGAGAAGTATTTTTAGCTGTTCATCGCTCTTGCCCTTTTTAGTTTCCATGGGCGAATTTATAAGTTCCATAAGTAGAACATGAGCTTTCAGTTTTAGCCAACAACATCTCAAGTGACTAGGGGGAGTTCAAGCCAATGCCAAACATCGGGACAACCGACCAGAATGATTTAGGCCTACAATCCAACTCACCAAAGGCAAGTTTTGTCACCAACTTAGAGCCGAGACACTGAACATACAGGGATGCGGTCCAAACACAGAGGTAGAAAAATGGGGAAGTCCTCAGTATCAGAAAGTCAAATGAGACAGGTCAAGGTTTAAAGTCAAATAGGAAAGTCATGTATGGATGGAGTCAAGTGAATATGGATCCTACACTAGCAGACAACTGGTGTCAGGAAAGACCATATCTATGTAAGGTGGAAAACCAGTGGGTTTTGTTAAATGACCTAAATGTGCAAGCAATTGTCCATTTTATGATTTATAGTTCATTTTAAACAGTTTGCCACATCAGGAATAATATACCAAGCAGATGCTGTGAACATGACTAAATCAACAAGATAATAATCCACAGTCAATGATAAAACATCCATAGATCATACAACATCATCATAGTAATAAACATCATATACCAGCTGAAACACTGCTGCAATACATCTCTAAGCACTGAACTGAAACTGTATGGGATAAAGGGTCACATCGGTCATCAAATTTGAACTCTCAAGGCTCAGCCTTGACACAAGGTCTAACATAAGTCTGAATAATACACTGGTCTGATCATGGGTGATCACAAAATATACAATCATCATAGCCATGCTCTGAATAATGGAAGCTCTGGAATGTGCAGATATCTGCTAAACAAGAATAGTAGCCCTGCTACTATGGTGTGATAACAGTCTTCATACAACATTTGCTTATCATGGGATTCATTGGTTTTAATTGGACAGGGTTCAATTGTTAGATTCAAGACGTAATTTAATAGCAAAGCATTTTGAACAATTACAAAAATTTGTACTTTACATCATAAATCTCAAACAAACAAAGCAATACAATGTAAGTTGTAAGTTTGTAACATTGATTTGAATGTCCTTTTTATTCACTTGAATCTTAACCCCATCATAATAATGTTTCTGCATTTATAGTTATGAAAACTAGCCTTGTATTGCACGATTAGTCATTTGACATTGGAATACAGCACCATTGAACTAGTGTCTTTGATTTGGGCTAAAGTCTAATGAAATTGTTGAAAGTACCTTGAATTAGTGTCTATAACTTGAGCTCAAGTCTACTGAGAAGGTCAGGAGAAGTATGCTGTGTTTACATTTTACTATAGACTCCTAATGCCTTGCAAAATAACTTTATATACATGTAGGTAGAAGAAGAGAGGGTAGCATGTAATGCAATGCATCCTAACAAGATAAAAGATAAAAGATAAAGATCATTACTAAAATTAAGATAAAAGATAACTGAAGACAATAAATATCAGTAGACTGCTTTTTCCATTATGAAGAAAACAAATACACAGGGAGCGCCTGTGGTGGAATTGGCAGCTTGGAATCCTCATGGCTGGATGCATGTGAGGTGAGTGCAGAAGATTTTTTTGCTCCTTTCTACTTTTGTCGTCAATACATTGTGTATACTACATCATACTGTAATGGAAAATGTCAAATTTGTTCCATGTTTGCTGTTTCCTGAGTAGCTCTGACATTCAGAAAATAGGTTCCTCAGACAATGACAGTTTGGCAATTTGATTTGTATTTACTTTAAATCGATCGATATTCAATTTAGCTTTACTATCAATGATTATCACATGTCCTCTTGAGCTTGTAATCGGTTTGGTTTTAAAGGTTGTAGGGGTTTTAATGAATTTCCAGGGTGTTAACTTTTAATAAAGCTTTGTTAGGTTTTTTACAGCGCTTTTTCGCCCATTTTAATGTTTTTTTTTAAATTCAAAATTGATCGGTATTTGGATTCTAAGAGTTTTAGTTGTGCTTTGAATGGTTGGAATTTGTTTTTTTCTGGAATTTTCTACCACCGTCCTGCAGAAATTCGATTGATTTTCTACCATGTATTTTTTTCAGAAATTTGTGCAAGACGTTTCGTGATTCTTTCCTCAGAAGTCTTACATGTTGCTTCCTACAATTACAACATGCCAGCTGGCCTTGTGGATGTTTTAATAAACTTCAGTTCTATTAATGTGCTGCCACTCCAAATCTGCAACCTGACATCTCAGCCATAAAAATTTACATGGACATTCCTGAGGTCATGACATATGCGTGTATATGATTAGAATTAGTTCCATGGACATATATCCTCTAAAAACAGGAATTCACATTCAAAAAGTCAAGACTTAAGTAATCTAAGATGTGAAAGTCAGTGGTGAAGTCAGTTGTGTGTTAGACCACTCACCAAGATTTAGTTCACCAAACAGACTAATTGGTTGGGGCCAGGTGCAAGTCCTGGGTGAATTTAACTGAACAGTAACCCCTGTTGTGGCAGCTTAGCTGAAAGGAAGTGCTTGTAAGTTGTAACCATTGGTTCGCTCCTAGCAGGCTGCTTCCCCTGTTCAAGCAGGCTGCTAGTGGGGCCTGACCTCTTTAGGTCAGTTGTAATGCGTTCAGGCAGGTTGTAATCCCTCTCTTGAGTTTAAAGGATAAATAAAGGTAAAATATCAGTATTAGACACCTAAAGGTTAGAATTGATGATTCTATTTCATATCGAAAATCAAAAAGTGTATTTAGACTCTTGAGTCACCTTTGTCATTTGCCTATATTGATATCATAATGTCATGATTCCTTTTCCACATACATTATCCAAACTCATGTTTCGACTGATTTTCCTCTATTGTATACATGATGTTGTTGCAATACCATAATTGACAAGCACTGCTAACCTTTTTATTTTGAACAACCATTTGGTATGGTCATGCCATTTGAATCTCACTCATGATGACTGCAGTTCCTTCTTGCTGGAGGCAGTTGCAGTGAAACTCCCCCCCCAAAAGTGAGATTTCTGACCAAACTAGTCCATATCTTATGCAATGATAAAGCCTTAGCATCAGAAGACATTTCTACATGGTTTGTGGGATGTGCACATTGGATTTCCTGTCTGTCAGTGAGCATTCAAAGAGTCAGGGAAAGCTTTCTGCTTTGATCTCTCAAGGTGATTGGAAACATCATTGCTAGTTTCCAAATTTGAAATTTATGTTTTTGAGAATGAATAATCCTGTAAGTGGAAGAGGGTTGTGGGCTCCTATTGACATCAATCCATGAGCACTGACAATGCTGTTTACCATATTTTTGTATGTTACAAACCAATGACTATTCTCTTTGATTTCTGCAAATACAGGGCCTCATATAAACCTAACTATAAGTACTATTAATGACCAAAGCTATGACCCGTCAAAAGAGTTGTTACATTTCAAAAATTAGGATCCATTGTTTCTGGAATAAATAATTCAATAAGCAGAAGAGGGCCGTGGGCTCCTATCAATAGCAATCCATGAGCACCAACAGTGCTGTTGACCACATTTTTTTGTGTTATCTATATCTGTATCTCTTTGATCTCTGCAAAACATGCCTTTGTTGCTAAGTTACCATAAATTGGAAAGATTATTTTCAAAATTTCAGGAAATCCCATGATAGCTGGCTTATTAGAGGACAGCATCCAAGCCCGGGTCTCAACCTGTGTGCAGTGTTTGGTCACTCAAGCTCAGCTACAATATCTTTGTTTTCGCCTGGTTAGTTGTTTATCAGGCCCTGCCTTCCAAAGATCGCTTTGCCAAAAGTGGGTTGACAGATGTTCTTTACCCCTGTTGCAGCCGCTCAGAGACCTTAAAGCACTCTATGGAAATGAAAGTTTGCTAGAACTTGCTGGAAGTATGTTCAGGATTGGCATTCAGCTCTGTTTCAGGGTCAACTTCATTGGTGTGCAGTAATGTTTGGTGACTGGCAGTCCTTGGTTCTTCATCCCTTCATGGGCATTTGGGACTGTCTTCATAATACATATTACTGCTTTATACCCATCTGGAAGTTGAGGTGCAATTATGTGTTTTACGATGAATTCAGTTTGATCCAATCTTTCGGCACTCTTGGCAAGAAGAAGTATGCATGCAATTGTCTGCCAAAGACTATCTTTGATTAAGGATGCCAAAGAATTAAAAGCATCAGTTTACTCTGAATTTATTGCAGTTTTAGTAGCTATAAGGAAGAGGATATAAGGCTTCATTGTATATACCCTTCCACTTTTATTTTCAGCTTTCTTGTAAAGACTCTTCTTAACATAAGACGTATTTAAAAAAATATTGAAGAAATCGGGTATATTCTTTCAATATTTCTTGAAAATATTTGAACCACAGGTTAAAAGTCAGAAAAACGAAAAACCAAGAAGTTAATAGAAGATTAAAACAATTCAGAACACAAGCACATGACCAAATATTTTCTCGATTTTTAAATAATTAGAAATGAGGATAAAAAATGAGTATATCAAGACATTAATTGTCCATCTAATACACTGTATTATTATGGGGTCGAGTCAGTGAATATTAGGCACTGCCACTGAACCTGCAGAAGACCTCAAGGTTCCAACACTAGAATTATCCTCAGAAAAGTCAAGAATGACCACAATTGCTTCAAATTTAGAATTTTTAGGATACACATTCCATTTCTTTGGAGACCTTGGTGTGTAGATATCTTTATGTTGAGAATTAATGAAAAAATTACAATGGATGTAACTAGATCTTCTGCCTTCTTGCACACCTTCACTCCCCACCCCTGCCCCGACCCCCCAACCCCCCCAATTGCACACCTTCACCACCCACCCCCATCCAAATGTCCCCACCCTCAAAGTGGGGGTGAAGTTGATAAACCCTTGGTTCCTATCTTGGCTAGATATTCAATGGAAAAGATGAAAGTTGAACTTTGTGAAGATTTTCATTTCATATTCGATCTAAGGATCAATGAGGATGGTTAGAATTTCATGGCATTTAGATGAGGAAATCTCAGGTTTCTAGAATCTTTGGAAAGAAACAGGGTAGCTTTCAAATGGGGATCTACTAACATTAGTAAGCATGTTATGTCGTAAAAGTTTAAAGCTACCACACTATTTGCTTGGAAAGATTCTGGTTTTTTTATCAGTCAATTTGAAGACATGTGATATGCATTCTATGATGACAATTATAGAAATGAAAATCTAATTGATGCACATAACTTTCCTTGCTCCATTCGTTGCGCACATACCCACACAAGGTCATTTGGCATCTTATACATCTTATATATCAATGTTTTTTTTTCTTATTTATGCAGTGTGATCATTTGATGTTGTTGTTCTTTTATATTTAAAAGAAGTAGTCTATTTTGTTTTTTTTTAATGCTTGCAATAATTTCCTGATTTGCCCCCATGCTTCCCATGTCCCGAGGTCAAGATCCTTGAGAATTTTTTACCAATGTTGATGTTTGTTACACTAGGTAGGTGGGTTAACCATATTAACTGACAGGGGGGGTACTATATATTGACGTATTCAGAGAAGGGTTAGATGAGAGAGTGGCAGATGAAAATGTGGGCAGCCCACCTTCAGCTCCTGTGATGTACTCACTGCAACGTATATCATAAATACAAGTGGCATTTGTTACTCTCAGATTATGATTTTACTATTGTTTATGCACCCATATATCAAATTTAACATGGTATTCGATGTTGTCAGACTTGGACTCGGCAAAGACTCGGCTGGCTTGGGACTCGGCAAATTGAAAAAAATTCAAAATATAGTAAATTTTGTGCACAAAAAATATACTAATGACATTTCTAATCCATATAAGTTATAAAACCACATTCTATGCAGAAATTCTTTAGATCATCGCATAAAAAATGATAATAAAACATTTGACACTCCATATTTGTATGCAAGATAGTGAACTGAAAGATGATTCCTTTAATAAAGTCACAAATAGTACCAAGTTCATTTACATTCCTGTAGGCTTCCACTGGGCAGCCTACAGGCCTGTAGGCTGCCACGGAGGCTTGTGGAGGCTGGCATCACAGCCTACAGGCCTGTAGGCTGTGATGGCAGCCTCCACAGGCTGCTAAAACAAAATTTAAACACAAACAAAATTTAAAATGAAAATTTCTGAGTCTGAGGCGAGTGGTGAGTTTCACATGAGTTTGGCGAGTCCCAAGTATACAGACAGAGTCTTAGCCGAGTACTCGTCTGGCAGGTGACTCGGCGAGTCTCCCACGAGTCTGACTCATTGATGGTATTAGAGTGGAAAGGTCTCAAGATTATAATCAAAGTCGAAATTGATTGGAGTTTGCAGATCCAAGGGTTTCAAAAGGCGAGTTGATTTTAAATTGAAGTTTTTTTATTATTAAATTGGGATAGTTTTGAAGGGTTTTGAAAGAAGTATTAAAATTTAACAAGGGCTTTGAAAGCCCACATGGAGCGGAGACAACATGCAGAGAATCGAGATTGACTCACAAACCAATTGAAAATGCATGATAGGTAGATGCCGACTTACGGATGAAGATTGCAAGCGTTGGCTTATATAAGAAAGGTGAAATAAAAAAAAAATGAAGGGAAGTCCGCACATCATTTCAAGACAAGTGATTTCAAAGGAAAACACAATAAGAACTAGATGAGTTACAAATGCCTTGTGTACATGAGTGAGGTAGAGGATTTTCACTTCACATGGACATCGAAAGAGGGTACTGGAAATGACAGATTAATTAAGAGAGATAGACAATGTTGAATACATAAGCGTTGGGAGGAAAGTAAAAACATGTATAGATACAGAAGACAGTTTCTGAATTTTATACAGCATACACTATAGGCAGATGAGACTATTGGAGTTTAAGCGGCATTGCAAAAATGTTTGGGCAGACCATGAGTATATAGACAACAATATTATGGTGGAGGACGCTTTTGCAGACCCCATATTGTAGAGGTATTTATTTCTCATTCTTGAAGTTGCTTTTATGAAGTGAAGGCATGAAAAAATTCAATAGGTACTAGATACGATAAGATAGATAGTTTTATTAATGTCCAACAAATGACCACTAAAGTAGGTTAATGGTTCTGTTGAGTACAATAGTGTTGATACAAAGCTAGAGCACAAAAGCAGCTCTTGTATAAAGAAAGATGGAGGATGTAAAACATTGATCTAAGCTAAGATCTGAAGACTATTTACTAATGGTGGAAATCAAATCTAGGAGAAACTTAAAAACGAAAAAAGAAGTTAGAATATTGGTCATTATGTTCAAAGATGAAATGAATAGTTTAGCACAATTGTCCAAAATTTGTGAAAACTACACACGAGAAGATGTCACGTCTGTACATGAGTAAGGTAGAAGATTTGCACTTCACATGGATGTCGAACAAGGGTATTGGAAATGACAGATGAATGGAAAGAGATAGACAGCATTGATTACATTAAACATGGGAGGAAAAGAAAAACATCATATAGATACATGGCACTGTTGTTGAATTTTACGAGGTAGATGCTATTGGTAGTGTTACCTCTTGAAAATGCATGGTTATTTCACATTTTCATTGGTGGTTTTTCTTCACCAACACAACAGGAATCCATGGGAGCTCAGGGACTTGGAGGCCATGCACCTTTTCCTATATTACCATGGTATTGCATCATTGATGGAGTGACCTACTCATGGATTGAACCCAGGGCTCTAGGACCACATGGATGGATGATGTGAGTTAGAAGGGAGACTTAGAAGATGAACACCTTACCTTATTACAGGCCCAAAGCATGATACGTGGAAAGGAAAGGGGTTAAAGGAGGAACACCCTACTTGAAAGGATGACATGTGGCACTATTACACTTGGCATGGTCAAAGACCCATGTAATGTTGAATGTCTTCCTCAAGGTGGTGGCTATGGCATGTTTAAGGCAAGAAGGGGTGAGAAATAACCTTAATGAAGGAGCTTCCATGTATTTGGAGGTGTATTTCACCATTGGATAGGTCTTCTAGGGTAAAGATACATTGTTTGAGGCATGTTGTACATATGTGGAGGCATATTTCACCTTTGAGGTTCCTTGGGGTTGAGGACACATTATTTGATGCATTTCCACATATTTGGAGGCATGTTGTCACCTTTGAGGAGAACTTTGGGGTAAGATACTAAGAACACATTGTATGAGGCTTTTTCTACATATTTGGAGGCAAGCTCTTTGAATGAGGAGATGCCATGTGGCAGAATGAGGAGATGCCATGTGGCATTGTTGACATGATCAAACCCTTAAATGAAGAGTAAATGCATACTTGAAGAAGAGTGTTTTGCTTGTGGAGATGACAAGTGGGATATGTATGCATTCAAAGCATTCTATCCAATCAAAGGTGAGCACTCCACCTTAGCAGGATTCTAGGGCCTTGTAAAAAGACATAATATTTTATTGGAGAATTTTTTGAAGGAAAGATATAAAAGAAGATTTATTCTCATTTGCAAAAGGCATGGCTGGAAGATAGGGTTTTCCCTTCCAAGTACTTTGTTACATCTTTGGGAGGATTGGAAGAAGGGCATTGGTTCAAGTTGAGGTTTCTTCATCTCTTTATCCTTTTCATAGATTATGAGGGTTTTTGCAGGAATTGCGATTAGTTTGTTGCTGAAATATTCTTTGTAGAAGGGCAATTTTGAATTGAAAAAGGAGAATAGGGTCGAGGTTGTTAAACCCTCCCTAATCCTTGATGTAATCTTGAATTATTGAACGATCTTGCAGTTTGCTGCTGCCATTTCTATTGTTTAGAGATGCAGTTGCTTCTTTTTTTTATTTATAGAACAATATTCCCATCATATACACACCATCGACCTTCATGTTGTTCTACCTTGTGTTATTTGGCCTTCTAGTGCCTAGTCTAGTAGCTTGGACCATAGTTTGTCCACATTTGACCACTTAGACTAGTGATATATCCATGAAGCCTTGTTTGTCCACTTATCCACTCATTTCCATCATTTTAGGAGTCAATGCGCCCCACTACCTTGCATTTATGTGGGAGTTATTGCATTTCCCTGTTTTAAGGAGATGGAGTGCGCCCTCTTGAGGATTTGGTCAACTTGTGCATTAATGGCCACTACTTAGCCAACTACTCATCCCATGCGCCCTCGTAATGGTTCCTTCACACTGTTTTGACTAGCCTAACCTTCCTCATGGTCCATCTATGTTCATTGAACCTCATTATGGCCCAATCTATGAGTTACACTTGGCCTCATGTCATTGATGAGTGAACTGGTCCAATCTAAGCCTCATTATTGTGAGCTACTCAACTTGCCACTAAGCCTCTCGATTTTGTCTCTTGAGAGCATCTATATATTGTACACATGTTGAATAATAATGCAATGGAAGATCAATCCACATGAGTGTTTTGCTCTTGTGTTCTACTTAATATTTTCTTCATATTTCTTAAATTTTCTTGTCAATGTTTGGTAAATTCTAAGTGAAGCTTGCTCTAGTAATTGTGCCGAGAGGCGCTCTACAACCCAGTATGGGGGAGATCTTGTGAGTCGAGTGTTTGTCGAGTTTGTTGAGTGTTTGTCGAGTAACAAAATAATACAAAGTAAACAAAAAATAATAATACAAAGTAAAAACTAATAAATATTATGTCGACCAAAACAAAAAAGAATAATACAAAGTAAAAAGTAAATATGAGACTTAAACTAGAGACTTTAGAGCTTAGGCTTAGGTGGTAAATATTATGTCGGCCATAAACAAAAAAGAATAATACAAAGTAAAAATTAAATATGAGACTTAAACTGGAGACTTTACTTTTTACTTTTAATACAAAGTAAAAAGTAAATATGAGACTTTAGAGTGTTTGTCGGTGTTTTTCCAGTAACAAAATAATACAAAGTAAACAAAAAATAATAATACAAAGTAAAAGTAATAAATATTATGTCGGTCATAAACAAAAAATAATAATACAAAGTAAAAAGTAAATATGAGACTTAAACTAGAGACTTTAGAGCTTATGATTAGGTGGCTAAGGTATTGCACTCAAGGAGCTATTCAAGGAGAGGTTTACACCTCGGGATATTTGATCCCTCTCGTCGCTTGATAGAGCCTAGGATTTGGATCTAGGCTGGTCTAGATCCACCTGTGACATGTATAGAATTTGACATGGTATCAGAGCGCCATAGGGGATCCTAGTCTTGCTTTTGAAATAGATTTCCAAGTGTGTGTTTTGCAGGTGCCTACAACAACTTCATGGATTCTAAAGCAGTTCCTCTCCTCTCTCCATTTAAGTATTTCGAGTGGAAAGAAAAGATGTGTTCATATCTCAAGAGAAAATGTTTCTTTGATGTGTCCATTGGTGCTATGAGCGATCTCAAGAGAAAATGTCTCTTTGATATGTCCATTGGTGTTGTGAGCGAGCCAGAATCTTATGAAGAGAAGTGTGATTGGATTAATGACTGTGATAGAGCGTATGGAACTATGTGTTTGGCTATACCTCCTAGAATGCATTATCTCATTGATTCTGCTGAGTATCCATTTGAGCTTTGGAGAAATCTAGATAGAGCTCTTCGCATGTAGAAAGAAGATATTAGCTATATGGAGAGGAAGCAAATGGACACCTCCTCATGTTTTCTCCCTCCAAAGGTCTTAGCCTCATGCATTTCTCAAGAAGTTGTTCAAATTGAAGAAGAAGAAGAAGATACAGATTCAACAAATGATCCAACTCAACTTTCTTCCTCTGTGGCTTCCTTTGTTTTCCAAGAAGCTGTTTTTCATGAAGATAACATACGAGCTGCTGCCATCAATACTGTTGAAGAGATGTTTCTCCATTCCACTTCTTTCTCCTCTATGTCTTCTATTACGAATGTTGAAGATGGGTTGCTGGTTGGTGATCATGATGAGCCTTCTCTAGAAGAGGTTTTCTCTTCACATGAGAGTATTGGTTCGAAAGATGGTCAAGGAGAAGTTTGGAAATCAAGTGAAGATCTCTCATTGCTTCACACTCTTTTGCTTCCTATGTATTCCTACACCATGACTAGCAGAATTTCTTCAAGTTCACTTGAAGATGGAGAAGCTTTTGCCATCAAAGTGGCGCACTTGGGATTCTTGTTCCTCTTTCTTAGAGCTGATTAAAACTCTCCCGATTCGAAGTTGATGCTTCAGGAGCCTTATGATTTGCTTGGGATCAATTTCACCACTGTTGGTTTGCATTCTCAAGCACCTCAAGTCTCTTTTGGACCTGGCACCCTGGTTGGTTTGAAGTTCAAGTCTGAAGAGCATATGCATTCGCTATACTATCAGTATGTTTCAATTGTTCGACATGGCTTCAGTTTCCATCATGCAGTTGAACATGTTTCTGATCTGGTTGAGCACATTATTCTTCTTCCCAAGAAGAAGATTCCTCCAAACATATTTGTTTAGTTTAGAGAGTATTCAGTTTTTGGTTTCTCTTTCATGTCCATTTTTGAGGGAGGATTTTCCCCATGTGGTTTTGCCTCTTTCCTCAGTTTTATATGGATTAATAATGTAAAGGGTGACCATAAGCCTTTGTTGCTTGGGCCCTATTTCTCATGCTCATTAGCATTTTGGCTTAAGGGGGGGGTGTTAGAATAATATTCCCATCATATACATGCCATGGACCTTCATGTTGTTCTACCTTGTGTTATTTGGCCTTCTAGTGCCTAGTCTAGTGTCTTGGACCATAGTTTGTCCACATTTGACCACTTAGACTAGTGATATATCCATGAAGCCTTGTTTGTCCACTTATCTACTCATTTCCATCATTTTAGGAGTCAATGCACCCCACTACCTTGCATTTATGTGGGAGTTATTGCATTTCCCTGTTTTAAGGAGATGGAGTGTGCCCTCTTGAGGATTTGGTCAACTTGTGCATTAATAGCCACTACTTAGCCAACTACTCACCCCATGCGCCCTCATAATGGTACCTTTCACAATATTTTGACTAGCCTAACCTTCCTCATGGTCCATCTATGTTCATTGAACCTCATTATGGCCCAATCTATGAGTTACACTTGGCCTCAAGTCATTGATGGGTGAATTAGTCCAATCTAAGCCTCATTATTCTAAGCTACTCAACTTGCCACTAAGCCTCTCGATTTTGTCTCTTGAGAGCATCTATATATTGTACACATGCTGTTGAATAATAATGCAATGGAAGATCAATCCACATGAGTGTTTTGCTCTTGTGTTCTACTTAATATTTTCTTCATATTTCTTCAATTTTCCTGTCAATGTTTGGTAAATTCTAAGTGAAGCTTGCTCTAGTAATTGTGCCGAGAGGCGCTCTACAACCTAGTATGAGGGAGATCTTGTAACATGTGTAGAGTGTTTGTTGAGTAACAAAATAATACAAAATAAACAAAAAAGAATAATACAAAGTAAAAAGTAATAAATATTATGTCGGCCATAAACAAAAATGAATAATACAAAGTAAAAAGTAAATATGAGGAAGATCTTGTAATGTTTGTCGAGTAACAAAATAATACAAAGTAAACAAAAAAGAATAATACAAAGTAAAAAGTAATAAATATTATGTTTGTCTAATAGCTCAGGTATTCCACTCAAGGAGCTATTCAAGGAGAGGTTTGCACCTCGGGAGATTTGATCCTTCTCGGTGCTTGATAGAGCCTAGGATTTGGATCTACGTTGTGACACATATAGAATTTGACAAGTTGCTCATTATTGTTTGCTGTAATTTGATGGATGTGATGATGTTCCTTGTTTAAGGGATCTCACTTTATTCTTACATAGTTTGAAATATGTTTTGGACTAATTATGGCACATCTATGTTGGATTAATTACACCTTATCGATCATATTTTAACCCTCTTGTTCTAAGTCCGCCCTAATTCCATAGTCCAATTAGATAGGCATTGGTCTTGGTAAATTCCACCATCCATTTTATTTCTAAAGAAAACATAAAAACAATCTTTTCTAGGGTTTCCCCCCTTGTGCCAAAAGAGAATAGGCCTAAAGTGAGTGGAAGAGTTGCTAAGATGACAATGTGCAACCTTCCTAATTGCCCCTAAGGTTGCACTTTGTTAAAGGACTTTGGAACGTTTGAAGTGTAAGTTTGGGAGGTAACAGGCAAATGAGACTATTGGAGTTTAGGCAGGATTGGAAAAAGCATTTAGGGAAGACCATGAGAATAGATAAACCAATTTTATAGTTGAGGAAGCTATATTTGCATACCTGTTTTGTGGATCCCATAGTTTAGAGGTATTTATTTCTAATTCTTGAAGTTGCTTTCAAACTATGAAAATTCCAAACCCTTGGTGATTGTTGTCCTTATGTTCTTAACTAAACAAGCAAGTTATTTAATTGCAAAAAATGAAATTTTTCACATAGAAACAATCACATAGATAGCTGGAAAGTAAATAGCAGAAGCATAATCAATTTCACACCTGCACATGGATTTTCCCCTTCAAATTAGCTTATCATTAACTTAATCAAAGCTTACAAGGAAACCTCCATACCTACTTAAAAAAGCAGCTGCACGGTATACAAAAACAATCCCAACTTGAGGTGTATGACCTCTTGAAGAGAGCAACGACTTGCACGAAAAACAAGGAAACCACTTGTTGATGTTGCATAGCCCTATGCAGATCTGGCCATACGATTGTACACATGCTATATGGATCCGTACGACTTGCCTTGTACAGATCTGGCCATACGATTGTACACATGCTATATGGATCCGTACGACTTTACAAATATGTTGTACAATTAGTATTGCTATATTGTGCCTTCTTCTTGGTTGATGCACTCTGCTTTCTCTCTTTTGGTCGTTGTCCCTGTCCAACAAAACTTGTCGTAACACTATCTTGACTTGCCTTTATACTTGAGTTGAAACCCTAATCTACCAAAACTGTAATCTCATAGTGAGATGTACAGTCAAGATTAATCCAAATCACTAATTTATAAATACACTTTATTAGACTCAATCGACTAAATATAAGACTTGCATTTTATTCCTAAAGTGAATTACAAAATATAATTAACTTAAACTACTTTTGGCATGTTCAAACTGAACCTGTGGGATTTTCCTATTCGAGCTACATACTTCAACAGAAACAAAGGCATGAAAAATTCTATAGGTTAGAAGAAACTTAAAAAAGAAAAAGAAGTTAGAATATTGGTCACTTTGTTTAAATATTAAATGGATAGTTTAGCACAAACCACGAATTTTGCTCAAAATCTATGAAAACTGTTAAAATTTTATTATTTCACAAAATATCTGCACTCATAGAATTTAAACCCTATAATGAAATTTGAAAACAATGCATATCAAGAGGTTAGATCAAACAAGCAGTAAACATAAGCATGATCTATAAATGGAGAGTTTTGAAAAAGTAGATCAACAAGCTAAATTTGCAACAAAGTTACATATGTCGTGTTGGCGAATATCTCGTCGAGGGTCCAAAATGTAACTTATTGACAACTTCGGCGAAAATATCGGAAAATGTCGTAAAGCCTAAAAAAAATACAAAAATAACCCTTTTTTTCAATTTTGTTAACATCTAAAGCAACAACAACATCGAATAAACACATTGCTACATAAATACGGAAAATACAACTAATATATAAGATGCATAAGATGTGAAATGGTGGATCATGATCACATATTAACAATAAACTGAAAATACTAAAATATGTTCCTAATAGAATGCATCGACATCCTACTCTCCCCCAACCATTTAGGTGCCTCCTCCATCGCAGGATCCTCAGTCTCCACCCTCCATTTACTGGTCGTGTAAATGTCATCTAATGAAATAGCATTTGCACTAGGTACTTTCTCAATCTGCTTCACTTGCAACCTTAGATTGTAGTCATTAAGGCGCTTGGAAAGTAACCTGTATTAGTATGAGAGCCATAGTGAGGGGGTGATGATAAGCCATAGTTAGGGGGTGATGATAAATTCAAATTCAAAATTGTAATAAATTAAATTTAAAATTAATAAGATTATAAAGAATTTAAATTTAAATTTTCGTTCTTGAACATTTCTAACCTTTTGTGCTTCTTGGAATATATCTTTTCAAAGACACTCTAGTTGTGCTCGCACCTTGATGAGTTGCAAGTTTGAATTAGCACCTTAATGGCAAGTTTTTGCAACTCTGGGACTCTTCCACCATAGTTTGTCCACCACACATCTACAATGAAAACAAGGAAATGAAAAACAATGAATTAAATTTCTACCAAGTAAGAAATTTTGAAATAGATAGAAATGAAGAGTAAATACTTAAGACATAGAAATTTAAAGCTTTCCTGGCATCCACATGGTTCTATCTTGGACAACCATATCATAACCAAAAGTGCCAGCTGCCATCCTATAGATCTCCATCTGTCTAGAAATCTTTGAGCATTGAGAGGGAGTTAACACCATCCTTTGAACACATTTGAGAAGTCCATCCATGATCTCAACATCAAATCGAAATCCACATGCATAAGAGAAGGCGAGGTTGAGGTAGAGCCCCGCTGCATGAATAGGACGATGCAGAGTATGATTCCATTGTTCATCAATCACACTCCATAGTTGAGCTAGTCTCGTGAATTCCTCCTCCTCCTTGTCCTCATACATAGTATCGATGGGTAACTTCCTTGGCCCTATCCATGGCCTCATACAAGTAGCCCATTGTGGGCTTATCACTATCAACCAAACGAAGAACCTTTACCAAAGGTTCACTGATGGCACATACCTCCTGCACTCCTGCCCAAAATGTTAGATCAAATTGTACCAGCCAAGCTATGGCTTGCCCATCATGTATGGTGTTATAGAAACAAGAAGACCACTCATTAGAAAGAAACATTCCCTGCAACTCCATCATAACCCTTTGGAGAGATTGAAGAGAAATGAAGCTAGTGGCGAATCGTGTGATTGTGCGTTGCATCAACTCCTTATTCCTCGTGAATTGTCTCATGAGTGAAAGAACGAACACACACACACACACACACACATATATATATATATTTTGTCACACTTTGAGCTGAATCAATGACTTCCTTGATCCAAGGAAGTTTGCCCATGTCCTATAGCATTAAATCAATGCAATAGGCGGCATAAGGAGTCCAGTACAAGCTTGCATACCTCTCCATAAGCATCCTCCTAGCAGCAACATATTTGGCAACATTGTCCGTATTACTCTGTAACGACTTGGACAACATACTGCGGGCCTATCTCTTAGATAAATTGATCTAATAAATCACATAATAAGTGTGCATCTTTAATATATGCAGATGCATTGACATATTTGATAAACATTGTCCCCTTAGAACAATTAACCAAGAAATTTAGAATGGATCTTCCCTTCTCATCTGTCCACCCATCTAACATAACATTGCATCCATTGACCTCCCATGACTGTTTGAGCTCATCTAATCTCCGGGTGCAATCAACCATCTCCCCATCAAGGAGTTTCCCTCTCAAATCATTATAGGAAGTCCCCTTATAACCAAGACCAACAATAGCAGCAACTTCAAATGTGGAATGATAGAAGGGGTTGTTCCTCGCGATGTTAAAAGGCACATCACTCCATAGAAAACATTTGGCCACAAGCTTGTTGGCTTCTTTCTTCTCCCTTGTTTTAACTATGGATCGAATAGAAGGTTGCCCCCTGGGTGTTGACCTCGGCACAAGGAAAGGCGAGGATGAAGAGGGCATTGTGGGAGTTGTGGGCCATGCAGATGAGGAGAATGAATGCATGTCAAGGTCATCGACACCCACCCTCGAGGCGCCTATGGCTCCCATGCTTCGTGATTGTGTTCTAGATGCAAGTTCAACTCTTAGTTTTTCCTTCTCATCCCTCTTCCTAGCCATATCCAAAAGGGATTGGTTTGCAATATGCATCACTTCTAGGGTAGATGCAGGACAAACATCCACTTCATGCCCAACAACTCTGGCAAGGTGGTATTTCAAGCGGCTAATTCCACCATAAATATCCTTGCCACATAGTTTGCAATTTAGCCTTTGTCTATTATTAGGGTCAATTGGTTCACCATACTCCCACATTGGATCCAATGGCTTTGGCATTGTGTTACTGTTGAGTTGAAACTTGAAATTTGAAGTTGAGAATGGAGATTAAACCTATGCCACAAAAAAAACAAAAATGATTAAAATGGATGTTTGGATCTTTGAAATTTTGAAAAGAATGGCCAACCTAAATCCCTACACTAAAAGAGATATATATAATGGCCATTGGCCAACCAACCTAAACCCTACACTAGATCTACAATAGCAAACAAATCTCAAGCAAAAATAACAAACAAATTTCAAACAAAAGAATTAATACATACCTGTAAAGAATCAAAGATGGAGATAATGGATCCCCATTCCATAAACGATCCGCTAATGGCAATGAAAAAACCGGATTTGCCCTTGTTCTCTCGATGGAAACTATCACAAATCCCCTTGGACTGCTTCACCCTTCCTCAAGGATGTGAAATGAATCGAAAAAACAAACACGCGGCTTTATCTTTCATTTCGACGTCTTTTTCTCTGATAGGTCGGCATTTTCGATCAACTCACGATATTTACCTAAAACATCGTGCTTCATTGAATGTGGCGCGACACATTAAAATATCAAAATGTGTCGTGATTTTTCGCAGGTGATATATCATCAAGGGGTTTATGCCGTGATATATCGATATATCACCCTATGGCTGATGTATCGACAATATATCTAACTATGATCGCAACAATGATCATATATGTATCCAGTACCATTAAAAGAAGATTACATAGATCTACACAACTTCTCAGAAGCCCATACTGCAAAGCATTCTACCTCGAACACACTTGCCATCGCATCTATCACACCACATCTTCAACAATGCACCTTCTTACTATTTTTTAAAATACGAGGAAGGTGATTTATAAATGAAGGCTAAAACCCTAGCTTCTCTTTAGCACTCTACCTTGAACACACTAGCTATCACATCTACCACACTACATCTTCAGCAATGCACCCTCATGTTGTTTTATAAAATAAGAAGAAGGGGAGTTATAAATGAAGGCTAAAACCCTAGCTTCTCATTAGCACTCTACCTTGAGGCTTGAACACACTAGCTACCACATCTACGACACTACATCTTCAACAATGCACCCTTCTTCTGTTTTATAGAATAAGAGGAAGGGGAGTTATAAATGAAGGCTAAAGCCCTAGCTTATCTTTAGCAATGGACTACCATGGAAAGATTTTGTGGAGGATGCATGTGCTCGAGACCACTCCATTCTAGGGTTTTAGCTTCTCTTTGCAATTACTCAAGTAGTGCACCCTCCTAGTTTGATAGGTAGAGGCAAGAGTGGAGTTCACAATAGTAATATTTCGGGTGTAGTTCCAGTTTCACTCATAGTCGTTCAAAATCCAATCGTTTCTCTTTTTCTCTACGTGGGCTACTAGGCAAGATAGAGAGAATCAATCAGGTTCACTCGCCTATAGTGAAGCCCTGTAGGTTTCTTTTCCCTTCCCCTCGTTTTGGGGGTAATGAATTCGTAAGTAATGCACCTTGCATGTAGATGTCTTCCAAAGAATCTATCCACATGCATGAGAGTCTCTCTTACAGAAGTCCACCCTTTCCTCCAACAGAAGCCAAGCAATGAAGAGCTTAATAGATGATGGAGAATGCACAACCAACTGAAGAGGAATGAACATGTTCTGAGCAACTATGTAAATTAACACTCCCACTTTGTAAAGAACATGTTCTCCATCAAATAAGATACTCTCTTGTCATCTCAAACTTCCCCTCTACTTGTAGCTTCTCTAGCCATTGGAGCAAAAGTCTCATCAAGCTCAACTCACTCTTTTTGAGAGAATCCTTTGGCAACAAATATGGACTTGTTCTTTTCAATGCTCCCATTAGCTGTATACCTACAATCAATCACTGATTCCATAGTCACCCCTCCCCTCCCAGATATCGTACTCCTTCATCATGGCATTCTGCCATATTTGCTCTTCAGTTGCTTCCTCACAACTGGAAGGTAGTGAGGCTTCCTTTTCTTGGCTACAATTTTTTGGATCTGAATTTGATTTCTCTTTCAATTTCAGATTAGACTCTAGGACAACATGCTATTCGCATTCCTCAATCTCTATGGAAGGCTCCCGTGACTTTGAGGGCCCTCCATCTTCACCACAGTATTCCTTTGCGTTGGAATGTAGATTCGGCAAGGTTTGGATGTCTCACTACATCCAACATAAATACCTTTGATACTCATGGGTTCAAGCTTAGTCCTTTTCCCATTCAGAACATGAATGTAAACTAGATAACCAAAAACATGAAAATACGATAGCTTAGGGTTCTCACTACTAAATGCCTACTCTGGTGTTTTGTCCTCTAAGATCTTGTGAGGACAACAAATTAAGATATTGACTGTTGTGTTGCACACCTCTTCCCAAAGACATATGGGCAAATCCATGTCATGGATTATGGCCTTAGCTGTCTCCATGATGGATCTATTCTTCCTCTCAGTAACCCCATTTTGTTGTGTGTTGAAAGGAACTGTTAGCTCCCTCTTGATCCCTACTTCCCTGCAAAAGTCAACAAAGTCCTTGGAGGTACTCTCCTCCAATATCTCATTGAAACACTTTGATGTTCTTCCTTGTCTAATTTTTAATAGAGGCTTTGCATTCTATGAACTTATTGAACACTTTATTCTTATTCTTTATCAAATAAATCCAAGTGTTGCACGAGGAATCATCAATAAAGGAAACATGGTAGATATTAATTATTAGTGAAGAGGAAGACATTGGTCCACATACATCTAAATGTATCAAATAAAGAATCTTGAAGTCTGGCAGTCCCAACATAATATCCTTGATTCCTTCAGAAGAGGAAGTGCTCCATATCGCAGGTGACCAAAGTGCTTGTCGCACAACTCATTCAACTTGTCGCTGTCATGCGCAAGAGCATCATTCTTCATTGTATCAAGAAGTAGTCTATAAAGGCCTCATTCTTTCTCTCTTGGCTTAAACTCCACCAAGTTCTTTCCTAAATCTCTGATAGTGCACTATTTATCATTGAACACAACTATACACTTCAAATTTGTGATTGTTGAAATAGAAAGAAGGTTCTTCATCAAACCATATACAAATTGATTATCATGCAACTTGAAAACATCACATGAAGGCTTTTAGAAGGAGATGGAGTCCATTCCAATCATTAGAAATGTGGCATTGTCACCCAACTCCACTTGTATGATAGCATGTCGTTCTTGAATTTTGTTGAAGATCTTGAAAGTCATAAGTCTCGGTGCTCAACTTTTCACTTATCAACTGACACTAGAAGAGGTATTGGTGGGAAGGTATGAAATCGTAGAGAAAGCAGTTTCATGCTTGGATGTCAATTCATCCACTCTGGTGGAGGCTTTCTTCTTTTTAGGATGTTGATTTGCATAGTGCCCCTTCTTGTGGCACCCAAAACATGTCACATGACTTACCATGATTAGAAGAACATGACTCTTCCTTCTTACTCCTCTTGGATTCTCCTTTCTTTCACCTTTCCTCATTCTTCATGATGAGACTCGAGAGCAAGGTCTTGTACCACATCGATTATGATTTCCATTGTCTCTTGCCTTAATTCTTCTTCGAAGAATGCATGCCAAAACTTCTCAAAAGTCGATAGTTGTTCTCAAGCATATGCATCCTCCACAAAACCTTCCCATGGTGGTGAGAAACTGTTTCGTGCAGTGGGCACTAACTCCTCATAATTGAACTTCATATTGCTCTCAAAGAGATGATCTTTAAGCTTGGTGATCTTCCTTAGGTAATTGACCACTTTGTTTATATTACTTATGTGAATATGGGCGAGTTTATTATTCAAAAACAACTTTTGGGAAACATTGACACTCTAGAGAAGTCAATGCCTCATACATCTCCTTCATTGATTTCCCCATGATATGAGGAATTAGGTGATCCTGCATGGAATCCATGATGATCCTCTCCACATTAGCAACTTTCTTCTATTATCGAACCTGTTACCGTTCAAACTAGCAGTCTAGGTTTTGTTGCACAAATTTGAAGTGTAGGCTAGTGAATGGTAAACATGGGAGGGATTGAAGCCCAATGTCACTTCAGCTCTGTTGCCGCCGAAATACACACAGTCTTTGTCGCAACAGAAATCTGTGCTGCCGCTCGGTGTGCCCTTGGTGGCAAGTCTCGAGTCAAGTATGTCACTTGGTTCTTGACTCCTCCGTTTAGGCAAAATTCCCAACGAAGGCCAAGGGGGCTAGTCCCTATGGAAAGTTACTAAGGTTGTTAGGGTCTTCCAATTAAATGATGGGTTGTTTATTAATGTCTTTGGGAATTTGAAAGTGGGGTTCAAGATGTAATTGTAACAATAGTTTAAATAACTTTCACCAGCATAAGTTCAAATAATCACTGTGAGTTATAAAAGATGCATGATAACGTGATAATCATAATAAGCAAATGAAAAAGTGCAAGGACCAATGCCTTATGGAGTCAAACACAGTGTGAAAATGACAATGTTGGAAAAAGGAAATGTTGTGCAATTGTCTCTTGGTTGATTTTAAATTATTAATGATGAATCTTGATTAGGGAAAAAAGGGAAACTCTCGAGATACCGTAAGGTATAGAGAGGAATGTTCGGAAATTTAGAGATTGGTGCTTTCGTACAAGGACATGTTGGCTGCCAAAGCCCTGAAAGCGTGTTCAACACTACACCAACAAGGATGTAGTCTAACGGTGCCCCCAAGGTCAGAGTACAGTGATCCAGCGTCCCTAGGCAGAAATTCCCCACTAAACGTCTAACGAAGTGCCGGATTTTCACTTATTTTGTGGGTATTTAATTTTATTAGGTGACTGATTAAGTGAATGTGGAAATTAAATAGTGCTCCCACTATTTCTGAGTAACCCAAAGGGCAGAGCATACGTAGTGGTAGCGAAATGATTAGTTCAGGTTTGAACTAGTAACCATTGTACTCTCTGACAGAGACCGCTCTTGACTTGCTTTTCAGCTAAGTTCAAGAGACTTTAAGTTGTTGAAACAATTAAACTATGAAAGTAAAAGACAAAACTTTAAATGAAAAGATATGGATGGCCAATCTTATGCGTCACTTTTTTGATCAACCTCCACTAATCAACAAATTGCCTTTGGGTGGAGGTGAGAGCATACTTCGTGGCGACGAAGATGGTTTTATTTCTACTTTACTTTTGCAAAATGAAAATGATTAAAATGCAAAATATTAATGAAAGTATACACCCTGCACTTCAATAGTGAGTGTGTGAGTGAGTGGCGTTAGAAAAATGCAATCTCACGAAATGTTACAAAAGACACAAATCCCCCTAGGGGGGATGGGATGTGCGTGCTGGCTACCCCACTGCTCTCGTTTAATGATTTTACAATTATGCTCAAATAAAGCTGCCTCTTAGTCCTTTTAGACTTGGATCTAAGGGCTTACAAGCTGGTATTACAATATATTGATAAAATGGGTCTTTTGGAAGGTGAATTTGACGTTTTTTAGTGAAATTTCGCCAGAGCTTCCTCATCTTTTTCCTTGGACCTGCTAAAAACCAGCAAGTAAACTACTTAGAATATGATGGCAAATGCAAAAAAGAAATAAAAAATTTGAAAAAATTTTACACTTTGAAAAATTTCGAAATTTTTTCTAAGTATAAAAATTCCAAATTTTAGCTTTAGATCTAGTGCAAAATGGACTTTTAAAGGTCTTAGATTTAACTAACAATATGCTAAAGTGCTATAGATCCGAAAGATAAGCTAAGTATGATAGATCTACACTTTGCAAAACAAAACGGAAAAGTAAGAGAGGGTTTGAATTTTGTTTTGTAGAGAAGAGAATGGATCAATCCAAGCCAAAACTTGCTTGTTGGAGTTGCTACTTGGAGAATCCTGTAACAAAATGTAAGTAAAAAATATGTAGCCCAAAGTATAGAAGCTTCAACCGAGTTCTAATCCTCGTGGGTTTCCTGTGATCTGCAGCTTACAAAGAACAAGCTCAACACACAAATTAATAGATCTAGTGTGCTAGAAATCAAAGAAATGAAGAAGAGCCTAAGTATAACCGAATACAGTTGGCTACTTCTCTACCTCTAAAACTCAACACAATTAAACAAATTGACAACTGCAAATGTTTAATCAATATCAATAAGCTAGATCTACCAAAGCATGAAAACATGTACAAATAGTAAGAATAATTTCACCTCAATAAGCTCAACACATTGCACAATGATTGACCTCCAAAGCCTATCAACAATATATTCAATAAACAACAATTACAATTTGGCAGAGGTTCTATGCATCCACACTACTTGAAAACAATGGAGCATGAACTTGCTCTTATAGAAACTCCCAAGGCAAATTCGAATTTGCGAAGGAGAGCCCAAAATAGGGTTTGAAATGACAAGTGTAGGTTCCAAATCTTTGATTGAGAGGATGGTGGGGGTTCTATTAAATGGATAGGCTGCCACCTAAGGGAGGCGCCTACCATAGGAGCTTTGTAAACTCCTCCAACCTCAAAACAATTGCCACATGGGGAAAAACGTCTCCCTTGAGGGAAGGCGCAATCCCCAAGGAGAGACAACTCATAGATTTGTATTTAATGCCCAATCTCTCCAAATTTCGGTTGGTATCTTCATAAATGACCATGCCATGTCAACTGGGCCAACTCCCCAAACCACCCACCTTTATTTTAGGAGTTTGGATTTTCTCCAAATCCATTATTCTTGAATTAAATAATTCTTTTTTAATATTTTGGAGAGAAATTGTTTTAAGTGAATACTATTCACGCAAAACTTAGGAAAAGCGGGTTTAGGGGTTTTATGGGTGCTCTGGGTTAGAAAACGAGCACCCCCATGCCAAAATTCACCTCCTAACCCATCTTTTATCACTTTTTGACTTTTTTAATTAAATTATTAAAAAAACTCATAAATTGAGAACAATTAATTTTCTCAGAATGACTCAAAAATCCTAGGGGACCTAGTGCATGTCCATATGACTCAATACTAATGGCCAGCATGTTACAAAAATACATTCCAGTAGGTTTTAATAACCCCTCAAAATTCATCATCATGGAAACACTCCAGCGTTGGAGGCGTGAGTGAAAAACTCGGGAATTATACGTCACTGAATAGTAACGCATAATCCCTAAGGAAAAAACACTCTAGAGTATCTCCCTGATGACAAACCCTAAGGAAGGCCAAACCTTTCATAAAAAATCCATGCGTAGACCAACATATTACAATTCCCCCGCAGGGGTTTGGACATGCAAAAATTACAAAGGGCCAAATATTTTTGGCCTGATGGATCTCGGAACACTGATGAAGAACATTGAACATGTTCACAACTTCAATGGTTCACTCGGAATCCGCTAAGTGCAATTTTAGTGGATAACAAGCTCAATCTCAACTACATTGGGAACTCCTCAACCCAGGGAAGAGCCCTAAGGGCCTAATGAAGTACCTGTCAATACAAACACAAAGATACCTTCCAACAACCTTTGTGGCAGTGATCAGTGCCTTAGAATGGAGTTAAACAATAACAGTGATATGCAAGCATTCAATTACGTAGCAGTGTAAAGTGTATACTGTATATATCGTTGTATGCCATTCAAATGCATCAGTGATATTTCATGATCATCAATATGTTATACCCAGTCAATCTTCAAATGGCAAAGTGCTGATTCAAACTTTTAACCAGTACAAGATCAGATCGCGATATTTGCTATCAGCATTTAAAGCATAGTACGTAACAGCAGTAGTCAACAATGAATGACAGCGAGAATGATTAGCACTAATTACACCTGGAACTTTGGGCCTTCAGAGAGCAGTAACAGTAAATATCAGATGTGAGAAACAGTAAAAAGAACAAGCCCTAAACTGGGCTCCAAACTTCTGAAAACCTCGCCGCCCTAGAGAACTAAATAACCACAGGTTTAGGACGAGTTAATATTACCATTCAAGGTTAGAGCACAGTTCATCCCTAATCTGAGTTAACAGTCTGCAAAAGTGAGTTTTCACAGTCCACAGTCGAGTAATAGCAGATAAAGTGGATTCCGAGCTCAAAGCAAGATTTGCCCTTAGCAGGACAACAATAAAAACCCCAGGGCGAAGTAAAAACATCAGCCTAATCCACAAATTGAAGTTTGCAAAATTCATTGTAACAATCTGCAGCAGTAGCACTTTTTGGTGATTTTGTGATTCCAAGGCCACCAAGTGTGACGCCCTTAGAGATTCATGGGCAATCCTACTAGGGCGAATTTGGTTGTGGGACCAGTTTTTTAAGATTCCAAATATTTTTAGGGTTTTGGATTCTTTATGAATTTTTAGGGCTTTCAAGGGTTTTCTGATTTTTTTGTTTTTTATGGATGAAAATGCAGCTAACTATAATACATTGAATGCTGAAATTTTGAGTAAAAAATGGTTGATAAGAGAAGGGGATTATGATGTCATCTCAATCCCTAGGGCTTTGAGAGATCATGGCAAGTGTCCCTCTAGTATTTGCAAGCTAGGGCATCACCTAGCAACCTCTAGGTTTCGGAAGGTGATCCTAGCTAAGGCAAATGGAGAAGTCCAAGGCCCTAAAGCGAAAGGAAACCCTAATACAAGATGTTTCCTTCACACAAAGTTGATAGAATATTGATGAAAATCCCCAATTCAGAAAAAATGCAGCAATACACCACCATTCAATCCACATAGAAGCATTAACTTTACCAATATTCACCAAGACATGAGCAAAGAAAGAGGTTTAGGTAATTCTTCAGCATGTGTTTAGCAAACAATTCTAGCACCAACCATAGCATGTGCAAAAAGAAGCCTTAGATTCATACACCATTCACCATCAAGCAAGACAAGTCATCCAAGAGAAGTGCACATCACCAAGAGAGCTCATCAACTAAGAGAAAGAGTAATAACTTCATAATAGAACCCTTATCTTATGATTTTACAATGTGGAGAGGAGGTTTATTTATACCTTTCTCTCTTGAATATTTTAATTTGAGCCTACAAGTCTAAAACATAAAATAGTATTATTTTTAGGGTAAATTTTACATAACAAAGGAATTTTACCCCAAAAAGTACAAAAAAGATAAAAATAAGCTAAGAGATGGCTTCACTTGATGAAATAGTGATCCAAGGGGGGATGTCATGCCCCATCTAACCCCAAAATGCTGAAAGTCCTTGAATGCCCCCCCTCCAAGGCATTGTAGGCTTAGCTAGTGCACAATAGTTGGAAAGGTGGCGCATTAGGCTAGGAAGGATGGAGCAGGCATTTTTGGATGCTACAAAAAGGTCCACATGGGTGCAAATGGTGTGTTAATAGGAGATAATAGTACTTTACAAAGTGTAGTCACCTTTGCAAATCAAATAACTAGGATGTGCATGTGCCCTAGTGGGTCACCCCCAGAAGCCTCGAAGCACCAACCCATGGGCATAAAGCTCTACATGGTGGGGATATCCAGACATCGAAGGGGCAATCAGCAAAGCCACTAAGCCAAGTACTTCTGAGAGTGAAACCAAAGGGGCTGGCCATGTCCAATCCAGGGGGTAAACAGTCCCCATACAATAAATCCCTCTTTGGCCTGTACAATAAAATTTTTTGACCCCTTGCTCTAGCCTCTACCTCACTGGAATGTTATAGTAGCTCTGTTGCGTAACATAACCAATTGTTGAGGATCGGTAGGAACCGTAGCTTTCCCGTAATGTCTTCTTCTGCTTAAGCACTGAGGACCATCCCGCTAACCTATATGATTCCCATAGGTTCGAGCGGGCACTGACATTCAGGGAATCAACTAAGGATTGATGCCATATGCAATCTCTGGCATAGGGTATTATATCGTCAGTAGGTAAACAGGGGCCACCAGAACCGAAGGCCACCTACATGCATGACATCCGAGCAATATTTCATGATGCATGCACCTGATTGAGTCTCCAGACACCTGCATGCAAGTCAACTGTGAATTAGAAGGTAAAGTGACCTAATTAGGTCAAAAGTTAGGTTTGACAGGTGAAAGCTATAAAAGAAAGGTAAAGCTAATGGAGAAGACATGCTTATATGATTATTGATTTGTGGATTCGAATTGGAGAGCTCAACGAGCTAAGTTGGGGTTGAGTGCATGCACTCAACTAACTGGTGTATTTTGGCAGCGAAATCTATCTGCCCTAGTTGCCATCAGGTTGGATCATCCAGATTCAGCATTGCTTCATCATCAGGTATTACTATCATTCAGATTCTGCAGAGTTTTGGTTTATGACATACTGTGGGGTTTGCCTTCTCTTGCATGGGTGCATTGTCCAAAGACCTTTCTATTCGCAGTATAGTCTACAGTGAGCATATCTTCTACATGCTGCTCTCATCCTCTTCAGAGCAGTGATATCACCCTTCCCTTGGAAGAAGGGCTTCTCAGCTTGAGTTCTGAGCTATTTATCAACATTCAATATTGGTGGAGGATGTTTTCTTTGCATCTGGGCGACTTCTCAAGGAAGGGTTCATGTTTTGGGCTTATGAGCCACCCTTCTGTCTGCATGCGGCTTCTATCTTCACTAGAGGGGCACTATAACCCTACTACACCTTATCCGGGCCTTCATCAGTGAGCTATTATTTATTAAGGAGCATTCTGAGCTTGGAGGAGGGCGCATTTATTCTCTGGAGGGCATCTAGCTTATCTTCCTGTTCCTCCGGCACAATTCTTGCATGCTGGGATTATCTTGGTCTACATCAGCCGATCTATATACGGGTATGTACATGCATTAATTCCTCCTACTTTATAGCATTTCGGTTTATCTGGGTTACAGATCTGCATGCAGAGATCAGTGCACACCTTCCTATTCTATTGAGGCATAAGCTTACTAGCCATCTACAGTACAACATAAAAAAGAAAAAATATCAGTTTGGGATATTACAGTGGTATCAGAGCAATTTTCTTGCCAGCTGTGGGAGCATGCAATTGTGAACAGTAAATGAATTCAAAGGACCCACACAACATTACTTATCGGAGATAGAGGTTTAGAAACAGTGGTAGAGGAGAAGAAGAATTAGAAGATATAGAGTTGGGGATAGAGAGTATCAGTTTGAAAAAAGTAAGGGCAAAGAAACAGTGGAAGATGATGATAAAATAGCTTTCAATAGTCTCATTTCAGCTATAAAAGATCTCACTAATGGGCAAAAAAAAATTGTCAGTGCCTTCAGACAAATGGTAGATAAAAACGGGCCCACCCCACACAGTCCATTATTTCCCCACAGTGATAGGGTATCCACCAGTAGTAGTGGAGAACATTTACATACCAACATGCAGAGCCATCCCCATACATACAACAGGCCCTCCCGACCTACCATTCATCAATTCTTAGATAGCCCAACCGCAGTACCTCTAGCCCAGGTAGAGCCAAAAGAGTCCCCGAGTGCCTATTTGAGAGAATACAGAGCTCTAGGAGATGACTTCCAGTCAGCCATGACCTTTAATGACTTTTGCCACTTTAAAAGTAAGAACAAACCCAGAGCATACAATAGGCCTTTCAACCAGAACTTTGAGTTACAACGTACGGTGGGGAAACTGACTATCCCTACCTTTGAGGGGACCCGGGGTGGCCCAGCACGGAATTGGGTACAGAAGTTGGATACATACTTCCAGCTCAACCCCATGATTGAGACAGATGCCATTAAATTGGCTACCTTGCATTTGGATGGAGAGGCCCATGAGTGGTGGTACCACGGGTTGGTGACATTGGGTCACAATACCATCACCTCATACTCAGATTTTACAGAGAGGCTCATTGAGTGATTTGACAGAAAGGACCCTGAGGTGCATTTTAGAGAGTTGGCACAGCTCAAGCAGACAGGTAGTGCAGATGCTTTCATTTTAGAGTTCCAGAGAGTGGTAGTCATGGTGACAGATATTTCCGAGAGCAGGTTGATTATGTTGTTTACAGAGGCCCTCACTGAACCCTTACGTGGATGGGTCAAGTCCTATAGACCCACCACCCTAGCCGATGTCATCAGTCGGACTAGAGATCTGCAGGATACAGTACCCAAAAATAGATTTCCTCCCAGAACTAATTTCCCTATTAAAGAAAAAGAGAGGAAACCCTTCCAGAAAGAGTGGCCCAAGAAAGAAAGGATGGATAAAGATACCCGCTAGGACCTTAGAAGAAAAAAATTATGTTTCACTTGTCATAAACCATGGGAACCAGGTCACAGATGTTCAGGGAAGGGAAAGGCCTACTACATAGAGGCCTATTCCGATAGTGGGGAGGATGAGGATTATCAGGATTAGGAGCAAGGAGAGACACCTGAGACAACAAATGAGGGACAACCACCAGGAGCTACCATTGCTACGATGTCAGGGGTCCCTAGATTCCACACTCTCCAGATCAGAGGTGTCTTACAGGGCCACAGAGTAGGAGTGTTGATAGATGGTGGGGCATCCCACAACTTTATTGATGCTGCATGGGTTAAAAGGAAAGGCATTCAGACTGAGAGTTTTGATGGATTTTCAGTAGTTGCAACAGGTCACACCATGGAGTGTAGTCAGAGGATTCCAAAATTGAAAGTAACACTGGGGAATTATACAGTGTTTAAAAATTCTATGTGGTAGATGTACCTGACATGAATGTGGTATTGGGAGTTCAATGGCTTTATTCCATAGGGAAGTATTCCACGAAGTACCAGACCATGGAAATGGAGTTCATAGGAGCAGAGGGATAGAAGGTAGTATTGAGAGGGATGAATACCTACCCTCCCACAGCAGTGACATCACACAGGATGGAGGCAGTACTCCGACAGGGAGATATTGAGTGGGCTGCAGAGTGCTTGGTTACCTTCAGGAAACCACTAGATAAAGCCACACAACATCCAACAGATATAGAGGCCTTACTGCAGAAGCACAAAGCAGTATTCGGAGACCTTCCAGCAGGTCGATCTCCAAATAGGGGATTTGAGCACATTATTGAGTTAGAGGAGGGGACTCAAGTAGTTATCACCACTCCTTACAGACATCCCAAGAGGTGCAAAGATGCGATAGAGAATACAATCAAGGAACTACTCAAACGAGGATACATTAAACCTAGCTCCAGTCCATTTGCATCCTCAGTAGTGCTAGTGAAGAAAAAGGATGGAACCTTACGCATGTGCATCGATTACATGGCACTCAACAAGAAGACTACAAAAAACAGGTATCCAATCCCCAGGATTGATGAGTTGATGGATGAACTATAGGGGGCAAAGTACTTTTCCAAGATTGACCTCCGCTCAGGTTACCATCAGATTCAGGTTAGGGAACATGATGTTCCAAAGACCGCCTTCCATTGCCACTACGTAGATTATGTGTTTCTAGTGATACCATTTGGGCTCACTAATGCACTAGCTACTTTCCAGTCATGCATGAACAATATCTTCAAGGCTCAGTTATGTAAGCATCTTCTAGTATTCTTCGACGACATATTGATATACAGTAGAACTTGGGAAGAACATTTGAGACATCTAGATGAAGTACTTGGCATTTTACAGGAGCAGTCACTATATGCCAAAATGTCCAAGTGTGAGTTCGGCATGCAGGAGATGTTATATTTAGGGCATGTGATAGGGGCCAATGGGGTCCAGGTGCACCTAGAGAAGATTCGGGCCATATTGGATTGGCCTACACCTAAAAATGTGACAAAACTGAAGGGATTTTTGGGCCTTTGCACCTACTACAGGAGGTATGTCAGTGGATTCTCACAGATGACCGCACCCCTCACCGATCTTACCAAGAAGGGGGCATTTAGTTGGCCGGAGATAGCACGACAGACATTCGAGAAAATGAAAAAGGTAAGGAGTTCATGCCCAGTATTAGCTCTACCAGACTTCTCTACAATTCTTGCATGCTGGGATTATCTTGGTCTACATCAGCCGATCTATATACGGGTATGTACATGCATTAATTCCTCCTACTTTATAGCATTTCAGTTTATCTGGGTTACAGATCTGTATGCAAATGCATGCGTGCAGAGATCAGTGCACACCTTCCTATTCTATTGAGGCATAAGCTTACTAGCCATCTATAGTACAACATAAAAAAAAACATCAGTTTGGGATATTACATTTCCCTTCAAGTATGCTCCATATATACATCTATTCCATCAAAATCTGTAGCCTGAATATCTGTTACTATGCTTCCAACTTTCCAAGTTATCCATCAGACTTACAGAATTCATCCTCAAAGCTGCCTCCTTGGAGGAATTTGTGGACATTCCATTGGAACCTACCTCTCTTGTTTGTTCTCAACCTACATAGTCCAACCATTGGCACAAGGGACGCGTGATCAACAACAACATTATGAGTTTCAGTGTAATATTCCTCACCAAAATAGACTATTGGAAATGGTTTAGTTTGCTGGGTTTTGGTTCAGCACTTCTGTCAAACAGTTAGGACACAACCCTCCATGTCTGCTGGAATGTTGTTGTGAGGAAGTGGTTGTGTTTTTGTGTGTTTTCTTGTTTGGAAATTCCGACAAACATTTCAGATTTCATACATTACAATGCTTACACAAATAGGCAAACTCAGAAATGAGATTAACGCTTGCATTTCTTACTAGACAGCAGTTCACAAAAAGATATAAGTGTAGCAGCAATGACTATAGCTGTAGCAGCAATCTTACATTCTTAAATCAACTGGAAACAACTAATAAAGCTGACCTGTGTACTGTAGCAGTGGATGGCAATTGTTTAATGGCTGTAGCAGCCTTCCTACATGCCCAAAATTTATATTCTTACTGCAGATCAAAGGTATTCCTCAAGGGAGATCACCAGCAGCTATATAACAGCAGTAAACTCCCCAAAAGGGTCGCTGGAAATGAAGTATACATGCCCAGATCATACTCGAGTTGTCCCCCAGAGTATTCAACCTCCGAGTGAATGCGCCCAAGTGTTAATGGGCTCCCCACCAACAAGTGCGACCTCTTCACAAGCTATATCGCCCCCCCCCCCCCAAGTCAAGACACGATCTCCTCCAGTCAACTCGGCCTTCACACACAGGCTGCAACCTACACACAAGGACTGCATCCTCCACAAGATAGAATGCTGTCCCTGAATGATACCACGCCCTTCACAATGGAAACACTACCCTCTAGTGCTGAACTCAACCCTCTTGGCTTTCACAATGGAGCTCATGATCCTCTTTGGTCATCTGTACCCTCTCTAACTCCACAACTCCCTCAACAATTCACCAAAGCTTGGAACTTCTTCTTCAATAAATGCAAGTGAGAAATCTGAGTGATTCCTCCTCCGGAATAGCGAGGGTGGATGGTTTCACCACCGAAACTATTTTTCTCTTAGGGTTTTTATTCCAAGAGCCACAAGCCATAAGAGTCTCCAAAAATCATTTTTGAGAAAATATTCATAAATGAATGAGAGAATGGGTCAGGTTGCCCTTTTATGCTCTTTTTACTCTATTTGGCCACTTTTACCATTTCCTGCTTTTAATTACATAAAGTGACTTTTATAAAGTCCCTTTATTAAATAATTACTCAATGTCACTTTTTGCCCCATTTGACAGTAAATAATGATTTAATTCCCTTTTACATCGACTATAGCCTACGGGGATAAAATAGGCTAGTAAGTCGCCTGCCTGTAATGATCATTCGGAAAGGGACATTACAGTCCTCTCTTCCCAAGATTGCTTGTCATCAAGCAATTGTAAACCGAGATGCTGCAATATTTGCTCTCCCTCCCAAGTAGCATCCTTTACTGGCAAGTCTCTCCAGCTGACGAGATATTCTTTGATCACTCTGCTCCTCAATCTCTTCTCCCCAACCTTCAAAATATCCTCAGGTCTAATATCAAGTGCCCCTCTTCATCCAACGGGGGTAACTCTGCTGAAGCAGTGACCTGTTGTCCCAATGCCTTCTTGAGGCACGACACATGAAATACATTGTGCATCTTGTTGTCCTTAGGTAGCTCAAGCTCATAAGCTAGCTCCCCAACTCTCCTAACTACCTTGTATGGACCATAAAAATGAGGCTTCAACTTTTTTGCTCCGGTTTTCTTCAATGACGACTGCCTGTATGGGTGTAACCTCAGAAACACCAAGTACCCTACCTAAAAGTTGTGCTCAACCTTGTGTCTATTTGCATACATCTTCTGCTGATTCTGGGCCATCTGTAAGTTAATCCATGCTCTCTATTGCCTTGACACATAGTTGTGCAAATACCCCTCAACCCATTTGTTCACAATCTTCGTCTGGCCATTTGTGCGAGGGTGATAACTGGTGCTGACCTTGAGGATATCTTGGTTCTCTTGTATCCAATCTCTGGCTTTAGGGGCTTTACTATTCCCAAATGCCAATTCCACAAATGAAGGAACATCATAGCCATATAATGCCCGAAACAGTGTCATACCAATGGATATAAGGTAAGTGGTGTTGGAGCAGTGTTCTCTTAAATGCAACCACTTAACCCATGCTTTTTGTAGCCTTGACACATAGTTGCGCAAATACCCCTCAACCCATTTGTTCACAATCTCTGTTTGGCCATTTGTCTGAGGGTGATAATTGGTGCTGGGAGTTAACTCTGTGCCGATTAATTTGAACAACTCCTACAAAAATGCACTGAGAAACCTGCTGTCTCGGTCTTGGCAATGTTCTTAGGTAGCCCATGAAGTCTGAACACCTCTGAAAAATAACTCAACCACCTGTGATGATGTGTAATCTGTGGAAATTGCATAAGAGTCTGCGAATTTGGTCAACTAATCAACAACTACATAAACACAATCCCTGTCCTGCACCTTTGGTGGACTTGTGATGAAGTCAATAGATACACTATTCCATTTATGCTTTGGAATGGGCAATGGCTATAACAAACCTGCAGGATGACTTTGCTTTGTCTTATTCTATTGGCAGACCATGCACTCTCGCACATGTCTCATCACATCATCCTTGAGACCTTTCCATGGAAATCTTTCCCTGATCTGTCTATAAGTCTTGAAGTACTCGAGATGTCTTGCTAGGGGTGTGTCATGTGTGGCCTTCAAGATCTTCTCCTTAAGTTTGGATCCAGGAACTAGATATATCCTATCTTTGTAAAAGATGATATTGTCCACCACCCTGTACCTGTCATCCTAAATGTTGCCATCCATCAATTCGCAGGTGAATTTATTCTTGGAATATTCAACCAAAAGATGGGATTTCCAGTCAGCTGATATCTCCATAAGAGAGCATGCTATTGGCTTCCTCGAAAGGGCATTAACCACAATGTTTTTCTTACCCTTTACATATTTTATGTCAAAATCATATGCCTGTATCTTGGTCACCCATTTATGCTTCCTCTCAATTAAGTTTTTCCACTCCAAGAAACTATTGTGGTCAGTCCTAACCACAAATAGAACTCCCACCAAGTACTGCTTGAATCTGGACAAAGCATTCATAATGGCCAGCATCTCCTTGTTGTAAATGGGATAAAGCCTCTTTGGCTCCTTGAGCTTCCGACTCTTGAAGGCAATCAAATGTCTGTTTTGCATCAATATGGCTCCTATTCCCTCACCCGACGCATTGCACTCCAGTACAGAGGGCTGGCTGAAATCTGGAAGTGCCAGAACTATACAAGTGCTCATCACCTCCTTGAGCTTGTCTAATGCCCTTTGGGACTCCTCTGTCCATCTAAAAGCTCCTTTCTTTGTAAGGTCGGTCAAAGGTGCACCCAACTGAGAGAACCCCTTTACAAAGCATCTGTAATAGCTGCATATTCCAAAGAATCCCCGCAGCTCTGTAAGAGATCTAGCAGTGTTAATGTAATTGTAACTTCGAAAGATATTCACTCGTATTTTATATTGTTATTATTATTGTATTTTATTTGTACCTCCGACGGATATGTTTATTCCTCCGGTCGGGGATGTCATTATTACATTTGGTCATGTAAAGTCATTGAGGTAAATCTTCCTTTGTAAGTCGGGGCAATAGATCCCCTTAGAGTCAGTTAGATTATGGTTATTGAGCCCCCTAGAGAAGTCGGCCCAGTCAGGTTTAGTTGGGGCCGACCTAGCAAGTGAAAACGGTCAAGTGAAAGTAAAGTATAAATAGAGAGCTTAGCTCTCTCATTTGAACACACACTCACTCACACAAGTTCGCATTAGTGAGAGAGAGAGGACAAGTTCGCATAGGAGAAAGAGAGAGGAGCTGCAGAAGACCATCTTTGTTTTGGGGTTTTACTTTTGTGATATTGTATTGGTGACGATTCTATCTCTGAGGAAGTTGCGGGGTTTTCTCCTTTATGGTTTCCCCGAGGAAAATATTTGTGTCTCTTGTGTTATGTTGTGCATGCCATTCTTTCAATTAAGATCCTAGATAATATTGATCACATGGCCCAAGTACAGAATCTCCATCATACCAAACTCACATTTGGATGCCTTGGCATACAAAGACTGTTCCTTCATGATGTCCAATATCTCATCAATGTGCCTCAAATGGTCCTCCCATGTTCTGCTGTATATAAGGAGATCATTGAAGAAGACTATAAAAATTTCCTCAGTTGCTTCCTAAAAATGTGGTTCATGCAAGATTGGAAAGTAGTAGGTGTGTTGGTTAACCCAAAAGGCATAACCAAGAATTCACAGTGCTCATAATGACACTTGAAAATAGTCTTGTGAATGTCTTGCTCCCTAACCTTTATCTAATGATTTCCTAAGCAAAGATCAATCTTTGTGAAGTACACTGCACCATGCAACTCATCCAATAGTTCGTCGATCCCGGGGACGAGGTACTTGTTTTTGATTGTCTTCTTATTCAGGGCCCAATAATTGATACACTTCTGCATGGTCCCATCCTTTTTCTTGACCAGAACAACCGAAGAGGCAAATGGGCTGGAACTAGGTCGGATATGCCCCATCACTGACAACTCCTTTATTGCCTTTTCTATCTCATCTTTGTACTTCTTCGGGTGCTTGTAAGGAGTCGTGATCACGGGCTTGGCCCCTTCTTCGAGCTCAATGTTATGCTCAAAACATCTGTCAAGCAGTCTCCCTTGAGAAATCTCTCCAAAAGCATGGTCGTGTTTGCTCAACAACGACTGAATGTCTACATGATATGGTTGTATACTATTTGAAGATTTTTGCATTGTGATCAAGCACTTTGTTGCATAAGCTATATCCCCATGCTTGAATAGTGCCTCCATCCGCTTTGCTAAAACAATCCTTGGAGCACCATTGGACATGCCCCTCAGAACTGTCCTCTGACTGTCTGGTGTATTGAATCCCATCTCCAATGTCTGATAGTTCTGCGAGATTGTTCCCAGAGTACTGAGCCATTTAACACCTAAAACTACATTAATGTCTACTTGCTCGACCACATAGAAATCACGTGGCATGTTATAGTTACTCATTGTCACAGTCAAGTGCGGGACCTTTTATATGTATGGTAGAGTGTGCCCACCAACTACCTCCACACTGAATCCTTCAAAATCCTCTGTATGGATGCCTCTCTTGGTCACTAGGGCTGAATCTATAAAGTTGTGGGTTGCCCCACCACCTATCAAGATTGTGATACCCTGTCCCTGTATGACTCCCCTTACCCTGAAAGTGTTGAATCTAGGAGTACCTGATAGGGTAGCAATGGCCCTGCCCTGAGTCTGTACCTGTGGTTGTTATTTGTTCCCACTACTCTGTTCTCCATCCTCAATTTGTTTTACCTCCTCGTCCTCATCACTATCCGAGAACAACTCTAAGAATGTACCTTGCCTTTACCCATGCACTTGTGTCCCGGTTCCTAAGGTTCTTTGTAGCTAAAACAACTTCTTTCTCCTCAACTCGTTCCGGGACTCCTCATCGAGCTTGCTTTTCTCGGTCCCCCTCCTTCTGGAAGGGCTTCTTGTCTTTGCCTTTCTAAGGAATGAAAGGTTTGGATTGAAACTTACTCTTTTGGACTGTGTCCTCCATGTCCCGTGCTCTAATGATGGCATCCTGTAGAGTCTCTGGTTTGAAGGCCTTAACCCAACCACATAGTGGCTCAGATAATCCTTTAGTGAACAACATAATAAGTCTAGGCTCCGACACATTTGTCACCATGACTGCAAGCCTCTGAAACTCTGAACTGTAGGCATCTGCTGTACTTGTCTGTTTGAGCTGTGCAAGTTCCATGAAGTGCAAATCTGGGTCTTTCCTATCAAAGTTGTCGATCAATCTTTTTGTGAAGTCCAGATAGGATGTAATACCGGCATGCCTCAGAGTGACCAATTCATGGTACCACCGCTTGTGGGCCTCACCCTCTAAATGCAGTGTAGCATACTTGATCGTTTTTGTCTCCTTTATGGGGTTGAGTTGGAAATAAGTGTCCAACTTCTGCACCTAGGCTCTGGCTGTGCATTTGTTAGACCCATCAAAGGAAGGGATAATCGACTTCCTAACCTTCCACTGTAGATCAAAATTCTGTTGGCCCTTGTTGAAGTCTCTGGGTCTGTTCCTGTACTTGATGGTACAGAACTCCTGTAATGACATTGCTCCGTGAAACTCCGCACCAAGAGTCTGTTACTCACTCAAGTAGTCATTAAAACTGTCACCGAGTAATGGCTGCCCCGGAGTGCTAACTGGCTGCTCCTCCACGAACTGAGGTAAAATTGGTCTAGGAGTCACTTTACTGGCTGCCCGAGTAATAGAGTATTGCTCGGGGTGGGAACATGTGTGTTGCTTCCTTCTGCATGGTTCCCATTGTGTCATTGTTGCCCCCAGAGTGCTGGTTTGCTTGGGTACTGGTGATAAACTGGGTCATGAGCTGAATCAACTGCTGCTGCCCCCTTGCCAGATCATTCAAAATATTCAAAGTACTTCCCTCTAGTGGATCATTCCTATCCCCCATTTCTTTTTCTTCTGCTTTTGGCTGCTCTTCTTCTTCTTCTGATTCTACTTGATCCTATTCTCAGAACTCTAATAAAAATATGTTTGTAGGTTCTCCCCTCTGCCTTCTTGTCCTGTAGGTGATGTGTTCACTGTCCTCTGGATTCATAAAAGTGCGTGTGACTCACAGGCTGGCAGAATCATCAGCTCTGATACCACTGTAATATTCCTCACCAAAATAGACTATTGGAAATGGTTTAGTTTGCTGGGTTTTGTTCCAACACTTCTGTGAAAGTTTGAAACAGTTAGGACAGAACCCTCTATGTCTGCTGGAATGTTGTTGTGAGGAAGTGACTGTGTTTTTGTGTGTTTTCTTGTTTGGAAATTCTGACAAACATTTCAGATTTCATACATTACAATGCTTGCCCAAATAGGCAAACTCAGAAATGAGATTTAAGCTTGCATTTATTACCAGACAGAAGTTCACAAATAGACACAAGTATAGCAGCAATGACTATAGCTGTAGCAGCAATCTTACATTCATAAATCAACTGGAAACAACTAATAAAGCTGACCTGTGTACTGTAGCAGTGGATGGCAATTGTTTAATGGCTGTAGCAGTCTTCCTACATGCCCAGAATTTATATTCTTACAGCAGATCAAAGGTATTCTTCAAGGGAGATCACCAGCAACTATATAACCACTGTAAACTCCTCAAAAGGGTTGCTGGAAATGAAGTATACATGCCCAGATCATACTCGAGTTGTCCCCCAGTGTATTCAGCCTCCAAGTGAACACGCCCAAGTGTTAATGGGCTCCCCATCAAGTGCGACCTCTTCACAAACTAAATCGCCCCCCCAAGTGAAGACACGACCTCCTGCAGTCAACTCGGCCTTCACACACAGGCTACAACCTCGACACAAGGACTGCGTCCTCCACAAGATAGAATACTGTCCCTGAATGATACCATGCCCTTCACAATGGAAACACTGCCCTCTAATGCTGAACTCGACCCTCTTAGCTTTCACAATGGAGCTCACGGCCCTCTTTGGTCATTTGTGCCTTCTCTAACTCTCCACCTCCCTCAATGATTCACCAAAGCTTGGAACTTCTTCTTCAATGAATGCAAGTGAGAAACTTGACTGATTCCTCATCTGGAATCGCTAGGGTGGATGGTTTTACCACCGAAACTATTTTTTTTCTTAGGGTTTTCAATTTTGAGAAAATATTCATGAATGAATGAGAGAAAGGGTCACTTTTCCCTTTTATGCTCTTTTTCCATTTTTGGCCACTTTTACCTTTTCCAACTTTTAATTAAATAAAGTGACTTTCATAAAATTCCTTTATTAAATAATTATTCAATGTCACTTTTAATGTTACTTTCTGCCCCATTTGACATTAAATAATTATTTAATTCCCTTTAACATCGACTATAGCCTACGGGAATAAAATAGCCTAGTAAGTCGCCTGCCTGGAATGATCATTTGGGAAGGGATATTACATTTAGAATAAGCTGAGCATAGAATCATGGCTATGTTTGAGGAGCTATTGAATCAGAGTCGGTAGCTGCAACATATGTTCACGGGGATCGTTGCTGACAACCTCAGCGGAGTTGTTTTTCTGGTAAATTTGGACAAATTGTGGTTTACCTTACACCGATATATTAGTGTAAGATTCCAAGTTTTAGAGTTACTTTTGGAAATCTTTATAGAAGATGCTTGATTGTCAAATATAGTTTCATACTTTTCATCCACAGACTGAAGTCTAGACTGCGGTAGACAGTTGAATCTTAGTCCATGCTCTTTGTTTTTATCCTTGGAAGAACCAGCAGTGGGAGAGGTATTTGTACATAATTCAAAACAATTATAATAGAGCCACTCATGCAGCTATGAGGCATCATCCTTTTGAGGTTTTTTATGGATTTCAACATATGAGATTCTAGTTTCTCTACCTTCACCTTCTATTGCTCATGCTCAAAAGGAGTAAAACAAAGCCACACCTTTTATTCAAAATTTTGCTAAGATGCATGGCCAAACCAGAGACAGTCTCGATTGAACAGAGGCTATTTATAAACAGTTGCATGCTTGACATTGAGTGCCTCATCAGTTCAATGTGGGGATCCAATATTGTTGCATTTAGATAAGCAAAGATTTCAGAATAAGCAGCATCATAAGCTCAAACCTATTTGGTATAGGCCTTACAACATTGTTCAACAAGTTGGTTCCACGTTCCAACACCTTCCATTTGAACATGCTCGCTCAAATTAATGTCAATCAGTTGAAGTTGTATGATCTCTCACATCTAGATGCGGACATTCCCATCAGTCATCGAATGGACACTGTTCCAGATTCTCAGCTTTCTTTGGATGAAGACACTTTGTTTGATGTTCACACTAGAACTACAAGAAACAAGCGGACAACTACGTACTTGGTTTGGCTGAAAAGGAACTTTACCTACTCAAGCCAAGTGGTTGTCGGAAAAAACTTTTCAGCAGCAGATTGCTCATTTACTGAGAAATTGGGGTGAATATCTTCTCAGCATGGAGGAAGTGATGAGAAGTCAGCTAATATTCGAAAAGTGGTTGTAAATATTGTAAAATAAGCTTTTTGGCTTTTTTCTTTCTAGCTTTCTTCTCATTGAAGTTTTCCCTTTCTGGACGAGTTATGTTTTGTTTTTGGAAGCTACATGTTCAAGCTATGCATGGTATTTGCGCTATTCTTTTACATACCAATTTTGGCTCCATGTCTTCTTTATCTATACATAGAGTGTACAGATTGTATGGGTGACAAACACTTGTGTCTTTTGTGCTTGTTTGATCTCGTTCTCTTTTTTTATGTTCATGCTTTCCCACATTTCAGCTATTAGCTGGATCAAAACATAACAATATTGCCCACGGAAGTGTGGTCTAGTGGCAAGCAACGAGGTGTTTGGGCTTGTATTAACATGGAGACTGAGGTTTGAAACCAACCGAGTGGGTGCAGATGAAGCTAGGTGCAAGTCTTGGGTGACTTTGACAGCATAGATACGTCCCTCATAGCACGGTAGCTTAGCCAAAGAGATACTATAATATGTATTTACTATGTCTAAAAAAACAAAAAAGAATAACAATGTTTGCTGTATAGTGCAGATAAGATAAGATAAGTTTATTAGTGTCCAATAAATTACCAAAAGTAGGTCAATGGGACTGCTCAATACAAATGTCTCGATACCTTAGCACTCCTATAGAAAGCAAAAGCAGAACAGAGCTAATCTGTAAAAATCTAAGCTCTATTGGCATAGAGAATATGAACAAATGAGTGGAGAACATATGGATTCTCTGAAATAAGCAATTATAAAGAACACAGTTAAAATACTTGTAAGGCACAATGAGATTAATTGAACACGTGTTCAAATTTCAAACATAGAACTACAAATCTGAGAGAAAGATATCATGTGAACTATATCTCAAATGCTGTATGTGACAACAACACAATGATGATAGAGTTTGGAAACAAGGGAGAGTTGAGAATGTTTAACATTCAGAACATGAAGGGTTTTAACTTTTAAGTGCATGAGATAACCTCAAAATTACCCCCCTTCCTGTATCCTACTTTTAAGCCAAAATTTACAGTATGGTATGGACTATGGATCAAGCCATTTTGAGCTTTTGCATGCTGATAGTTTCATTCATCGTTCCTTAATTGTGTCCATTATTTTCCATATACTTTTAAAAATGTCCTTTTTTAGTTTTTATTTCTGAAACTTTTTGTGTCTATTCCAATCTTTAATGAAGCTTATGTTGTGCATTCATACATTCAGTTATGAAACCTATGGCAGGTGTGCCAGATATGAAAAAATGAGCTAACCCGCCTTGGCAAAGCATGCCATGGCTGGGCTCCAGTCTGAGATTCTCTGCAGGGAGCATTATGGTAATACCGAGACAAGATAAAACATCTGAATGGTCTTACCACATTATACCAATCAAACCCGAGTTAATTAGTTTACATGTCCATAATTTCTGGGAAAGTAAATTCTCAACATGTCAGTCTTGACTCCATAAATAAAATGTTGTAAGATATTGAAATGAATGCTGGCAATTGTAGAAACTATTTTGTTCTTTCACAAATGTTACCCAGCTTTATATCAATTAATCTTTCCTTTTATTATTGTGTTGGTAATGCTGTTTATTACTTTGGTTTGGGATGCAGAAGCAAATATACTGAAACACACAGCCAAGTTGAATGTAAGGGAAACTTGTGTTGCTTGGACATGGACTGGATTTTGGCGATTTTTAAAGTTTAAAAACTGATGAAGATCCAGGTTCCTGTTGTACCTAGTTTTCGGCACCAAAGTGGGGCTTAGACATTGGATTTAAAAGCCTCAACCATGACTTTTTCATTTGGAGGCACAGATTTAAAGCCCATTTTAGTAGTGTAATTTGGTTATGGCTTAACTTTATCAATCAGAGGTTTGTTGCAATTCTAAGCTTCCTATCCTTTGCAGGTTGACGAGGTCAGTAATTTTTTGGGGGATGATTTCTGGACTTCAGTACAACTAATAAATGATCTAAGCTTACCATTCCAATCAGTGGCAGAGTTCTCATGGGGCCCAGACTTCGCATCTTTTCATTATAAATTATAATGCCATCTTATACTTGGTAGTTAATGAGCAAGCAAAGGTTCTAGAATCTAGGGTATTGATTACTCAGCTGAAAGTCAGGTAATAACATTGTGAAACTGTGGGCAGAGAATGATTTAGTTAAAGGATTATACATTTACACTCTAGTTACAGAGTTACATTTGAGCCCCAAGTCTCACTAGCTCAAAAGAAAAATCATAATCATAATTTGAAAGTGATGGGGAGCAAAGAAGAATTGTTACCGGCTGCTAAAATAGGTGCAAAAGATGAGAGACTTCCTTCATTTTGTGAGACTGAAAATAAGCAATCATCCACTGGTTCATATCAAGGCCAAGATGATGACTCTTTGGATGTTTGTAGAGTATGCCACTGTACAGAACCTGACAAAAAAGGAGAAGCTGCCCTTGAGTTTTTGGGAATCTCCACTCATTCAATTGACAGGTCACAGAAATTCAATGTGAAGCCATTGATTGCTAAAAGTGATGCAAAGGGTGTACATAATGATGTATGTTGTGCTGAAAAAAAGAGAGAAGAAATTGACTATGTTGAATATACGAGTCCTGATGGAGAGGTGTTTGTTTGTGGCAGTGATTTAGAAGCAGGTTCGGGCTTCTGTCATCAGAATACTCTCATTGAGTTAGGTTGTTTATGCAAGAATGATCTTTCATTAGGTCATTATGCCTGTGCTTTACGGTGGTTTATTAGCCATGGATCAATTATTTGTGAAATATGTGGGAGTGTAGCAGAAAATATCAAGCTTGCAGACATGAACAGAGTTATGACAGCTCTAAATGAGTGTGAAACATTGAGGGCAAGGACAGCTGCAGGAGAGATGACTCCAGCATCTACCCAGTTGCATGCTGCTGTGGATCCAGATGCAGTAGCTGCAGTAAGGAGGCAGCGACTTACTGAAATTGCATCATGGTTTAATCCACGCATTCATGCAACAGTTTCACAAGTGGCTAGTGATGAGGCCTCTATTGCTCCCAGTGATGAGATGCGTCCTAATATACATCCGGCTACAAAATGGGTAGTAGAGGGCACTGGAATACTGGTTGCTACTGGGCTGTTGTCTGTTACTCTTGCCTGGTTGATTGCCCCTCGCGTTGGAAAGGTATTTGCATTTTCTTCTTCCATTTACCTTGACTGCTGCATTAAATCTTGGCAGCTTTGTGTCAAATACGCTGATCTGTCTTTCTCTTTATATGCCCCTAACAAGCAATTGAAGGACTTAGATTTAAGACGTGCCAAAGTTGTATGTGTTTTATCAATCTAATTGCTGACTTGCTGAGCAAGCATGCTTACAACTTGCATGGTCTATAAAAAGATACGCTCTATAATGCACCAGTTTCATGGTTAAGAAGTCTCTTTAATTGCTTAACTTGAAGTTTGTGATATCCCATCATTGATCAAGGATATTGTTGAATAGTGCCTGGAAATGATCATTCTCAGGTTTAGAAGCCTTTGATGAATGCTAGGAATGCATTAGAAAAACACTCTTTTCTAAACGAAGAAGTGCATATGAAATGCCTGTTTTGAGTTTAGAACTTAAGAAAGTGAATATTTTTGCATGATAACTTGAATGCAGTCAAAAATTTTAATTTATCAAGCTGCCACATATAATGCCAGAAATATTAATCCTGTCAATCCTAAGAACTATTCAACAAAGAAAATGAACCTATATTATTATGTGACAATGGCTGTTAACATAAGGGTAAAATAAGCACATGGTAATGAATTAGCAGGGTATTTCTAAATCATCTCCAGTATTAATTTGCCTATGTACATCAAAGGCAAATCACAAAAGTCAAAACAGATTGAATTCTACAGATTGCACAATGTAATATGTATCATAAATTTGTAACCTAGCACTTGCACATCACAACTTCATTCTACAAAACATACAACTTATCATTTTCCCATTGGTTTGCAATGATAATGGATAGTGGATGTCCAAGAGGCCTTTATCCATATACTTTTCAAGGCATTAGGACAAACCAACATTCAGAATTTGATATTGTTAGTGTTAGAGACATTGAACACGTGGGTGAAGATGTGTTGGAAGAAGCAATAACGTATTTCATTTACTTCAATAATATGTGGTGAATACGTATGTACTATGGATATAGAAAGAGAGGCTGCTTTTCATTTTTCCCATAGGGAATTGCTTAGGTCTTTCTTACATCATAACCACCTTATCACAATCGTTTCCTAAAATATGATAAACTTTGCCTTAACATTACACATGATTTCAAATTTAACACTAATGGCCTCCTAGGACCTAAGTCCAACAAACTAAACAGTACATTGATTTTTCTAAGACTCCCCCAACCCTTTTAATGTTTATTTTGTTATCTATGATTTCCAACAGCTTTCTACTCTTCCCAAACTTTTCTTTGCTTGGTGAAAATGTTTGCTACTTGATCTTGTGATCTGTGAAAAATGGGCTTTATCTCCTTAGTTTGTACTTGCTCCCTGAATTAGTGATGATGCACTTTAATGTGTTTTGTTTATGAATGAAATACATGATTCCTTGCCATTTGTATGAGCTCTTTGATTGTCAAACTGCAAGTCTGTTGGCTATATTTTTTGTAACTTCAAATTACTCAATATACTATGGAGCCAAACTGCTTCACAAGTTGCTCCAACTCTTGTTTTACATTCTGCTTCAATGATGAAAGTGAAATAAATTTTTTGTTTGTATTTACGCAAGAAGTTACATTGCTTCCAAGTTTGAAAGCATAATCTGACATTGATTTTTTGCCATCATCTTAGCACCCGAAAACCTGCTCAACCTGAAATCTTCATTTCCTTTTTCAAATGTAACTCTGAAATGCAGACTAACTTTGATATATCTCAAAACAGTTATTGGTGCATTCAAGTGCACCATCCTTGGACAATTCCAAAGTCCTGACAACGTATCTACTACCAAATTTTTATAGAGAAGAACTCTAATTGAGAAGGCTGAGGTTTGAGTGAACTCAAGGGCAACAACACAACTTTGATTTGTCGAAAAAGGAAAAAGTCAATGGGCACCAATATTAATTCGGCTTACCAATATTAAAGGAAATAGCCCAATGAACCAAAAACCCAAGGGAAAACGTTGTGCTTTCCTCCATGATATCTCTATTATTGGTTAGAGGTTGCTGTAATCAAGCTGACACAGTATTATATTGCAGCCTACACTGCTCACTAGGATGTGAACAAGAACATGAACTTGTTAGATTTTTGGGTTACTCTGAAAGTGTTTACACCATGTTTGGGGGTGGTTCATGAGATTTGGGTTACATGGTGTATGATCAACCCTTGGATGGTCCAAGATGGATTGCAGCATGAGAGATGGTCCGTGATGGATATGCACAGTTGAGATTGCTTGCTCATTGGATGCTTGACCTTAGAATGGTGCTAGCTTGGTGTTCGTCACTTAGGTATTGGAGTTCTCTTGCTTGATTGGTGGATGCCCTTAATGATGGCGTCCACCAATCGAGCAAGAGAACCAAAAACACAACTTCGATTTATCGAAAAAGGAAAAAGTCGATGGGGCACCAATATCAATTCTCCTTATATATATATATATCTCAAACGAAATAGCCCAATGAACCAAAAACCCAAGCGAAAACTTTGTGCTTTTCTCCATGATATCTTTATTATTGGGTAGAGGTTGCTGTAATCAAGTTGACACAATATTATATTAATTGCAGCCTACACTGTGTTAGCATTTGATAGCTCGGTGGCACTCCTGCATCAGGTGCCTAGGTGTAATGGAGTCTCATTAATATTCTTAAAGTTACCTTATTAATGAGTTTTTATTAAAGTACCTTTTTGATGTGACTTTATGATTTAAAAGTGACTTGCACTTTATTATGTTTTTAAAGTGACTTGAAGTCATAAAGTGTACTTTTTAAATATTTAGGGTTATGTGACTTTTCAAAAAGAAAATTTGTTGTATAGTTCACTTAGGAGTTTTAAGTGAATGAGAGATTAGATCCTAGCCATAGATCTCTTGGCCAAGATCTAATCTCATCCATTGAATTTGAAGAGTCATGAGAGTAACCCTAATAGGGTAAATAAAAAGTTGAATGAGACTTCATTTGAAAATATTCCAAGAGATATTGGGAGAGGCATGCATTCCAAGAGAGAGCAGCTGTTGGAGTGGCACGAGTTTCAAGAGAAGAGTAACAGGGTTGAGCTGAGATAGAAGAGGTGTGAGAAGGCTGAGTAGAGGAGGGGCGCATTTCTCCAAGCAGGAGAGGCTTGAACTTCCAGAAATCTTCAGTTTAGGGCTGCAAATCTGAAGGGCTCGTTTCTCAGAGTTAGAGGCATGATTTCCAAGACTGTTTCCAGCAGAAAGAGAAGCAGTACTGCAGAAGTAACTGAGGCCGTACAACACAGGTTTCAAGACAGCCAAGTGGGCTCTGATTTCGAGGTGATATTTGCTGTGCATGTTACTTCTGTTTTTACTCTTTATTCAAGGTGGTTATATGCTGTCAAGGAAGTGTAACCTACAGGCTGTATGATCGAAAACTGAGCACTGTTTTTTTATGCAAGAGTTTGGGCCTGTTTACTGGGTCTTCTTTGGCACAGTTTCCAAGAATACTTCTTACACAGTGACTGAGAAAGTACTGTGTACTTTCTGTTGTATTTTATTTGCCGTTGTACTCTCTCACAGCCTTCTTATTAAGCTCAATAAAGACTCTCTCTCTTGACTGGTTTTCCCCAGGGGGTGGGGTTTTTTCAGGGTCTAAGTTGACCAAAATATTGTGTTCATGAGTATTTACAGTGAGCTGATATTTAATTTCTGTGTATGAAATTTTTATTACAGTCTGCTGATTTAAGTTTTTCCCGCTGCTAAAAGTGCTTTATGAACAGTATATTAACTTACAGACTCATTTAAAGTTGATACCTATACATTGTGGTTCTTTATACATCTGTAGAAGTTTAATATCAGAGGTTTATGAAGCTTTTGACATCAGATTACAGTTGGCTGTCAAGTGGACAGATTTCTGAGTTTTTGTTGTCATATTTCAACACACTGCTCACAAGGATGGATGAGAACATGAACTTATTAGATTTTTGGGTTACTCCGAAAGTGTTTACACCATGTTTGGGGGTGCTTCATGAGATTTGGTTTAACATGGTGTATGATCAGCCCTTGGATGGTCCAAGATGGATTGCAGCATGAGAGATGGTCTGTGATGGATATGCACTGTTGAGATTGCTTGCTCAGTGGATGCTTGACCTCATAATGGTGCTAGCTTGGTGTTCTTTACTTAGGCATTGGAGTTCCCTTGCTTGATTGGTGGATGCCCTTAATGATGGCCACATGGAGGAACCGCTTGCTTGGAGAATGCTTGGTAGGTTGGATACCTGTTTGGAGGATTGGAGATGGCTCAAGGATGCCTATGTATTTGACATTGCTCTTGCAGGGGTTAGCTGATCCAGTGGAGTACATTGCTTATGAGGATCAATGGAGTCCACGAAGCCTTGTGACGGAGTGGTGTGGACTTGCCTTGCGTAACTACATCACCTTGGAGCCCTTATTGTGTACGACATCACCTTGGAGCGTGACACATGTACTTTAGAGCATAGTAGCATTACATGAGTGTCGATATGGATACAAATATGATTCAATATGGAAAAAACACGTAAAGAAAAATTCTAGTACAACTAAAATACGGAAGTAGACATCTCATATATACAAAATTATGCATTTTTGAAAATTTTGAAAATTTAAAAATATATGTGCCCATTCAAAATTTTAATGTAATATTCATTCTTCATTGTAAGCAACTTGAAACATATCTCAAATTTGAAATATAACATATGATGTAACAATTTCAAAATAGGGTTAATAGGTAAGTATGGTCTCATGGCCTTAATGTACATGTATTTTTTAGTGTTGATTTAGTAATGTGTGTCTTCAATGTTCATTTAAAAGATTACGTGGAACAATAATCACAAATTTGTTTGAAATGATTCCTGGGTTTTTGTGTGTCCAGATTTTACCTTATTTATATTAAAAAACCTATAGGCTGAAGATTCATGAATGTGGCCATTATTTTAATGGGGAAGTTATAAATAGTACGAGACTTGATTAATCATTGGATATGTTATTAACTTATTATAGTTCCACTCTTATATTAATAATTAATGAATAGTTGAATTGTTAAAAGTTAAATCAATAGCTTGAGCATTGGCTATTATAGTTGAAATTCCAATTTTTCTTAAAAATTAGATTTTAATAGTAACATTTCGTGGATCTTTAAAAGTTAAAAATTGTAAATATATTTAAGCATTTAGTCAACTTTACTACATCCATACTATGTTGATTTCTTTTTTTAATTTTCTGAATTTTGAATTACATGCGAATTTTTGTGCATGAAGTGCCAATATGATCGAATCTTGCTACTATGGTTTAGAGTGGATGTCTTACTTATGTTATCAAGCAAGGCTCATGTAGGTTGCTTGTAAGGGCTTCTGCCACATAGTATTATTGGCCTTGGCCTCCCTTTACCTCTCATACAATTAGAGGAAGGAGAGAGTCTTTGATTAATACCATCATTTGTACTCTTTTCATTGTACTTAGCTTCTTGGAGGAAGTCGCTAGGGTTTCATCATGAACCCTAGGTCGACTTATAAGTCGAGAGATGTCTTCATTTAGAATTTTCTCTTGTGACTAGGCTTTTCTATTGAGATGTTGGTGATGATCACTCTTCTTTCTCTCTCTCGGTTCTTCACTTGTACCTGATTTCTCTCTCTCTCCCTCTCTCTCTCTCGGTGCTAGCGTTTCTTGGGTCTTCTTTGAGTTTTCTTGGAGCACCTTGGAGTTCTAGGGTTAGGGTTTATCCTTTGGAGCTTAGATATTAGGGTTTTGAGAGAAAACCCTGGGGTGGATTAGTGAAGAAGAAGAGAGGACATCCTGCCTTGGAGGTTGTGTTGGAGAGATTCTTGCACTTGAATTTTCTGTTTGTTCTAGGGTTTGTTGATTTACCTGGCTAGGGCTTTTTGGATAGTTGGAGTTTTGTACTAGCCTTGAGAGAAGGTTATGTTATGTACTTATACTTCATTTTGAGCTTATATATGAAGTTTCCAGCTGTCATTATCTTGTGCAATTTCCAAATTTGAACTTCAGCTATATAGGTTTTTTATACATTGCTATTTACAACTGTTCTTTTCTTGCTAATTTGACACAAGTAAAGGGGCAAATTCTTAAGTGTGTTAACATTTAATGAAGAATATAAGGGGTTGCATTTTCTACTGTTGTATTGCTGTAAAAGTATATTTTCAGATTTAGTTATTGGCTGATAAGTTGTCCTAGAAGGGGTTGAAACTTATCTCATTGTTTGGTATCTTTTCTCCTAGAATTGTTGAGAAGTGTAAGGCTGTTTGAAGTGAATTATTGTGGTCTTTCTGCTGCTGTTTTATAGTCTAATTTACAATAGTCTTAAGGCATAAAATTCTAGGGATAAGATTCGAGAAACCTTTTGGGAAGAAGGTGAAATTTTAGTTTTGCATTAATTGCTCAAGTGCACAGAATTTCAACATGGTAGCATAGCTTGTTATGGTTGAGATCACTCTCTATATAAGAGGGAGTTTGTATTTTGGCTGGAGTCTACCTAGGATAGGTACTTGACCTAGTTGAGGTCATTGGGTGAGAAACCCTAGGTTGCTTCAAGAAGCACTTGGACCCAAGAAAGGGGCTTGTCTTCTTCATTCATGGATGATTTGTGCTTGAGATGAGCACTTGTACCTGTGATATGTTTTGATGGGTTTCTCTCATAATGAGAGATGATGGTTCTATTTTATTGATTGCTGTTATGATGTATTTTCAACTAGTGTGATGCCTAGGATAACTTGTGATTGATGGCTGATATGTTCCTGAGGTTGCAAGTAATAGCTAGTAGATCTACGTGATTATTGACTGGCATGGTTTTATTTACAGCGGGTGAGATACTCCAAAGGACCTTTGATACGTTGCTAATTTGTTCCGGTAGATGCCAATTTGTTTTTCACTTGTGATAGGTGGAGGATCTTCTTCATATTGCAAATATTTAAGGATGGATATGGATTTGGTCTCTCATTGTGTCTTACTATTGGATGGTTTGGGGACAGTGGAGCTTCAAGACATATGACGTATGATAGATCTTTGTTTAGTAGATTTCAAGAGCTAGAGGGAGGTATGGTTGCGGAGCTTGGTGATGATGTCATTTACCTTGTGAGAAGAGTTGGCTTGATTTCATTTCAGATGCCTTCAAGTGATGTTCTTGAGTTGGATTTTGTTTTGTTTGTTCTTTGTTTGAAGATACATTTTCTTTTAAGTGTCTTGTATGATAGATATACATTGTAGATTTGCCTTTGAGGGACAAAAGTGCATCATTAAAGATTGTCGACTAGCTAGTTTGAGGACTTTGGCTAGAGGGGTGAAGTAGGGCCTTTATAGGTTACTTGTTGATCTAGTGACACTTGTACATTCCAAGGGGAGGTTGGATGAAGCTTCTATCTTAGAATAATAATAATAATAATAATAATAATACAATTAGGAGAATGAAAATTCAAAGGGCATGTGCCTCTTCACCTCGTGACCAATGAATGCATATACGTATACCGTCATTGTAATCTCATCTTATCAATTCCTATAAATCATTTTATATGTATATTCTTATATATTTCCGTCATTGTAATCTCATCTTATCAATTCATATAAATCATTTTATATGTATATTCTTATATATTTCGCAGAATTCTTTTCTCAATTATAGAAACAAGGGCTGTTTCCTACATTTGCTGTCAGAGCGAGAATTGGCCAATTTTGTGGGTTAGTCCCTCAAACAACAAAAGCAAATAGTGGGTTAAAATATATACACATCCAATTGAATTGTATAGCACATAATCTTCAATTGCTGCTGTCCATACAACATTACCACACCAAATTTTGTACACTTCATCTGCCATTCCGTATATATCCATACGATTACTATGCACACACTCCGTTTGCTGTTCAGATGCAATTCCACCATATACAGCTGGATTAATTGTTGTACCACCACATCCATATGCTTGCAATTTTGCTGCCAATTCTTGACTTCCTTAAAAAAAATTAACTTGTGCTGTTATCCATACAGTTCCCGTTTGTTTTTTCTGTACTACCATTGCCATCATTCACTGTCGTACAGCTGTCATAACCTATTATTTCTGCTGTCCTATCACTGTACATAGCCACCTGTAATTAAATTGGTGTGAATTTCCCCATGTGCGTTTCATATGGTCATGCCCCCAAAATTTCAATTAATTTTTTGGAAATTATATGATAAGGTTGATTTGGGTTTTAAAAAGTTAATTTATTAAAGCTTACGCCTTGCCTCCGAAATTCACCTAATAAAAACTTTATATAAAGAATTACACATCGAGGTTAACCATTGTAGCAATGAAGAATTACACATTGAGGTTAACCATTGTAGCAATGAAGAATTACACATTGAGGTTAACCATTGTAGTGATGAAGTCAGTGGCATAAGACACCATCTCAGGAACGTTGAGAAGGGACATAAGGAGTTAGTAGAAGCACAAAAAGGGTTCAGAGACGGGCAAAGAGAATTAGGGGAAAAATCGACAGATTAATAGAAGAGGCATCTAAAGTCCTCGAGGAGAGACTTAAGAAGATAACAATAGAGTCCAAGATTTGATGGCAAGCCCTATTAAGAATGAGGAATAGCGATAAGGATGAAACGAACGAAGATACTTAATGATCATACTGAAAGGATTGACCAACTAACCGAAAGGTTAGATGTGTTATTTGCAGAACCCGTAGTCCACCAAAGGCCATCACCAATCCCATAATTGCCAAACACAGATTTCCTGAGGTATCCAAATAACATGGGTTATTTATATAAAATCAAAATTGAGATGCCTAAATATGATGGCTTAGAAGATTGAAGGGATTTCATGTGGGTTAATAAAATAGAGGGGATTTTTGCTATGAACCCACCTGCTAGCGAATTGGATAAGATATCAATGACATCCTTATACTTAGAAGGTGATGCTTATAATTGGTTCACATGGTGGTCTTGTAAAACTAGTGGTTTCTCAGTTAATTAGCAAACATTCATAGAAGATCTCCTTAAGAAGTTTCATGATGATGAAGAAGATGTCACCTATACTAGGATTGTCCATTTACAACAAATAGGGACAATGAATGAATTTACCCATGAATGGGAAGTTCTTGCAACTAGAATTTACGATTTTAACGCTATCGAGACCTAAGAACTTGGTTGAAGCTAAAGTATGGAAAAATGATCGAAATGAAGTTGATTTGTCAACAAGAGGTAGTTTTTGATTCCCTAACGAAGGCAACTAGTTACAACGATAATAAATATAACCATTTAGAAAGGGACAAAAGGAAGGAAAACAATTATCGCCGATGTGGTAAGAATTAGAATCCAGGGAATAGATGTGAAGACCTATCATTACTGTTAGTGTTTTAACTTATAGCAGCATAATTTCAATATATAAGCAATAAAGGATCACTGAAAGAACAACTATGCACAGAAAAGATAGACACAACACTTTACCCTGGGAAAACCCAAACTCGGGAAAAACCCAAAAACCCTTTCTTACTCTGAGATTTAGTACAATGAAGATAAAATGTACAAAATGAGTCAATGTCCAAGAAATCAGCCACAAAAGTCTTCTAGTACCCAGAAAATGCGAACTACTCCACTTGAGCGAAGTTCCTTGAGTTGAATGATGAAATGAGGGAGCTAACACTTCTATTTATACATTACTTTTTGTAAAATTCCCTTACTAGGCCGACTTGTCCTTTTGCAATATAAAAATACATTTAATATTTTTTTTTGCTTCTTCAGGTCGGCTGGGCTAGTGAGGATGCCTCACATAGCTATAACAACAACACTCCCTCTTAGCTAGAGAGGTATCATCACGCTGGAACTCATCAAGCATCATTTGGTCATCACAACTGGACTCGTACATCTTGGCATCATCATGGTTGGACTCGTACATCTTCTGATCGTCACGACTGGGCTAGTACATCTTGGCATCATCATGGCTGGACTCGTACATCTTCTGATCGTCACGACTGAGCTAGTACATCTCGGCATCATCATGGTTGGACTCGTACATCTTCCGATCGTCACGGCTGGACTAGTACATCTCTTCATCATAAGAAAAGGGTCAACATCGTCAATATAGGACGACATCCCATACAAGGATCAAATATACTCTATACAAGAGTCCTCTCCATACTGGAGAAAAAAAGGTTCCTCACAAGAACAACAGTCCTAACTGGACTAAGCTCATTATGGTCTACAAGGACCACCTGTCCTAACTGGATTGAACTCTTTATCGTTCTACTAGGATCGCCTGTTCTAACTGGACTGAACTCTTTGTTCGTCTACTAGGACCGCATGTTCTTACTGGACTAAACTCATTATTGGTCTACAAGGACCGTCTGTCCTAACTGGACTGAGTTCATTGTCGGTCTACAAGGACCGCTTGTCTTGAACAGAGTTCATCGTCGGTCTACAAGGACCGCCTGTCCTACTTGGACTATGAGCATTACCTATCACCCAGGGAAGCATTCTCCAATACTCCAAGTCTTTCATGGAAGTACGCAAACTTCACTCTAGAAAGAGGCTTGGTGATAATGTCTGCATTCTGTTCATCTGTCGGGATATACTGGAGCTGAACTGCTCCTCTCTGTACCATATCTCTGATATAGTGGTACTTGATTTCCACATGCTTCGATCTGTCATGAGATACATGATTCACTAAAAGCTTCACATAGCTTTGATTGTCACAGTGAATCACGATAGGCTCAAGTGTTTGCCCGGACAATCCTGCAAAGAGCTTCCGAAGCCATATTGCTTCTAGTGCCGCCACACTTGCTGCAATATACTCTGCATTCTGTAATGCTCAATGCTACTGAGGGCTGCTTCCTGCTACATTAGGAAATCACTGCAAAACCCAAACTGAAGCAACACCCTGAGGTGCTCTTCCTGTCCACGACACTTCCTGCCTAATCTGAATCTGTATATCCATACAATCTCATGTCACTCCTAGAAGCATATCTTAGTCCATATTTTACAATGCCATGTAAATATCTTAGCACATGCTTCACAGCAACCCAATGTTCCTGTCTTGGTTCACACATAAACTGACTGAGAGCACTCACTGCAAAGTAGATATCTGGTCTAGTGTTAACTAGATACATCAGTGAACCGATCAAATGTTTGTACATGGTAGGATATATCAATTTTGACTCGGAAGCCGAGTCACTCAACTTCTTAAGGTTTACCTCCATGGGTGTATTCATGGACTTATAGTCCATCATACCAAATCTTTTCAAGATATCAATGGTATATTTTCCTTGGCTTAGGAAAATCTCATCCTGTATCTGCCACACCTCCAAACCTAAGAAGTAATGCATCGGACCAAGATCCTTCATCTCGAACTCAGAGGCTAGCATCTTCTTGCACCATTCGGTAAGTTTCTCATCTCCTGTGAGAAACAAATCATCAACAGACAGTACTAGTATCAATGGTCTGCCATCCTCAACCTTGTAGTAAAGGTTGGAGTCTACCTCACTCTTGGTGAATCCCAAGCTCACCAAGTATCCATCAATCCTGGCATACCATGCTTGTGGTGCCTGCTTGAGGCCATACAGGGCCTTCTTCAGTTTGCACACATGGGATTCCTTCCCATGAATCTCGAAACCCTCTGGTTGTTCGATGTAGAATTCTTCCTCAATTACTCCGTTGAGGAAAGCAGTTTTAACATCCATCTGATGTGGCTTCCATCCCATAGCTGAAGCTAGAGCTATGATTGATCTGATGGTTGTGTATCGTGCAACTGGAGCAAATGTCTCGTCATAATAGACTCCCTCTTTCTGAGAGAATCCTCTAGCCACAAATCTCACTTTGTGCTTCTCAATGCTCCCATCTATTGCATGTTTAATCTTGTAGATCCACTTGGAAGTCACAACTGACTTCCCTTCATGTCTCGGTACAACTTCCAATACGTCATTCTTGATGATGGATTGATATTCTTCCATCATAGCATCTTTCCAAACCTGCTGGCTGGTAGCCTCTCGTAATTGGAAGGCTCATAATCAATAATGTGGGACATCAGTGCTACGTATCCTGAATATCTTCGAGGTTTCTTGCTCTCCCTGAATGTACCTGGGGAAGCAACATACTTTTCTGCATCCTCTAAAGTTTGTCGGGCCCAAAATAAGTCAATGTCCAAGAAATCAACCACAAAAGTCTTCTAGTACCCCAAAAATGCGAACTACCCCACTTGAGCGAACTTCCTTGAGTTGAATGATGAAATGAGGGAGCCAACACTTATATTTATACATTACTTTTTGTAAAATTCCCTTACTGGGCCGACTTGCCCTTTTGCAATATAAAAATAGATTTAATGTTTGTTTTTGCTTCTTCAAGTCGGTTGGGCTAGTGAGGAAGTTTACAATCTACAAATTATATTCCACCTTGTCTAAGGAAGTTTGATAAGACCTAGGATCTAATGGAAAAAGGGCAAGAAGCACAGTCAAACATGCAACAAATAAAGCAAGGGAAGTATGTTACCAAGTAGCATCAAGGGTTCAGGTTCAAAGACCAAGTTAAAATTCAAAGAATGATTCATACACTACAACAGAACCTCATCAATGCATAAATCAGGAGCCAAATCAAGCCCCTACAAACCATATAAAGACAAAGATGATGCTACTAGGAAAACACCCTTAGCTAGAATCCTATTTATTATGGTTTGAGGACTGTTACCTCCTAATTTGTACATTACTTGGATTTCCTGTGAGCTGCCAAAGTTGTGAACAAGCCAGTTGTCCATCATCAGTGTTCAGAAGTTCATAAGTCATTTCAGGGCCATTTTTGGCCCCTTTTTAATAATTGCATGTTCATTCCCCTTGGGGATATTGTAAAAATGTGCTAGCATGATGGTCTTTTGCAAAGAACTTGGCCTCCTAGAACCTAGACATTAAATACGATCATTCCATGGTGTTTTTTCCCTTGTCAATTATGCAATGCTGAACAAGCGATGTATAATAGACGAGTTTTTCACCCGCTCCTCCAAAGCTGGAATGGTCGTCTTGGTGGTTAAGCCTTAAGACGTTATTAAAGTTCATGTGTCAATGTTTATGAGCTTGCTAGTCATATAATTTAGTCATTATGAGCATGCACTAGGTCCCCTAGGAGTTTTAGTCAATTATGAGAAAATATTTTTTTCCCGTAAAACATGATTTTTTAATGTTTTGCTTAAAAAATCCAAAAATGTCATAAAAGTGTAGTCTAGAGGGTGTTTTTGCCATGGGGGTGCTCGGTTTTTAACCCGGAGCACCCCCAAAACCCCAAAACCCACTTTTCCTAAGTTTTGAGTGATTATTAAATCACTTAATAAAAATTCTCTTGCAAATATTAAAAGAGAATTAAAAAATTAAAAATAATAAGATATGGAGAAAATCAAATTTCCTAAAAAAGAGTAAATTTGTCCAAATAAAGTGCCAGTTGTGTTGGCAATCATTATCGGAGGGAGAATCAATCAACTCCAATCAGTTTCAGTTAAAGCTTGGAGCACTACAAGCATCTCTTCATCAAGAAATGCGCCCTCCTCTCTTGGTTGGGCGACTTTGTGAGTTGGCACTTGGTTATTGGTTGGAGGAGTTTCCAATGATGAGAGGGGGGGGCCCTCTTGTGGGGTGGCTGCCACCTCTTCTATTCACGCCAGCCAAGGCTCAATTAAGGTGTTAGTTCAAGCTTAAATCACTCCTTTGAATGAGGGATGCACCCTCCTAAAGCCTAGCTCTCTAGATTTGCCCTCCCTCTTCCTTTTCTTCTATAAAAGCAGGCTCTTGCTCCATTGTTAGATGGATGCAAGGAGCCTTTGCTTGTACTTGTAATCTTTTGCCTTTGTGCAATTATTTGAATAAAGTTGAAGGCTTTGGAGGCTTATGAGGTGTGATCAATTGGTGCATGTGCTTGGTAAATGAGATGATATTATTTCAACTCTTTCATGCTTTGTTGATTTGAATGTTGTAATTAACTTGGATTTGGAAGGCTCTTTGAAGCACATAGGGTAGATATTTGAAGTTTCAAGTTATTTACTTACTGCTTTACTTTTCGAAATTCGAAAGAGCATTGTCTTATTCAGTTGTAGTTCATGCTTTTTTGGTTTCCATTGGTAGAAAGTACTAGATCTAATATCTTTTGTTGTAAGTGTGATAAGAGTTGTTTGCAGATCATCTTCCCAAGTAAAAGGTTGAGCTAAGTAGCATATCCTTTTCTTGGATCCAAGTGGAAGCATCTCTTGCTTTCCCAAGTAAAACTCCAAGCTTTCCAAGAGATTCAAGCTTTAGCGGCCATTTCTTCTTCTATCTCTAAAATCTAAACTCTTTCTTTCTCGGTTACTGTTTCCTTACAAGTAAATTAGATCTAAAGAAGTTTCATCATTAGTTATTTACTTGTTTAAAGTAGATTTAAAAGTGCTTCAAATTCATATTTAAAAGTTAGATCTAAGTGTTGCTTTCTTTGTTACTTCAAGTATAAATTCTTTCAACCATTTACAAGTAGCAAGGTTGTGATTTTAGCTAACCCACTAACGTTTAATCAAATTTGTTGTTTGCTGGTTTTTGGCTTTTTGTCATAGGAAAGCGAAGGAACTTGAGCAAATTTGGGAGATTTGAACTTGTTATCACATCCATAGTAGACAGGCTACCATGATTGCAGAGCAGTTCATTGTATATTTTTGAGCCAGGCCTTTACACAGTTTTGATAAGATCAGTCTATGATGAGCAGGACTTTTGATGATCACTCACATATCAGAGTTGCCCCAGATCAGACAACAGTGAACCTTATGCCAAGACTGAGCCTCATGACCGCAGATTTGATAACTGAGGTGACCTTTTATCCCATACATAGTAGTACAGTTGCCAGAGTTTCAACAATAGTGTTTTCAGTGGTTCCAGATGTTCCAGATAGCAGGTGCAAGTATATGGTGTGCATTGGTTTTGATTATCTTGCTCTTTTGGTCATTTTGGTAGCTTGACTTAGTATCTAGTGATCATGATCTGGCAGTATATATATGTATAACATGAATATGGTTATTATTGATTATCTAAATGTTCTTATTACTTATATTTAGAAGCTCTTGTTTTATACTCGTTGGTTTTACCCTTTTAGGAGTGTGGACTGTTAGGATATTCCTATACTCCATCCTAGTCCCACCAGTATTTTGATCATTTACATTTTCAGTCATGCATGCACCTTTTAGGGTTTGCATGGATTCTAGGGTTTGCATGCATTTTGCATGCATCCCAGTCATCAGTCCAGCACCTAGCCCTCAGTTAGCCAGCCCCCAGGAGCTTCTCACTATTCAGTTTTAGCCCTCCAGTTGCTTAATGCGCCCTTGTTCCTTGATTTTAGGGAGCAACTCGCCCTCCTTCACCTACCAGTCCAGTTGTCACTCAGTTACACTCAGTTACAGTCAGTTACACTTAGTTACAGTCAGTTACAGTCAGTTACACTCAGTTACATTCAGTTACTCTCAGTTACATTGAGTTACACTCAGTTACATTGAGTTACACTCAGTTACACCTACCAGAGTTAGTTTGACTGATGGTTGACAGTTACTTGAGCATTGATGACTCCACTGATGATGATGAAGACTTCCAGTTGCGCTCCGATGATCATGAGGACACCTAGTTGTGCTCCGATGACACTCCAGCGATCCTTTGATCACTCCATGAAGGCTAATTCGAATTGCCACCTTAGGCATTCGAATTCCTCATGCATTGTATTATTTATATGTCCATTTGTGATTAATAACATAGTATGACCGAAGTATTATTGCTTCTATCTGAGTTCTACTGTACCATATTATTTTGTTGCTCATTATACTGCATGTATCACTCTTCTTCTATTTTCTTGCTTAATCATAATTATTCTCTTGTGAGATACATCATCTCTTAGATCTGCTGTGAGGATTTTCACATGGTATCAGAGCCTGTTGAGAGTATTGTTTATCTCCATTCTTGAGAGTTTTTTGCAGGTTATTACCAAGATTTCGAGTTCAGCAGTTGCAGCAGTTTCTGCATTTTTGCAGCAGTAGCAGTTGCAGTTATTCTATATTGTTTTTGCAGGTCTTCTACAACTTCAATGAATTTAGAAGAAATTACTCCTCTTTCTCCATTCAACTATGATGAATGGAAACCAAGAATGATAGCATATTTGAAGAGCCATGATCTCTTTGATTGCTATTTTGAAAGAGAGTTCGAATCCTCTACAAAGAAGATTAAATGGTTGAATAAAGGTGACATGCACATTGGAAGAATGAAGCTTACTATGACTGATTACATATTGTACCCGACCATCTTTGATATTGAAACTCCAAAAGAGTTATGGGCTCATCTGGATGAAAGATTCGGCAAAAATAATGATGGATTTGGTCCAAATCCCTTCAAAAGCAAGCAAGTTGATGCATTCGCTCCACTTGATGGTCTCTCAGATCATGATGCATTCGCTCCTCCTGATGGTCTCTCAGATCATGTTGCATTCGCTCCCCTTGATGATCTCTCAGATCATGAACCAGTATCATCTCATATTGAAGTTGTTGACAAAGAACTTGCAGATTCTCCGCTCATGCTCAAACTTTCTTCTCTTTCTGTGCCAGCTCACACTCTAGATATTGCAGAAGGTCCTAAATCCTCTCTTGCACCAGAGTTTGTTGGTTTGCATCATGATCACATGATTATTTCGGAGGTAACATCAGCTATTGGAGGTAATGCATTCGCTCCTCTTCAGCAAACATCTCTTATTTACTACTATATGATCATTAGCACATACTTTCAGAAGGTTATTGAAGAATATGGCCATTGCCACCCGCTTGAGATAATTTCTCATGCATCATATGATAGTTTTGATCTCACCCCTGCTGGTTCAAAAGAGATCTCAAGAAACTGTTTTGAAAGTCTTAAATCTGATTTTGATTTCAAGCAAACATGTAATAGTTATTTTTGGCATAATCTCACCCATGGTGGTTCGAAGGAGAAGACAAAAGACTATATGCACTTTCACAGATTTGATCCTACCTCAGCTGATTCGAATCACAGGTTCAAGGATCATTCTCGTACTATTGGATTTGTTCTCATCACATTTGATCTGAAGAGCAAGTACAAGCACATGCTTTTTGAGCATGATCCACTTCTTCCCAAGAAGAAGATACCTCCAGACATATGACCAAGCATCACACATGCTTGAGTTTGGAGCATTTATTTTTATGTGTGCCTTACAGTCTATTTTTTGAGGAGGGGGTATGTTTCCCATGAAATTTTCCCACTTCCTTGGTTTATTGATTGTTATTATTCATTGTATTGGGTGACCTTTGGTCTTAGTTACCAAGGCCCAGGATGGATTAAGGGGGGGTGTTAGGATATTCCTATACTCCATCCTAGTCCCACCAGTATTTTGATCATTTACATTTTCAGTCATGCATGCACCTTTTAGGGTTTGCATGCATTTTGCATGCATCCCAGTCATCAGTCCAGCACCTAGCCCTCAGTTAGCCAGCCCCCAGGAGCTTCTCACTATTCAGATTTAGCCCTCCAGTTGCTTAATGCGCCCTTCTTCCTTGATTTTAGGGAGCAACTCGCCCTCCTTCACCTACCAGTCCAGTTGTCACTCAGTTACACTCAGTTACACTCAGTTACACTCAGTTACAGTCAGTTACACTTAGTTACAGTCAGTTACACTCAGTTACATTCAGTTACATTCAGTTACTCTCAGTTACATTGAGTTACACTCAGTTACATTGAGTTACACTCAGTTACACCTACCAAAGTTAGTTTGACTGATGGTTGACAGTTACTTGAGCATTGATGACTCCACTGATGATGATGAAGACTTCCAGTTGCGCTCCGATGATCATGAGGACACCTAGTTGTGCTCCGATGACACTCCAGTGATCCTTTGATCACTCCATGAAGGCTAATTCGAATTGCCACCTTAGGCATTCGAAGTCCTCATGCATTGTATTATTTATATGTCCATTTGTGATTAATAACATAGTATGACCGAAGTATTATTGCTTCTATCTGAGTTCTACTGTACCATATTATTCTGTTGCTCATTATACTGCATGTATCACTCTTCTTCTATTTTCTTGCTTAATCATAATTATTCTCTTGTGAGATACATCATCTCTTAGATCTGCTGTGAGGATTTTCACATGGACATGGTCATTCCCACCTTTTATGGCTTGCTAGCTTAGGCATCAGCTTCACTTTCCCCATCCATCTGTTATCTCTCCCTTTCTGGTTTTCATCCTGACTTACACCTCTGCCTGTGATATGGAGGACCTCCCCACTTTTGCCTTTGTGTTCGATAGCATCCCTGTTAGTTTGTGTCTCGGCTCTGAGTTGGCAACTTAACTTACCGAAGCCTTGATCCTTCTGGGCAAGGAGTACTCGCTGGTGTTGGTTCCTGAGTTTAGGTGAGTTGGATTTGATACCTTGATCACTCTAGTCGGTTTCCCCGATGTTTGGTCTTGATTGTAGAGAATCCCCCTAGTTGCTTGAGTTGTGTTGGCTAAAACCTGAACCAAATTGTACTACCATCATTACATGCATATGGAAACTATTATATTATCTTTTGTGCAAGCCCATGGAAACAAATGAAATTGTGCTTCTTAGCACAATGAAAGAGGGCTATGGAAATTGAAATGAAAAGCACCTTGGAAGTGAGCTACGATTAGTTGTGCTTCTAAGCACATGCAAAATCCGAAAAGGGTCATAAAGGCCTAAAAAAGAAAAGCAGTGGTTAAATATATGCTAAATCCAAAGACTACTGACAAGAAATTAAATGTAATGATTAATTCCTCACAGAGCCTACGTGTTGTGATGTGAGATGGAGTAAGTGACAACTAATTCTAAGTGTCTCCTAGAACCTCAAGTTACGGTTAGCCGGGCACCCAGCCATGGTGGTTCTAGAAAAGATTCTCACGGAGCTGTTTCAGCTTAGATGTGAGTTGTAGACATTTGCCAAGGTTGAATAAGCACTCCTCTGAACAACTTATTCCATTTGTGAGACACTGCCATTCCCTGTGTGTTTGTTATCCGACATATGCTTAAGTGTGTATTTCCCTTTTCCCATATCCAAAGTATCACAGTGCTGAGTCAATCAAGTCGTCCTCTTATCCTAGCCTTGCATTCTTCACCCTCACCCTTTGCTAGCAAAATGTTCATGTCTACAAGATGAGTATATTCCTGAGGTTCTATTTTGAGTAAGTGATTATTTAAACTTGTATTTGGTATACTTATCTATTAACTGCCAGTGAAATGATGCTTAATACTTTAATCCTTGCTATGAGAATGATTAACAGAGCATGCTTTAACCATTTGCACTTGCAGCATCAGGCTTTTCTAGCCTGGGTCATATTTTGATCAGTTTTGACCTGGTCAAACCTAGTCTGACCAAGTCAACCTTGGGATCTGTGATGAGTTGGTCCAATGATGTTATATGATGATGATTTATGGTTCTGTGATGCACCTTTGATGATTCCATACAGTGGACACAAGTTTCATATGATGGTTGATGTATTTTTTATGGTTATTATTATTTCCAGACCATTATTTTTATATTGTCCGGGTATGGTTGAGGCTCCATATGATCTTACAGGTTTCCTTAGGGTGTATGGGTACTCATCTCTAGTAGATTTGGACCTTCTGAGTCCATTGAGACATTCAGTTATCAGTTTCAGGCACTCTCAGTGATAATATGCTCAGATTTCCACTTTTGTTCGGTTTTGCCACGCAGAAATGGCCTCTCCAATAGGTGCATTGATCTAGCACGTTTTCCTAGGGCGTTACAAAGGAGATGGGTGGTCCAACCACTTGTTATTACCACATTACCCCATCTCCAGACATGTTGGTGCCAGATTTTGTGTCCGGGACACCAGGCAGTGAGCTACAGGCATTTTGATGATTTTCAGGTGGAATAAAAATGGGATAAAAAGGTCATTGAGGAAATCGATTTGGGCTATTGAGGCAAGTTTTGGCATGAGGTTTGTTCAGAGGTCATTTGTGATGTATCACACTTCTTCCAGATCAGCTTGCAGCATTCAGTTGGATCCACACACTCTCCGGGTTGTGCTTTGATGTATTATTCTCTCATTGCGGGGGCCACGATTTGGTCATTTGGTCACTTTGACATGTTATTGAGTCATATCTTATGTTATTGTGCCATGGGGTGATGCTAGTGAAGGATAATAATATCTCCTAGCCCCACCATGTGCTCCTTTCACTTGTCCTAGTCATTTTTATGTGGTGCGACCCCCCTAGGGCCTCTTTTAGTGAGTGCGCACCCCTCTTAGTGAGTTGATCCATGTTATATTGTTCCGGCTCATCATAGCCGTTGATTATATTGTATCTATCTTTTGATCTCCACCACTCGTTCATAAAGTGGTTTATGGTTTTGGTCTCTCTCATTCCTATTTAAGGAAGAGACCCCCCTATTGTAAAGGCACCTTTGGGCTCTTTAACTCTTGGAATAAAATATTATTTTGCAGATTTGCTTCTCATGCTTTGATGAATGTTCTCGTACATGATTGTAAATCTTTTCTTTAGACATCTAAGTTGTTCACGGGTGATTTCCAACATCTTCAGAGGGAGGCCGAATTCATTTTTTGTAGGGGTGCGAATTGCTTGGAGGGACGATTGCAGGGTTTCCCCATCCTCTCTTGGGCATGGCGTTTTCATCTTAAAGGGAGTTTGTTAATTGTGATTCGTCCATTGATTTATTTTCTTTGATATGTCGTGCATAGTTCATCTCTTACTTGTGGATCAAATCTACTTAGGCAGTTTGGATTTGTAGGTAAAAGGAGACACTTTTCCTCCTTGGGCTATGACGTTTTTGCTTGCAATCACTTGGATCTAGCTTGGAATTGTAACTAAACGGAAGTATCATCAAAGTACTTGGTGGTCGCAAGCATTTGAGGTAAGATCTACAAGGTACGTATTGGTTTTCATACATTTTACCCATTGGTCATATTAAACCCTCATTGTTAAAACCTTCACATAAAATTTATAAAAATTCTCTAGCTCAAACAACTTCAAATCGCGGCGAACGATTTTTGGGTTTTCATCTTAATGCCAAGCATGAAGTGGGTTTCCTAGGGCGTCATGCTCTGTTGACTCCTTCTGGCCCAAATCCCAAAGAACTGTTCTCTAGCTAATGCGCCCTCTCTAAGTTTGCCCCTTTTCAGTTGTTTGACTGCTCATTTTTCACTTGTAAGCTTTGATATTATCAGATCTACAGTCAAGCAGTGTTAGGAAGCCATTATCCATTAAGATCTACCTCTTGGGACCATTTTCCCCAAATTAAGTACGCATTTCCCAGGTCGATTGATTTTGATCATTTTCCCTAACACCTATATCCTGGAATTGCACTTAATCCTGAGGTATTGTAACTGAACTAATTAACTTTATATTTAATCTTTCTTAAGCCTCTACAATAACTTAATTCCTTAAATCTAGGGTTATTCACCCTTCACTTCACACTCACTGTTTATCTTGCTTGATTTGGTGTTGGGTTAGATCTCTCTTTCTAAGAGTAGATCAGGGTATCCCCCTTTGTTATCTGTGGCTTGGATAACAAGTGAAGAGTGCCTCGATTGGCGTGACAACCAATCTACCTAGGGAATTGAGGCCCTCTTAGGTGTCACCGGTTAGTTGTCTTCCTCTACCATCCTGGATAGGACCTCGAAAGTAGACAACTACACTTTGTGTGATAACAGAACCCTCGAAGAGGACTTGCTTCAAGTCTTTTTCATATTTAGCTTTTTTAAGCTTTCTAAAGTCTCTTGAATTCCATTTTAAGGGATCAAGAGCACTCTGTGTCGGAGAGTTAAATTGTAATAAACTAATAAAGAGCAAGTGGGATTTAAGGCTCCCACACCCCTCTTCCCCCATTTGGGGGAAGCCTGTATCTACCTCATTTGCTTTACTATTCTTAGATTAGTATTTTTGCTAGATTAATTTTATTTGTCATAATTAGATCTAAGTTTAAATTTTATGCTTTCTATTGGTTTACATATTTGAGGAAAAATAAACTCTAACCCCTACGCTTTCTCGAGTTACGGTTCGTGGACAAGGGCTTGCCCGAGTACCGACCGGAAAGAGATTCATAGGTAGTAATTAGAAAATCCTTTATTTTTCTATATTTGGCTAGTTTTACAATTTTTTTTTTATAATCATAATAAACGATTCTGACTCATTGCCACGAAGTATGCTCTTGTCACCACCTAAAGGCTTTGCCGATTATTGATGAATGATCTGAAAGTTGACACATAGTCAGTAGGTAATTAGATAACATTTACATTTCTTGTTTTGTCTTTATCTTTTTATGTAAAAATGCATTGATTAAAATTCTTAAAAGTAAGACTCCATTCTGTATGCTCTGCACCTCTGCGGTTCATCCGATCCGTAGGGTGCACCAAAAGGAATTGGAAGTGACTAGTAATTAGCTTAACAATCATTAAATTAACCTCCCTAATGAAAATCCAGCGTTAATTCACATTTAATCTTGTGTGGGGAAATTTTGCAAAGGAAGCAGGAACCACTAGAACGTGACCGTGGGGCCTCGTCAGGCTACACCCTCGTTTGGTGTAGTGTCGTACATCCCCTCGCGACTCCGTCTAGCCCACATGTCCTTGTGCACAACCACCTAGATTGAAATCCGGACATATTCCCACGTATCCAAGGTATATCAGGAATCCCCTTTTTTCCCGTTTTAATCAACTCATCATCTCATTAACTTAAAATTGACCAAGTACAATTGCAAAGCCATTACAACTATCAACAACTTTGTTATATTTTATGATTCCATGTGGAACTGGTTAAATCACTCTATCGTTGTATACTTTCAGTCATTTACATTATGAATGCCATATATCTTATTGATGCTGTGATATTTAATCAGTTTTACTTTGCAATTCCTTGTTTCGATCAATCATTATTAAAAAACTCCTAAAAAACAATCCCGTCCATCCGTAACAAATAAACACAATTAAGAGCCTTACAAACTCTTTGGTAGGGTCTACCCCCCTTGGCATCGATTTGGAGTTTGCCTAAACAGAGGAGTCAAAATCAGGTGACAACATCTGACTCGAGACTTGCCCCCATGGACGCACCTAGCAGCTTTGAAAGATTTTTGCTACGTTTCCACCCAGGTGTGCTTTTCGGTGGCAACAGAGGAAAAAGCACTCCTTAAGAGGGAGGGAATGTTATAGACATAATAATAATAATACAATTAGGTAAATGAAAAGTCAAAGGGCATGTACCCCTTCACCTCGTTATAGTCAATACATATAACTATATTGTTACGAGGCTCATTGTAATCTCATCTTATCAATTCATATCAATCATTGTGTGTATATATATATATTCATTCATTCTTATATATTTTATAGAATTCTTCTATCAATTGTAGAAACAAGAACCAGTTCTTACATTCTAGTTTTGAGGAGGTACATGTTGAGCATTTATGGTGGGATGCCATGGAGATAGGTTTAGAACCTATTGTGATTTTAGTGATTGATTCTAGGATTTGAGATGTTGTGATAACATCTTATTTTGATGGACACAATGATACTTCTACAACTTACGAGATCAAGATTTCAACACAATGGGAGACTATGGTGAGCAAAGATGTAATATTTGATAAGGATGTGAGATCTTCTAGTTCATATGATTCTCTTTCAATGATTGAGGAGAATGTAGAGGTTGTTGTTCTAGAGATTGATTCAAAGACTTGAGATGGGTTAGATATAGAGATTTGAGATGTGTCAGAATTAGAGGGAGTTCAGGTGAGATTGAGTGTAGATAGATTGTAGGAGGTCGAGATGGCTCACTCAAACATTGCAACATGGATGGTGAGAGGTCATAGTGCTAGGTTCAACTCCCATCGTAGATACACTGATTGCATCTCATGTTGATGAGGATGTGAGATCTCTTAGTGGTTGAGGAGAACGTGGATGTTGATGTTCTAGATTTGGAGGCTTTGGAGCATATAGGAGCAAGAGTACCTCCTCTAGGAGATATGCTAGTCATATAACGTTTTTTTTTCCATCTACGAGACATCAAGTTGTACAAAGGAGGAGAGGTGAGATGATGATATTGAATTCATCCATGGGCCTTTAGTTGTTCATTGGAGGTGAGGTGTGATGCTCTAATGGAGGATGTTGTCGAGATTGATTCCAGAGTTCCAACTGATGGGAGTATTATAGACTTTAGAGTGTAGAGCTAGAGATTCTAGATTCATTTAGAAAGAGGGAGTTTCCCTTAATGTTACTTTTACTTTAGGATTAACTCGAGATGAGGGAAGTGACCTAGTTCAGGTTGGTTTAGTTGCCATAAGTTTTGTGGTACATGAGAGGAATTCTCATGTTGAGAAGTTGATGATGACATTGCATAGTTTGATGACTATACCACAATTTTTGTATTCTAGGATCGACTTGATCTTGTATGGAGATGTGATTTTCTTTGTTGGATGTCCTAGAGAGCTCATGATGTGTTGTCCATTGATGTTGGCCCATTATGCTGACTTAGAGGATGATGAAGTTTGGTTGGTTGATGTTGCTCTAGGCCAAGATTCCTTCATTTTCATAGATGGTCATTATTCATTGGATGATTAAGATGTTGTGATAGCATGGTTAACAACTTTGTTGCAAATGACAATGGTTGATTCTAGGATTGTAACCAATACTGATTTGTCAATAGTAGATTTGGTAGAGATGAAGAGGGAGTCGACAAGTGTTGGTGTAAACACTTTCCTCGTAAAGAGGGAGTGTTGGATTTTCAGGTTACTCCAAATGTGTTTACACCATGTTTAGGGGTACTTCATGAGACTTGGGGTACATGGTGTATGATCAACCCTTGGATGGTCCAAGATGGATTGTAGCATGAGAGATGGTTTATAATGGATATGCATAGTTGAGATTGCTTGCTTAGTGGATGCTTGACCTTAGGATGGTGCTCGCTCGATGTTCTTCCCTTAGGTGTTGGAGTTCTCTTGCTTGATTGGTGGATGCGCTTCATGATGGTCACATGGAAGAGCCGCTTATTTGGAGAGCGCCTCACTTGGGACAAGGAGCATTTTCAATCATGGACGAGGGATTTTAGCCCTAGATGGCATTTGTCAGTTTTGTTTCTTGTTTGAAGAATTGGAGATGGCTTGGGGACGCTTGGGGCTTGGACAATGTTCTTGAGGGGATAGTTGATCCAGTGGAGTACATTGCATAAGAGGATTGATAGAGTCCATGGAGGCTTGTGATGGAGTGGCGTGGACTTGCCTTGTGTAGTTATGTCGCCTTGGAGCCTGTTACCCCCCATTTCTACATGGGTGGTCACTTGAAAATTTCATGGTTTGTTCTGAGGTTTGCTTTAGCGTTTCTGGTCATCATCTCCTGACAACATCAATATTCAGTTGGGGACAGCAACCATACCTCAGTGTACAAATGAGACAAAAATGATAAATCCAGAGCTTGGTTTATTACGAGAAAATTTGAGAAGTTCAGATGCATAATTAAAAGAACAAGCTACTCAAGTATCAATTGATTGTGACAATGTTCATGGATTAATGCAGCCAACAGGATTGGTCAACAGAAAGTTTCCAAATTCCAGATGGAGAAGGATTTTAGTTTTCTGACTGCAAAGGTTTTGGCTCACCTGGCTCGGTTCTGCTGCTAGAAGAATAAAATCATCAGCAGGTCATTTAAGGGTGGAAAATTCCATGAAGGAAAGAATTAGGAAGAAACTAACCCTGCAGGTATGGAATGTAAATTCTTGTCAAAAACACAATACAATACAGTCATCGGCATCCCAATTTCAAGATAGGTCATCAAAGAAGCATAAAGATGGTGTCGTCAAAACGCATGTCTGTGAAGCATGGACATGGAAACATGTGTTTTGCATTTTCCAGGACCACCATATTTTTTACTTTGAAGTGTTGCTTGTACATCTAAGGGGGTCTGGACAGCTATATCCCGATTTTATATGACATTGAGCCCGAGTTTGTAGATTCCAGGTACTTTTCTGATTCGAGCAGAAGACGAGGTTATGTGCATAACCTTCCAATCAAGAACCGATCTCAGACTTTGCTTTTGTTGTCCACCATTCGATGTTGAAGACAGATCGGGTTTTCAGCAGTTTGATCAAACACACAGCAAACCACATTGATCAGAGATCGCATCAGTTTGATTCTTATCAGCCAAATCGTGGAGATTTGGACCTCCACGTCGAATTTTTCATCAAAGCCAGGTTCATGAGTTGCTGGGGCTGATCAATCTTTGGGAGTCTCGTATCAACATTTGATGTCGAGACTGGACTTGTTCGCATTCTCCACAGAGTCTTACAAAATCCCGTGCGCTCTGTTTTTTGCTGGGATACAAAAAGAAATTACGTGGCATTCCCTTTGGGTCCGTGAGTCAAAAATCGGCAAAGACCGTCATCACTGACAAACACGTGGATCTCAGACGCGTCATTCGTGTGCATTGGCAGCCGGCGTGGGTATGAGGTTCTAGGTTTAAAAGAGCCACGTATTTGTTCTTCTTTATTAGCCACCGATTGCACCGATCAGGCGAAAATCCCGTTTGAGCTCGTGGCAGCCACAGTGAATATATTTTAATGAGTTTACTTTTTGGATCGGAGGTCGTGACAGCAAATCCTGAATGCGATCCCCTGATTGGTTACGAAAATGTGTTTGCACAGGAAATTCTGCAGTTTTATGAGCCACGGGTCACATTTGGAGCAGACCATCACGCAGCCGATTGTCTTGTTCAATTACAAGCTCGGATTCAATAAATAAAATGGTAGCATAAATTAAATCTCATCGGGGAGATAAGAGCCGCAGACATTCACGCTGGCATCCGATTGCCTTGGTCGAATCATGGAGTTCTGGCCATTGCAACAGGTGTTTTGTATTTCCTATTGGCAGCCGATTTCAATTTTGGATAAATTGTGAGAGTAGCAGCAAATCAAAGGAGAAATCCACCGTCGCATGCAGTGTTGGTATGATCCACGTATCGACTTTGTTGACAGCCGATCACCAATAGGGTTCACTTGAGTTTATTGAGCAGTTAGCAGATCAGTGGCCTCACTGTCTAAAGCCACACATTATTTTTCTTTCATTCGTTGCCAATTTCATAGTGACCAACTTTAGATGACTCAACTCTTATTCCTTCTTTGAGAACGTACTGGCAGATTAGCAACCATCGCAGATTTGATTCGCTGCTGTGTGGGGTTTCATGAATATCCAATGAATAGCCAAAAGTCTGAGTTCCATTTAATAAGGCAAGTTAGTCATGCACAACATTGAGAGAAAAGTGGATCTGCATCCTCACTTTTATTATTTTATTATTTTTATTCTTGAGAGCCTTTTTGGCCTATAAAGAGGAAAACCTCTTTCATTGTAAGTATGGAAAACGTTTTGGGAGTTCTTCTTTTCCCATGGGACTTAATGAAAAATATCATGTTGGGTTTATGGACAGATTTGGCTTCTCTTCGCATGGCTGTGTGTTTCCATTTTAAGTTGTAGAGTAGATCTAACATAGAAGGCTATTTTTAGTCCATTGGGCAAACATTTGGGATCAAGTTGTTTGTTGACGTTGTGTTTTCAGAAGATCATAGAGTAATAGACTGTAGTTGGTTATACTGATATTCTCCTCGTCTTTGTTTATGTAACGTATTAGATCAAATCTCACTTTTATGAAGCGCAAAGCCTTCTTGAGTCCTCTTTTTGACTCCATGCTCCCTTTTGGTACTGGCACTGGCCTTCTCCTCGAGGACTGATCCTCCCGTCTTTTCCATCACCCATTAAAAAACCCATCTTTCTGTTACAAGCGTTTCCTAAGGCAGCCTCTTCAAATTCACCTTGCTCGTCACTGTACCTGCCTTAGCGATCCTATCTTAGGGATACCCCCCTAGAGTTGGAGGAGAGCCAACCTGAAGCGAAGAGGAGAGGAGTGTGGTGACATTGGCCTCTCTCCTGAGAGAGTTGTCATCCAGCTGGTGTGTTATCTTTTGGGCTTCAAACAACACGCATGCCATTTTGGGAGACAACAGAGCCCTTATTGTGTATGGCATCACCTTGAATCATGACACATGTACTTTAGAGTGGACGTCTCACTTGTGGTGGCCCTAAGTCACATGGTTCGTTGAACTTCAACCTTGAGGTTTGAAGTTTGGTGAACCTGAAAAAAATTCAAAGTTCGTTCAGGTTCTTGTAGGTGGTAGCTGACCCAGTGGAGTACATTGCTTAGGAGGATTGATGGAGTCCATGGATGCTTGTGATGGAGTGGTGTGGACTTGCATTGCATAGCTACTCCACCATTGAGCTCTTATTGGGTACGACATCACCTTGGAGCATGACACATGTACTTTGGAGTGGACGTCTCACTTATGTTGGCCCCAAGTCATAGGGTTTGGCGAACTTCAACCTTGAGGTTCGAAGTTTGGTGAACCTATAGAAAATTTCGAAGTTCAATCAGGTTCGTCGAACTTGATAGGTGAATCTCAAGTCAAACCTCATCACAAACCTTTCAGATGAACCGGTTTGGCGAATCCTAAGTTGCATGAAACATGGAAACGTGTACAAGTTTCAGAAATGGGAACGCTTGGAAACGTGACCCCCCAAAATGAGTATGTTAGGGGAAATGTGGTATATATATTTGTATATATAGTTTTTTTTAATAAGACATTATCTTAGAATAATATAGGAATGAAAGGTCAATTTGTAGGTAGGTTTTGAAAAGATTTAGAGGTTAATTTGTTTTCATTTTCCATAAATTAGGGTTTTTTAGACTTCCCATGGGTCCCAAGCCGCTCATGGGCCCTTGGGGTTTTCCTAGAAATTTCCGAGAAGTTTATGAGTTTCCTCGAGTTTTTGGTACCGGTACGTGGGCATTTTAGAAGTTTTGTGCAACATAGGGAGAACCCTAAGCAAATTTGTTAGAGATAATGGTATCTCAGGATGTCCTCCATGATTCAGATGCCTTGCATGGAGGTACACCAGTATTATAGGCATCAGGATGGAGTAGAGAGTGAGATGCACTCTACTCAGTGGCATGAATCCAATAGTGGATGCATGCGGACCTTCTAGGGTGTTTTTCCTCATGCATGCATGAGTTTTGCATGTACAATGTTAATTAAAAATGCATGCAAAAGTGACTTTTTGCATGCACTGATATTAGGTGTTTGGTAAACCTAATTGATTAGTCAGATGATATAAGGAGGCAAAAGGTCACTGGTAAAGGTTACTCAGCAGACTAATCAGAGAGAGATCAGTCAGAGTCAGGAGGGCGCATTGTGCATGCAGAGGGCAACTTTCTAAGAGGGAGAGGAGCTTCTGCAGTAGGGAGAGTGAGGAGATCTGAGCTAGATTAGACCTCATTTGATCAGAGGCACTTGGCTGCTAGATACCGTCAACAAAGAGAGCTCATCAGTGAGGTTTCTTCAGTGATTGGAGGTTGGGCGACTTTTAGAGGAGGGGTGCACTTTCTGAGGAGAGAAGCTCATTGTGCATCCGATTGACCGATTGAGCAACTCATACTTTCAAAGTAGGCCGTCCTCTGTGATTGAGGAAGATCTGTGACGATCAAAGCTCAGATTTGTTAAGATTTGATTCAGTACGAGTTTCCGGCACTTGGAAGAGGGCGCACTTTTCCATGCAGAGAGGGGGGCATTCTTTAAATCTAGACAATTGGGCTTCTTCTTTGGCAGAGCAGATCAAAGCTGTGGAGTGAGAGAGATAGTACAGACAGAGATTGACTTGTAGAGATCCAGATCTGTATTGACAGTTAGGGCACATTTCCCAGTGCATGCATCAGTCTTTGTATGTAGATCTAGAGTTTTGGATACCCGTGAGCTTCAGTTGTTTCTTCTGAAGTGTTTGTATGTATTCATCTTCTACTTGCTTTGCTCTAGGCTCAAGATAGAAGATAGCCTCACAGATTGCTCTGGGCCCGAGATAGAAGATAGCCTCACAGATTGTATGTTTCCAGCCTTCCCGGGTACATCCTGAGTTATTGTGTGATTGCTGTGTATTTTCATTGTGAAAATTTTAAGAGATCTATAGTGTTTGTATTTTCATCCTTAGTCTTTTTTAGGGATGACATCACCCCCTCTTTGAGTGATCCATGTGTTATATTGTAGGCTCATCTTAGCCATTGATTATTATGTTTGATCTTTTGATCTCAACCACTCACTTGTATTGAAAAGTGGTTTTGTGGTTTAGGGTTTTGGTCTTTATTATCCTATATAAGGAGGAGAGCCCCTTATTGTAAAATCTATCTAGAGATTTTTGGCTCTTGGCTATTGGAATACAAATACTTTCTTGGGCATCTTGGATCTTGGAGTTGGAATGCTTGTGGTGATTGTAAATGCTTCTTCCTCTGCACCGGCAGACATTGGTCGCCATCTTGATTTAATCTTCAACTAACATTGTTTTGTAGGCAAAGAAGGCGATTTTGAGGAGTGCGAATTGGTGGGGAGGACTACCCTTCAAGCTCCAAGAGGATGTTTTGGGTGACAGGGAGTTGTTTTGTCTTTGTACCAACAATTTCATGTTCTTCATCTCTTTGTTTGCATCTACTGCCATTCTTGATTGATTGATTGATCTTTGTGTCCTGGGTTGAAGGAGGAAAAACGTTTGCAAGAAGGGCTCATCAAAGTTTGGCATTTGATCTTTGTGGGAAGTAATCCTCATCTCAAGCCTCTTCCATCTTCATTTTCCAGGTATGTTCCATGAGGTATGATATTCTTCTATCCTATCCATCTACTCTCTTAGATCTCAAAACCCTCATTGATTAAACCCCTCATTTTTCATATTTTTCTAGATCTACTTGGATCTAGGTTGGCTTTGGGGATAATAAAAAGAACCCACCTCTATAGCATCCACGCCAATTCGGATCTATAGTTTGGTGGCAATTGGCCTTCATTTGACACACTTTCCAAAGCACCTAGCCCTCCTTGGGGAAGGCTAGTTGGGCTAGATTCTTGACATGGGTAGGTGATATACCACTTGATTTGCATAGATCCACCTGTTATCACAAAACTTGTAGTTGTCCCTAAATGTATCCCATCTAAGACGGTAGAGGAGGTGGACAACTAAAGAGGTGACCCAAGAAGTGCAACGGTTCCCAATGCAAGCTGGGTGTCACAATAACCGAGGTACTCTTCACTTTAGATCAGCCAATCAATGAAGATTAGCTAATACAAAGGTTCCTAGGGAAATGTGTAAGTGAGGTTACAGCAATCAATGCATGAGTTAGATTAAGTGGACCCAAGAGTTAAGTATGGTTGAAGACGGTTAGGATGTGACAAGTGTTCAACCAAAGTATGATTTAGGCCACTTATTGAAGCTTAATGGATAGATCTAGCACCATGAAAATACACAAGTGGGACCCACTCCTTAAAAAGTGGAAAATGGTCCAAATGGGACCCACTTGGTCAAATTAGGGATAAGATGATACTAAGTGGATGAGACAAGGTAGATCTATGGATCTAAGGCAAGATAGTCAACACCCACATATGGGATCTAGGAAAAGGCCACTAACCCAAGGAGTGCGAATTGCCCAAGGGAGACTAGTGCCTTTAGATGGAGGGGCAAATGGAGTCCAAAGTATGCCAAAATGTAGATCAGGGTAGTGAAGGCAATTATCAAGGTGGGTTTAGGATGGCATGCCCAAAGGTGACCTAGATCTCCATAGATCTAAGATTCAAAATGCATCACCCAATGACCCAAGTGGGACACAACCTTCAAAATGAGGAATGGGGCCCACAAGGCAAAAATCAAAGGGGTGAAGCACTAGGGGTAGGTTATCAAGGTAGATCTATGCAAATCAAGTGAGATCTCACTTACCCAACTCTTGGAACTAGCCCCCATAGCTTCCCTCAAGGAGTTCGACCTCCCTTAAGGAGGCTAATGTGCCTTGGAAAACGTGTCAAATGGAGGCCAATCCACACCAAACTATAGATCCGAATTGCCGTGGATGCTATAGAGATGGGTTTTCAATATTTTCCCCAAAGCCAAGCTAAATCCAAGTAGATCTAGGAAAAAGTGAAAAATGAGGGTTTTGAGATCTAAGAGAATAGATGGATAGGATAGAAGAATTTCATACCTCTTGGAACATACCTGGAAAATGAAGATGGAAGAGGCTTGAGATGAGGATTACTTCCCACAAAGATCAAATGCCAAACTTTGATGAGCCCTTCTTGCCAACGTTTTGCCTCCTTCAACCAAATCGATTTCCCTATTCCTGTCAATCAAGGACACAAAGATCAATCAATCAGTCAAGAATGGGATGAGATGCAAACAAAGAGATGAGAAACATAAATTGTTGGTACAAAGACAAAACAACTCCCTGTCACCCAAAACGTCCTCTTGAAGCTTTGAAGGGTAGGCCTCCCCACCAATTCACACTCCTCAAAATCGCCTTCTTTGCCTACAAAACAATGTTAGTTGAAGATTAAATCAAGATGGCCACCAATGTCTGTCAGTGCAGAGGAAGAAGCATTTACAATCACCACAAGCATTCCAACTCCAAGATCCAAGATGCCCAAGAAAGTATTCTTATTCCAATAGCCAAGAGCCAAAAATCTCTAGATAGCTTTTACAATAGGGGGTCTCCTCCTTATATAGGATAATAAAGACCAAAACCCTAAACCACAAAACCACTTTACAATACAAGTGAGTGGTTGAGATCAAAAGATCAACAAATATAATCAATGGTGAAGATGAGCCTACAATATATCACATGGATCACTCAAAGAGAGGGTGACGTCATCCCTCAAAAAGACTCATGGAGGGTGACATCATCACTAGGAGGGGGCTAAAGCACATGGGCCCACCTCATATGACATGGACATGACTCAAGAAGCTCATGGTGGGGCTATGAGGCATCAATCCCTACTAGCTCATCCCCATGGCACAATAATATAAAATAATGTGTCCAAAATAATACAAATGATCAAATCCTGTCTTCAAAACTGATAGAGACGTGCAATAAAAGGCCTCTTGTGGCCATTGTGGACCCCACTGACTGATGCCAACTGACTAGAAGATGGGGGGTTCACCCTGGAAGACCTCTGTGAATACTAAGTGCCAAAACCTTGCCTTAATTGCCCAAATCGAATTCCTCAGTGACCCCTTTATTCCATTTTTAATCTGCCTCGATAACTGTGAAGCTACCCAAACTGACACCCAGAGTGCCTGCGCTGTCAAACTGAGCCCACTAGGATCTCTGGAAGGGGGGTATAATGGTAAAATCTAGTGGTTGGACCACCCCCTCCTCATACAGTGCCCTAGGTGAAACTGGCCTCTCATGCCCCTGCTAGACAGGATGGGAAAACATGCCCAATTCTGGTCAACAAGTGGATAACTGCATCTATCACTGTCATAAGTGCCCGAAATTGAATGATAAGTGTCTCAATGGATCCAAAATACCCAAATCCACTAGAAATTTGTACTCATACACCATGGGTTGACCTGAGGGGTCAACTGTAGGGTCCACCATACCTGGACAGTGTATAATCTGATGATATGAAATAATAATAAAATCTGCTAAACTGCATCAACCATCATCTGAATCATATGTCCACCATATGGTATCATCAACAAGAGTATGTGGGACCATCAATCATCTTCCATAAACATACATGGTCCACATCATCACGGATCCCAAGAATGACCATGGTCAAACTATATTTGACTAGGTCAACATACAGCCAAGGACAAGATTATATCAATAGACTAAAGACATGTTCCTTTAATCACATTCACAGCTTAGCTTAAACTACATCATCATTCCATGGCAATTTAATATATAGATATTTAATGTTATTTATACTTTACTTGCACAGGAGCTTTAATGATAGACTCACCCATTGGACATGGTCTAACAGCTAGCTAAGGGTGAAGGCTAAGACAAGGTTGGGCAAAGGGGATGGCTTGACCAAACTCAACTAGGTGACACTTTGGACGAGGAAAGGGGGAGCTACACTCTGTGTCGGACAAATAACACGGGGAAGGGTTGTGCCTCACAAATGGATAAGTTGTTTAGAGAGTGTTTATTCAACTTAGGCATCATGTCTACATCAAGTTGATCCAAGTTCATTAGGATTATTCATTTAATTTCATGGCCTTTTTGGCCTACATAACCCTTCATATTTCAGATGTGCTAAGAAGCACAACTAGTCGCAGCTTGCATCCAGGGCATGTTTATACATGTATAAGGTCAGCAATAATAGATATAACTTTGAGTAACCATTGCTTTTTGGACCTTTTCTATACTCTTCGAGGAGTATTTTTAGCAGTTCATCGCTCATGCCCTTTACTCATGTGTGTTTAAAAACACATTCTAGAGTTTACAGTTTCCATGGGCGTATTTATAAAGATTTCCAATATAGGTAGTACATGAGCTTTCAGATTTAGCCAACAACATCTCAAGTGACTAGGGGGACTTCTGCCAGTGCCAAACATCGGGACAACTGACCAGACTGATTTAGGCCTACAATCCAACTCACCAAAGGCAAGTTCTGTCACCAACTCAGAGCCGAGACACTAAACAAACATGGATGCGGACCAACACAAAGGTAGTAATGGGAAGTCCTCAGTATCAAAAAGTCAAGAAAGGCAAGTCAAAGGTGAAAGCCAAATCGGGAAGGTCATGGATGGATGGAGTCAAATGAATGTGGTGCCTAAGCTAGCAGACAAGAATGTCAAGGAAGACCATATCTATGCTCATAGGAGGGTAATAAAACTGGTGAGTTTTGTCAGAAAACCTAGGTGTGCAAGTAATACATCCATTTAATAGTTATAACATCATCCAAGATATTCAATTTTAGTTTTAGATAGTATTGCCATATCTTGAATCATATACCAAGCTAATGCTGTGAAGATGACTAAAACAACAAGATAAAAGTCCATAGTCAATAATCAAAAGTCCATAGGTTATATCACATCATAATAATAATCATCAAAAATCATCTAAAACACTGCTGCAATAACATCATTGGGCACTGAACTAAATTTGTAAGGAATAAAGGGTCACATCGGTCATCAAATCTGAGCTCTCAAGGCTCAGCCTTGGCACAAGGTCTAACAAAAGTCCGATATACAATACTGCTCTGATCATGATCTCTGTAAAAGCAAAGCTCTGAAATGTGCAGATATCTGCTTAGCAAGGATAGTAGCCCGAGGATCAAAAAGGGAAAAAGGAAGACAACGAGCAAAGGGAGAAGATGGGCGAGGGTGTTGGATGGAAGGAGGGTGGAAGCCGATTTGGAAAAGGAGGGGAATGAAGGTAAGGGAGAAAAGAGGAAAAAGTCGCAGGACTTCCTTAGGTCCGCAACAAGGTTTTTTAGGGAAGAAAAATAGGTTTTTAGGGTTTTTAAATGAAGCAAAAACTAAGATAAAATACAAAAATAAAACTAAAATAATATATACAACAAATACAAACTCAAAAATTAGGTTTTAAGATGAAGAGCAACCTAGGGTTTTAAGAGAAATTCACCCTAACCCTAGGCATAAAGGAGGATAGCCTCCCCTTGAGATGGCACTTGCCAAGTTTGGAAAATTAGGGCTTGCTCAACAACTACAAGAGTTGGTTGATGATGCCCTAACTAAGACAAACTTTGGAGACCTAAAACTCAAGTTGACAATGATAGGGTAACTAAAGGCTGAAAATGACTTATGCTAGGGCAAAATGCAACATCAATGGCTACCATTCAACCTTAGACAAGCACACATCCAACATTTAACAAAGAAATATCAAGAGAAGAGACTTGGATATCTCCTTGTGCATGTGTTAATCAAACAACTCTTAGCATCACCTTAGCAAAGAAACAAGAGCAAAGACTTCAAAGATTTGTCCCCAAACTGACAAGCATATCCATCCTCAAGAGGTGTGCATCACTCCATGAGCCCAAGAAGGGTGAAAATCAGAAAATTTAGTTTTATCCCATAAGTTGATGATAAAATGAAGTGAGGAGAAGGTGTGTTTATACCTTTCTCACACTCACTTTACAAAAATAAAATAAATCCAAGCCGCCATGCCTTTTTAAAATGTCAATTTGAAATTAGAAATGTCAACTTAAAATTTAGGACAATAATAATATAAAATAATCAAAATAGTTGGTAAATTGGGGTGTTCCCCAAATTTGACCCATACATGAGCAAAATGGCTAAAAATGAGCATATCGGTCCGTTCTGAAGGCCAGACTGTGGAGGGGTGGGTCGTCATGCCCCAACTAACCCCAATAGAAGTGAATATCCCTCAACGCCCCCCCCTTAATCAAGCATCACAACCTGGCTCCAAGGATGATGTCATCATCAGAAGGAGGCCCCAGAGAGAGAGCGCGCTAGTGAACTGGAGGGCCAGGAGGGTGCTGGAGGTGACCTAGAGGAGAAAGAGATGCCCTAGTGCTGAAAGAACTGTCACCATAATGCTAAATCAGGGTTGGGGTCATGTGACCTAGTGATCCACCCCTGGAAGCCCTAGACACCAACCTCAGGGCTTCAAGCCTTTTCATGAGGCAGTCAACAATACCATTAAGCCATAGTACTTGTAAGGGAGAAACCAAAGGGTCAGTCCATAACTCTTACCCAGAAAAAGCTGGCAAAGCACCCCTCCTGGTGAGAAAAATGACCCCCTCCCTGGGGCACCTCTGCAAGTGCGCTGGTACTGGTATCATCGTAACAACAAGCTTTCCAGCTTTCCTTACTTAGTTGTTTTTGGTATTTCTTTCATTAGTTTCATTAAGAAATATTTTGCAATTTTTTTAGTATGGCCAAAGACTTTTTAAGTGTTTTTTTGCCTCTTTTAAGGCTAATTTAGTTCGCTGTTTTTTTTTAAATATTTTAGCAGGTTTGAACATTTAAGTGGCCAAAATCTGAGATTCAGAGGCTTTCGTGACCATCCAAAGAGCTAGTTTAACCTTCCCTGGTTCTTTCTAGTGTTTGTAAACTGTATTGGTGCCTATTTGATAAAGGACCAGCAGTACTTCTTGATTTCATTTGATGTAACTTAAAAAAATAAAAAGAGCAAAGCATGCTATTCCAGCGCTTGCCCCCATCCCCCCAGGGGGATTTGAGTTTTTTTTTGGTTTTTTGTTTTGTGCATTTTTTTGCTTAAACTTTGTTTCTTTATGCAAATAGTAATTAGATAACATCACAATCACACAATCCGTCCACGTAGGGTCGTATAGATTAGTTTTTCTTATTTCATGTATTGTCATTTTTTTACATTTTTTACAATTTTGCAAATAAAATTTGAGCCCTTGCTTTCCCGAAGTACTGCACTTTTTTTGGTGTGTGGGAAAAGAGACTCTTGGGTTGTAGATTAGTTAATAACTCACATTCAAATTTTAAATAAAATTTACCAAGACTTGAAATCCGAAGTATGCTTTTGACCGCTGCAGCTTAGTTTGAACAGTTGGGTCAATCAGAAAATGACGTAGAGTGACTAGTGTTAATAGGACAATCCTTCAACGTTTTAATCTTTAGAACTCAGGAGGTTGAAGTGAGACTAACTATAGAGTCAACAGTCTGTCGTAAGCAGGTTTATCCTCACCTGGTTGGACCCTTGGTATAGTTGTCGCAACGCTCAGTTCGAAGGAGCGATTATGAGTTGGGCCACACCAACAATCAACCCACTCCTTTAATACTCATTAATAATTTAAAATTGACAACAAGACTTTGCAATACTTTCACGACACAACACAACAACAAATCACACTTATAATCTCGGCAGTGGTCATTGCATGTTATCTTTGTTTAAGTGAAATCCATTAAATGTCGTGAATATCTTTTATATCATGTGTTGTTGTACTTAAATTAATTGCAATTGGTTTTCTTCTTGTAATATTTTCATTATCCATCATTAACTCCTATAATTTGTTTTCTTCATTTATAGTGTAGAAACTAGAAACCTTAGATTTATTTTCAATAAGGACCACCTCCCTTGGCTTCGCTAGGAGTAGCCTAGACGGAGGAGTTGATAATCAGGTGACAGCACTTGACTCTGAGTTGCTCCCAAGGACACACTGAGTGGCTTGAAGGTTTCCTGCCGTGTTCCCCCCAGGTGTGTATTAGGTGGCAACACTTCCTACTCAGTATTAGCTAGAATTATTACATCAATGATTGCAGGTGCCATCTTATTTCCCCTGTCTACCTGGACCCAGGGATTCTGTTCAATTTGTTTGGAAAGTTTTCTGTTGAGCCTCCATTTCCTGTTTCCTGCTGGTTATGGATCTCTTCTTGCATATGTTTCACATCTGAGATTTCATACTCTAGAGAGCCCATTTCAATCCTCACTGCATTCCTGATTCTACTTCTAGAAACCAAGCAGATATTGAATGACACATTTAAATTAAGTACTTATTGATGTAACAAATTAAACTTGGATGTTTTAGATCTAAGATGCCATACCTAAAAGTCTTTGTAAATAGAACTTGTGATCTCATTCTGATGATAAGGCTGTCTTGTGAAAAATCTTATTTGCTTAGTTGAAGTTATATTTGCAATTATCCTGTTTTCAGGTGCCATATACTCAAATTGGTGTTTTAGATACTGTGGACATATTTAATAACTAAAATTAATTCTACACTCTTTGTAACATTGGCATGCAGAAAACCGCAAGGAGTGGCTTACATATTCTGCTTGGAGGCCTATGTGCGCTCACAGTCGTGGTTTTCTTGCGTTTTGTGAGTATGATAAAAACGATGATCTCCTACCTTTGTTTCACTATTTTCAAGACCCAGCTTTGGGCATATGCTTATTACTAGGAGTGCTTCTTAAGGTTTTGCTGCATCTGTTTGCTTCCTCAAGGACTTTAGCTGTCATTCCAGCTTTTATACTCATCCCAAGGAGATCTGTTCATTAAGAATATACTCTGAAGCCCTAAAGGATGCTTAAATGAACAATGAGGCAAAGTTAGAAACTATTGGAGAGTGTATATATATATATATATATATATATTAAACGAGACGCTTATGTAAAAAAAATATTTTCATGGGCTGTGAAGCCCTTTGGCCTGAGACAATAATGTTCCGGCTCCTGGGATCGATTATGTTTGTTAAACCTAGTCTGCCTTGTATTATCTAAGTTTATAACTCATTGCCCCGCAAAACATGTCTAGGTAGATTGTCACCATAAGATAAAGGTATGCTAGTATGAAACTGGGAACTGAATCAGTCTTGTAGGAAGATACATGAACATTGAAGATTCAATTCTTTATGAACAGGGGACACATTGGCCATTAAACATGCATACAACTTGAACTAACTACTACAATTATTAATGGATTTGTAGAAGGGTGAGGCTTCCCAGATGCATATATCCCCTTATTTCATTTCTATGCTGGTGTAATGTTGTTAATCCAAAAGTTTCTATGTGATAACCTTTTAAGTAGCAGATTATATGGGAAATTTCCTGGCTGCATATATTCCTTTATTTCATTTCTCAGTTGGCATTACGTTGTTCATCCATAAGTGCTTGTGATGACTCTGTAATTAGCAGATTAAATGTAAGTCAACTTACAATAGGGACATGCCCTCGATGTGTTCTGTATTTCAAGGATGATAAGATGCCTAGGGGATGTCCCTTACTGTCGTCAATCCATAGGGAACAAAATTGGGATGCCCCATGAAGAAAAAGTCAAAATAAATTTTGCCTGCTGTTCCCAACAGCCACTGAGAAAAATGATGTCAATCACTTATATGCCACTGATGTTAACTTCCTACAGTCACATAAAGAAGTATAATTTAATGGCAACAAATTTAATCAACCTGTAAGTTAACATACTGTCTACAAACCACTTTTAAGCAGCGGAAAAGGCTAATTAACAGCAGACTGTAATAATAAATGTGCACAGAGATTTTGGTCAAGAAAGACCCTGGAAAAACCCCCAACCCCTGGGGGAAAAGCAGTCCGCTAGAGAGAGAATATTATTGAGCAATCTCAGACTAAAATATCTGAAGTACAAATGTTGTTACAGCAGCAATAAATGACTGTAAATGGCCTTAGAAACTGTGCCACACAGCACTTTAAACCCCTATACCTCCCTCGACTGTAATTAACTGTCAGTACAAACACATTGACTGCTACAGTCGCTAATACATCAGTCAAAATAGAGCATAAAGCACTGAATATACATCAGCAACAGGGACCTCGATTTCTGTGCATGTAACTCAGTCTAAAAATAAGAACCTTCTCTCTGCTGTACAGCCAGTCACTTTCAGCAATGATTGCTCTTCATTTTCAGCAGTAAGGTCAGTCACTATCACTGAACAGTCACTTCTCTGGATGCTGCAAACAGACTGGGAAAAGTGCCAGCCCAAATATCTTGGGAAATGCACCCTCACTGAAGCTATCAACCTGGGAATGCATGCCCCTTCTCACAGCCCTCTCTTCTTCTAGAAATGCGTGCCCCAGGCTGTCCCTTCCACTTTTGTCTCTTCACCTCAACTTTACTTCTCTCTCTCTTTGAAACTCGTGCTCCACAAGATACTGCTCTCTCTGCTTTTGGACTCGTGCCTCTTCCTCTCCTCTTGGGATGCGTGCCTCCTCTTTTTTCTTTTCTTTTCCTTGAGATATTTGCCAAATGAAGTCTCATCACCTTTTATTTCCCTCATTAGGGTAACTGCCAGGACTCTTCAAATTCAATGGATGAGATTAGATCTTGGCCACAAGATCTAAGGCTAGGACCTAATCTCTCATTCACTTAAAACTCCTAAGTGAACTATATAACAAATTTTTCTTTTCAAAAAGTCACATAACCATAAATAAAATAAAAGTCACTTTATAACATAAAAGTCACTTTATAATTTAAAATTCACTTTATAATCACTATAAAGTACATTTTATAATCACTATAAAGTACATGTTCACTTTTAAATTAAAGGTCAGATGATAAAGGACTTTAATAAAACCCATAAAGTCACTTTATGAATTATTTAATGAGACTTCATAATTTCTTGGAACCCTGCACCTAGGCACCTGATGCAGGAGTGCCTCCGAGCAACAAAATGCTAGAACCCCACAGTTCCATGGTGGATGGCCCGGTGTTCCCTACAAGGCCTGATGGACCCTATAAAAAATGTTTTTGTTTCTTTAAATAGATGGGCCCCACTATAGCCCTCCACTGCCCCTGAAAGCCCTAAATTTTCATTTTTCAACTAGAATCAAGGGTAGGGACAGGTGAGGAAGGAGGAGAAGCTGTTGCTAGGAGGACTATCTCTTGTACTTGGGTTGTATCATTGCTCTATCTATCTCTGAGGAAGTTGCGGGGTTTTTCACCTTCTTGGTTTTCCCTGGTGAAACTCTGTGTCTCTTGTGTGCTTGCATTATTGTGTCCATGATTGATATGCTGTAGATATGTTGTAGATATGCCGTACATGTTATTCTCTCAGTTAAGATCCTAGATTAGATTGAAATTCCTGAAAAATTAACATGGTATTAGAGCTAGCCTGAAAAAGGCATGGTATGGCATTTATGACTATTGTTGCACTTGCGAAGCTAGGGCTTGATATAACAAAAACCAGTCATCGTAGCACTTTCGTTATAAATTCATTTCGGCGAAGTTTTAGAATCTGAAAATCTTACAGGTCGAAGATAAGATCCCCATGTACCTTGTGTCCAAAAGAGAGCCTCTAATTCGTTGTACTTTCATATTTATGATCTGTACAATATAGGGTTTCTGCCTCTTCCAGATCTCAGTCATAAATAGGTGACCTAGGCAAAAAGGTCACAACTTGGGCTAGGAAGCTCCAAATGAAATTTCGTAAAACGTGGCAGGTAGGGCACGAATTGTACTTTTACAGGTACGATTTTCAGAGGCCGAAATTGAACCAGTGACACGTGGCACTCCGTACAAGTTCACTCTCCTGTTTTATCCCATAAATAGTTCACGTTGCGACACTTGACATAACTCTCTCTCAGAGAATGCAATTAAGGTCAGACCTGTGGGGTTGGAAAGATAACAGGTCAGGCTACCACAGGAAGAATTTTCAGACCCTGTAGATTTGAAATTTCGGAGTTACACCAGAAACAATCAGATGCATATTTCTGTCAAAACATAATTGGATTTTGAGCACCTTTATTCATGGCTCAGGGAATTTAGGGTTTCGGAGAATGTTGAAATCTTTTGTATCAGAGACCACGGCTTGGGTTCTCCTCATAAAAATTGAAATTTAGAGACCAAGATCGAATTTTTTGGTTGGGCAGAAGGCTGGGCTTGATCAAACCCTAGTTCGGGATTTTGATCGGAAAGGTGGAAAATTAGGGCTTCTGCAAAAGTTGGAATTTCTGAAGTCTGTGACCACGGCTGGAAGCTCCTCAGAAAAATCGAAGTTTAGAGCTTTGGAATTAACCTTTTGGTTGGGCAGAAGGGTGGGATTTATCAAACCCTAGTTCGAGATCCTGTCCAGAAGATCCAGAAGTTTCAAAGGCAATTTTGAGGGGTGAAACTTTGCAGTTTTCAAACTCTGAGTATACCAGCTTGATCAGCTCATCAAGGCGCATATTTCTATCATTTCAGAAGTTTGAAATTCAAAGTTTGAATTTTTAGGGTTTCTCTGACAAACCCTAATCCAGCTCCAGATTCAGTTTCTGCAATTCAAGTTTATTTGGTTAATCCTAGAAGAGAATGGATTGGCCACTTGCATAAGTGAAGAAGTTCCTATTTCAGAGGGAGATGATGCTAAGGCCTTACATAAGAAGATTACAAGCAATCTCGACAAGTATGACTTATCCAGGTATGTTTCAAGATCTGTTCATGATGAATTTTTAGGGTTTCTCTGACAAACCCTAATCCAGCTTTAGATTCAGTTTCTGCAATTCAAGTTTATTTGGTTAATCCTAGAAGAGAATGGATTGGCCACCTGCATAAGTGAAGAAGTTCCTGTTTCAGAGGGAGATGAGGCTAAGGCCTTACATAAGAAGATTACAAGCAATCTCGATAGGTATGACTTATCCAGGTATGTTTCGAGATCTGTTCATGATTAAGTTTATGGTATGTTTGTCTTCATTAAGGTTAGTACAATCTTGATTAACTTTAGACTTGTCGTATCACCTTAATAAAATTATGAATGCAAATATTCATTGATTAGGGTTTTGACACTTAAGATTGTACTAATGCATTGTGGTGTTATAAGAGGTTGATGTTGTCCACTAACATGAAAGGTACATCAAGAAAGACAAATCATGTTCTAGTTCAAGAACATATGACCATGTTGACATGAAGACAGAGATTCATCCATTATCATGGATCACATAGAAGATCTACTTACGAGGTATGTATAACTTGGTTCTATAATTATTAACCTATGAGATATGCAGGTCACTAGCACAAGTCATTAAAGAGATCAAGAAGATATTGCTAGACATAACTAGCAAATATGATAACCAGTTATGTTTTTCCTATACCAAGTTAGAATCCTACCTTGTGTTAGGATCTTATACTGTTGTATGGTTGATAATGATTATTCATGAAGTTAGAAATGTAAGTAATCAAGGGTTTATGTATATTATGTCTCTTACCTTGATTGATGAAATGACTAACCAGAGAAGTCCTTTGGTCAAATAAAGAATTTGCATGAGTAAAAGAAGTATTCCCTGAAACCTTGAATACTAATGTTTATTATCTGTGTTTGAAATGATCTTGACCATACATGTTTAAGATTACTTAGAATCATAATGTTTTTGATAGTATTAAGATTATACTAATGAATGTATGTATGAGACCTCGAGGATAACACAATGATGATACTAGTAAGTATGCATAGTGATCGAGGATGGATATAAGTTTAAGGACAGGTAATCCAGGAAGCAAAGATCAAGAGGGAGCACACTCCAGTAGTTCCTGCAAGGAAGCAAATATTGAGAGGGAGTCCACCCTACAAACCAAACAAAGATAAGTATTTGAATTGTCATTTCTTGTATATTTGTTTGTTTAAATAATATTGTTCAATGATGTATATGCTTATGTTCCCAGACTTGGGGTGTGTATTATGCATATTAGAATAATTGCATTAATGAACAGTATACTACTAATATGCATGTGATGGGTAAGTGGCCTATGGCACTGTACAACATTCCATTGCTACTTATCTAGAATGAAACCTCTTTGCTGACATCTTGGGAGTTGTGCACACTCTTAACAATGTTTTGGTAGAGATTGGAAGGCATCTAGAAAGTTACGGGATATGGATAAATGTTGTATTGAAGCATTGGCTAAGATAATTGCATGACTGCATGACATATTTATTTATGTGTAAGAATTTGTTCTGAAAACCATGAGATGTTTCTAATCATGCAATTTAACTTGTTTTGTAGGAAAGATCGTATATCATCACCTACAAAAGAAGGACTACAACATTTGTTCAGCAACAAACTTATCTATTGAAGATATTGAAGTTCCCAGGATTCGGGAAGAATGCCATGATCGAGGAGTACCAGTCGATCATGAAGAATGATGTTTGGGATGCAGTCCCAAGACCTGAAGGGAAGTCTGTTGTGACTTCCAAGTGGATCTATAAGATCAAGCATGCTGTAGATGGTAGCATAGAGAAATACAAAGCGAGATTTGTAGCTCGTGGCTTCTCCCAGAAAGAGAGAATAGACTATGAAGATACTTTTGCACCTGTAGCCAGGTACACTTCCATCAGATCAGTACTTGCTCTGGCTGCAGTGATGAAGTGGAAGATACATCAGATGGATGTCAAGACAGCTTTCTTGAATGGTGTAGTCGAAGAGGAATTGTATGTGGAGCAACCACTTGGTTTTGAGACATATGACAGGGAGCCATATGTGTGCAAGTTGAAGAAGGCCCTGTATGGCTTGAAGCAAGCTCCTAGGACTTGGGTATGATGCACTACTTTCTAGGCATGGAGGTGTGGCAGAGTGCAAATGGAATCTTCCTTGGACAAGGGAAGTATGCAGTAGAGATCCTGAAGAGGTTCGGGAGGATGGATTACAAGGCCATGGCCACACCCATGGCATCGAACCTGAAGCTTCTGTGTGATGCTTCATCTGAGTCGGTTGATGTCACTATGTATCGTCAGATGATTGGGTCCTTGATGTACCTGACGAACACGAGACCAGATATTTGCTTTGCGGTGAACACATTGAGCCAGTTCCTGACGGATCCCAGAGGTGTTCACCTGGTTGCTGTAAAGCATATTCTGAGGTACCTGAAAGGTACAATTGATTATGGGCTCAAGTATGACGCGAATCAAAAGTTTAACCTGCAAGGTTATGTTGATTCAGATTGGGCAGGCAGTGCTGCAGGTGGGAAGAGCACATCTGGGTGTTGCTTCAGTATGGGATTAGGTGTGATCTCTTGGTTTAGCAGGAAGCAGTCCTGTGTAGCACTGAGTACAGCCGAAGCAGAGTATGTTGCAGCTTGTTCGGCAGTTGTGAGGCAGTATGGCTCCGGAAGCTATTGTCTAAGTTATTTGATCTCCCGCTAGAGGCTACTAGTATCCTTTGTGACAACTAGAGTTGTGTGAAGCTGTCTGAGAACTCGGTGTTCCACGACAGGTCGAAACACATTGAGATCAAATATCACTATATCAGGGATATGGTGGAGAGAGGAGCAATGAAGCTCCTGTATGTTGTGACGGATGAGCAGGTTGCAGATGTGCTGACGAAACCACTAGCCAGAGTAAAGTTTGAGTACTTCAGGGAGAGGCTTGGTGTTCTTCAGATTGACGACACTTCGAGGAAGAAGTGATAGACACATTTGCTGGAAGCCATTCCAAGTATGGTGAGAGGAGGATCCTTCCCATGGCTGTGGATGTAAGTGCTGGATGATGAGCATCGGGACGATGCTCCAGTTACTGCTCTGTATATGCATCATGTTGGATGCTTGTTATGATCAGTTGGATCATGTATATGTATATGCATCATGTTGGATGCCTGTTATGATCAGTTGGATCATGTATATGTATATGCATCATGTTGGATGCTTGGACCATGTATCAGGTGGATACATTGTATGATCAAGTAGATCATGTATGTTGATATATATCAGGTGGATACATTGTATAATCAGGTGGATCATGTATCTGTGTATGTATCAGGTGGATCATGTATGATGATATGTATCAGGTAGATACTTGGTATGCATCAGGTGGATGCATTGTATGATCAGGATGATTATGGATGACGAGCTTCAGGATGTTGCTCTAGATGACATGCATCAGGACGATGCAGTGATGATGATCAGGATGATCATGTACATCAGGACGATGTATGGTGAGTATCAGGTTGATACTCTGTGGCCGTGGACAGGTTGTGCAAGGGTAGCATGTAATAAGTCCTGGAGATCTGGACAGGTTGTGCTAGTCACATAAAAGGCCTCAAATGCTCTTTAGAGATCTTGCTTGGCAAGACACTCTTTTAAGGTTTTACTAGACCACATGTAATAAGTCCTGGAGATCTGGACAGGATGAAAAAGGCCTCAGATGCTCTTTAGAGATCTTGCTTGGCAAGACACTCTTTTAAGGTTTTGTGGGGACTACATGTAATAAGTCCTGGAGATCTGGACAGGATGAAAAAGGCCTCAGATGCTCTTTAGAGATCTTGCTTGGCAAGACACTCTTTTAAGGTTTTGTGGTAGGGGTCACATGTAATAAGTCCTGGAGATCTGGACAGGATGAAAAAGGCCTTAGATGCTTTTTAGAGATCTTGCTTGGCAAGACACTCTTTTAAGGTTTTGTGACAGTCACATGTAAAAGATCCTGGGAGATCCGATAGGTTGAGCTATTTGCTCGTAAAATGCCTGGGATGCTCTTTCGAGGTTTTGTTGATGCATGTAATCAGTCCTGAGGATTCCACAGTATGGCCAGTGATGATGAAGACCTACAGGTGGTGGGCCTACATCTAGTATGAAAAAGGACTGGCTCTGTAGAACTTCCTATGACAAGTAGTTCAGAGATTGATTGAGATAGCAGCAGCAGTGATGATGACGATGATCCAGTGACGATGATGCAGAGAAGAAGACTTGTGCTAGAAGACCCGTGTCGAGAAATACCTTCCTAGTTAAGAGGGAGTGTTGATGTAATTGTAACTTCGGAATGTATTTCACCTATGTATATTGTATTCCTATAGAGATGTTATTATTCCTCTATACGGAAGTGTCGTCATTTATATTGTAAGTGTCGTAACTTATACTTGATGGGTTATTAGACCACCTTGATGGGGTCGGCCCTATATGAATCATGTGGGTAAAAGGGTTATTAGACCACCCTATTGGGGGTCGGCCCTGTCAGCATTATGTTATGTGGTTAAGTTAAGGCAGACCTAGTAAAGGTTATTAGGCAAGTCAAGTCAAGTATAAATAGAGTGTGTGTAATATCCCAAACTGATATTTTTTCTTTTTTCCTGTGTACTGTCTATGGCTAATAGGCTTATGTGTCAGCAAAATATGAAAGTAAACCCTGACCTCTGCATGCATGCAGTTGCATGCTGATATGTGCCCTAGAACATACTAGAATGCTAGAAAGTAGGAGGAATTAATGAATGCACATACCAGTATGTAGATCTACTATTGCTGATGAAGATGAAGCCCGCATGCAAGAATAAGGATGAACCAATAAGCAGCTAAGACAAATCGTGTTTCTGAGTAGAAGGCGTCCTCCTCCAAGCTAGAGATGCTCCCAGATAATAAATAAGAGGTGGAATGAATCCCTATGCTCTGAGATTGATGGAAGCTGCATGCAGCAATTCTGACCACTGGAAGATGATATGCGAATAGATATGTCTTGGATCAATTCGCCCAAGTAGAGATTGCGAATGCACCAATGCTGAATAACTCAATCTCATTGCTGACTGAAACCTCATGCTGAATCAATGCGGAAGCAATGCTGAATCCGGATGATCCAACCTGAATGATGAACTAAGGCAGATAGCTTTCACTGTCGAAATACACCAGTTAGTTGAGTACAAGCCTCAACCCCAACTTAGCTCGCTGAGCTTCTCCAAATCGAGATCACAAATCAATAATCAATAATGTTCTTCTCCATTCACTTTACCTTTCTTTTGTAACACTCAACTGCCAAAAACCTAACTTCTGACCTAACTAGGTCACTTTATCTTCTAATTCGTAGTTGACTTGCATGCAGGTGCATGGAGACTCAATCAGGTACATGCATCATGAAATAATGCTCAGATGTCATGCATGCAGGTGGCCTTTGGCTCTGGTGGCCCCTGTCTATCTTCTGGTGATCTAATAATCATGCTAAAGATCCTCTGAAGGTGTATATGGCATCAATCCTCAGTAAATTCCACTATAATAAAAAAGGGAACATTACAGTCCTCCCTTGCCAAGATTGCTTGTCCTCAAGCAATACCAACATAGTTCCATAATCAATTGAACTGAACCAACTGAATCCCAGGGTCCCAAATCATCCTAGGAGATATGTAGTACCTTCTACTCAAGGTATGATCCTGCGAGGTACCATGATATGAAACCTCCTGAAAGTGATAGTCGACTCTCGTCCTCATGCTAACTGTTGTACCGTTTTCTACTGCAATCTCGGTGTTCCCTGCTACCTAAAAGAAGAGACCATCATGTAGTCGTTGAGCCGTTTTGATCATCATCAGCTGTCTGTCATACTCTATCAGTATCCCTCTCTCCTGTAACTCCAAGTAGAAATATCCGTAAGAGTTGGCCAACTCACTATGAACAGTGTAGTGTATAGGCAACAAGGTTAAGTCTGCCATTCTTCCAAAATACTTGACCTCGAGTATCAACAAAGGAAATATGCTCCGATCACTAGTAACAACTATGGGTTGCTCATGAGCTCTAATCATCCCCTCAATAGACAGCTCTATCACTCGTACTGATCTATGTGATGTGAAGCGATCTCTACTCCGAGCGCTGGTCTGCCTAGTGCTAATACCAGAATACATCTGACTGCCCCTAAAGAGCCAAGCAATCATAAGCTGCACAAACACTTCAAAAGGCCATTCCTCAATCTGGGATAACCTCAAGTCAATGACATGCTCAATGAATTTGTCAGGAGGTCTCCCTAGAGGAAACATTCTGATGCTCCATTGTACACCACCATGTGTCTGCGTCCCCTCCCGTATATTGTTGTATGCAATTGTAATCTCTTGTGCCATTAAGTATCCTGGATGCGCTACTACATCCAAGTTCCAACATTTTACTGATGCAACTTGAACCTGTATTCTTGTGTGACTCCAAACCTGTTATATACCTATCTACCCAATCCCCGGATGCATACATGCCCATGCTCGTTGGTCCAGACGGAATGTACTCAGCCAACTCCTCCATAACTAAACCTTGAGCCTTTAATGGTTCCTCCAACAGAAGTGGCTCAAGATCTCCACACCACAAAACAAGTGCATGGTCACAACTCTCTGTGTCGAACTCTCCCCAAGTACCTGTAACTCTGTATGCTCCTCATGCATAATCGTTATGCGAGGCTCCTCCTTTGTGGTCTCATGGTTGCATGGCTTTTTGCTGAATGGTTTATCCTCCTGTAAGCTAATTGTCTTATCCTCACCACTGACTTCACTGTCAAGAAGTACCTCTATATAGTGCACCTCACCCTTGCCCCTGCACTTGTGTCTTGAATCCCATGGTACTTTGCAGTCGTAGCACCTGTAAGTTTCATACCACTCTGGATGTTTGATGATGCAAAACTCTTTGAACGATGCAGCTGCGCGGAATGCTTCACTGTGCATCATATACTCCCTGATGCAGATGGTAACATCATCCACATCTTCCTCTGCATTGCTTCGATTGTAATACCACAGTAATAATCCTGTAGGGTTTTGATGGCTTTCCATAGCTATTAAGATGGCTTTCCAGGGGGACTCTTTCTTCTCAACAGTCACTGAGGTGATTCAATATGGTAATATCCCTTGATAATTGCTCTGCTATGTCTTCCCTATATTGAAAAGGTCTTTCATATATCAACTATTTATTTATTTATTTTTTTTCAACTGCCTCACAAGGTGGATATGGTCGTCTTCAATATCAGATGATACTCACTGCTTGGATCCTCAATCTGACCCACCAAACTCTTTCTAGTGATGACTGAGGTGTGTCTTCCAACAAGCCCTTCACCACGGTATTACTGTAACTTGATATGTGTAAATATGGTTACTACAAGTATAGGTTTGGATCAGGTGTTTATCAAACACTTTTGACTGTCAAAGTTCGGGAGTTTACTGTTTAGCCACTTTATAATTTATGTGATGGAATTTGAACTCAAAGGAGAGGTATGCCAACTGATTTTAGCAGAGATAAATCTGATAATCTTCAATAGTAGAATTATAGGGCTTGAAGTCTGAAATAAGTGGCAGCGTGCTGATATTGATAGTCTTGATCCTGTTGATGGAGAGGTCGCCTTCCTGTAGGTTACCTTGAGCAATATATAAACCTCCACTGTTGTATAGTCACCCAAGAGTATGAACTAGGTTGGAATAAGCACCTGGGCAAGAGATTATAAGCAAGGAAGGCCCCAGTTCTTAGACTTCGTATGCAAATACATAGTCTGTCCTGTAGCAGCAACAAATAAACAAGAAATTGCGCCCACGAGCAATCACTGCCTGACAATCAGATCATGTTTTAACTTATGCATGCATACCTCTGATGAGAGTGACGCCCACAGGATGGATATATGACCTCAATAGTTGTTGCTCGAAATGCTAATACGCTGCCAATAAAATATATCTGCTAACAGACTCAATGGATCGTGATCTTCTTTTAATCTTGTGGCTCTCCTTAATTGGCCACAACTGAGCTCCATGGCTTCCACTCAGAATTCACAATTACCTTTCTCCAAGGATACCCTGACCAATAATATGAGCTGAGCAATAATATGATACGTCCAAATAATTATTCACGTCCAGCATTGGTATGTGTATGCCCTAGTAAAGGATCACGTCTGGAACATAAAGAATGTCAACCCACGTATTAAGTGAATTGATCCAAATCTGAGAAGACGCCCAGTGAAATAAGAAATGGCAGTTGAGAGTGTAACCACGTCTTCTACCCCGATATCTCCACTGTCAACAATGGGTCGAACCCTTCTTATCACAACTCATCCCAAAACAACAGATGGCATCCTTCTTCATGCTTCCTACGATTATCACGTTAAGGATGACTCCATGAAAAGCTCGCGCAGTAGTGGCCCGAGAATCGTGACTACATCAATTGGGTAACCCTTGTTCCAATAATTTATGAGTGAGTCCCTTTACGTTGGAGTATAGTAATTATAAGGTCCATGCCCTTAGCACAGGAACACGTAGCAGTAAAATAGTAGTCCCAGCCACGCGTTAGATGAACGTATGCTGGCCTCAACACAATTGAACACGTCCTTAATCCACACAATTCTATCTCTAGTAACTATGCTCTCTTTGATTGCTGCCTAAAATATCAGCTAAGACCTGTGATATCCGTGTGGTAATCTCAGCAGTTTGGGAAATTGCCATCCGGACTAGGTAAAGACGCCATGCTCAATAAATGCTGAAGTCGTTGTTCAGAACTCGATGGAGATGCCTTTGTATAAAGATAACGATATTAATTTGAGTGGGATGTTGCAGTTAATGCCAGGTCTAGGTCTCTAGTTCGATCTCAGCGATAGATTCCTGGTACGTACAGGGAATCGTCTTCTAACTTGCCCAGTAATACATATCTCTATTTTCAGAAGGTAATTCCACCCTATTTCAAGAAAAACTCTTCAATATTTATACTTCCCCTCCTAGTTTAGGAATCACTGCATTATTTGATAGATATGGTCCATAAAATGATAACAGGTCCTCCTTCAGGGTTTGATCTACCATTAAGAAGATTCATCATTGGATCATGGCCCCAAAACTAATGATCTCTTGTTTTACTTTCAGGATCTCTGCAATTCTCGACAAACATTCTCAATAGAAGCACGCCGTAGCAGGTCTGAATTCATCTAACGGCTTATGATTTCATCTTCATGCCAATTTCCCACAACTGGCGAAGAACATGCTCTGATACCATTGTAATATCCCAAACTGATATTTTTTCTTTTTCCCTGTGTACTGTCTATGGCTAATAGGCTTATGTCTCAACAAAATATGAAAGTAAACCCTGACCTCTGCGTGCATGCAGTTGCATGCAGATATGTGCCCTAGAACATACTAGAATGCTAGAAAGTAGGAGGAATTAATGCATGCACATACCAGTATGTAGATCTGCTATTGCTGATGAAGATGAAGCCCGCATGCAAGAATAAGGATGAACCAATAAGCAGCTAAGACAAATCGTGTTTCTGAGTAGAAGGCGTCCTCCTCTAAGCTAGAGATGCTCCCAGATAATAAATAAGAGGTGGAATGAATCCCTATGCTCTGAGACTGATGGAAGCTGCATGCAGCAATTCTGACCACTGGAAGATGATATGCGAATAGATATGTCTTGGATCAATTCGCCCAAGTAGAGATAGCGAATGCCCCAATGCTGAATAACTCAATCTCACTGCTGACTGAAACCTGATGCTGAATCCATGCGGAAGCAATGTTGAATCTGGATGATCCAACCTGAATGATGAACTAGGGAAGATAGCTTTCACTGCCGAAATACACCAGTTAGTTGAGTACAAGCCTCAACCCCAACTTAGCTCGCTGTGCTTCTCCAAATCGAGATCACAAATCAATAATCAATAATGTTCTTCTCCATTCACTTTACCTTTCTTTTATAACACTTAACTGCCAAAAACCTAACTTCTGACCTAATTAGGTCACTTTATCTTCTAATTCGCAGTTGACTTGCATGCAGGTGCATGGAGACTCAATCAGGTGCATGCATCATGAAATAATGCTCAGATGTCATGCATGCAGGTGGCCTTTGGCTCTGGTGGCCCCAGTTTATCTACTGGTGATCTAATAATCATGCTAAAGATCCTCTGAAGGTGTATATGGCATCAATCCTCAGTAAATTCCACTATAATAAAAAAGGGAACATTACAGTGCGGGAGGCACTCTATTTGATCATTCTATTCTTCACTCATACTCTCATTGGAGAGTGGCACACTTGTGGAGGAGGAGAAGCTGCTGCTAGGAGGACTATCTCTTGTACTTGGGTTGTATCATTGCTCTATCTATCTCTGAGAAAGTTGCGGGGTTTTTCACCTTCTTGGTTTTCCCCGGTGAAACTCTGTGTCTCTTGTGTGCTTGCATTATTGTGTCCAGGATTGATATGCTGTAGATATGTTGTAGATATGCTGTACATGTTATTCTCTCAGTTAAGATCCTAGATCAGATTGAAATTCTTGAAAAATTAACAACTACAAAATCCTACTTACTTATTATGCCCAACCTATTGCTTTCAGCCAGGAAGACTTTGTGGTATTAGCACTATTGATCTTTTTGGGGGAAGGAACGAGCTGAACCCGGCCTATAGGATGATAGTCTTTCTAAGTCTCCAGGAAATGAGGAAAATGGTTGACTGTTAATAGATCTGGTTTTATGTTGTTATTTTGGTGAAGGTTCCAGATTTAAAGAAACATAGACATCATCCTTATAAACAGATTTATATGTGGGACAAAGGTTACCCAAATCTGAAATTGAAGCATTCCAATACTTTCAAATAATTTCCAGATATATGGGTGTACAACAGCAGGTATACAACAGATTTTAAGGACTGACCAGTGGCTGCAATCAAATCTGATTTGGTTGTTTAAAATTTAAATATCTGATTTAAATACCAGAAATGATTATGATTAAAAATCCAGCCAACAAGTAGGTTAAACACATAGAGAACAAGACTGAAAATTAGGAATCTGAAATTTATAATTCATCTTTCATTTATTTCAGATCTAAAACAAAGGGAACATTTAAATATGAAATTTTTAGTGGTTTGGAGGGTAGACTAGTGTCTAGGTTCATTGGGCATACGGGGTTTTCATGGAAAATCTCTTAATCATGAATATCTTGAAGATTATAAAGGGCAACTCTATCTCTTACCATGAAAGAAACAATTGCTTTAGCTGAAATTACTAGAGGATATAACAATTAGTGTAGTTTAAAATTAGCTACACTAAGATCAATTGGACTGGAAGGATCAATAAAACATCTAATTCTAGCACTCTTCCTTACAAATACTGTCAATTTTTAATTCAAGCAACAATACATGTCAAAAATAAGATGCACAAATTCATTCCACATAAAACACAGTAGATTTTTCCTGGAGAAAACCCTTAGAAGGGAGAAAAACTCCAGCCAAACAACCTTTCTTATATAAGATATCAGGTTCAGGTTACACAACATCATCATAAGCTTCACTTTGATTGTGCTAAGATAAAATTTAATAGCAGAAGTAACAACTTACACCAGAATTGTATTACAACCTTGAACTCTGCTCACAACATCCTCTGTATGCTGCAAGTATTCTGCTCTGCTTGCTGCTGCACATTCTGCTCTGCAATGGACATACAAACCTCACAACTACTGCACATATTACTCTTCAATGGATAGACAGACCTCACAGACAAGCTTCAAGAGGATACAAAGATTGACCTCACACCTACTTCAAGAGGATAAGAAAAAATTGAGTGAAATAATGGGGAGGGGTGGCTCCTATTTATAGTTTGGGTTTGCTGCCTCAAGCAGCCCCCTAAAAGTATGACACTTGTCACTTGGCATGTGAAGCAGCCCCCTCTACATGACACCCGTCACTTAGCATGTGAAGCAGCCCCCTCTACATGACACCTGTCACTTGGCTAAGCAGCCCCCTTAGGGACACATGTCACTTGGCACAAAAAAGTCTTTTTGACAGAACACACAACAACTGCTGGAGCTGACAAGTGGTAGCAGAAGTGATGATCTTGTTGAAATATTGTAACTTCTAAGAATATTATATTTGTACTTTATTATTCCGGAGATGTTTCATTCCTCCGTGAAGATCTTATTGTATATCCGGAGATGTTTATTCCTTTGTCGAATTGTAGTAACTTGGGTTATTAGACTTCCCTAGTAGGGGCCGGCCCTGTATGTGTTATGTGGGTCAAAGGGTTATTAGACCACCCTAGAGGGGTCGACCCAGTCAGTTGTAATGGGGTGTTTAACCTAGTAATTAAGTTGGGGCCGACCTAGCTTGTGTAAAAGTCAGTCGGGAAACAAGTATAAGTAGAGGAGGATGTTCCTCACTTATCTCACTCATTCATTCACTCGTGAGTGGCGCACTTGTGTGAGAGAGGTCTGTTGTGGAGGAAAAGGAGCTCATGGTTTTGGTTTGCATCTTTGTATTTGCTGGTCATCTATATTGAGGAAGCTTTGCTGGGTTTTCTACCCCATGAGGGTTTCCAAGGATAAATCTGTGTCTCTTGTGTTTATGCCGTGCTTGTTGTTTCTTCAGTGATCCTGTATATGCTATTGTTGTGAAATGAAATGTAATGCTGATATTTTCTGTCTTAGCATATTGAATATTAACAGATCTGTAATAGCTTCCGAAGCTATAAATTTAACACTCCCTCTTAGCAAGGAAGTTATTAAATTATTAACTGATATTATCTTATATAAGAAAGATTGTTTGTTTCTAGCTTTATAGGAATTGTAAGTTCTTCCTAACGTTTGTTAGATACCTTGACTTTTGCTAAATGCACACAAGGTTGCCTGTCTTGACTTTTGACATGACTCATAAGGCTTGTCCTTTTGCCTTTGACTATTGTCATAATCTCACAAGATTTTTAAAGGCCTTATCACTTTTATTCTGACTTTTGTCTTGGCTCAGAAAGCTTTTTATATCAGTGTTACAAAAATCGGCCGGTTTCTCGCGTAACTCCGAAAAATCGGCCAAAAAACCGGGCCGATTTTTGCTTGAAAAATCGCTGATATTTAGCCTGAAAAATCGTCGGAAAATCGGATCGACTCGCGATTTTTTGACAGGGTGAAAAAGTTTGGTTTTTAATTGCTTAAAAGGCCGGGGGACTCCTCTGTTCGGGCTTATTTGTACATTGCAACGCTGGAGAGGAGAGCCAAGGAGCTAAAGTTCGGTTTTTTTCGATTTTCCAGCTGAAGGCATGTAACAGTAAAACAAATTGCCCATTTATTTCTCATTTTCGGTTTTGCAGCAGTTATGTAACATGTTTGCCAAAAAACGTTTTGCAGCAGTAAAAAAAATTGCCCATTTTCAGTTTTGCAGCAGTTATGTAAATGTTTGCCAAAAAACGTTTTTTTTAATTTTCTTGCCCTATGTCTTTGGAAAACCTAACAGAATTTTCCAATTTGTATTAGTATTTGTTATTTGTAATTTTATTGTTTTAAAAAAAAATTATATTTCATCAATCACATATGTAGCAGCATGCTAATTTTTTTCTTTTTTCTTGCCCTAGGTTTGTTTGAAACTTCATTTTTTCCATATACAAGATGTCGAAAGGTTTGGATCCATTTTGGGAATATGGCACAACTGTTGATCCAGAAAATCGACAAACTCTCACTTGCAATCTATGTGGGAAAAGAATGACGGGTGGGATAAGCAGGCTGAAATATCACATTGCACAAATGCCGGGGCATGATGTGATTCCTTGCACCGCAGCAAGCAAGGATCACGTTGACAAGCCCAAAAAAACAATTGAGGGAACTAAGCAAAAGAAACAATACAAGGAGGCTGTGAGACATCAAATTGCCTCAAGATATGGGTCCGCATTTGGAGTGGGGGCTAGTGGGACGAGTCCGGAAACCTTCTCCACACAACAGTCCACAATGCCTTCACCTTCGACTGCATCACCATTAGTTGTCTTTGTGTCGAGATGCACAGCTGGTGGACAACCTTCTATAAGGTCCATGATGAAAGGAAAGGAGAAAAAAGAAGCAGATAGACTTGTGGGTCGATGCTTGCTATGTAGTATATTCCATTTAACTTTGCCAATAACCCATTTTATGTGTCCATGTTTGAGGCAGCTGCTATTGTTGGACCGGGGTATAAGCCCCCCACTTATGAGGAGTTGAGAGGGCCCATCCTCCAGGATGAAAAGGCCGAATGCACTTATAGGTTGGAGGATCTTCGAAAATCATGGGAGTTAACAGGATGCACAGTGATGTCAGACGGTTGGACGGATATGAAGGGTAGGACCCTTCTCAACTTCTTGGTTCATTGTCCCAGGGGCATTATGTTTATGAAATCCGTGGATGCATCTGCATATGTCAAAGATGCGGGTTTACTATGTAGCTTGTTGGATGACTTCATCCAAGAGATTGGCCCGCAACATGTTGTCCAAGTCATAACGGACAACGCTGCGAACTATGTATCTGCTGGTAGGATTCTTATGGCCATGTATCCTTCACTATTCTGGACTCCTTGTGCGGCCCATTGCCTTGATTTGATGTTAGAGGAATTAGCCAAGATTGATTGGATCATGGATACCATTGCTTCAACACGGAGCATCACAAAATTCATATACAATCACGCAGCGGTGCTTAGCTTGATGAGAACTTTAACAGGTGACAGAGAGTTGGTGCGTCCTGCCATCACACGCTTTGCCACTAGCTTTATTTCTCTCCAGTCCCTCTTGGGTTCTATGTGGGACTTGCAACAGATGTTCCTTTCACTTGAGTGGCGTGCTTGATCATTTAGCATTAGACCAGAGGGGCAAGCCATATTCAGGCTAGTTACATTCCATTAGACCTTTTGGGATGATGTGAGGGAGGTTTGTGCCGTCACTGAACCTTTGGTAAGGGTTCTCTGCTTGGTTGATGGAGATAAGCCTGCAATGGGCTACCTATACGAGGTTATGGATAGGGCCAAAGAGTCCATTCGTGCCTATTATAAGGACAAGGGAGATCGGGGGCAAGAGAGACAACAGATTATATGGGGGTTGATTGATGCGCGATGGAACAACACAATCCATCGCCCCATTCATGCTGTAGGGATATACCTCAACCCTGCGTTTGGTTACTCTTGTGGCTTTAGATTTGATGGAGAGGTTAAGGCTGGATTCTACGAGTGTGTCCATAGGATGGTGCCGTCTGCAGATGATCGTGCAGAGCTTTCCCAAGAGTTGGAAGTGTATAAGAGAGCCACAGGATTACTTGGGTTTGATATGACAGTACATGACAGGACCAACGTGATGCCAAGTAAGCTTCACCTTGTTTCAAAGTTCGTTTTCTTTTTCTAATTATTTTTTTTAAATTAAATTATTTTTTCTTATGTTTCTTTAATTCGTTGTAGATACCTGGTGGGAAAACTTTGGTGGTTGTGTACCTATTCTACAGAAGCTTGCCATTTGAGTGCTCAGCCAGACATGTAGCTCTTTCGGTTGCGAGCGCAACTGGAGTGTATTTGAAAAAGTACAATCCAAAAAGCGCAACAGGTTAGAGATATTTCAAATTCATTATAAAATATAAATTATTGAATTCTAGTTTATAATTTTATCATTTATCATTATGCCCCTTTGCCTTATAATTTATGCATTACAAATTGAAATTATTAACTTTATAATTCAATATCTAATTCTATGATCCTCCTACAGGTTGGATACTCCGCGCCTTAATGATTTGGTCTACGTCCACTACAATCTCAGGTTGTGGGTGAAGCAATTTCAGAGAAAAGTTGATGCAAACGCCATTTCATTAGATGAGATCGACACCACTACAGCTTGAAGGACGGAGTGCGAGGAGCCTGCTATGGAGGTAGCCCCTGATTGGCTAGCGGATGATCATGATCGTGATCATGATGATGTTACTTACAGAGGCTCCATATGATGGTGATCCAAATCCAGAGGAGTTTCACACTGAGTCTGGGAGTGTGCCACAGTTAGATCCAGAGCCACAGACAGGGTTAGAGGGAGATAGACCCGATAGTAGCACTGCTACTAGTAGAGGAGTAGCTGTAGGACTACCTCCTCGAGCTCCTTCTTCTTCTTCAGGACACTAGTTTCAGCCACCTTCAGGTTCTAGAGGACATCATTTTGCAGGATCTTCTAGTTCTTCTAGAGGGCACCTAGTCCTAGAGGAAGGGCAGGGGCCGTTTCCACAACGATTACCTTTTCCCGTAATAGGGGTAGAGGGAATTGATAGTTTATTTACTTTATTTCACTGTATATGACTCATCAGTCATGATGATGATCATGAGATACATTTGTTATAAGTTATAACTTATATTTTTGATGATTCAGAGTCCAGACATTCAATATTCACTATTCAGGAGTAGGACTGGGACACGATCCATTTTGATGTGTGATGTATCTCTAGACATCTTATATATCTTATATATTAGTTTTCTTTCCATATTCATGTGGCAATGTGTTTATTTGATGTTATTGTTGCTTTAGATGTTTAAAAAATTGAAAAAAATGAATATTTTTGTGTTTTTTAAGTTTGCTGATTTTTTGCTGATTTTTGCCGATGTTCTACCGAGATATCCCGAGACGATGTTTCCTGGACCCTGCCAATTTTGTCGCCGCACTGATATTTGTAACATTGTTTTATATTCACTTTGACTTTTGCCATGACTCACAGAAGTGATTAATCTCCAAGTCTCCTTGGCTAGCTTCAGGGTGTTTACTTATGACCTCAAATTGTGGAGGATGCCTTTTAGATCATTCTCTTTCTCAGAGATGGAGGCATTCTCTACAACTCCAAGTTTGCCTCTAAAGTGAGCAAACTTCACCAACTGTAGTGGTTTTGTTAGGATATCAGCTACCTGATCATCTGTTGCAACATACTTCAGCTTGATCACATTTCGTTGTACCATATCTTTGATATAATGGTACTTTACATCAATATGCTTTGATCTGTCATGAAATACCAGATTTTCTGTGAGCTTCATGTAGCTTTGATTATCACAGTGGATAATTATAGTTTCAAGCTTTTCATTAAACAACCCAGAAATGAGTTTTCTGAGCCATACTGCTTCTCTGTTGGCATTACTTGCAGCAATATATTCAGCCTCAGCTGTGCTTTGAGCAATAGATTCCTGTTTCCGACTGGACCGGGAGATCATGGCTGATCCCAAACTGAAGCAGTAACCAGAGGTACTCTTTCTGTCTACTGGACTTCCCGCCGAATCTGAATCTGCATAACCATGCAACATCACACCACCATTGGACGTGAACTTTAGCCCATAGGTTATGGTACCTCTAAGATATCTCAGAATATGCTTACCTGCCACCCAATGTCGTTCTCTTTTCTCAACCATAAATTGGCTTAATGTGCTCACTGCAAACTGCATATCTGGTCTGGTATGAGTTAGATACATTAAAGATCCAACAAGTTGCCTGTACATGGTGGGATCCACCAAATCTTCTCCTGAGCTTGAGTCATGTAACTTCTTTAAATTTGCAACCATAGGAGTTGACACACTCCTGCAATTTATCATACCAAACCTTTTCAATATGTCTACTGCATATTTTCCTTGAGATAGAAAAATCTCGTTTGGTTTCTGCCAAACTTCTAATCCTAGGAAATAGTGCATCATTCCTAGATCTTTCATTTGAAATTCAACAGTGAGGCTCTCTTTGCATTTGGCAATCTGCTTTTCTTCTCCTGCAAGGAAAAGATCATCTACATATAACACCAAAATCAGAGGTTGATTTTCAACAACCTTAAAATAGAGGTTAGAGTCTGCAGTACTTTTACTGAACCCTAATCCCTGCAGAAAGCCATCAATTCTGTTATACCAAATTCTAGGTGCTTGTTTAAGACCATACAGGTCCTTTTCTAACTTACATACATGAGTTTCCTTTTCATGCATTGCAAAGCCATCAGGTTGTTCTACATATACTTCCTGCTCTATTTCACCATTAAGGAAAGCAGTCTTTACATCCATTTGAAGTAATTTCCAACCAAGTACATAAGCAAGAGAGATAATTGTGCGGATAGTAGTATACCTGGCTACTGGTGCAAATATCTCATCATAGTCTATACCTTCCTTTTGGGAGAAGCCTCTGGCAACAAATCTTGCTTTGTACTTTTCAACACTCCCATCAGCTGCGTGTTTTATCTTATATAGCCATTTGGATGAGACCACTGGCTTATTTTTGGGCCTGGGAACTATGTCCCATACATTATTCTTCATGATGGACTTGTATTCCTCCAACATGGTATCTTTCCAAACCTGCAATTTGTTAGCGTCATTAAACAAAGAAGGTTCAACATCACTAATGTTACTTACCAAAGCAACATAACCTGTAAAATCTTTGAGGCCTTTTGCTCTCTCTAAAGGTTCTTGAAGGGGCTATATGTTTCTTTGCTTCTTGCAGAGTTTCTTTGAACCAAGTAGGTCTTCTCTTGATAGGAGGTTCTTCAAGAGACCTTTCTAACACCTCAGCAGGTTCCAGCACTGAATCTTGATCCATTGGATCATCATGACTTTCCTCCCTCTGAAAGTCAGAACCATAAGTCTCGGCTGGAGGAGACTCTGGCTCAACATTGATCTGAAGCTCTCTAGATCGTTTAAAAACAACTTCCTCATGGAAAGTTACATCTCGGCTAACCTCGATCTGTTTCTGACCTGGGATATAGATTCTGTAAGCTTAAGAAGATTCGCTATATTCGACAAAGATCCCTTTCTTTCCCAAGGGTTCCATCTTTGTTCTCTTCTCTTTAGGCACATGGATGTAAACTAGGCATCCGAATACTCTTAAGTGATCTACATTTGGTTTCTTACCACAGAAAGCTTCTTTGGGAGTTTTATCTTCTAGGATAGCATGTGGACATTTATCCTGAATGTATACGGCTGTGGCTGTAGCTTCTGCCTAAAGAGAATTGGGTAGATCTTGATCAAACATCATAGCTTTTGCAGCCTCACAAATAAGTCTGTTCTTTCTTTCAGCCACACCATTTTGTTGAGGATTGTACGAAACAATTAATTGACGTTTGATACCAGCTTCCTTACAAAAACTTTCGAACTCACAAGATTCAAATTCCCCTCCATTATCAGATCTGAGAATCTGAATGTGTTTTCCTGTCTGGTTTTCTACTAAAGCTTTGAATTCTTTAAATTTGGAAAAAACTTCACTTTTCAACTTCAGAAAATAAATCCAACATTTTCTAGAAAGATCATCAATAAATATGACATAACACAGAAAACCATTCAGCGAAGGAGAAGACATTGGTCCACAAGTATCAAAATGAATAAGCTCTAAGATCTTTTCAGTTTTTCTACTACTGTGAGGAAAAGACTTCTTTGCATTTTTTCCAAGTAAACAACCTTTTCATACTTCATTATCAGAAGAAATAGAAGGCATACCACTTACCATAGATTGAAGTCCAGGAAGAGCTTTGAAGTGAAGGTGACCGAATCTTCTGTGCCAGAATTCGCTGGGACTGACTGTAGAATGAACAAGAGCACGAGCAGAATGATTCGTTACCTTGTAGAGACCTCATTCTCGAATTCTAATGATTTCAGCTGAACTTAGCTGACCACCTTTCGGCCAAAGCACTGCTTTACCATCCATGAAGGCAACCTTGTTGTTAATGTATTTGTAACTTTGGAATGTATTCACTTGTATATTTTATATTGTATTTGTATTTTATTATTGTACCTCCAACGGAGATGTTTATTCCTTCGGTCGGAGAAGTCATTATTGTACTTGGGTCATGTAAAGTCATTGAGGTCAATCCTCCCATGTAAGTCGGGCATTAGTTCCCCTAGATTCATTTGAATTGGGGTGTTTAAGTCCGCTAAAGGAGTTGGCCCAGTCAACTTTAGTTGATGCCGACTTGTCAAGTGGTAAAGGTAAAGTATAAATCGAGAGCTAGGCTCTCTATTTATTCACTCACTCACATTCACTCACTCACTCACTTTGCATTAGTGAGAGAGAGGAGGAGTTCGCACAAGTGGAGAATGAGGAAGCTGCTGGAGACCATCTCTTTGTTTTGGGGTTTTGTATTATTGCTCATTCTATCTCTGAGGAAGTTGCGGGGTTTTCTCCTTTATGGTTTCCCCGATGAAATGCTTTGTGTCTCTTGTCTCTTGTGTTTGATATGTTGTAGATGTTGTTCTCTCAGATAAGATCCTAGATCATATTGAATTAAATGATGAAAAACTAACATGGTATCAGAGCTAGCTTGAAGGAAGGCATTGTATGGCATTTACGAAATTTGTTTCACTTGCGACAATTTGAAAGCTAGGGCTTTGTATAGAAAAACCTAGTAATTGTGGAACTTTCACTATAAATCAATTTTGGCGAAGGTTCAGGATCTGAAACTTGGACAGGCCGAAGATGAAATTTTCCTGTATCTTGTGTCCGAGTTTCAGCCTCAGATTCGTTGTACTTTTTGAGATATGATCCGTACAAGTTAGGGTTTCTGCCTCTTTCAGAATGAATCCCTAAACAGGTGACCTAGGTAAAAAGGTCATATCTCGGGCTAGGAAGCTCCAAATGGAATTCCGTAAAAAGTGACAGTTAGGGCACAGACTGTAGTTTCACAGGTCCAAGTTTCAGAGGCTGAAGATGAAACGGTGACACGTGGCACTCCGTACAAGTTCGCTATGCTGTTTCATCCCTTAAACAGGTCATGTTGGGAAACAGAGCATATCTCTCTGATGAAGCTCAAACCTGTGGGGTTGGAAAGATAACAAGTCAGGTTACCACAGGCCGAAGTTTCAGACCCTGTCGATCATAAATTTCAGAGATACACCAGAAACAATACGGCACATATGAAATGGCTCAACGAAGGAAATCAAAGAAGAGGAGGAAGAAGCTCTCACTTAGGGTTTTCAGTTATGGCATGACCTGATAGTATGCTGGAGACACCTGATGCAACATTGGAAACTTTGAAAATGGATTTGGAATCCATTCATCATAGATATTAATCCTCCATCAAAATGTTGTGGGAGGAAGGAGATTGAAAATTAGGGTTTCCAAGTAAGAAGAAACCCTAGCAAGGTTGGGAGACTCATATGGAAGCAATGAAGGAGGTTTAAATGGGACTGATATTCTATCATCCTAGCACCATGAACCTATATAAGATGTTTACAAGTGATCTACCTTGGATGGTTAGGGTTTTACCCTTATAGAGAAGAGTACAGGCAATCTCGACAGGTATGACTTGAGGAGATACAGGTGTGTTTTGAAATCTGTTTCATGATATTCTTGTCTTTGTATTATTGAGGTTGGTACAATCATGATTAATTTTAGATTGTCTGATCACCTTAGTATAAGTATGAGTGCATGTGAATAATAAAAGACATTCATTGATTAGGGTTATGACACTTATGATTGTACTAATGCACTGTGGTGTTGTATGAGGATGATGTTGTCTGCATGAAAGGTACATCAAGAAAGACAAATCAAGTTCTAGATCAAGAATATATGACCATGGTGACATGAAGACAAAGACTCATCCATAGTCATTGATCACATAGCAGCTCTACTTACGAGGTATGTATAATTTGGTTCTACAATGCTTAACTTATGAGATATGCAGGTTACTAGCACAAGGTCTCTAAATCATTGAAGAGAATAAAGAAGACATTGTTTGGGTATGTTAGACATAACTAGCAAACATGATAATCCAGGTATGTTTTCCTATATCGAGTTAGAATCCTACCTCGTGTTAGGATCTTATATAAGTATACTTTTGAATGATTGATAATGATTATTCATGAAGTTATAAGTTTGAGTAATCATGGGTTTATGCATATTATGCTGATTAATGATATGACAAACTAGAAGAGTCCTATGGTCAAATAAGAATATGCATGAGTAAAAGAAGTACTCCCTGAAACCTTGAATACTAACGCCTGTGATAAATTACCTGTGTATGAAATGATCATGACCATACATGTTTACAATTATAGGATTATAATGTTTTGATAGTATTGAGATTATACTAATGAATGTATGAGTTCTTGAGGATGACACACTGATGAAACTAGTGCACACTTAAGCATGCATAGTGGTCCAAGATGGATAGAAGTTCAAAGACATATAATCATGATGCTATCACAAAGGGAAAATAGAGATTAAGAGGGAGCACACTCCAGTAGTTCCTGCAAGGAAGCAAAGATTGAGAGGGAGTCCATCCAACAACCAAACAAAGATAAGTATTTGAATTGTCATTTCTTGTGTATATGATTACTTAAATGATGTTGTTCAGTCATGTACATACTTATTTTCCTAGATTTAGGATGTATATTATGCATATTAGAAAAGTTGCATTAATGAAGAAGATACTACTAATATGCAAGTAATGGGTAAGTGGCCTATGCTACTGTACAACACTCCATTGCTACTTATCTAGATTGAAACCTCTTTGCTGACATGTTGGAGTAGTGCACACTCTTAACAATGTTCTGGTAGAGATGGAAGGCATCTAGAAAGTTAAGGGATATGGATAAATGTTGTATTGAAGCAGTGGCTAAAGATAATTGCATGACTGTATGACCTATGTCTTTATGCGTAAGAATTTGTTCTGAAAACTATGAGATGTTTCTAATCATGCAATTGAATTTGACTTGTAGGAAAGATCGTATACCATCACCTACAAGAGAGACTTGTTTCGAAGAACAATCGACGAAGACTCAGCATACAACAAATCCAGAAAGCTACCTATTGAAGATATTGAAGAACCTAAAGTTTCCAGGATCAGAAATACAGTAAATGGAAGAGGAGAGGAGTAGTGAAGCTCTAGTATGTTGCGACGGACGAGCATATAGCCGATGTATTGACCAAGCCGCTGGCCAGAGTGAAATTTGAGTACTTCAGAGAGAAGCTTGGTGTACTTCAGATCGAGGTTCCTTCCAAGGGGAAGTGATGAGTCCGGAAGACGCAGATGCACATGAGCCATTCTCACATGGTGGTAGGTGTGTCCTCCCATGGTGCAGATGTAAGGGCTGGGGCCATTCCAACATGGTTGAGGTGTGTCTTCCCATGGTTGTTGATGTAAGTGCTGTGCCATTCTCGTATGGTTGAGGTGTGTCTTCCCATGGCAGAGATGTAAGGGCAGTGCCATTCTCGCATGGTTGAGTTGTGTATTCCCATGGCGTAGATGTAAGTGCTGAGCCTTTCACGGATGGTGGTAGGTTAGTCCTCCCATGCCGGTGAGTGTAAGTGCTGTGTTGTGTGCATCTGGGTTGTGCTCCGTGGACGATGAGATGATCTGAAGATGATGAGGTGATAGTAGGGTACACAGGTTTTGCAGAGGCATATAATCAGTCCTAAGATGCTTCTTCAGGTTTTGCAGTGGCATATAATTTGTCCTGGGAGATCTTGCAGGTTTTGCAGAGGCATATAATCAGTCCTGAGATGCTCCTTCAGGTTTTGCAGTGGCATATAATCAATCCTGGGAGATCTTGCAGGTTTTGCAGAGGCATATAATCAGTCCTGAGATGCTCCTTCAGGTTTTGCAGTGGCATATAATCAGTCCTGGGAGATCTTGCAGAGGCATATAATAAGTCTTGAGATGTACCTGCTTGATGGCTGGCTCGCAGAGATGATGAAGACCTACATGGAGACTAGGCCTACATTCAGCATGAAAAAGGGCTGGCTCTATAGAACTTCCTATGACGAGTAGGTTGGAGATTGATGGTCGAGATAGCAGCAGCATTGACGAGTGTTAATGTATTTGTAACTTCGGAATGTATTCACTTGTATATTTTATATTTTATATTGTATTTGTATTTTATTATTGTACCTCAGACGGAGATGTTTATTCCTCCGGTTGGAGAAGTCATTATTGTACTTGGGTCATGTAAAGTCATTGAGGTCAATCCTCCCATGTAAGTCGGGGCATTAGTTCCCCCAGAGTCATTTGTATTGGGGTGTTTAAGTCCCTTATTGGAGTCGGCCTAGTCAACTTTAGTTGAGGTCGACTTGTCAAGTGGTAAAGGTAAAGTAAAAGATAAAGTATAAATAGAGAGCTAGGTTCTCTATTTATTCACTCACTCACTCACTTCGCATTAGTGAGAGAGAGGAGGAGTTCGCACAAGTGGAGAAGGAGGAAGCTGCTGGAGACCATCTCTTTGTTTTGGGGTTTTGTATTATTGCTCATTCTATCTCTGAGGAAGTTGCGGGGTTTTCTCCTTTATGGTTTCCCTGGTGAAATGCTTTGTGTCTCTTGTCTCTTGTGTTTGATATGATGTACATGTTGTTCTCTCAGATAAGATCCTAGATCATATTGAATTAAATGATGAAAAACTAACACTTGTAGCCTTTATCTTCGAGTGTAGATACTGACAATAAGTTCTTCTTCATGCCAGGAACAAATAAGACCTCATCAATATGAATGATGGATCCAGATTTTAACTGAAGAGAGATGGAATCGATCCCTTTGATATCATAACATGAGTTGTCACCCAGCTGAACCTGCACTGAACAAGACTTCTTCCTGTAATCTGAAATAATATTTTTGTAACCAGTCATATGTTTTGAAGCTCCACTATCAACCAACCAAGTGTTCTGATCAGTAGTCAGATGACCAGAAAGAGCAGACACTAGGTAGTATTCTTTTCTGTTCTCCTGTCTCTCAAGAGATTCACTTTCCTTCTTACCTGATCCTCTTTCTTCAGCAGTAGATGCATGATGCTTCCTTTTATGAAAGACTTTCTTCTCGGATCTGCAGTCTTTAGCAAAATGTCCCATCTTGTTTTCCTGGAATGCCTTTTAAAGAAAGGTTTCTTTCCTCTTCTTGTTTTTGCAACCAAAGCAACACTATCATTATTAGCAACATGATTTCTTGAAGTCATGCGACTTTCCTCCTAAAGGCAGTCATGCCATAAAAGCTCAAAGGTGGGTTGAATCTCCCTACCATTCACACTGGAAAGGAAAGTACTCCATGAAGATGGAAGACCATCAAATATGGTTTGAACAAGATCGTCATCATCAACAATTACCCCCGTGACAAGTAACTGATCACGAATCCGAGCAATTTTAGTACAAAAGGATGCAACGGACTCACCTTTCTCCATCTGTAAAAACTTCAATTTTTCTTTAGATTTCTCTTCTGACTGGGTGTAGTCTTCTCATACAACTTCACAAGAGTATCATAACAGTCTTTAGCTGTCTTTAGAGAAGTTAGTACAGGCATGATACTATCTTTTACAGAATAAAAAATAACTCTCTTTTCCCTAGCTTGATTCCTCTTGAAGGTTGCCCTACCAACATTAGAAAATGGTTCTTCCACCACTGTAGTCACAAAATGATCTAGTTCTAACTCCTGGAGAATATTCATAATCCTGACCTTCCAAACATTAAAGGTTAAAGCTCCCTCTAGCCTATCTTCAGGCCGAACAGAAATAGAAGAAGACATGCTTGAATAGTAGACTTTAGGACTGTGCTTTATAAAACTTAAATCCTTGGACCTGTGAAGGTTCATGAACTACAGAACTGAGCTCTGTTCACACCCAAAGATCTGATACCATGTCAATTTTTAATTCAAGCAACAATACATGTCAAAAATAAGATGCACAAATTCATTCCACATAAAACACAGTAGATTTATCCTGGAGAAAACCCTTAGAAGGGAGAAAAACTCCAGCCAAACAACCTTTCTTATATAAGATATCAGGTTCAAATTACATCATCATCATAAGATACACTTTGACTGTGCTAAGATAAAATTTAATAGCAGAAGTAACAACTTACTCCAGAATTGTATTACAACCTTGAACTCTGCTCACAACATCCTCTGTATGCTGCAAGTATTCTGCTCTGCTTGTTGCTGCACATTCTGCTCTGCAATGGAGAGATGGACCTCACAGCTATTGCACATATTACTCTTCAATGAACATACATACCTCACAGACCTGCTTCAAGAGGATACAAAGATTGACCTCCCACCTACTTCAAGAGGATAAGAAAAAATTGAGTGAAATAATGGGGAGGGGTGGCTCCTATTTATAGTTTGGGTTTGCTGCCCCAAGCAGCCCCCTAAAAGTATCCCACCTGTCACTTGGCATGTGAAGCAGCCCCCTATACATGACACCTATCACTTGGCATGTGAAGCAACCCCCTATACATGACACCTGTCACTTAGCATGTGAAGAGCCCCCTCTACATGACACCTGTCACTTAGCATGTGAAGCAACCCCCTCTACATGACACCTGCCACTTGGCTAAGTAACCACCTTCCTAAGCAGCCCCCTTAGGGACACATGTCACTTGGCACAAAAAAAGTCTTTTTGACAGAACACACAGTAGCTGCTAGAGCTGACACGTGGTAGCAAAAGTGATGATCTGTAATAGCTTCCGAAGGGAGAAAAACTCTTCGAAGGGAGAAAACTCTAGCCAAAGAACCTTTCTTATATAAGATATCAGGTTCATATTACATCATCATCATAAACTTCACTGTGACTTTGCTAAGATAAAATTAAATAACAGAAGTAACAATTTATACCAGAATTGTATGATAACCTTGAACTCTGCTCACAACATCCTCTGTCTGCTGCAAGAATGATATTCTGGATGTTGCTGCACATACATCCTCTGTCTGCTGCAAGAATGATGCTCTGCTTGCTGCTGCACATACATCCTCTGTTTGCTGCAAGTATGATGCTTTGCAATGGACAAACAGACCTTTAAAGGCAGACCTCACACCCACTCCACGAGCACACTTCAGGAAAGAAATTGAATGAATGAAATGGGAAGGGGTTGACACCTATTTATACTTTTAGGTGACTGTCCCAAGCAACCCCTTAAGAGAATCGCCCCAAGCAACCCTCTTAGGGAGGAACCTCCCTAAGAAGCCCCCTTAGGGACACATGTCACTTGGCTAAGCAGCCCCCCTTAGGGACACCTGTCACTTGGCTAAGCAACCCCCTTCCTAAGCAACCCCTTTAGGGACACCTGTCACTTGGCTAAGAAACCCCCTTAGGGACACATGTTGCTTGGCTAAGCAGCCCCCTTTCTAAGGAACCCCCTTAGGGACACATGTCACTTGGCTAAGCAACTGCTGGAGATGACGCATGGTACATGGCAGAAGTTTTAGTAATGATATTTAATAGCTTCTGAAGCTATAATTTTAACACTCCCTCTTAGCAAGGAAGTTATTAAATTATGAACTGATATTATCTTATATAAGAAAGATTGTTTGTTTCTAGCTTTATAGGAATTGTATGTTCTTCCTAACTTTAGCTAGACACCTTGACTTTTGCTAAATGCTCACAAGGCTGCCTGTCTTGAATTTTGACATGACTCACAAGGCTTGTCCTTTCGCCTTGACTTTTTTCATAATCTCACAAGATTTTAAAGGCCTTATCACTTTTATTCTGACTTTTGTCTTGGTTCACAAATTTTTTATATTCACTTTGACTTTTGCCATGACTCACAGAATTGGTTAATCTCCAAGTCTCCCTGGCTAGCTTCAGGGGGGTCACTTATGACCTCAGACCTTGGAGTATGCCTTTTAGATCATTCTCTTTCTCAGAGATGGAGGCATTCTCTACAACTCCAATTTTGCCTCTTAAGTGATCAAACTTCACCAACTGCAGTGGTTTTGTCAGGATATCCCTACCTGATCATCTGTTGCAACATACTTCAGCTTGATCACATTTTGTTGTACCATATCTCTGATATAATGGTACTTTAGATCAATATGCTTTGATCTGTCATGAAATACCGGATTTTCTGTGAGCTTCATGCAACTTTGATTATCACAGTGGATATTCGTAGTCTCAAGCTTTTCATTAAACAACCCAGAAATGAGTTTTCTGAGCCATACTGCTTCTCTGTTGGCATTACTTGCAGCAATATATTTATCCTCAGTTGTGCTTTGAGCAATAGATTCCTGTTTCCGACTTGACTAGGTGATCATGGCTAATCCCAAACTCAAGCAGTAACCATAGGTACTCTTTCTGTCTACTAGACATCCCGCCCAATCTGAGTCTGCATAACCATGCAGCATCACACCAGCACTGGATGTGAACTTTAGCCCATAGGCTATGGTACCTCTAAGATATCTCAAAATATTCTTTCCTACCATCCAATGTCGTTCTCTTGGCTCAGCCATAAATTGGCGTAATGCGGTCACTGCAAACTGCATATCTGGTCTTGTATGAGTTAGATACATTAATGACCCAACAAGTTTCTTGTACATAGTGGGGTCCACCAAATCTTCTCCTGAGTTTGAGTCATGTAACTTTTTTAAATTTGCAACCATAGGAGTTGACATACTGCTGCAATTCATCATACCAAACCTTTTCAGTATGTCTATTACATATTTTCCTTGAGATAGAAAAATATCGTTTGGTTTCTGCCAAACTTCTAATCCTAGGAAATAGTGCATCATTCCTAGATATTTCATTTCAAATTCAACAGTGAGTCTCTCTTTGCATTTGGAAATATGCTTTTCTTCTCCTGCAAGGAAAAGATCATCTACATATAACACCAAAATCAGAGGTTGATTTTCAACAACTTTAAAATAGAGGTTAGAGTCTGCAGTACTTTTACTGAACCCTAATCCCTGCAGAAAGCCATCAATTCTGTTATACCAAACTCTGGGTGCTTGTTTAAGACCCTACAGGGCCTTTTTTAACTTACATACATGAGTTTCCTTTTCATGCATTGCAAAGCCATCAGGTTGTTCTACATATACTTCCTGCTCTATTTCACCATTAAGGAAAGCAGTCTTTACATCCATTTGATGTAATTTCCAACCAAGTACATAAGCAAGAGAGATAATTGTGCGGATAGTAGTATACCTGGCTACTGGTGCAAATATCTCATCATAGTCTATACCTTCCTTTTGGGAGAAGCCTCTGGCAACAAATCTTGCTTTGTACTTTTCAACACTCCCATCAGCTGCATGTTTTATCTTATATAGCCATTTGGATGAGACAACTGACTTATTTTTGGGCCTGGGAACTATGTCCCATACATTATTCTTCATGATGGACTTGTATTCCTCCAACATGGCATCTTTCCAAACCTGCAATTTGTTAGCTTCATTAAACAAAGAAGGTTCAACATTACTAATGTTACTTACCAAAGCAACATAACCTAGAAATCTTTGAGGCCTTTGGCTCTCTCTGAAGGTTCCTGAAGGGGCTATATGTTTCTTTGCTTCTTGCAGAGTTTCTTTGAACCAAGCAGGTCTCCTCTTGATAGGAGGTTCTTCAAGAGACCTTTCTAACACCTCAATAGGTTCCAAAATTGAATCTTGATCCATTGGATCATCATGACTTTCCTCCCTTTGAAAGCTAGAACCAGAAGTCTCGGCTGGAGGAGAATCTGGCTCAACATCGATCTGAAGCTCTCTAGATCGTTTAAAAATAACTTCCTCATGGAAAGTTACATCTCGGCCAACCTTGATCTGTTTCTCACCTGAGATATAGATTCCGTAAGCTTTAGAAGATTTGCTATATCCGACAAAGATCCCTTTCTTTCCTGAGGGTTCCATCTTTGTTCTCTTCTCTTTAGGCACCGTTATCACACAACTTGTAGTTGTCCCTAAAGATATCCCATCTGGGATGGTAAAGAAGATGGACAACTAAAGAGGTGAGCCAAGAGATGCCACGGTTCCCAATGCAAGTTGGGTGTCACGATAACCGAGGCACTCTTCACTTTAGATCAAGACTAATCAAGATCAAGGGGGAGACCCTAGCCAATCAATGAAGACTAGCTAACCCAAAGACTCCTAGGGAAATGTGTAAAATTATAGAAGGAGGTCAATGGTGAGTTAGATCTAGAAATGTTAAGTGGACCCAAGGTTTAAGGTATGGTTGAAGAGGCTTAAAGGGTGACAATTGGTTCAACCAATGAAAGACAAGGGCCACTTATGAAATTAAATCAATAGATCTAAAAAATGACTTAGCACCATGAAAATTAGCCAAGTGGGACCCACTCCTTGAAAAGTGGAAAATTGTCCAAGTTGGGCCCACAAGGTCAAAGTTGAAATGAGATGGTACTAGAGGTATGCTATGACATGGATCTAAAGGTTTGATGTTGAAATAACATTACCCAAGTATGGGATCTAGCAAATGGCCACGTACCCAAGGAGTGCGAATTGCCCCAAGGGTGACTAGTGCCTTAGATCAAGGGCCAAATGGAGTTGGATGTCCACCAATTATAGATCGGGGCACGTGAGGTGATAAGCAAGGTGGGTTTTCAAGATCAAGTACATGCCATGGCTAGATCTCCATAGATCTGAAAATGAAAGTGCATAACCAAGTGACCCAAGTGGGGCTCAACCCTCAAAATGAGGAATGGGGCTTACAAGGTGAAAATCAACAAGGTGAAGCACTAGGGGTAGGTTTTAGTGGTTGATCTATCCAATGAAGCAACACAATCTCCTACCCACGTCTTGGAACTAGCAAAATAGCCTCTCCTAAGGAATGCGACTTCCCTTAGAGAGACCAATGTGCCTTGGGAAGTGGGTCAAATGAAGGCCAATCACCACCAAACTATATATCCGAATTGCCGTGGATGCTATAGAGGTGGGTCTTTAATTTTATCCCCAAATACAAGTTAGATCCAAGTAGATCTAAAAAAATGTAAAATGAGGGTTTTGAATTTTAAGGGTTTTATGACCAAGGAAGAAGAAAGAATGGATCTAGGTACATACATTGTAGAACATACCTCTAATGCTTGTGGCCACTTTGCAAATTGATAACCTTCTCCTTGTGTTTATATTCAAGAGTGAGATCTAGAGTTTCCAAGCCAAAACGTTCTCCCTCAAAGATGACCAAATCGTCCTCCTCCTGCAAGACAATATCTAATGAGAAACGAGCCCAACAAAAGAGTGATGAAAGTGATGAAGAGATATAAAAGAAAGCATCAACTATGTCACTAAGATACAATAATGATACTCCCTGTCACAAGGATCAATCCAAAGCAAGATATGAGTGTCCTCCCAACAATAGCCTCCTTCAAAACGTCCTCCTCCTCATCAATTCGGCCTTCCCTGTAGAAAACGACTTGGAGCCCCAAGAACCACAATGATACACAAGAACAAGATTTTATAATTCAACTTGCAAAAGAATCCATCAAGACAAGAGAAGTAGATCCAGAAAATAGTATTCTATTCCAATCTTCAAGAGCTCCAAAGGTGCTTTTACAATAGGGGGTTCTCCTCCTTTTATAGGATAACAAAGACCAAAACCTTAAACCTTAAACCACTTTTTAAAACCAGTGGTTGAGATCTAAAGATATAACAATCTAATCAATGGCTAAGATGAGCCAATACAATATATCACACGGATCACTCAAAAGGAGGGTGATGCCATACATAAAATGTCTCTAAGGAGGGTGATGTCACACCTAAGGGGTGGCTAGATAGCATGGAGCCACAACATATGACATGGACAAGACACCTAAAGCACATGGTGGGGCTAGGAGGCATTAATCTCCTTCACTAGCATGTCCCCATGGCACAATAATATAAAATATAAGTCTATGACATGTCCAAGTAACACAAATGATCAAATCTTGTCCCCAAAATCTGAGAGAGACATGCAGTAGAAGACCTCCTGTAGCCACTGTGGACCCCACTGACTGGTGCCAACTGATCTGGAAGAAGGGGGGTTCACCATGGATGACCTCAGAGCAGACCAAGTTCCAAAACCGTGCCTCAATTGCGCAAATCGAATTCCTCAGTGACCTTTTTATTCCATTTTTTAATAAAAAGGAATTCCTGAAAACCCAGAAAGTGCTAAAAATTGCCTCTAGGGTGCTTGCGCTGTCAAATTGAAGGTGCCATCATGTCTAGAAGGGGTGTATAATGGGTAAAACAAGTGGCTGGACCACCCCCTTTCTTTGTAGCTCCCTAGGCAACGACTTGCCTCCAATGCTTCTGTTGGACAGGGTGGATCAACATGCCCAAACTGGTCAACAGGTGGATAACTGCAACTATCATACCTAGAAGTGCCCGGAACTGAAAGATAAGTGTCCCAATGGATCCAGAAGACCCAAATCTACTAGAGATGAGTACTCATACACCTCATGACAACCTGTGGGGTCATCAGTATGGTCCATCATACCCAGACAGTGTAAAATATGATGATTTGGAAATAATAATAAAAATGACCAACTGCATCAATCATCATCTGAAGCATATATCCAACATATGGAATCATCAATAGGTGTATGTGGGACCATAGATCAACATCAATAAGCACGTGATCCATCTCATCACGGATCCCAAGAATGACCATGGTCAAACTATGTTTGACTAGGTCAAAGTACAACCCAAGATTAGATTATAACAAAAGACTAAGACATGTTCCTTTAATCATATTCACAGCTTAACTTAAAGTATAAACATCATTCAGTGGTGGTTAATACATATATATTTCAACATTGTTTATAGTTTACTTGCACAAAATCTTTAAAGACATACTCATCCAATGGGCATGGCCTAACTGCTAGCAAAGGGTGAAGGCTAAGGACAAGGCTAGGAAAAGGGGATGACTTGATCAACTCAACTAAGTGACACTTTGGACGGGGAAAGGGGAAGCTACACTCTGTGCTAGACAAAATAACAAAGGGAATGGTAGTGCCTCACAGATGGATAAGTTGTTTAGAGAGTGCTTATTCAACTTAGCCATCATGTCTACATCAAGTTGATCCAAGATCATTAGGATCATTCATTTAATTTCCATTGCCTTTTTGGCCTATATGACTCCTCTGGGGTTTTGCATGCGCTAAAAAGCACAACTAATCGCAACTTGCATCCGTGGCATATTTACATTTATAAGGTCAACAATATTTAGATATGGCATTTGTTTAACCATTGCTTTTTTGACCTTTCTATACCCTTCATGGGGTATTTTAGCATTTCATTGCTTTAGCCTTTATTCATCGTGTGTTGAGAAACACATTCTAGAATTTTTAAGTTCACAGGCTTTTATAAGAGATTTCCAATATAAGTAGTACATGTGCTTTCAGTTTTAGCCAACAACAACTCACGTGACTAGAGGGAATTCCGCGCTAAGCCAAACATCGGGGCAACTGACTAGAGTGATCTAGGCATAAAATCCAACTCACCAAAGGCAAGTTCTGTCACCAACTCAGAGCCGAGACACAAAACAAACGTGGATGCAATCCAACGCAGAGTTAGAAATGGGGAAGTCCTCCATATCAAACAGTCAAGAAGGCAAGTCAAGGTGAAAGCCAAAATAAGGAAGGTCACGGATGGATGGAGTCAAGTGAATATGGTGCCTAGGCTAGCAGACAAAGATGTCAGGAAAAACCATGTCCATGCTCACAGGAGGGTAATGAAACCAATGACTATTGTCAGTAAACCTTAGAGTGCAAGTAATACATCCAATTTTATATTTATAAAATCCATCCAAGATATTTCATTTCATTATTTAAATAATACTGCCACATCATGAGTTATATACCAAGTCAATGCTATGAAGATGACTAAAACAACAAGATGATAGTCCAATGCTAATAATCACAAGTCTAATGGTCATCTCACTGCATATCACAAATAGTCATCATAAAGAACCACTAAAACACTGCTGCAACAGTACAATTGGGCATTGAACTAAAACTGTATGAAACAAAAGGCCACATCGATCATCAAATCTAAGCTCTCAAGGCTTAGCCTTGGCACAAGGTCTACTCAATGTCTGATATATACTGCTCTGATCTGTGAGTGATCTCAAATAACTCTGCTCATCATAACTGATCTTTGTAAAAGCAAAGCTCTGAAAAGTGTAGATATCTGCTCAGCAAGAATAGTAGCCAACCCCTTTGATATCATAACATGAGTTGTCACCTAGCTGAACCTACATTGAGCAAGACTTCTTCCTGTAATTTGAAATAATATTTTTGTAACCAGTCATGTTTTGAAGCTCCACTATCAACCGACCAAGTGTTCTGATCAGTAGTTAGATGACCAGAAAGATCAGACACTAGGTAGTATTCTTTTCTGTTCTCCTGTCTCTCAGGAGATTCACTTGCCTTCTTACCTGATCCTCTTTCTTCAGCAGTAGATGCATGATGCTTCCTTTTATGAAAGACTTTCTTCTCGGATCTGCAGTGTTTAGCAAAATGTCCCATCTTGTTACAACTATAGCATGTAATCTTAGACATATCAAAATTTTTACCTTTGAAGTTTCCTTTAAGCTTGTTTTCCTGGAAATGCCTTTTAAAGAAAGGTTTCTTTCCTCTTCTTGTTTTTGCAACCAAAACAACACTGTCATAATTTTAGCAACATGATTTCTTGAAGTCATGCGACTTTCCTATTGAAGGCAGTCATGCCATAAACGCTCAAATGTAGGCTGAATCTCTCTACCATTCACACTGGAAAGGAAAGTACTCCATGAAGATGGAAGACCATCAAATATGGTTTGAACAAGATCGTTATCATCAACAGTTACCCTTGTGACAAGTAACTAATCATGAATTTGAGCAATTTTAGAACAAAAGGATGCAACAGAATCACCTTTCTCCATCTGTAAAAACTTCAATTTGTTCTTTAGATTTCTCTTCTGATTGGGTGTAGTCTTTTCATACAACTTCACGAGAGTATCATAACAGTCTTTAGCTGTCATCAGAGAAGTTAGTACAGGCATGATACTATCTTTTACAGAATAAAAAATAACTCTCTTTTCCCTAGCTTGATTCCTTCTGAAGGTTGCCTTACCAGCAATAGAAACTGGTTCTTCCACCACTGGAGTCACAAATTGATCTAGTTCTAACTCTTGGAGAATATTCATAATCCTGAGCTTCCAAACATTAAAGTTTGAAGCTCCCTCTATCCTATCTTCAGGCCGAACAAAAATAGAAGAAGACATGCTTTGAACAGGAAACTTAGGACTGTGCTTTATAAAACTTAAATCCTAGGGCCTGTGAAGGCTCAAAAACTACAGAACTGAGCTTTGTTCACACCCAAAGCTCTGATACCATGTCAATTTTTTAATTCAAGCAACAATACATGTTAAAAATAAAATGCACAAATTCATTCCACATAAAACACTTTAGATTTATCCTGGAGAAAACCCTTAGACGTGAGAAAAACTCCAGCCAAATGACCTTCTTATATAAGATATCAGGTTCAAATTACATCATCATCATAAACTTCACTATGAATGTGCTAAGATAAAATTTAATAGCAGAAGTAACAATTTATACCAGAATGGTATGATAACCTTGAACTCTGCTCACAACATTTTTTGTCTGCTGCAAGAATGATATTCTGGTTGCTGCTGCACATACATCGTCTGTCTGTTGCAAGAATGATGCTCTGCTTGCTGCTGCACATACATCCTCTATCTGCTGTAAGTATGATGCTCTGCAATGGACAGACAGACCTTTAAAGGCAGACCTCACACCCACTCCACGAGCACACTTCAGGAAATAAATTGAATGAATGAAATGGGAAGGGGTTCGCACCTATGCATACTTTTAGGTGACTGTCCCAAGAAGCCCCCTAAGAGAACTGCCCCAAGCAACCCTCTTAGGGAGGAACCGCCCTAAGCAGCCCCCTTTGGGACACATGTTACTTGGCTAAGCAACCCCCTTAGGGACACCTGTCACTTGGCTAAGCAGCCCCCTTCCTAAGCAACCCCCTTAGGGACACCTGTCACTTGGCTAAGCAGCCCCCTTCCTAAGAAGCCCCCTTAGGTACACCTATCACTTGGCTAAGCAGACCCCTTGGGGACACATGTCACTTGGCTAAGCAGCCCCCTTTCTAAGCAACCACCTTAGGGACACATGTCACTTGGCTAAGTGGCTGCTGGAGATGACGCATTGTACATAGCAGAAGTTTTAGTAATGATATTTAATAGCTTCTGAAGCTATAATTTTAACAATGATAGCGAGTGTCAATATGTTTAATCTTTCTGTGAAACACATTATGTTTGGACAAAGTTATTGTAGAACTATTGTCATAAAAAATAGTTGTTGGTTTTTTTTTTCTGCGTGTCCCATATCCTTCAAAAGTCTTCTTAGCCAAATTGCGTGGCATGCTGCTGTAATTGCTGCGACATATTCTGCTTCTATTGAAGACATGCTGACAATGGGTTGTTTCTGAGAGGCCCATGAAATCAGATTGGTACCGAAATGGAAAGCATAAGCATATGTGCTTTCCCTATCATCAATACTACCTGCAAAATCACTGTTAGTGTACCCTATAAGAATATTGTCTGGTGAACGAGAGTACCAAAGTCCATAGCCAACTGTGCCTGCAACATATCTCATAATTCTTTTACCAACTTTCCAGTAAGAGTCTTTGGGAGACTCCATAAATCTAGAGATCAAATTGACAACATACATCAAATCAGGTCTAGTTGCAGTCAAATACATTAAATTGCCTGCCAATCTTTTGTAAATTGTAGAGTTCATTGCTGGTCCATCCTCATTCTTGCTTAAATCGGTTCCTGTAGCAATGGGGGTTTCTGCGGGTTTGTATTTATCCCTCTGTTACCAACATCAGCGATATATCGCAATGTTTCCTCATCGGTGATAATTTCGGCAAACATCGGCCGATATTTTCACAATTTTTCCCTGTGATATTTTCGCAAGGTTTCCGTAAAAATCACGAGTCGACAACCTGACATTGACCGGCTGCCCGTGAGTTAATATAAATCATTTAACTTGTTTTTTTTAGGGTTTTTCACTTGTTCGAGGGTCGGCTTTGTTAGAAAGTGACAACAAGGAAGGTCTTTCTGCATTGCATGTGTCCTTGCATGCAGAAGACTTAAATAAAGAAGCCAATTGTATTTAATGTATTTTTCCTAAGTTTTACTTTGGAAAATATATTAAAGTGATCTAATTATTAATTGACTTAATGGAACACTTTCTATAAAGTGAGTGAAAAATATTTAAGTGATGGCTAATCTAATCTTGGCCATTGATCTCACCGAAGGATCTCATCCATCGATCCATAGTGAGATTAGGTTTTTCGCTTAGCCAATGAATTAAAAGGAGGATCAATTGGTGGAGAGGACACACACACATTCCGACAGAGATATTCTTGCTCATAGTTGTCAGCTAGAGAGTGAGAAGAAAAGTTTGAGAGGGAGAGTTTTGCAGAGAAGACGAAGGAGCAGAGATTGACAGAGCATCCAGGCAAACAACAGACCATATGGATTCGCAGAGAGAGGGTCGGTTTGGTTCTGTAGAGGCAGCCGTACAGCAGCAGGCCGTACAGACTGTACATCAGCTCCCACGTGTGGGAAATATAAATTCCGTACAGCAGCAGCAGGCCGTACAGCTGCGCAGGAGGCCGTAGACCAGCAGGGTTTTCTTAGTGAGTTGTAGAGGTTCGATTTTGCCAAGTTGGGCATAAATGGATTTTCTGAATTATATTGTTCCATATTTTCTTAATAAAATATCTTCTCAGACTGCTGCACCGCTTTCCCATCTTGGGTTTTGTTTGGGGGTTTATACCTAAAAAGATTTGTGTCTATTGTGTGATTGATATTTCTCTCAGTGTTTTATTTCTGTTGCATTTTTTTTTGGTGAAGAAAATCATGTGTGGTTAACAGTAATAATTTGGGTGCATTAATTAATCCAACTACTCTACCCCTAGAGTGGATTTTAAGAAAATTTACATGGTATCAGAGCTCTTCTGAGCATATTTGAGAGAAAGCAGCAGGTTGGTTGGATAGATCATTGGCATATCTATCCAAGGGTTTACAGGTACTATTCATTATGGCTGTACAGTTGAGAGTTGAGGATAGACTCCAGGGGGCACATAACTTTCCTACTTGGAAAGAGAGGATCACCAGGATGCTGGATGTCATCGATGCTGATGAGCACATTGATGATCAGAAGGTGGCTCCCACAAATCCGACAGAGTTAGCTAGGTGGAAGAAGATAGATTCCAGAGCTATGTTGATCATCTTGGATGGGGTGAAGGACCATATAGTCCCTCATCTGTTTGGGAAGAAGTCCTCATTAGAGATGTGGAAAGCTTTGGAGAGTCTCTACCAAAGCAAGAACGAAAACCAGAAGATGGTGCTGCAGGAGAGATTGCGTAGCACCAGGATGGCCAAGGGTGAAGGAGTGGTGCCTTATGTCACAAGGCTCACATAGATCAGGGATGATCTTGGAGCAGTAGGCTCTAAGACTGAGGATGGGGAGCTAGTTCGTATAGCTCTCAATGGCTTTTCTAAGCCATGGGACGTCTTTGTTAAAGGCGTGGTGGCTAGGGAGAAGCTCCCTGACTAGAAGAGATTGTGGGATGGCTTCGCACAGGAAGAGACCCGCATGGGTTAAGGTTTAGCTTCATCCAGTGGTGCCACACAGATCGTGGATGAAGAGGCTCTAGCCCTAACAAGCAAAGGTAAGGGGAAGGCAACGAAGAAGGGTGGCAAGAAGAACATTGACATGACCAAGGTCAAGTGCTTCATTTGTCACAAGCATGGACACTTTGCTTCCCAGTGCCCAGAGAGGAAGAAGAAGAACAACACATAGATGGCAGGTTCTGACGAGGTGGATGACTTCAGCAAAAGTTTTGATGAAGACTTTTGCTTGATAGCTTGCATGGCAAGTTCTGTTGACAATAGTATGTGGTATGTGGACATCGGTGCATCTTGTCACATGACAGGACATAGGTCGTTCTTCAAGAGCTTGAAGGAGGGTGGAGTGAATCTCCATATTGAGTTAGGAGATGATGCGTGGTATCAGGCGCAGGGTGTTGGCACTGTTTCGTTTCAGAGGGAGTCTGGAAAGCCCATTAGCTTTGTTGATGTGTTATATGTCCCAGGGATGACGAAGAATCTCATATCAGTGCCACACTAGAAGACAAGGGTTTTCTAGTGACTTTTCGGGATAGGAAAGTATATATCAGGCCACATGGGTCAGATCAGAGATTGGACAGGATGATTGGGGTTTAGAGTGGGAAGGTTTACAGACTACAGTTTGAGCCCGCAAAGGCTCTGGTCAGTAGCAGCAGTAGTGATGGTGAGTTATGGCATAGGAGGATGGCACACTTACATCATGGTGCATTGAGGCATCTAAGACAAGTAGTTATTGGAGTTCCTTCAGTATAGGAGGAGAAGCACAACCACTGTAAGGGTTGTGCGTTGGGGAAGAACATCAGGAAACCTTTCCCACATAGTGAGCACAAATTTGAGGGGGCCTTGGACTTGGTGCATTCGGATGTATGCGGTCCGATGAGCGTCCATTCTTTCAGTGGTTACAGGTATTGCGTCACATTCATTGATGACTATTCCAGGAAAACCTGGATCTATTTCCTGAAGGCCAAGTCAGAAGTTTTCGAGCGTTTCGAGAGTTTAAGACTCTCATGGAGAACCATACAGGGAGAAAGATTCAGATATTGGGTATTGACAACGGTGGTGAGTACACCGACAGAGAGTTCATGGAGTACTGTGCATCGGAGGGGATAAAGAAGGAAGACACTGTTCCTCACACCCCGCAACAGAATGGAGTGGCAGAGAGGAAGAACAAAACACTGGTGAGTGTAGCCAAGGCCATGCTATTTGATCAGGGATTACCACTATTCCTATGGGCCGAGGCATTTCGGATTGCAGTATATGTCCAAAACAGGTGTCCCCACACAACATTGGGGAGGGAGACACCCGAGGAGGTATTCACAGGTACTAGACCAAATGTGAGTCACTAACGCATATTTGGGAGTATTTTCTATTGTCACATGCATGCTGACACTAGGAAGAAGCTGGATCCTTCTGGAGAGAAGGGGCTTCTAGTTGGTTACATTGAGACTTCCAAGGCTTATAGAGTATATGTCCTAGCTCGCAAGAGGATCATTGTGAGCAGGGATGTCCAGTTTGATGAGGACAGAGCCTTGAGAAGATCTATGGACTTCCCAGCACAGGAGCAGCCAGTTGAGGACTCGAGAGTCAAGTTGGAGGAGTTACAGGTATAGACATAGAACACAGGTTCTGGTAGTCAGAGGGAGTCAGGTGGACAAGATCCTCCTATCATTGATGTGGAAGATGAGCAACAAGTAGGCACTAGGCCGCGACCTAGGTGGTATAGGTCCACTGTTAAGGATTCCAGGCAGGTGAGTCTTTCACAGAGCTCCATGAGACGGAGCAAACCACCAGATAGACTGAGCTATATGGCACTGATGACAGAGTTGATTGACTCTGAACCTTCTAGTTTTGAGGAGGCTGCACAACATGATGTGTGGCAAGAGGCCATGGTTGAGGAGTATGACTCAATCATGAAGAATCATGTATGGCAGGTTGTGCTGAGGCCTGAAGGTAAAAAGGTGGTAGGATCCAGATGGATCCACAAGGTAAAGCATGCAACAGACGGAAGTGTGGAGAAGTACAAGGCACACTTCGTGGCGAAGGGGTATTCGCAGAAGGAAGGTATTGATTATGAGGAAACCTTCGCCCCTGTCGCCAGGTATTCTTCTATTCGGACTATCCTATCATGGGCAGCAAAGATGGGTTGGCACGTTCATCAGATGGATGTGAAGACTGCCTTTCTCAATGGGGTTATTGAGGAAGAGGTATATATTGAGCAACCAGAGGGGTTTGAGGCAGAGAGTAGGGAGTTGCATGTATGTAGGTTGCAAAGAGCTCTTTATGGGCTCAAGCAGGCACCTCGAGCATGGTACTTGAGGATTGACAACTATCAATGATTGATGGGTTTCCAGCGGAGTGAGCTAGATCATAACCTGTACTTCTTTTCAGGTGAGGAATCTCTCATACTGGTACTATATGTGGATGAGCTCTTTCTAACAGGAGATGGGAGGCTGATTAGGGACTGCAAGTCCAATCTTGCAGTAGAGTTTGAGATGAAAGACCTTGGGTTGATGCATTACTTCCTAGGTCTGGAGGTTTGGCAGAGAGATGGGTGCTTCTTCATTGGACAAGGGAAGTATGCAGTAGACATCTTGAGGAGATTCAAGATGGAGGACTGTAGATCTATGGCCACACCTCTAGTTACCAACTGGAGGAAGATTGATGTATTGGGATCAGAGGAGTTTGATCCTACACTGTATAGGCAACTAATCAGGTCGCTTATGTATCTGGTCAACACTTGACTAGACATCAGCTTTGCAGTTAACTCTTTGAGTCGGTTCATGGTGAACCCTCGAAGAGTACATTGGACAGCTGCAAAGCACATACTTCGCTACATCAGAGGCAGAGTGGAGTATGGTTTGGTTTATGAGCGCAGTGGAAGTATAAAGTTGGCAGGTTTCACAGATGTTGATTGGGCAGGATGTGTAGAGGATCGGAAGAGCACTTCAGGTTGCTGCTTCAACATTGGGTCAGGAGTTGTCTCTTGGTTCATCAAGAAGGAAAAGTCAGTTGGAGCAGCATGGTGTAAGTTCCACGATGATCATGTGATAAACATGGTGTAAGTTCCAATGTTATTGGAGCTGACCTAGAACTGGCAAAATCAGTAGGTTTGACTGGTTTTGGAGGTTTTTCTGTCCGGTTTAGGGTTTTTGACTGAAAATGGTCGGTTCTATGCCGAACTGGCCGGTTTTGTTTCTGTAAATGCTTGAACTGGCCGGTTTGGTACAAGGCCATATGCCATGGTTTAGAACATGAAATTTAAAAGGAAAAAATGGTAAACCCTAGCCCTAGTAATCATCGATAATATTAAATGGTAATATAAGGATAGAAAATGAAAGATATGGAGAATGTCACTTTTTCTTAAATTTTTAACATTACCATTTATTGTTTCAGGATGTTTGTGAGCAGTTTCAGCCTCATCAAACTTCATATGCAAAAAGTAGAATTTTTTATCTCATTCAGTATTCAACAAACTTAACAGTTTTCATGATTTTAGGATTGCAATGTTTCCATTGGATTCTATCATGCATGAGAGTATGGGATTGCCATTTAATCAAGCACATCAACCCCTCTATGTACCTTGATATTGGTGGTGCTAATTGTTGGACTCCTTTGTCATGACCTTAATAAAATTGTACCCTTCACTCAAGCAAAATCACTTATTAAGCATGGGAAGCTTTTTCTACCTTATTTTAATGCTTGGATTAGGAATTTTGATCAAAATGTAAGGTGTTGACTAATGTCCTTGGAGGATCAACTTCGAGATTCGAGGTAGAGGCAAGGGCTAGCGCCTAGAGGAGGGGGGCACAAGGTGCTATTGATGAATATGATCTCAATATAGGCAACGATTTTGATGATATGTATTATTTGTTGTAGCATGAAGTGTTTTGGACTCTAGAGGCCATTTAGAGACCCTTTGTTTATGTATTTTGGGTCAAATATGGATTGCACTCGATGCTATTTTAGTTATATGCACACTTGGTATATACACGAGAAACTTTACATATTTGTGTATCACTATATAGTGGTTTGGATTCATATTGATGCACATGAATATATATAGTTATTTTCAAAATTTGAATATTTTATGTATTTTTTGGTCGACAAGTTTTTTAGTTCTTTTTTTTTTTTGGTTTTTTCCCAATTCTAGTTTGGTTCATATTTTTTTGCTTGACTGATACGATGATCGGTCCGATTCTGATAACATTGGGTGTAACAAGTTCCATTTTTTATTATCCTTTGCTGTCCGATGTGCCATCCCCTAAAATTTGGGGCTCTCCAACCATTCCCAAAACTTGTCCCCCATAATTTGGCAAAACATATATGTAAGTATGCCTTTACATGAGAGTCGATAAAGATTGTTTGTGTTAGAGTTTGCACTTTAATTCAATGTTAACTAGGATCTTTAACTGAAAGAAAAACAAGCACAACAAAACAAAATAGACACAATAGTTTTCCTTGGGGAAACCATAAAGGAGAAAACTCCGCAACTTCCTCAAAGATAGATTCGTCACTAATACAATATGAAGCAAAATGGAAAACCCAAATATATGTCTTCTGCAACTTCTCTCTTTCTCCTCAACAAACTTGTCTTCTCTCTCTTGCTTATGCGAACTTGAGTGAGTGAGTGGTGTGTCCAAATGAGAGAGCAAGCTCTCTATTTATAACTTATGTTTGGGAATTAGGTCACCCTCACTAAACTTGAATGGGCCGACCTGTCCTAAGGGGACTTAATAATAATTTTTACATTTGACTTTAGGGGATCTAATGCCTCGACTTACAATGGAGGTTTTACCTCAATGACCTTACATGACTAAACATAATAATGACATCCCCGAATGGAGGAAAAACATCTCTGATGGAGGTACAATAAAAATACAATAGTAATAAACAAACAAATATCTTCCGAAGTTACAATTAGAACAACACTCCTTCTTAACTAGGAAGGTATTCTCTCGTGACAGTCATTATCATTCTAGACACATATTCTGGACAACGTCATCATTGCTGGATCATCATCAATGCTAGAACATCATCATTAACACTGGATCATCATTGTCGTTGCTGCCTTAATCCCCATTTTGTCGATCATTGATTAGTGACATCTCTCGAATCTATCCGTCATAAGAAGTTCTACAGAGCCAACCCTTTTTCATGTTGGATGTAGGCCTAGCTCTCATGTAGGTCTTCATCATCTCTACGAGCAAACCATCAAGTAGGTACAACCTAGGACCACATATTACATTGCCACAACAATCACTTGCGTCTCCTACTATTATCTCATCATATCCAGATTATCTCATCATCATACACGAAGCACAATCCAGATGCACACCTCATGTCCAACAGACCACCTGTGTCTCCCACCCAGTGGGTACAACCCAGGAGCACCCTAGGTGCATTATGTCTCTCAATGGTCAGCCCGCGTCTACCAGCATGGGGGCATAGTCAGGAGCACCCCAGGTGCATTACATCCCAAGGACCACATACGTCTTCCACCATGCGAGATCCTACCTAGGCGCACACAAAGTATCTTTGTGACCGGTGGACCTCTCACCGTCTCCAGCTTGGGAATACAGCTAGGAGCACACCAAGTGCATTATGTCCCAAGGACAACCTGCGTCTTCCACCATGCAAGAACCAGCTCTACATCTTCTCCAGCATGGGAGTACAACCCGGAGCACCCTAGGTGCATTACGTCCCAAGGACAACCTGCGTCTTCCACCATGCGAGAACTAACTCTAGTGCATCTGCGTCTTCTGGTCTCATCACTCCCTCTTTCGAGGAACCTCGATCTGGATCACACCAAGCCTCTCTCTGAAGTACTCGAACTTCACTCTGGCTAACGGCTTGGTCAACACATCGGCTATCTGCTCGTCTGTCGCCACATACTGGAGCTTCACTGCTCCTCTCTGCATCATTTCCCGGATATAGTGATACTTGATCTCAATATGCTTCGACTTGTCATGGAACATTGGGTTCTTAGACAACTTCACACAACTCTGGTTGTCACAGATGATACAAGTCACCTCTAACTGGAGATCAAACAAATCTGACAGTAGCTTCCAAAGCCATACTGCTTCACAACTAGCCGATCAAGCTGCAATATACTCTGCTTCGGCTGTACTCAGTGCCACGCATGACTGCTTCCTACTAAACCAGGAGATCATACCGGATCCCATACTGAAGCAACATCCTGAAGTGCTCTTCCTATCTATGGAACTGCTTGCCGAATCCGAATCAACATAACCATGCAGGTTAATCTTTTGATTCGCGTCATACTTGAGCCCATAGTCAATTGTACCCTTCAAGTACCTCAATATATGCTTTGCAGCAATCAGGTGAACATGTCTCAGATCCGTCTGGAACTGGATCAGGGTGTTCACAGCAAAGCATATGTCTGGTCTCGTGTTCGTCAAATACATCAACGAACCAATCACCTGACGGTACATCGTGGCATCAACTGTCTCTGATGAAGCATTACACAGTAGCTTGAAGTTCAATGCCATTAATGTGGCCATAGCCTTGCAGTCCATCATTCCGAATCTCTTCAGAATCTCTACTGCATACTTTCCTTGACCAAGGAAGATCCCATCTGCACTCTGCCACACCTCCATGCCTAAGAAGTAATGCATCATCCCCAGGTCCTTCATCTCGAACTCTGCGACAAGCCTCCTCTTTACGTCTGCAATGAGCCCATCCTCACCTGTCAGAAACAGGTCATCTACATATAGCAGAAGTATCACTGGTCTTCCACCTTCAATCTTGAAGTAAAGTTTGGAATTTGCTTTACTCTTGGTAAAGCCTAAGCTAATCAGAAAGCTGTCCATCTTGCCGTACCACGTCTTGGGTGCCTGTTTCAATATGTACAAGGCTTTCTTCAATTTGCACACATGAGTCTGTCTGTCATGTGTCTCAAATCTCAGTGGCTGCTCCACGTACACTTCCTCTTCAACTACACCCTTCAAGAATGCTGTCCTGACGTCCATCTGGTGTACCTTCCATTTCATTACTGCAACCAATGGCAGTATAGATCTGATGGAAGTATATTTTGCTACAGGTGCAAATGTCTCCTCGTAGTCTATGCCTTCCTTCTGGGAGAAGCCACATGCCACAAACCTTGCCGTGTGTTTTTTCAATGCTACCATCTCCAGCATGCTTGATCTTGTAGATCCACTTCGAAGTCACAACAGATTTCCCTTCTGGTCTCGAAACTATCTCCTAGACATCATTCTTCATAATCGACTTGTACTCCTCGATCATGGCATCCTTCCATTCTTTCTTCTCTACTGCTTCTTTGTAGTTGGAAGGTTCATTATCAATGATGTCACATAACAGGGCTAGCTGGAGTATGGTCTGGGTCTCTTGCTTTCTCTTTGCATCCCCTCTGGAGTGCCATACTTCTCTGCATCTTGTATTGCTTCTCGTACCCATGCTGGTCTTCTCTTGTGGGAGTTCTTCTCACGAGGTGGATCTACAGGTTCTTGAGGTTCTGCCATGTCGTAGTCTTCATGCTCTTCTTCCATTGCTGTGTCTCTGACTCTAGTTTCTTCAGGTTCTTCAATCTCTTCAATAGGTAGTTTTCTTGATTTGTTGTATGCCGAGTCTTTGTCAAGTGTTAGTCTCTGCTGATGTCGATCTTCTTGAATCCTGGGAAGTATATTCGGTAGGCTTTTGAAGAGTCACTGTATCCCACGAATATTCCCTTCTTTCCTAAAGGATCTAGCTTGGTTCTCTTTTCCTTTGGGATGTGTATGTATATTGGGCAGCCAAATATCTTGAGATGGCTGACTTCTGGTTTCTCACCGCAGAAAGCTTCTTCAGGAGTCTTGTTGCTTAGTACTCGGTGAGGAGTACGGTTCTGTACATACACGACTGTCCTTGTTGCACCTGCCCATAAGTGCATCGCAAGATCCTGGTCATGTAGCATTGCTCTTGTTGCTTCCATTATCATTCTGTTCTTTCGTTCTGCAACGCCATTCTGTTGAGGATTGCAGGGAGTGCTCAAATCCCTCTTTATCTCAGATTCTCTGCAAAGGTTCTTGAATTCTTCTGAGGTGAATTCTCCGCCATTATATGATCGTAGGGTCTTGATCTTTTTCTGAGTGTGATTTTCGACCAAGGCTTTGAATTCCTTGAACTTGCTAAATACCTCATCTTTACTTTTTAAGAAGTAAATCCAAGTCTTACGGGAAAAGTCATCTATAAAGGAAACATAGTATACATTCCCGCTTAGTGAGTTGGATGACATGGGACCATCCCTTCTTTACATTCTTTCCTTGCGCACATCCCTTACAAACGCCTTCATGTCTTGTCTGGATTTCTGAAAGTCCTAAACATGCTTTGCTTGCAATAGGTAGTGCTCTATAGTGCACATGTGCAAGCCTTCTGTGCCATAGTTCACTTGGTTCTATGGAATCATGAACCAATGCTTGTTCAGGTTGTCCCTTCAATTTGTACAAGCCTCCCTCTTGCTCTCCAATCACTGTTGCATCATCTATTGTCTTTCCTTTTGGCCACATTAGGACTTGGCCATCAACAAATGCAACCCTCATTCCTTTAGCATCTAGTGCTGAGATGGAGAGAAGATTTTTCTTTAATCCTGGAACATATAGAACATCTTTCATCTTCAAAGATTTTCCAAAGTCTAGCTTGTAGGAAGCTTCTCCACTTCCTTTGATGGGATATTGATAATCATCCCCAAGTTTCACCTTGTGAGGTGACTCATGCTCAGATAGATTAACGAAGGATTCTTTGTATCCTGTTATGTGCTTGGATGTTCCACTATCTACAAGCCAATCATTGCTCCCGTGTGTGATAGTGCCCGTGAGTGCTGAGATTAGTACATATTCTTCATCGCTTGAAGAATCATCTCTTTCTTCTTCTCTAGTTCTTTTCCTAGCTGGCTCATTGTCTTCAACGGTGTGAGCATGATGTCTCTTCTTGTTGGAGGAACCTTTGTTTTTGGGACAATCTCTGGAGTAGTCTCTCCTTCTTATCACATGTGTAACATCTAACATTGGATAGATCTCTTCTGGGTCTCCTTTGTCTTTCGTGATGGTGGTTCTCCCTCTTGTTGTGATGGTGGTCCTCCCTCTTGTTGTGATTTCTTCTAGAGTGAACTATGAGAGCTTGATCATCATTGTTTGCTTCCATCTTTTCTTCTCTTGCTATTAGCCGAGCTTTCTTGAGTGAATTCTTCCCATAGTCTGCTGAAAGTGATCAACTTCTTTGTGGCACATATTCTTGGGAGACCATTCGAGGTGGTCATAACGATCTCTCCTCCTTCTACCTTTTCTTCAACTGTTTCAAGTTGCTCCTTGATTTGAGAGATCCTTGTGAAGTAGGATTGCATGGTCTCTGAGTTTAGGATCTTCACATTCTTGAGCTGGTTCCTTAACGTCATCTTCTGATTGATGTTCTTCCCTTCGAATAATTTCGTCAAAGCATCGAACATCTCCTTGGGTGTCTTCAAGGATGACACATGGGGGATGAGATGATCTTTAATGGAGTCTGCAATAATTCTCTTGGCCTTGACCAAGTTCTTCTTGTGGATAGCCTTAGCCTCATCTCCCTTTGGTGCTGGAACCTCTTCATTAACATATTTTTTCAAATCATTTTCTTCAAGGACAAGAGCAATCCTATACTTCCATGCTCAGAAGTTATCAACTCCCTCAATCTTATCCTCAAGCTTGGTGTGGTGAGTCATTTTGAAATGAGAACCTCAAATGGAAATAGCAGAGATTTAGGTCTTACCAATTTGAGATGCCCAATTTGGTTTTGGAGCTGGTTGGCCTAGGGTTTGTTAGAGAAACCCTAATTTTCCGAAGTTGGAATTTTGAACTTCTGATTGGACTAGAAGATGCACCTCCTCAAGAAGAGTTGTCCAATCATCCAATGTACTCCTTTTTCCAAATTGACGGAGAAAAACCCTAAAACTTGATGCCCTAGTTTTTCTCCCTGCAGTAGTGACAGGGCCAGTTAGCTTAGCCCTCTTTTTTAGATGATCTACGGAGAAAAGACCTTGAACTAGGAAGCCCTAGTTTCCCGCTGTTGCACAATGCCTTCTTTTCAGGTTAGCTATGAAACCATGTTAGAGTTTGCACTTTAATTCAATGTTAACTAGGATCTTTACCTGAAAGAAAAACAAGCACACCAAAACACAATAGACAAAATAGTTTTCCTTGGGGAAACCATAAAGGAGAAAACCCCGCAACTTCCTCAAAAGTAGATTCGTCACTAATACAATATCAAATAAAATGGAAAACCCAAATATATGTCTTCTGCAGCTTCTCTCTTTCTCCTCAACGAACTTGTCTTCTCTCTCTTGCGAACTTGAGTGAGTGAGTGGTGTGTCCAAATGAGAGAGCAAGCTCTCTATTTATACTTTATGTTTGGGCGACCTAATTCCCAAGTAGGTCGGCCTCACTAAACCTGACTGGGCCGACTTGTCCTAAGGGGACTTAATAATAAATTTTACATTTGACTTTAGGGGATCTAATGCCCCAACTTACAATGGAGGTTTTACTTCAATGACCTTGCATAACTAAACATAATAATGACATCCCCGAACGGAGGAAAAACATCTCTGATGGAGGTACAATAAAAATACAATAATAATATAATAATAATAAACAAAAGAATATCTTCCGAAGTTATAATACAACAACAGTTTGGACCCATTTCTTTTGTAATATGGGCACAAAACAAGAATACATATTCTCACACAAATGAGAACACAAGCGAACAAGTATTCAAGTATGAGTAGAGAGGAAATTGCCTTAATGTACATATATATTGCACTCTTCTTTTTATATTTATATATAGATGTACAAAATGATGGAGAGTGATCAAGTTTGATCAAGTCCAATACCAAATTTGAAGTACGAAAGATCTCCCTTTTTCCAACAAGCTATTTGGTATCTTCAAGATTTTATGGGCTTGTCACATATACTATGTCTCATGCTGGCTTTGAAGTAAGTCTTACTTTTAGTGTCTGTGAGGGTGTTGAGATCCTATCTTTGGGCTAAATATGGTGGAGAGAGGGGGTTCCCTCCATAGGACAAGAGGTGGGTGTTATGCCTCAGAGTATCTGCAACATTCTTAGTTAGGTTTACTAGAGCAAGGGGTTAATTTTTTTTTATATAAACGGCAAATTGAAGCTGAGAGTGTTGATTTGGGGATAAATACCCCTAATCATGTCATGGATGGTCCAGTTGATTTCCACCTCCAAGAGGTGCTTGCCTTGTACGGGTTGGTGCCCTTGGGGGCCTAATCACTTGGACGCATGACCACACTCCTTTATTTGCCTTGTAAAAGGTGATAGCATTTGTTTAGCACACCTTATTTGCTCACTTGGGCCTATTTTACCCCTCCTCTGGGCTGTGTACTCACAAATTGTACTTTCTTATTGAAGAAGCCTACAAGGATAATGAAGGAGGACGTTGAGAGCACACATTTGTTGGGGTTAGTTGGGGCATGACGTCCTCCTTTTGGCGCACTTAGCACTTGGTGTAGCCTAATTGCACTTTTATATCGTTATTTATGTCTTTTTACTAGCAGTGTTACAAACATTGGCGATATATCACCAACATATTGCAATGTTCCCAGCTCGCCGATAATATCGACAAAAATCGGCAAATATTGTCAATTTTTAAAATATTGGCAAAAATCGGCAAAAATCGGCAAAAATCAGAAAATATCGTCAAAAATCGGGAAATATCGTTTGAGTCAAAATTAATATTTTTGTATTTTTTAATTTGCTGATATATTGTCGATGTTTGCTGATATTTTCCCCGATAAATCCGATATTTTATTTATGGACCCTTGGCGATATTCGCCGACACGATATTTGTAACATTGAGTTTTTCCCATGGTTTGTAAGTGCAGCGAAGACATTTTTATTCATATAATTTAATTTTTTATTGCTTTTACTTCTTATTTAGAAGTTGATATCTTGAAATCATATTACTATATTTTAGTTTTAGTAGGATTAGTTGATACTCTCTCTCTCATGCTATCTACCTACATGTACACTTTACAGGTATGAAGTGTTTGGGTGTGTAAGCATAGTTATTTATGCCAGGAAATGAATAAGCGATGCATGTATGCATCCTGTCATATATGTAAATCTCATATTTGGAAATTTGAAAGATTACCATTCCATGCTGTCACAGACAATGGTTCAGATTAAGGTTTATAAATTGTGTTATGATACCTGAAAGGTTGTAAATAGTCAAGCAAGCAATACCGCTTTCTAATTTATGGAGTAGTCTAAATATTCTACGTACGTTTTTTTATCTTTTCCGGGTATATTTTCCAGTTTGTTTTGTTTGGACTCCAGAGTCCTGTTGGAAATCTTAAAAAAATCTTAGTCACATATATTGGTTGTGGAAATTGCATAATTTGAGTGCCATAGGGATATTTGAGGGTGCTAAATTCATTTATGCATTCCAAATTTGGATTTAACCAATTTTTTTTAACCGGATTCCGACCAAAATCCACAGGTAAGTCTAACACGGTAAAATAAATAGACTACTCCCTAATTTATTGTTCGCTATCCTTCATCTACCTGTCTATAATAACCTGTCTATAACAGAAAGATAGGAATCGAGGTTATTTGATCTTGCATCATAGCTTTTATGAATAACACCTTTCAATGCAATCTTTAGACACCAAATCTCTTACTGATACCATATTGAAAGCTGGAAGGTCATGCAAGTTTTATAGGAGCTTTCATGTTTTTGAGACATTCATGAAATTTCTTTTGAAGATGCTTACGTTTATACACAGTATCTCAACCATGCTTTCTTCCTCGTTGATTGTTCATACTTTCAAGCCAAGAATGTGTTGTTTAACGAGATATTGAATAAAGAATCTATTGTTTAACGAGATATTGAATACCTGACAGGCTGTGCTACCCAGGATCAAGTGTGGACGAGCTCGGTATTGGGCGATATCATTTGTTTTTATGTTCCTAGTTTTTGGTATTTGGGCTTCAAGGACAAGAAGTACACGATCATCTTGATTATATTGTTGTTATTCAATTTCGTGTACATAGAAAGATCAGTTTGCGTAAAAGAATCTATAGTATTTAATATTTATACTTCATTCATCTTTACCACTGAAGGTTTATGGGTGATGTTATTCTATGATAGAACAGTGGTCACACATCAATCATTAACTCTTAGGAGCTCTGCATGAATTACATTTGTTAGTATTCTATTGTAAATATTGCCGAGTTATGAATTCCTTCAGTTATGGCTTATATTTGATTTAATTTAAATATTTTTTGAAATGATTCATGATGGTTCTGCTTTCAGTGTCAATGTCAACTTTTAGTTTTTGGGAGAAATAAAATTCGACTTCCTGATACAAATGGAGCAGTTCTAGTATATAAAATAATCTTGGTGATCTCCAACGTCTCAGTTTTGGCATACCAATTAAATTGAAAGAGAGTAGTTCATTCGTGCTTAAATTAGTTTAATGCTGGAAAATTTACCTCACTTTCCCGTTGAACATTAGACATAAATAATGATATGTTCGGAGTGCTACAACTGTTTTATCAACATTTAGATGTAAGTCAAGCTTCCTTGTTAGTGCATATCATATTTGTTGCCCAACTGAAAGGCGAGGAACTATTAGTCTTTTTCATTGATTCATAGTAGCAAGGTGCTATGAAAAAATCTAGTACCCCGTATTGAGTAGAGATTTCATAAATAAAAAAAATATGTATGAGAATTTAAAATATACATAAATTTTTCTAATTTTGAAATAATATTCAGTTATCATTATAAAGCAATATATTTCAAATTTAAAACATAATATATAACAACCTGTTTAACATAAAAGTACAAATGAAACAACATGAAGATAGAGAAAGTTTAAATAACAAGTTAAAAGTGAACATGAAGATAGATAAAGTTTAAATAACAAGGTAAAAGTCTAGGCTTTTGATTTAAGTGTGATTTCAAAGAAAAATCAAATTAGTAGGAAGCATTTAATAATTAAACTTAATTCAAAAGATTAAAAAGGGAGCAATCAACCTTTGATTCAAAAAATTAAGGGGAAAGATAATCACTAATTTGTTTGAAATAATTCTTTTGGTAATAGTTAAATAGCATGAGGATCTAACGAGGTGATCTTGTACTTAAAATGTTTAAATATCTTTTAACACGTGATAACATTTACTTGATATTTAAAATTTTAAAAATATATTAAATATATTTAAACATTTAGTTGATGCAACTACATCTAAGTATCCATACATGAAAGTCCAACATGGCATAATCGTGGTACTATGGTTCATTTATGACTTATGATTTTCTTTTTATTATTTCATGAATGCGTTCTCATAGTACTGCCTTATCTATTTCATGAATGCCTTCTCATAGTATTGATTTATCTGGAAAGATTGTAATTAATTACAAAAGTGACATCACTTGCTAGTTTTCATTGCTCCAATGTGCATTTGAGGGATGGTTTTCATTGCTCCAATGTGCATTTGAGGGATGGTGATTGGGTCATACTTGGGTTGATTCCAATGCTAGGATTGAATGCTAGTGACATTTTTCATTTCTATATCTGAAGTTTGTGATAGTTTTAATGTTTCACATTGTAAGATGTTGGTTTCAGTTCGAACAGTTTGACATTCCTAAGAATCCTTTCACGTAAGTTTATCTTGAATGTGGGCTGATCAGTGACACTCTAAATAATTAGGTGTATATAGTTTGATTTTTTATACACATTCAGGCATTAAATTAGAGATACATCAACCTATTCTGCATGTGTTTGTTTGCAACTATTGGCTAGCAGACACCATTTGACAAAGAGGCCATTGATTTTACAGCCGTCACTAACTTTTTATTAATTCATAGAAACTATGAACAACCCAAGTGTAGGATCTGACATTTGCAAGCTTTTGGAAGGGTTAGTATTCATTGTGAAAAGCTAACAAAAATTAATGTTTTCTTTTCTTATTGAAATACTCCATCTTTTTAATTGGTTTGTAGTCTCTCAAGCCACCATTGCTAATTCTGTTATAGGTAGTAACGTTATACGAATAACATATGCACTTGCTTGTGAGTGTACATTGACATAATTATTAAGTTTCTTGCATTTTCTTCTCATATGTGCTTGTATAATATATTGAAACAATATTAACAATGTTGGTATTAGTTTGAATGGCATTCTAAAATTTCAGTCTTTGCTTTGGATTATTCAAAAGCTATCATAAAGTTCATGTTTCCTTGTATTGAGGACATGGCTAATATGCTTATGGACATTATAGAGCTAGAAGACTATGCTTTATCTTGCATTGGATTTTTCTATAATCCTTTAATGCAATTTTCTTCGAAATAATGATTTGATTTCATACAGTGCATTATTAAAATAAAAATTGATTTATTTATTTATTGCAAAATGAATTAATAAGATCTGAATGCTTTTTATTGATGCAAAGGTAGTGTTTTTTCGAAGCACAAGTATTTTTATTACTTTGCATTACTTTGTAACTATGGAGCAATTTGCCCATACATAGAATTTGCAGTATGTATTCCATATCTAGAGCTCGATCTGAAGATCATAGCTTTTGAAATGATTACATTCTCACTCTTTCCTTTCTTATATTCCATTTTCCTTTGGCTTCTAGAGCTCGATCTCAAGATCATACCTTTCAAAATGATTACATTCTCACTCTTTCTTTTCTTATATTTCATTTTCCTTTGGCTTACAACTTATTGAAAGTCTACGTTTTTGTGATCGGGAGGTTTCAATAATAAATTGCCCTTCGTATAGGAAGAAAGGTCATCCATAAGCTCTATGCCATTCTGATAATGATCCTTGGCATCTAAATTCATTGTCCAATTGTGCCATTATGAGTGGGACCTTCTTAATTAACTTATTACCATGAAATATAGCCACCAACCCATCTTTAAGTGGTTCCATAGTTGTGCCTAATAGTTTAGGAATAGATTCCACAACCTCCTTAGACACCAAAAGAGGCTTAACTTGTAAACCATCTTAATTTGGTTCAACCAAAGAAAAATTCCAAAATTTTGACTTGCTAATGCCTTGTTGCGCACCAATACTAGCCACCCCAAATCTCACATGATCCAAAGAAACCTTTAAATGGAAAACCCTATTGATGTATCCACGCTTCTCACAAATATAACATTTGAATTTAACCTTCTCATAGTCCAAAGGTTGCATCCATTGTCTCTAATGGCTCTTGTTGCATAGATTTGGTTAAACCCTTGCTTAGATTCAACACACAAATTTTGATGCAAGTGATGATCTTCCTTGCATTAGTTTCCACCATTGAGCCATATACTAGTTTGAGAGTATTCCCAATAATTTCGAAAACCTACTACACCCATACATAGGGACTTTAGTGACTTCCATTTACACACATTCAAAATCAACAAACCTAAGTTCTTGACTTCCATTTACACATGTTCAAAATCAACAACCTAAGTTCTTGAAATGCCCTAAAACCAAATGCCCATATCAATCATAAATCCCAAATATTCTTTATATTGTAACCCTTAAAAAGTATGCAACAATCTCACCTTTACAACTCCAAGTGGGCCCAATGATCAAGAACATGTGTTATCTCCGTGGAGGTCACGGGTTCAATTCCGACGGGAGTAGGGTTGCACATATTGACCAGTCATAGTGAAGCTAAAAGGTAGGCATCCCTCTAAGTTGAAACTTCGACCTAGGATGATCTATGAGTTATTGGTATATGTGGCTTGCAAGTTGATGCATATACTATTGGGAGGTTATTAAATTCCCATGGTTAAAAAAAATGTATGCAATAATCTCACCGTCACAACTCCAAGCTCCAACTTTGTTGTTGAGGCTATGAGGTGATTGAATTTATAAATTATAGAAAGTTCGAGAACCATTCTAATGCTTGAAACAAAGCATCTAAGTTTAGCTTGAGGGATGGAACAATCACCTTTGGAATCTAGATTGAAATGACCTGACTTCCTTAGCAACAATCTAGGCAAAAGTTGCGTGTCTTGGGCATTTGCCAGACCTTGGATGCTCTACTCTTGCCCAATGGATTCTTGTAGAACACACCAAGAACACTGAGAGGTGGGGGAGGGGGTGAATCAGTGTTCCACACCTTCTAACTTCTATCACTTTCAAATTCAAGCTTAAAACACTTCAACTTATAATCACTTCAATTTATGTTTAAAACATTCTTCAAGCGTAAAACATAGTGCAACATAACAATAGATCAAACACATGTACATACGTATTTACGTGTAAAAACCACATAATGCTCATGTTATAATATAAATAGGATTACCCGAGTACATTCATAGGAAGCTACAACTTCCAGAGTTTTCCAGTTCCAACTGGAAGGAGGCTTCAACCCCCTAGGTTAGGAAGCTACAACTTCCTTGTTTTCTTGTTGCAACAGGAAGGAGGCTCCAACCCCATGAACACAAGCACCAACTTGTGTTGTGATTGTTGAAAAAGTACCAAGGAAATGTTGTTCACCTTGTGATGCCTTGGGGTGGACAAGAACATTAAAAAGTGGTCCCTAGTGCTTTATAAAGTGATACACTTTATTTTTATAAAGTTACTTTATAAAGTGGTTTGAGTGTTTTAATTTTAAATTGACTTTACGAGACTTTAAGTGAATATTAAATTAAAAGAGTACTTACGTATGTGAATGAAAAATGTGTTTTATTTTCATTTATTGAGGCTTTAATGAACAATTAATGTGGGCCCTAGATCTCATCAAGTCAAGATTAAATCCTAGCAATGGATTTGGTGGGAGGTGGTTACCTCAAACAAAACAAGGGAAAAGGCATTGGAAACCTAACTTCTCATTCATTGTTACCCATGAGATTTGGAGAGCAAGGAGAAAAGGAGAGGAGGTGGAATTCTACCAACCAAGTGAGAGAGAGAAAACCCTAGCTCGATTCCCAAGGTTAAGGAAGAACAAGAGGTTGGGCACAAAAATTGAGGCAAAACTGTACAACAGAAAATCGTACAATGGGCACAGATTTTGAGGAGATAGAAACACTGATTTCGAGGTCCGTATAGTAGTAAATACAGTCTGTACATAGATGAAATTTGAGGCAGCATGTGCATAATTTATTGTTGGTCGTACAAGCACAAAAATCGAGAAAAAAAGTGCAACATCGAAATTGAGAAAACAACAGGTACGATTCACACATGCGAGTTTGTATAGGTTTGAACTGGCACAATTTTTGAGGGATCTGTACAACAATCTGTCTATGAGATGTTGGCACAAATTTCGAGGCAGAAAAGGGAGATAAGTACTATTGTTATAAAATTTGTAATTTATCTCTAAAATAAATATTTCTCTCTCCTATCAAGTTTTCCCTTCGGGGTTTTTCCTGAGTCAATTTGGCTAAAATTACAAGTCTTTAAATTTTGTGGTTCAGCTGTCATAAAATAATTTATGAGTTTAAAGTTGCAAAACTTCCATGTGTTTCAAGAAAAATTATTTTTTTATGCATTGAAGCCAATATGTAGTCATGGGGTTTGGGCATTAAACTTCATGTGAAAAATTAAACTTGAAATCGGGTTGGGGTTACAAAAATTTTCATGGTATCAGAGCTGAAATAAAGGGCAGAAATAAACCTCAGAAAGAAAATTCAAACTTGGAAAAAAAGGGAGAACAGTTGGTTAGTGAAGGAAACAGGTTCTTGGACTGATTGGGGTTATGGCCATTGGGCTTAGAATAGAAGATAGGTTGAATGGGGTTGTAAATTTTATCCCATGGAAGGCTAGAATAGTGTTGATACTGGAAGAAAATGAACTATGGACATAGTGAATAATACCACAGCTAATCCAGTCACAGTACTTACTGATGCTACAAATAAGGTTGCTTTTCTCAAGAAGGATGTAAAAGCGAGAAGGATCATACTTGATGCCGTGAAGAATCATGTGATCCCACACATTACAAGGAAAGACCATGCATTTCAGATGAGGACCGCCTTAACTAATCTTTACGAAAACAAAAAGATGGTACTGAGAGAAAATTTGAAAGGCATTCGCATGAACAAGGGTGACAACACGGCTTCATACCTTACTAGGATCACATTGGTTAGAGATAAATTCGAAGTAGTTGGGGAGGTTGTACATGGAAGTGAGTTGGTGCGGATAGCATTGAATGGCGTGACAAAGCCATGGGGTATATTTGTGGAGTCCGTAGTTGCTTGTGAGCATATGCCTTCTTGGGACCATCTTTGGAACAACTTCATTCAGGAGACCTGGAGAGGGTATGTACATGGTAGTTCATCTCATAGTAGGGAGGATGAAGAGAATGTGGCATTGGAAACGAAGGGAAAGAAAAAAAAGTTCAAGAATGGCCCTAAGGGTGGGGCCAAGCAGCAGAGTGGTGAGCAAAAGAAAGACATGAGAAAAGTCAAATGCTTTGCTTGCCAGAAGTTTGGACACTATGTTGGACAGTGTCTGAATAAGAAGAAGAAGAAACAACAAACGACAGTAGCAACTGACATTGATGAGTTTGCTACACGATTTGAGGGAGAGTTTTCTCTCTATGCTGGTTGTACAAAGAGATCATCTATCACCAGTAGTGATGTGGAGGATCAGATAGAGTATTCCTTACTAGTTGGTCATTCGTTGAGTGCTTCCACTACTCCTTCCACTTGGTACATTGACAGTGGGGCTTCGAGCCATATCACGTGTGTTCGAGACATGTTCACTGAGATGACTGATACTAGATTGAGATTGGAGGTAGTGTTGGGTGATGATACTGTTGTGAGAGTAGTTGGGTGTGGAACTGTCAACTTTCAGAGGGAGTCCATGCAACCCATGACATTGAGGGATGTCTTGTACATCCCCGGGCTGAAGAAGAACATTGTTTCATTTTCCACTATTGAGTACAGGGGCTTTGGAGTGTATGTCCTAGATGGTAAAGTGTATGTTTTCCCAGAGCAACATGACCATCTGCTTCATATGCCATTGGAGTTAGATGTGGGAAACTATACAAGCTTCTCTTCCAGCCTCATCATGCATTGGCCCACACTAGCAGTAGCAATGAGTTGTGGAATAGGAGGATTGCCCACCTTCATCATTCAACTTTGAGATTGCTGAGGGAGATGGCTACAGGTTTACCACAACTCAACACAAAGCACAGTCGTGTGTGTAGAGGGTGTGCTTTGTGAAAGTACTCAAAGACTGCTTTTCTGAGTAGTGATAGCATATCAGGAGGAAGACTTGATTTGATACATTCTGATTTACGTGGACCCATGTCTTATGCTTTCGTTGATAGGATTTGAGTACTATGTGCTTTGTTGATAGGATTTGAGTACTATGTCACTTTCATTGATGATTACTCTAGGAAGACTTGGATCTACTTCCCGAAAACAATAAGTTTGAGGAAGTCTTGAAGAGGTTCCAAGAGTGAACCAAACATGGAGGAGGATTCAAGTACAGAGGTTAGACAATGGGGGTGAGTATACCACTAAGGAGTTTGATGAGATTTGTAGACATGAGGGGATCAAGAGGCAGTTGACTGTTCCATATACTCCACAACATAATGGAGTTGTTGAAAGGAAGAACAGAGCAATAGTGGGAGCAACTAGAGCCATGTTGCATGATCAGAGTCTTCCTTTCTTTCTATGGGTTGAGGCCTGTAGTATTGTTGCTTATGTTCAGAACAAGAGTCCACACCGTGCCTTGGGGTGTAAAAATCCTGAGGAGATGTTCACCAGGAAGAAGCATGAGATAGGCCACTTATGCATATTTGGATGCCTTACATATTCTCATGTGTTAAGTTTTAATCAAATTCACAACAATAGCATAAACAAGATCACTGAAAGAAACGCAATCACAAGATATACACAAATTTATCCTGGAAAACCCTCATGGGGTAGAAAACCCAGCAAAAATTCCTCAATATAGATGATCAAAAGTACAAAGACAAAATCCCAAAGCAAGAGCTCCTTCTCCTTTGCAGATATATCTCTCTCTCTCCTATGCGCAATCCACAAGTGAGTGTGTGTCCAAATGAGGAGCACAACACTTCTATTTATACTTTATCTTTTTACTTGACATTTTCCCTAACTAGGTCGGTCCCTAACTAAATGACCTAATGCTGACTGGGCCGACTTCACTTGGGGACTTAAACACCCCATTACAATTGACTCAAGGGGATCTATTGCCCTAACTTACAAGGGAGGATTTATCTCAATGACTTTACATGATCAAATACAATAATGACATCCCGACGGAGGAATAAAACATCTTCGAATAAATTACAGGATAAAATACAAATAGAATATTCTTCGAAGTTACAATATTTCAACACTCCCCCTTAACGAGAAGGGTATTCTACTGACAACAACAACATCAACTGAAGGAGCAAGGAGAGAGAGCATCATCAACAACATCAAGGTGATACATCTATAAATCATTGGAAGTTTTCTTCAACAACACCAGCAACTGGAACATCTTCAATATCTTCAATATCTTCAGTACTGGAGCATCATATTCTACAACACCGAGTCTTCATCTTCTGCAACACTTGGTCATTCAATCGTCTACAACAACACTTGATCTCTCGATCAACAACAACATCATCTTGATCTCTCGATCAACAACAACATCAATATAACCTGCAACACACATGATCCAATTACGCGATGATCAATCCCTATCACTTTAGGACATAAGTCTAAGGATGATGCAATCCAACCACAGTGCCAGTCCTTTTTCATACTGGATGTGACCTAGATCAAATCTAGGGTTTTCCACCACAGTGCCAGGCCTTTTTCATACTGGATGTGACCTAGATCAAATCTAGGGTTTCTCACCACAACAACATCATCATCACATTCTCGGAGACAAGAGTCTACGTATTCCTTTAGGCCATGTGTCCAGGGATGATACAATCCCACTGCAACATCATCACATTCTCGGAGACAAGAGTCTACGGATTCCTTTAGGCCATGTGTCCAGGGATGATACAATCCCACTGCAACATCATCACATTCTTGGAGACAAGAGTCTATGGATCCCTTTAGGACATGTGTCCAGGGATGATACAATCCCACTGCAACATCATCATCAACACTGGTCCCCCTTTTGAGGAAGGTCCTTTCGAACCACACCAAGCTTGTCACGGAAGTACTCAAACTTCACTCGAGACAAAGGCTTGGTCAACACATCAACAACTTTCTCATCAGTGCTCACATACTGGAGCTTTATAGCTCCCTTTTGTACCATATCATGTATATAAAAATACCGGATTTCTATGTGCTTTGACTTGTCATGGAACACTGGGTTCTCCGTCATCTTTATACAACTCTGGTTGTCACATAGAATCACCATGGTATCCAAATCCAGGTCAAATAGACTTGACATCAACTTCCGAAGCCATACAGATTCACAACTAGCAGAACAAGCTGCTATATACTCTGCTTGAGCTATGCTGAGAGCAACACTGGACTGCTTCTTGCTAAACCATGAGATCATGGCGGATCCTAGGCGATAACATCCACTTGAGGTGCTCTTCCTATCTGAGACACTTCCAACCCAATCTGCATCTATATAACCATACAATCTATAGTCATGATCTCCAACATAGTATAAACCAAAGTCTATCGTACCTTTCAGGTACCTCATCACATGCTTTGCAGCTACTAGGTGAACATGTCTAGGATCAACTAGATGCCGACTCAGGGTGTTCACAACAAAGCATATATCTGGTCTGGTATTCGTCAAATACATCAATGACCCAATGATCTGTCTGTACTGAGTCACATCCACTAACTCTGACGATCCATCAGCTAACAACTTAAGGTTGGTATCCATGGGTGTGGCCATGGCTTTATAGTCCAACATATCAAATCTTTTTAGAATTTCCACAGCATACTTTCCCTGATTGAGAAAGATTCCTTATGGGCTTCTCCACACTTCTAGACCTAGAAAATAGTGCATCAATCCAAGGTATTTCATTTCAAATTCTTCAGAGAGCTTCTTCTTACATTCTATAATCTGTTTCTCATTTCCTGTCAGAAATAAATCATCCACATACAACAATAGTATGACAGGTTCATCATCCATAACCTTAAAGTAAAGGTTAGGGTCAACTTTACTTTTGGTAAAGCCCAAGCTCGTTAGAAAGCTATCTATCCTTCCGTACCAAGCTCTAGGAGCTTGTTTCAATCCATATAGAGCCTTCTTCAACTTGCATACATGAGTCCGTCTGTCCTCAACTTCAAATCCATGTGGTTGTTCTGTGTACACTTCTTCCTCAATCACACCATTCAGGAAGGCTGTCTTCACATCCATCTGGTGTAAACTCTACTTCATCATGGATGCAAGTTCCATGATGGTTCTAATGGAAGTGTACCTTTCTACTGGCGCAAATGTCTCTTCATAATCAATTCCCTCTTTCTGAGAGAATTCTCTAGCCACAAACCTTGCTTTGTATTTCTCAATACTTCCATCAACTGCATGATTTATTTTATAGATCCATTTTGAAGATACCACACTTTTTCCTTATGATTTGGGAACTATATCCCAAACATCATTTTTCATTATTGATTGGTATTCTTCCGTCATTGCTTCTACCCATTCTTTCTTTTGCATAATTTATTCATAACTGGTAGGTTCTTGATCTAAAAGATCACACATCAAAGCCACATAACTGGAGAATGGATTTGGTTTCTTGCTTGCTCTTGTGGAGCCTTCTTGAGCTCCATACTTTTATGCTTCTTGTATAATATCTTTTTCCCAAGCAGGCTTTCTATTTCTTGATATATTCATAGTGAGAGGTTCTTGAGGTTCTAGCACATCATGGTCCTCTGGTGTTTCATCTTCAGGGGAGGGTGCAGCTTCTGCATTTCTGGGAGGTTCATCTTCTTCATATACTTCTTCACACTGGCATTTTCTGGATCTCTTGAGAGCTGCTTCTTCATCAAATGTTACATCTCTACTGATCTCCATGTGATGGAATCCTGGAATATATATTCTGAAGGATTTGGAAACTTTATAGTATCCAACAAATATTCCCTTCTTTCCGGAAGGGTCCAATTTGGTTGTCTTTTCTTTTGGTATGTGAACATATACTTGACAACCAAATATTTTGAGGTGGCTTACTTCATGCTTCTTTCCGGTGAACATTTCTTCTAGATTCTTTTATAGTTTGAACCATTGTCACTTGTTCTATGGAACAAGTCTCATCATTCTTCATTTGTAGGTGATTGTTGTACAATACTTCCTACAAGTCAAATTCAATAGCATGGTTAGAAACATCTCATAGTTTCCAAATATATGCATAAAAACATAAGTCACACTATCTTATCCAATGCCACAACATTCATCCATATCCCATATTCATATGGTAACTTTCTAGATGCCTTCCATATATACCAGGACATTATTAAGAGTGTGCACTACTCCGAATATGTCAGCAAAGAGGTTTCACTCTAGATAAGTAACAATGCAATGTTGTATAGCACCATAGGCTACTTACCATCACATGCATGACATTGCAAACATCTTAAATAAATGTGTATACAACTGGATACTATCATTTAAACAGTGTGATAGAAATGACAATTGAAATATTTATCTTTGTTTGCTTGGTAGGATCTCCTTTGATCCTAGTCTCCTTGCAGGTATTACTGGAATGTCTGATGGTGAACTCTACTCCATCATCAAGCTTGTATTTTGCTTCTCCTATGATACTTTCTGAGGGAAGTCCTTTTTCTTCTAAACTGGAGAGAGTCTTGTTCTGACCTATCATGTGCTTACAAGACATATTCTTCGACTTCTTCCTTTGCTTGCTTCCTGGGAGGTTCTTCATCTTCTGATTCTTCTTCATCGTCTTTGTCTAGGTGTGCATGATGTCTTTTGTTGTTGTTCCTCTTCTCGTATTCTTATTTATTCAACGGACAATCTCTGGCAATATGTCTCATCTTATCACAATAGTAACATTGAAAGTTGGAGTAGTTTCTTCTTGGATTGTTTCCTCTTGTCCTTTGGAACTTCTTGGGAGGTTGAGACTCCTTGTGGATTTCCTTCTTGAAGTTATGTTGACTTCTTCCTCTCTTGGTATGTGTGGATAGGGCTTGATCATCTTCTTTAAGTAGAGCTTCTCTATTGGCTACCCTAGCCTCCTCTTGGATGCAATCTTCCCATACAATGTCGAACTTCATGCTTTCCTTTCTGGCACACATAGTATGGTTGAATGAATCCCAAGGTCTAGTGAGACCATTGAGAGTAGTCATTACTAGCTCATCTTCATCAAGGGAGTCTCCAATGGCTTCTAGTTTCTCTTTGAACTGGGAGGCCCTTGTGAAGTAGTCTTGGATGGATTCTCCTTGGCTCATCTTGGTACTATTCAATTATGCTCTCAAATTCATCTTCCTATTGATGTTCTTACCTTCATACATTCTCGCTAGGGAATCATACATCTCCTTTGGGGTCTTCTTGGATGACACTTGAGGAATCAAGTGGTCTTTGATAGAATCAACAATCACTAGGTTTTTTGGACCCAAAATCCGACGGCATATATGTCGGATTTTCTACATCTTGCTGTCGACTATCCGACAACCTTCATCTTTTTTAAACGTCGGTCAAAATTCGGCTGATATTCGACGGTAGGCCGCACCGTCGGATATCCGACACCAACTTTCGACGGATATGACGTTGATTATCCAACGACTAGAACTTAATATGTAGTTGGTTATCCGACGAATTGCACTTAATATGAAGTCGGTTATCCGACGATAGTTCAATGTAAACATGGCCGATATCCGACGTTCTTAGCTGTCGGTGGCATGGAAAGAATGTCAGATATCTTAAAGGGGGAGGTCGGATATCCGACGGCCAACACTTAATATAAAGTCGGATATCCGACGACATTTCAATGTAAAAATGGTCGGCATCCGACGTTCTTAACCGTCGGTGGTATGGCAAGAACGTCGAATATATTAGACATGGAAGTTGGATATCAGACGACAGTTCCATGTAAAAATGGTCGATATCCGACGTTCTTAGCCGTCGGTGGTATGGAAAGAACGTCGGATATCTTAGAAGTGGAAGTCAAATATCCGACTATAGTTCCATGTAAAAATGGCCGATATCCGATGTTCTTAGCCGTCGGTGGTATGAAAAGAACGTCGGATATCTTAGAGGAGGAAGTCGGATATCCGACAAAATTATGGTAATTTAAAAAAAAAATACACTATTATGTTGTGATCAAATTTGAAGGGTGGGTCTTAATTTTTATTGGAAGGGAATTTGTTCTTGGACCCCTTCAAAGATGAAGGGCAATTTAAATAATTGTACTTCAATTGACAAGTATAAATTAACTAAACCCTTCCCCCAACAAAATGCAAGAAACAAATATTGCTCATACAAATTTTTACAATCTTAAACAATTGAGCACTCCTTAATATCTACATGATAAAATGGTATCTTTTCAATAAAAACGAATTTGAACACATTAATTTGATATATATGTAACATTAATTTTACAGTTCATTAAAATAACAACTATTTTGTTGTATTTTTTAGGGTTAGACCAAACTTCATTATACAGAAAAAATACTTAGACTATGCAATAACCATATTGGGGCATCTGCATGATCTTATGCATAGTGCAAGACGTTGTAACTAGATATAGTATTAAAATAAAACTAGAACCATGAGAAAATTACTTACTGTTAACTATGTACAAAAAGAAGTCACTAAGCAAAATGAGGCTAAAATAAACCTACGACCAAAATATACATATAAAACCAACCAAAAACTTAATTCAAACCGGTGAGAGGGAAACCATCCAATCTTGAGAGGTGTAAGAATGATGGACATTAGGTGCCTAAGAAAAAATAATACATAGCTCAAAAAAACATTAAAAAAAAACTTCCATACCAAGCAAGTTCTCAACGCTAACATCATAGGGGCATGGGCATCAAATTTTGTTGTTCAACAGTTGTCGCGACAATATATAGGTATGGGATGGAGGGGAAATGGAATCAAGCCTAAGTCAACTGGAGCCTTGCGACTCGCTGCATGTTTGAGTCTCGACAATCTACCTTTTATATTGAACCATAACAACAAATTAAGTTTGTTAATGGCTTAATTTGCAAAAATTCTAGATACATAAGTCATTAAGAGCTCGAGGCTCTATAATTTGATGGGTTTTTTTACCAATCCACGATCTACTAGTAGACCAGTGAGCTTTGGCTCTAGCTCACTGGTCTACTAGTTATGGCTATGGTTCTAGCTCTAATTCTAGCTCCGCTTGCTCCCACAGTGCATAAGTCTTCTCACTAACCCTAGACTCTCAACAATATTCATATTCAAAATCTTCAATTAGAATTCATTCCCATCTTTGGTGTGCAAGTATCTCTTCATTATTAGACTTGGATACAATCCATCTTGGAAGTAAATGATAACCAAGTCAAATTAAGGTCTTTCTTGTTCTGTAAGATCCCAACAAGCATATTCCATCATGCAACAAGTCCACTAAATGAGGTGTGGTATGCCCTCTTTTGCTAGGATCAATTTCTTATGACATGGAAACGATTCTCCAATGCTTGCATCTCACTGAATCTATATAACAATGTCAATTTGAATGGTAACCTATGTGTGCAAACACAACCTTCATGAACTATCCAACATCTATTTTCTCCAACGACTGTTATGGAGTTCCAATGAACCCCCATTATAATTAACGTTTGTTTACCAATCCCTAATACATATGCACTAAGGAAATTTTCACTTGGAAGATAAACGACAACAATTAAATAGGAGTTTCCCTTGATGTCCTCCATGGACTTATGTCCACCTCGTTGACAGCGTTGACCTTCAGTTTTCTTATAACTCTCTAGACAATTTATTATACTTGGTTTAGGGATACAAAAAACCTCTCATCCTCTTTAATATTCACTCTCCACATTATTCTCCCCAGAAAAAGAGACGAGATATATTCTCTAATGCAGGAATATTGGACATAATGGAGAGGATGCAAATGATCTAGAGGATTTGAGACATATCTCATTCAAATATTCTCAAGGAGATTCCAAGGAAATTAAAGTGAAGGTTAAGGATATTGGTTCCAGTGCATCATTTACTCAGCCTTTGAAGTTGTGGAAACTCAAAATTGGTTATGAGGAGCAACCAAACATCACAACAAGCTCCAAGAAATTGTCAAAATTTAGATGACACGCGAGTGGGTTTTAGAAAGCCAACATCGTAGCCATTCATTGAGCTCCTCTCTGTTTCGAGAATAATTTAATATTCTCTATTGAATAGGGCCAACCACGTGAAGATGGAAGCTCTTATGCCCCCCCCCCCTCACATCGCTCTCAATTCCCCATACCCAATGCATGTACTTGAAAAAAAATTACGTGCAAATTCATGCATATTTCATCATGAACTTTCATCTACCATTCATTCAATAAAGGCTAACATTCATTAAACCATTGTTTCATTCTGTCAACACATTCATTCAATAAACCATTCATTCATTCAGTCAACACATTCATTCAATAAAATCTAACATTCAATAAAGGTAACAATTTACTACACTGAATCATTAAACCATTCATTCATTCATGAGGCCAAAAATCATGGACGACATTTTATTATCATAAATAATTAGACAATATTTTTTCAGTCACTTCTTTTTAATTTTTCTTATCTTTAGTACATAATCTCTAAGAAGATCATGTTCTGGACCCTATCCTCCAGTTCTTGGTTCTTCATCAGCTTGTTGTGATGTCTGCATCCTAGAGTGTTGATCCAGACGTGGATTTTTTGGCAAGGGGTCTGGATTTGCTGCAACAATGTGAAAATGTTACATCGTTATATTTTGCTATTGTAATGACAAGTATTTCATTTGAAAAAACATTACAAAGATTTTTTTTTACTTGCTGTGGCCACATCATGTTGTTCATGTTCTTGTCCATGCTCAACCTGTACAGTGTCACACTCTACATGCTTTGTAGTTGAAATATGGTGAACTGCAATTAATGTTCACCATCTACATTGCTATACATAAAATTGTAGCATATGAATAAATTCATTACCAGGATTCGAAGCATGATCTTCGATTTGTTGTTGTCCCTCCTCGACATTAAGGGGATCATGCTTTCCTGCTCAAAATAGAGTCAATATTTTATGTCAATTATTTATAACGAATAAATTGCACAAGTAATAAATCTTCATTAAACTATATAGATTCTATATACCTGTGCACTGGATGGATTAGTACTAGAAGACTGTGTTTGCCCAGATAAGCTTTTTCGACGTTCAACAATAGCTCCAAAGCCGTGCTGGAAGCCAAGCTTCATGTCTTCCTCAGTGAGCAATTATTTGAATCGGTCGGCCTACATATTTGCATAACGTCATTAATTAACATTTTGCGGTGCAATAAAACAAAAAATAATTTGCAATTTATTATTTGTATGCATTATTGGTTTTTCGAAACTTACAATTCGTGCCGCCAAATTCGAATAACAACCCGGCCCAAGCTTGTGCTGACCTATTTTTTCCAGTCTTGCCTTTGTGGCCTTTGATGTATCTGAAAACCTATGCAAGTGTTGAAATACGTTAGATGTTCCAAATTCGATATAGAAATCAATAATAATAAGGTTTATAATTACATTGCGGAAAGTGTTGCATACCTCCCCGTGCCTAGTTCTATCTTTCCTTCTTTTCTTTGAGTCCTCTCCTTTCCATCGTCCACTAGATATTTCCACTCCATTGCTGGAATCATTGGAGGCACTCATACCTATGGTTTTTTTCCAGGTGGACCCTATATTGGTCTTAGACAATCTTCATATGTTGTCCAGCCTTTTTCAGGACCTTGGCTTGATCGAAGGACTTGTCGCCGAACAGGCCAACCAACCGATTAGTGAGCTCATCTTTTAAATATGTAAGTTGTCTATCCCACCTTGTTCGGATGGTGGTCCCAAATATCTCCAAGGACAAGTCATTCATTTTTTTATAGAAAACATTATTTCCTGCAAAATGATCATGCCATGATCATAATTAGTTGAAAAAAATATTTTATCGGTATATTACAACGAAATTATAAACACTAACTCGATCAATGTATATTAATTACCTGGGATCTTCTCTATCTTTATTGGGACGAGATCTTCATCCACCAAAAATGTTGCCTCGACTGTTCCCGTGCTAGTGACACAGAAAGATCCTAGAAATGCAGCTTCAACGATATCAATATCACTAGGAGGCTCGGTGTTGACCCCTTCTTTTGGACAATCTGGTGTGCATCGGTCACTAGCGGCGGGTGCGCTCACAGCTAGGGTCCGTGGTGTTTTGGAACGTGTTGTTGATTGTTCAGTCGACAACAATGGCGAATGAGTCGATGCACGGGAGTCATTTGCTCATGATGCGATGTCTCTCCACGAGCCTCACTAGGGCCAACACCGCCTTTATCACTATTGTGTGGTCTTAGATAATTCTGTAAATACAAACCACATTTTATACGTTTAGTACTATCATATAAAAGTGAAAATTATAAAGTTATAAATGAATTATTTTATGATTCAATATTCCTCAACTTACTCGCAAGGTTTCATATCTCTTTTCCAACAAGTTAATCCTTGCTATAATCTGGTCTGTCTGCGGAACCTTGAATAGCAGAGAAATGCTTTCTGCACTATATTTATTCAAGATTTTGTCTATCACCTTAAATGGGTTTTTAGCTTCACCAATTATGTCGGGATCAGTAAACATCTCAGCCATTTCAGGATATATTGAATATTGTTGCGATGCTGTTTCATACAGCGATTCACTGGTCCGCAACAAAAATATATAAAACACTACTGAGTTCTATCATGATAGATTCCTAAAATTTTATTAACAAAACATATCTATCATGATAGATTCCTAAAATTACAACTAGGTTTACCTGATGCCTGCACGATGGTGTCGTATGATCCACAACTATGGACTTGCCCCGATCATCCGACCCCTGCAAAAAAGAAGTAGAAAACATTATCATAATGAAACCAGTATACACACGAAAAATACATAACAAAATAAACATTATGCTACGTATTAGATTGGTACAATTCCAATGAATTATAACTGCAACCTCGAGGATCGTGATCCACTCATCGGATCAATGGTCATAGGTGACTTGCCCCGATCTGCTAATAGCTGGGAGATGCCCCTTATATAACCCTAAATAAAAAACAAAGAGAAAATCACCTAAACGAATCCAAAGCTATTCATGAAAAAACACAGCAAAAAAAACTATTCTTCATATTATATTTTTACTATTACAAAGATGTATACCTGTTGCATCGAGGCAGGTATGGTATGATCTACTGTGACCCTTACAGAACCGGCCTGCATAAAAAACATAGAGAAAATTACCTAAACGAAACCAAAATATTCTTTGAAACATTAATATAATGAGAAAACATTGTGACATATTTAAATTGTACAATTACAATGAGGTTTAACTGTTGCCCCGCAGCTGCTGTCGTCTGATGAACATTCAGGTGGATTTCCCGATCAACGTTCTGCATCAAATATAGAAAACATTATATAAACCAAACCAATATACTAATGAAAAAACAATGCAAAAAAACTCTTTTTTCTTATTATATTTTTACTATTACAAAGATGTATACCTGCTCCCTCAAGGAAGATGTACTCCTCCGACCATCTGCTGGCGGGGATCCCGATCACTAGCCTGCGAAGTAAATATGAAAAATTTAAATGAAATAAACTAACGAAAAATCCTTAAGATTTTAAATTCATTAATAAAAGGTTGGGTAAATTGTTATATGTACCACTCCCATAGTAACCGTGTTTCTATCTACTTGATTCAAATTGTAATTAATAAGCAACTATTCCCCTACAGATATATATTTAATGGCACATACAAAAACACGGTTTGCTTCATGCCCCTCAAATTTGCGGTTTGGTTGCTTAATTGTAGACCTTGGTTTTGTACTATTTATAAACCCCGCAATATTCGCTTTGCCCTTTGGCTTTCCGCCAATGTACAATGTTGCTCCTTTATTTTGATCTTTGTCTTTCAACTGTAAATAGTTTGTTGACAATCCATATCTACGCATACATCGTGTAAATTGGACCAGGAGCATCCAATATTTGTAGTTGTAACAGGGTCCAACATACTCCATCAATTCTGTACATGTGCCGTAACGAACCTTTATGCCATCCATGCAAAACAACCCCAAACCATGTAATGACGACGGTGCAATTCGATATATCCTCTCATTCACACAAAAATCTGTGTTCGGTTGAGGAACATCCTTGGGTACCCATTGTTTCACTAAATGTCTGTACCTCAAGGGCACCTCGACGTCGCCTATTGTATCATCATCATAGGAACATGATACCCCTTGAGCGCGAAAAAATTCCATGCATTTATGGGATTTTCTTCTAGTCTTTTGACATCTAGTTGATAAAAATCTTGTAGACCTACTGGATGTCTCACTTTCCTTTAGCCTTCCTAAACTCCCCTCACTCGAGGAAGACAAATCTGACAAATACCTGTTTGGTTCTACCTGCACCATGGGAAAAAAGTTTAGATAGGACCGCAAGGCATAGCGCCTCTTAAAAGGTGACGTGTAGCGCCTTTTATAAGGTGACTTGTACCACATTCCCTTTCTCAAAATGTAGGCATTCAAGTGATGAGGAAGAGGATCACTTTATCTTTCTTAGGAGTAGAAATTCATGCAATTATGAGCTGTCTTTTATTGCTCCTTTGGGTCTTGAGTCCCATATAACACCATCTAACTATCTTTGTTGTCATGGCCCTAAAGTATCTCTCATCCCATCAATTTGGGTTCATCACCTCGGTAATTGAATTACACTCACATTTAGTAAGATATTTATATTTAGCAATAATAATATAAAATAAAAATAACTAACCATTATGGAAAACTTCTAAAAGTTTTTATGACTTTCAAAACCAAGATCTTTGAGGTGGTTAATAAGTGTTCACAAATCTTCAAAAACAATATTTTATATAATGTTGTGAAACTTGTATAATCTTATTCAAAATCTAAACTGAAATACAAACAGAGCATAATTCCTCGGACAAATACAGACTCAAGATTTATACTTAAGGAAGTATCAGGTTTCTGGAGTGATTTGATACCACGAGGGACAGCCACATAGCATACTCCTATTATTCCTTTTCCTAACAGACGCTAGACTTAAGGAGAGACAAGGTTTTGGTTGCAATCTAATACGACAAAGGCTAGTTGCAGAGCATACACCTTTTCTCAGACTCAGACACAGAGCAGATAGAGACCAAACTCGAATGCCTCAAATGGTTCTCTACCTAAAACTTAGAGAGGAAATTCCCACTCTCTTAACCGAATGGAATCTTATTATGACAATCTGAATGGATAGGCCCTACTCATAGCCAAATACTTCTGAGATATTTACAAATCATCAGAGTATGGGGGACCATATAATTCTCGAAATACATTGGATTGAGTATCCCATGCCTTTGAATAAAGAGACCTCAGGATCACACGTCTATTATGATGCATGTGGAATTCTATGCAGGTTTTGACAAGCCATTGTTCTTTCTTTTGAATGTAGTACTCAAGGATTTGATCCTCAGTAATATTTGTCTGCAAAATATCTTTTACTTGTTCAAGAGATTCTCCAACGTCGTGTTTTAGATTATAAATAACAGCTAGTTCTAATCTTGTCAGGTTGATGCCAAATGACTGCCACCAGTCTCTCATCCAATTAGGGCCATAGAATGGAGGATCCTCATGGATATGTGTACTTTGATGTCCAAACTTTAGCATGGTATAATATGTTCTATCTGTATTTTATTTTCTTAAGAAATCCCACCACAATTTTTTATATTTTTCATAAGTGTGGGTAGTACTTGGAAACTAGAGACTAGCATCTTGATGTGGCCATGCTTTCAAAGAACGTATCCGGTTAATACAATAGTATTGATGGTCTAGATGTAGCTTGGGGTGATGTGTAGAGACCTCTTTCGTGATTAAGTTAAGATCATGGTAAAGGTGTGTTAACCAATTGCTTGTATCAACTGCTTTTCTCAGGTAATTGTTGTAAATAATCTCTGGTACAATACTGGATCCCATAGGCATTCTTCTGATAACTAGCACTAGTCTAATAAAAGCATCAGATCCCTGTAAGTTAGCATCTAATACTTCAGTATATCTCAACTACCACCTAGGTTTCCATGTTTGCATATAATCCAACCAACTCATATTATCATTAATATTATAGATATGATGTTTTCCTCCGGTCCAAGCATATATTTCCATGTTTACTTGTGGGTTATGGGCCCACTGGATTCTGCTTCGACCTTCTACGCTTGCTTTCTTGGGGCTTGCTTGCTCCAGGCTCACTTGTTTCAGGCTCACTTGCTTTCAGGCTCGCTTTCTTTCAGGCTTGCTTGTTAAAAATTAACATCATAGAGTCCGTGTCAAATATTCTCTTGTTAAAAAGTCAGGAATGCTATTTGCTTTCCCAGAAATGTGCTCAACAGTATAGTTATAATAGGAAAACAATGCTTGCCATCTTGCAAACTTTCCTTTTGCTGTTGCATTTTTTATTGTGTTGTTTAGCACAAATGGAAGACTAGAGAAATCTGTTCTTATGATAAAGTCATGGTTCAACAAATGAATCTAGAACTTCTCTATGCATCTCAGTGCTCCAAGGATTTCTTTTTCGATAGTGGCATAGTTCTGCTCAATTTTATTCCAAGTTCCTGATGCAAACTGGACTATCTCCTCTTCTTTAGGTTTTCTTACTTGCTTTAAAACTCCTCCCCATCCTAGGTCTGAAGCATCTGTTTCTATAATCTTTGGAAGGTTATCATCGATGACATGTAGTATGGATAACATTATTACCTTACTCTTATATTCAAGGCGGTTGTTTTTCAAAGTGTTCACGTTCTCATATGTGCACCAATTCCTCTTGTAACAAAAGGATGATCTAACCTAAGAAAGGAACCTTGTGATGACTTACTGTAAAAGAGTGTATGCTACCCCATGTGTTTCCCATTAATCATATACCTTCTTAGTCCCATGTCTCTATCATGTTGTAACATCTAAATCTCTCAATTTTAGTGGAAAACTCTACAAATCCATTCTCCACCTCTCAAGGATGGCTTTGTCCTAATATATCCTATTAAATGATGGAATTTGCATGGTTTTCATTAAGTCACTCATCACTATAGTACTTGGTAATTGAAGGTTTATAATTTTTTTCCCACCTAGTGCCCATAATATCTCATATGTTCTTGAATAGATATTTTTTGTTGTCCCATAGTCAGGACACTTATTCTCCAAAATAATTTTCCTCACAAGTTCAATCGAGGAGTTCCACCACTCTTAAAAATATTTACCAACACATATTTGATTACCAACAATTTTGTTTGATAGGACAAGTCTTAACTACTTAATACAAATGATTTACCACATATTTGATTACCAACAATTTGATTACTTAAGTCTTACCAACACATATTTGATTACCTGGGTGTAGACATTTCCTGTAATATACTCAGAAGAGTTACTTTCAGAAATGACTGTGCCTCTTAGAGGCCAGTCAACTCTAGGAACCAAGTGACCCTATTACAGGGTTAGTACAAACCAGAGAGATAGAGATGATTGGGATATGGTATGGTCAATCAAAGAAATTCAATGACAGTCAAAAGGATCAGTACAATCACAATAAATATAAGCTGACAACCAGTAGATTGAGGCCAAAGAGACTCACGACCTCCAGTAAGGTACAATGACCAACCAAAGGGTACAAAGACCAACCAGTAAGGTACAAGTCAAAAAGAAAAGAGTGGGTATAAAGACTCATAACCCTTGGGACTAAGGGGGTGTACTACTTTTACACCCAAAATCTCACCATCATGAGACATATACCAACTTAGTGCCTCAATCCTTGAAGTCCCATGATCAAGTTAGTCAGTTATATCAAGTTGATGTCCTTTATCCACATTCCTAATTGGGATGACGCATGTTTTCTTTAGGAAACAAGCGCTGGCATAGGTTGTCCTCATGCAGCCTGCGCCAGAGTCATTTTAATGAGATAAAGGTAACTTTCAATCGAATTCTAGAATTTGGATGAGGTGGATCCCTATCCCTAACTCCTAGGTGAGGTGGCATTCGGTTCCCTAGCCTTGAGGGAAGATCCCTTAGCCCTCTCCCCATGATCCTCAACCTACTCTATCAAATTGGTCCTATAAATACAAGAGCCCTCTCCATTCCAAAGGGAGGAAGGCTATAGAATCCATATGCTGGTGAAATAAGCTTAGGAATATCATCATCCATCTATTGGAGGCACCCATTTATCCTTAGAGGCATTGGCTTGGCTTGTTGGAGGAAGATTGCAACGTTAGGGCTTGGTTGTAATCCTCATTGTTCTATGTATTTCCACTTTTATACAGTAATACAAAACTCTTTCCATAAATGTCTTGTTGTTCATTGATATTTATAGTTTACTTCCTTAACCATTTACTTAGATCAATTATTGTGTAGATGTACTATTATTGCTTGTTTGTCTCTCGCATGTTCTGGCAGGTCTTGCAGCTACAGATTTGACGACCGTGGAACTTGGAGTGACAAAGGAGAAAGAGATTTAAAGATCTGAAAGGTAAGATGTTTACATCTCTCAATCTCTAATTGGATCTAGGAAGGTAGATTTGTATTCTGTCTGATTTGTTCTAGATTCACATTGAACTAGGGAGATCATGCCTTAAGAACGCTTTCGGTAGATTTTCCGGTAACAAATTTGGCGACCATACTGGGGATACGTACGTTGTTTTAAGTTTTCATTTGAATATCACTGTCTTTGATTTCTTTGTGAGGCATTTCATTCACCTCCTAAGCCTTTTTCACCATCAGATCTTCTTGTTGAAGAGTCTTTTAGCTTTCTCTGAGTCTGTGTGTAATTATCAAACCTTTTTATTGCTCATCCTTGGAGATCTTTTTTTATTTTTGCATTGGGTTTCGCTCGGCACACCTGGGAATTATAGATAGAGCACTGTCCTCTCACAGGCACTTTTTACCTCTCTGTAACTGCACCTTTGGCGCTAAACCCATATCTGCATCTTGCGCTGCTGGTGCCGATCATCTGCACATAACCTGCACCGAGCGCTCTGTGATTGACCGCAACCTGCGCTGAGAAGTCAAGCCTAGGGATTGGGTCACCCTCTCTCCATTTTTTGAGTTTGGTTTGATTTTCAGACCTCTCTGTGTTGCACTTTCTAGTCAGGGATCTTGTGTTTTTTGCATTGGTAGTGTTTGGATTTGTTTGGATTGGTTTTGGGTCCCATTTTGGACAAGCTTGAGAATTGGTAGTGGTGGACACTTTAGTTTCCCCCACCTTCATCCACTTGAACTTGTATTCTCTCCTCTCCTCACCTGATCTAGTCATTGCATTGGATCTGATTCCCGACCTATTTTTTGCGCACATCTTTTAGTTTTGCTTGCATCCGGTTGATTTTGGGTGTCTTGTGTGTTTTTAGTTCGTATGAGTGCATGCCATTTTCTTGAGAATTTCTGAGTGATTAGAGTACTGCAAGTAATCTCTTCTTTTCAGCCATTTATATTTGAAAGCATTATTATTGTCAAGCGTTGTCTTGGTGCATTCATTGGAAAAATAAAAAAGTGCTTCATTTTTACCCTTTTTCAAGTTCATTTGAGAATTGTTGTAAAAAGTTGTTTCATACATTGGAAGTTTATCATTCATAAGTCTTTTGGAAAGTTTGAAAGAAAAGTCAATTATTTGTGTTTTTCATGAATTATGAGCCATTCATTTTCTTGAAAATTCCAAGTGAAATCAAGCTTTTGCAAGAAGTTGAATGCATTTTTGGTTTTCATGCTTTTAGGCTATCATAGTGAAAGTTGAAGAGTTAGTGTTCTCTAAGTAGAAATTCTCTCTTTTCATCACTTAGTTTCATTTTTGACTTGAAAATATAAAAAGAAAAAGCTTTGATTTGGATTTGTTGTGTTGTTAATTTTCATGTTTTGCTTGAAAAAACGGAAAAGAGTACTTTCATTATCATTTTTGGTAGAATTGAGATTTGTTGAAGTTTTGTTGTTTTGGTAAAAACCACTTGAAAAATATTTCTCCCTCCCATACATAGTTTTCATCAAAAGAAAATGTGCATTTTTTCATGTTGTTAGGGCTTGCATTATGCTTACGTTTATGTACTCACCTCATGCATTCACCTAACCGTCCAGATAAAATTAACGGTAGAACTATGATAAAATATTTAGTAACTTGTGTGTTAAGTTAGAGACGTGTTCCTGCATCGTAAAACATGGCAGCTGTCATTATTTTCCTGCATTGCATTCCGGGGGTATTGTAGTTCTTCCACGTACCAACCAGTATATCGAATCTCTTTCACGTACCAACCAGTATATCGAAGGATATTTCACGTACCCTAGGGTATATCGAAAGGCACTTCCCATACTCGGCGTATATCGAAAGGTGTTTCACGTACTTGGTAGTATATCAGAATGCTCTTGACGTACGGTTGTGCATTAGACAACACCATTACGGATTTGAGCTCCCACGTACCTTGAGTATATCAGGAGACACCATTAGGATTCCTGAAACCAACTGAGCAAACCATTTGGCCGTCTTGGCAGTGCAATACACCGAGAACAACACTTAGGGAGATTACTACGCACGTTCCGTCCAGGTAGTCGGGTATTCAGGCAAGGGTACGGTCCCAATCCTTCTTGTCGCGTTTTACTGTTGGACCCTGCGGTATATAGCAAGTTGCGAAGCCTTGACAATCCTGTGAGGTTCCGTACTTTTGAATCCACACCTATCACATAAGTTTGCTTGCGGCCTTAGTTTGTGTAGGATTTTCTGGACTTCTTTTCTTTTGTTTAGAATACACTTAGGAGAAATGCTAGTTCAGTCACTCTTGCTGAATTTCCTTACCACCCGCAGAATTTTAAACTTACCACCCGAATATCCCCTTAACTAGGAGGTAATTTCAAGGGTAAGAATGGACCCACACGTCACGGTCATGTCACCTGAAGCAGAAAACCCTACTATCAATGTGGGGGCTCATATGTTTTCTCCATATTCACCCATCTCCAACCCCTCACAGGGAGACGAGGCAGAGCTTTCCACTTCACAAGACGTAACTCTTCCGGAGTTACTACCAGGAGAACCTGGATATTTAGGATGGTTAAATTCATCCCAGGACGACCCTGTATCAGCCGCGTTTGGCCCAGCTGCACCCCTTTGGGAAACCTCTCTAGGTCAACAAGTGGGTCACTTTACCTTTTCACCATCTCTCGCTTGGGCTACTGTTGACGTGCTTCCAGCACCCTTTCGTAATCGCCTGGACATATTACGCGCCATGGGCGATGAATTTCTAAGACACAGTATTTTACGAAGGGATGAAGACCCAACATTACCCGCATATCTGTTAGGATATTCCTATACTCCATCCTAGTCCCACCAGTATTTTAATCATTTACATTTTCAGCTATGCATGCACTTTTAGGGTTTGCATGCATTCTAGGGTTTGCATGCATTTTACATGCATCCCAGTCATCAGTGCAGCACCTAGCCCTCAGTTAGCCAGCCCCTGAGAGCTTCTCACTGATCAGTTTTAGCCCTCCAGTTTCTTAATGCGCCCTTCTTCCTTGATTTTAGGAAGCAACTCACCCTTCTTCAGCTACCAGTCCAGTTGTCTTCAGTTTACACTCAGTTACACTTAGTTACACTCAGTTACACTAAATTACACTCAGTTACACCTACCAGACTCAGTTTGATTGATGGTTGACAGTTACTTGAGCATTGATGACTCCATTGATGATGATGAAGACTTCCAGTTGTGCTCCGATGACACTCCAATGATCTTTTGATCACTCCATGAAGGCTAATTCGAATTGCCACCTTAGGCATTCGAATTCCTCATGAATTGTATTATTTATTTGTCCATTTGTGATTAATGAATTAGTGTGTGTGAAGTATTATTGCTTCTATCCGAGTTGTACTGTACCATATTATTATGTTGCTCATTATACTGTATTGACCACTCTTCTTCTATTTTCTTGCTTAATCATAATCATTCTCTTGTGAGGTATACATCATCTCTTAGATCTGCTGTGAGGATTTTCACATGGTATCAGAGCATGTTGAGAGTATTGTTTGTTTCCATTCCTGAGAGTATTTTGCAGGTTATTACCAAGATTTGGGGTGCAGCAGTTTCTGCATTTATGCAGCAGTAGCAGTTGCATATATTCTCTATTGTTTTTGCAAGTCTTCTACAACTTCAATGAATTCAGAAGAAATCCCTCCTCTTTCTCCACTCAACTATGATGAATGGAAACCGAAAATGATAGCATATTTGAAGAGCCATGATCTCTTTGACTGTTGTTTTAAAAGAGAGTTCGAATCTTCTGAAGAGAAGATTGATTGGTTAAATAAAGGTGACAGAGCCTTTGGATCAATGATGGATGCTATGTTTGAATGGATGTTATATGACCTTCCTGATTTTTCATCACCAAAAGAGCTATGGGCTCACCTGGATGTAATATTTGGCATACAGAATGAAGGAATTGGTCCAAACCCTTTCGAGAACAAGCAAAGTGATGCATTTTCTCCCCTTGATGGTCTCTCAGATCATGAACCAGTATCATCTCATATTGAATTTGTCCACAAAGAAATTGCTGATTCTACACTCATGCTCCAACTTTCTTCTCTTTCTGTGCCAGCTCACACTCTAGATATTGTAGAAGGTCCTAAATCCTCTCTTGCACTAGAGTATGTTGGTTTGCATCATGATCACATGATTATTTCGGAGGTCAAATCAGCTATTGAAGGTAATGCATTCGCTCTCCTCAAGAAATCACCTCTTATTTACTACTATATGATCATTATTCCATGCTTTCAGAAGGTTATTGAAGAATATGTCCATTGCCATTCGCTTGGGATAATTTCTCATGCACATCATGGTTTTTATCTCACCCCTGTTGGTTCAAAGGAGATCTCAAGAAACCATGGCCATTCGCTTGGGATAATTTCTCATGCATCTATTGGTTTTGATCTCACCTCTCATGGTTCAAAGGAGATCTCAAGAAACCATGATTCAAGTCTTGGATCTAATTTGGATTCTAAGCAATTACTACTTGGGATAATTTCTCATACATATGATGGTTTTGATCTCACCCCTGCTGGTTCAAAGGAGATCTCAAGAAACTGTTTTTTAAGTCTTAAATCTGATTTTGATTTCAAGCAAACATGTCATAGTTCTTTTTGGTATAATATCACCCATGGTGGTTCGAAGGAGAAGACAAAAGACTATATGCACATTCAAAGATTTGATCCTACCTTAGCTGATTCGAATCACAGCTTCAAGGATCATTCTCATACTTTTGGATTTGTTCTCATCACATTCGAACTGAAGAGCAAGTACAAGCACATCCCTTTTGAGCGTGATCCACTTCTTCCCAAGAAGAAGATACCTCCAGACATATGACCAAGCATCACACCTGCTTGAGTTTGGAGCATTTATTTTTTTATGTGTGCCTTACAGTCAGTTTTGAGGGGGGGGTATTTTTCCCATGAAATTTTCCTCACTTCCTTGGTTTATTGGCTATTATTATTCATTGTATTGGGTGACCTTTGGTCTTAGTTACCAGGTCCCAGGATGGATTAAGGGGGGGTGTTAGGATATTCCTATACTCTATCCTAGTCCCACGATTATTTTGATCATTTACATTTTCAACCTTGCATGCACTTTTAGGGTTTGCATGCATTCTAGGGTTTGCATGCATTTTGCATGCATCCCAGTCATCAGTCCAGCACCTAGCCCTCAGTTAGCTAGCCCCTGAGAGCTTCTCACTGATCATTTTTATCCCTCCAGTTGCTTAATGCGCCCTTCTTCCTTGATTTTAGGAAGCAACTTGCCCTTCTTCACCTACCAGTCCAGTTGTCTTCAGTTTACACTCAGTTACACTCAGTTACACTTAGTTAAACTTAGTTACACTCAGTTACACTCAGTTACACCTACCAGACTCAGTTTGACTGATGGTTGACAGTTACTTGAGCATTGATGACTCCACTGATGATGATGAAGACTTCCAGTTGTGCTCCGATGAAACTACAGTTATCTTTTGATCACTCCATGAAGGCTAATTCAAATTGCCACCTTAGGCATTCGAATTCCTCATGCATTGTATTATTTATTTGTCCATTTGTGATTAATGAATTAGTTTGTGTGAAGTATTATTTCTTCTATCCAAGTTCTATTGTACCATATTATTTTGTTGCTCATTATACTGTATTGACCACTCTTCTTCTATTTACTTGCTTAATCATAATCATTCTCTTGTGAGGTATACATCATCTCTTAGATCTGCTGTGAGGATTTTCACAATATCGACAGATCCCAATTCGCACTTTATCCTATGCTTCACTGGAACCATCCATCGACAACGTGACCACTTATGAATCTGGTCAACCCTCACTTCCTACAAGTACACCCCTTAGATAGGAGACCAGTTCTATACCCCAAACAACTCAACCTGTTGAAGTAAAATAGTCCAACACTCCTCTCATTACTACGAGAACGCTACCCACTCCTCCCCCACCCCAAAACTCGTGGGGAGGTTACTATTTACCCCCTAATTTTCTTACGAGTAATGTTAATCCCGTAGTAGGTAATCAACAACCCATGTTGGGTCAACCATTGATTAGTGGTCAACACGTTGCTGCTGGGGGGAAACCCCCGTCTCCTAACCATAATACAGAAGGAGGAGTTCCCATCGATCCTTCCGTTGGAACTTCCCTACCCGCCAAAGCATCCACCATGGGATTATCTCATGTTGAGGGACCATCCCATTCAAACCAACCACCATGGAGTCAAGCATATCCAGGTTATCTTAACCCTGTTTTGGGACAATTCAATCCCGGAAACACACTCTATGGGATACCTTATCTCAGAAATCCATACACTCTATGGGGGCACCAAAATGTTTTACAAAATGGACCCCCACCAACCGTCCCTCGAGTACCACCACCCTCACTTGGTCCACCTCCACCTCCCTCTGGAGGCAGCGGGCCCCCATTCAATTCCGGAGGAGGCATACCTCTACCTTCTGGTGGAGGACCACCTCATTTTGGAAACAATGGCCCATACCCTCTGGTGGTGGAGGCCCTACTCGTCCCGGCGGAGGTGGAGGGACACCTCCTCCCGATGGTGGAGGAACACCCTATTTTGGTGGAGGTTGAGGTGGAGGGCCATACCCTTCTGGTGGTGGAGGTGGTGGAGGTCCCCATCCCTCCGGCGGAGGAGGTGGTGCACCACCCCCTCCTGGCGGAGGTGGTGGAGGACCACCTTATTTCTGTGGTGGCGACAAACCTCCGCCCCCTCCCGACATTAGTGGCGGACCTCCACACCCTCCTGGCGGTGGCAGTGGACCTCCACCCCCCCCGACGGTGGCGGCGGACCCCCACCCTATGGAAATGGACCACCTTATTATGGTGGCAGACCTACATATGGTCTAGGTGGCATACCCCCTTACAGCCAGTTTCCTCCGGGAACACCTTACAATCAGTCGATATAAGGTCCCATTGGTCCATATATGCCTTATGAGTACTATCAGTACCCGCATCCACATCAACAGCTGCCATATTTTGCTACGTTGGACCTACCTGACGTTTCTCACTTGAAAAATGACCCCATCTTCCACGGACATAATTGGCCATGAATTCCAGTCAAACTACCATCTGATATTCTCAAATTTGATGGCAAACCTGGTGAGGATACAAAAAATCATGTGATGACATACCACTTATGGTGTTCATCCAACTCCTTGATGGACGACTCGATCCGTCTTAGGTTATTCCAATGGACTCTCACCAGCCCAGCTGCCAAGTGGTATGTTGAATTGCCTCCAAACTCCTTTCTAGATTTTCGTTCTCTTGCTATGTATTTTTTGACCCATTTCTAGTTCCCATTCTCTATGAGACTGGTACAGACTTATTGACCTCTCTTCGCCAGAATACCGCAACTCATATCTTAGACCATATCCATGAGTGGTGGCGAAGACGACGTCTCATTAAGGCTGATATTCCAGGCCAACTCTTAGCTGACTGGTTCACAAAGTCTCTTTTACTTGTCGTAGCTTGAGACGTGGCCATGGGAGGGACCGCCACTGAGGAACAGGAAATTTCTCGTGCCCATTACTTAGACCTGGTCTATGCTCAATCCGACACATTATATGAAATCGTTCCTCACACACCCCGCCCTACGTATGACCCTGCGAAACCACCTAAGGGACCTCAAGCCGATGGCATCATTAGTTCCCTTACCACCCAGCCTCCTACTCAAACTGGTGGACCATCGAACCCTCAAGGTTCTTCCCCATCCCCACCACAAGCTGGAAACAACACCACCAAATCGTCCACTCTTGCTTCCATCGAAGAAGTGAATTCTGTTCAATCAACTTCACCTCATAAAACTGGTGGTAAGAAGAAAAACAAAGGTAAACCTAAGAAATTTTCTAACCAACAAGAAAATAAGAGCACCCTTGAAGACACCAAACAAAATAGGAAGTTGAAGTATCCTTGTTTGCTGTGTGTTGGTGACCATTTCTCTAAGGAATGTCCTCACCGAGACGAAGTACAGAAGTTTCTCAAGGGAAACCCTACTCTTGCAGTTCTCAATGATCCCTTCCCTACTCATATTCAACAACTGATTGCTCAAATCTCTCCTTCACATGGAGAGGAATCCTCTACCGTGCATGTTCTCATGATGAGTAGTGAGACGGTAAACTTGAACACACGATCGCGTTCATATGACTTAGTCCCGGCGAAGGAACCCATTGGAAGTAATACTGAAAAAGCTTCCACTTCTATGCCCGATGTCACCATACCACAGGCCTCTCTCACCATTGAGTATCCTTCTTTAGAGTCAGTTTTGCGTCCGGCCAAGAGCACAAGTTAGAAAGCAGTTTTCAATTCCAATGCTCGGGAAGCTCAGAATTACAATATTGTAGAGGACTTGGCGCAAGCTCCTTGTTCCATGTCGACGCTAGAGGTCTTACAGAATTGTCCCAATCAACACAAGACTGTTCTTGCTGCTATCGGTGCAGTAGACCCAGATTCCTCGAATACAATCATGTTTCGACTTGAGTATTTTAAACCGAGGCTTTCCCACCAACTTGCATTTCAAATTGCTACAAACGTTGCTGGGAAGACAGTCCATCGTACTATACTAGACGAAGGGGATTCTACCTCAATCATGTCGTTGTCATGTTGGAGAGCCATTGGTTCTCCTGAACTGAATCGTTCTCCCACCACCTTGAAAGCATTCGACGGTCGTGGATTTCAACCCCATGGGCTATTACAAGCCTTAGCAGTCGAGTTGAGGGGTAAGACCGCAACCATTAATGTGGATGTAGTCACAACCCCTTTAGATTATAATCTCTTACTTGGTCGTAATTAGTTTTATGCCATGACCACAGTCGCGTCATCTGTCTTCCGCATAGTGCAAATCCCCCACCAAGGCCGAATTGTCACTGTCGACCAACTGGACTTCTACACACCTAACACCGCTACTCATCTCGGTGATAATGTCCCATTGCTTGGTTAATATTCATAGCTGTATGAGAGTGTGGGGGTCGGCCTCATAAAAGACTCATCTCTTATGGGAGTCTTTCCAACCCTTGGATGCCCCTAATCATGTTTCCATGGTGCACATGATCACCTCTGGGATTTCATATTTTCCCATCTCTAATGATCAATTTCTTGTACCTAATGAAGCTACTATGCACCTAATTGGAGACTCTATGCCTCTTTCACCCGCTGAACTCACTTACGAGGCTATCCAGTCAGCACCCGATGATCACTTGTCTGTGGCCTCCACGTCCTGTTCTCTACAACGGATGTCATCTTTACCCGATCCTTTGCTCTGGAATTTTCATTCCGACGAGTCCATTATGGAAATTATGAGTTCAGATGACCCTCCATGGGAATACCTCCACCATCGCTCGTCTTCCTTCATCCTTTGGATTCAGTGGAGAATAACATCACCACCATTTTTACACCGGATGTCTACCCTTGCTCCCAGTCCCCGATACCCATGTGTCATACAGACACTGAGGACAACTTGGCGAACATCGAACCCACCATTCCAGTGGACATCTCGGTTACCCCTGGTGTAGTGGAACATATTCATTTAGGCTAGAAATGTTCCCCTGAAGAGATCACTACTTTCACGGCCTTATTCAAGCAATTCCGAGATGTGTTTGCTTGGACCTACAAGGAAATGCCTGGGATAGACCCTGCTATTGTTTCAAAAAAAATTAAAACCTATCCCACATTAAACCAGTCCGCCAAAAGTTACGACCGATACACCCTCAAAAAACTGCGGCAATCAAAGCAGAAATTGAGAAGCTCTTGAAGGCTGGATTTATCTACCCTGTTCCATTAACGGAACGGGTCTCAAATGTCATCCCTGTAGCTAAAAAAAAGAGCACCATCTGAGTCGGTGTCGATTATCGGGATCTCAACAAGGTTTGTCCTAAGGACAATTACCCGACTCCCTTTATCGATCAGATCATTGACAACTGTGTTGGAAGTGTCATCTTCTCCTTCATGGATAGATTTTCTGGTTACAACCAGATTGAGATCCACCCCACTAACCAACACAAGACTATGTTCATTTTCCCTTGGGGAACGTTTTCATATCGTAAACTCCCTTTTGGTATTAAAAATATTAGTGCCACATTCCAGCAGGCCATGTCGTACGCTTTTCATGACGTGAAGGAATTTGTGGAACCCTATCTGGACGATCTCCCTACCCAGTCGCGGCAGCGGGAGTTCCACATAGATCATCTGAGGATAGTCTTCCTCAGATGCACATGGAATAATATCCGTCTGAACCCTCACAAGTTTATTTTCTGCGTCGAGTCTTGATACCTCTGAGGTTTTATCATTTCAAAATATGGGATCCGCATTGATCCCTTGAAGGTGGAAGCCGTTGTTTCTCTCCCACCTCCTACTGCCGTTACAGAACTTCAAAGTTTGCAAGGGAAGGCAACTTATTTACGGTGTTTTGTCTGTAATTTATCCCAAAAGAAACAGGGTTATATGATACTACTCAAGAAGGACGTCCCATTCACATGGGACGATCAAGCACAACAATCCTTTGATAGTATTAAACATGCTATTACCCATGCCCTTGTGCTCCAGCCGCCCAATTACTACCGAGATTACATCCTTTATCTCACGGCTTATTCCACCATGATCACCATGGTCTTGGTGTAGGAGGACCACAATGCCCAGGAACATGTGATATATTACCTAAGGGTCTTATTGACTCCGAAACTCGTTACTCGCATGTTGAGAAGCTCTCTCACGGCAATCATTGTCGTCCAAAAGTTCTAGCATTACATTCTTCTCCGCACCACCACTATTATCGTCGATTCGAACCCCATGTACCATGTTTTGACACGTCAAGTACTTGGGGGCAAGTATTCACGCTAGATCGTGATACTGTAGGAATTTGATCTCCTATTCGAGAAGGCCAAGTCCAAGAAGTATTTGGTGTTTTTCGAGCTCATATGTGATCTTCCCCATGCTAATGTAGGATCTAAGTCCAATGATTCTCTTCCAGATGAGTCATTGTTCCTTATCAGCACGTCTAACCCGTGGTATGGAGATATCGCCTTATATCTTCAGACCCAATGGTTCAACCCCCAACTGTCTCATGACGACCGTCGTCGTATATGCCACCATGCAAAGTATTACTTGATCATCAGTGATACCTTGTATTGTCGTGGCATTGATTCTGTTCTTCGATGATGTCTGACACATGAGGAGGATGAACATGTCTTGAATGGCTGTCATGCTGGGGCTTGTGGCGGTCATCTCTCTGGGATGGATACAACCCAGAAAATACTATGCATAGGATATTACTGTCCATCTATCTTTAAATATTGCATCGAGGCCGTTAAAAAATGTCCCCCATGCCAACATTTTCAAACGAATATGTGCACCCACCCAGCCCTGTTACACCCGGTTGTTGCTGTTGGTCCCTTTTCAAAATGGGGCATTGACTTCATGCACTGTAAGACTACCTCGGCCGGGGGCCATGGTTACATCATAGTAGCCGTGGATTACTTTACAAAGTGGGTTGAGGCTATGCCTACGTACACTGACGACGGCAAAACCACCGCACTCTTCATGTTTAATCATGTTATCTCACGGTTCAGAGTTCGGCCGGGGGCCATGGTTACATCATAGTAGCCGTGGATTACTTTACAAAGTGGGTTGAGGCTATGCCTACGTACACTGACGACGGAAAAACCACCACACTCTTCATGTTTAATCATGTTATCTCATAGTTCAGAGTTCCGCAAGCCATAGTCACCGACCATGGATCTCACTTCCAAAACCATATGGTCGATGACCTGAGTTTCAGACTGGGTTCTCGTCATGAAAAATCAACACCTTACTACTCGCAGTCCAATGGACAAGTAGATTCCATTAACAAGGTCTTGAAAACCATGATCCAACGCATGGTTGGTACGCATAAATCAAACTGGCACAACATGCTCTTTTCTGCACTCTAGGCTTATCGAACATCCGTCAAGACTGCCACCGGATTTACACCTTTCCAATTAGTTTATGGATTGGAGGCAGTCCTACCTATAAAGTGCGAGATTCCATCTCTCAAACTCGCAGTTGAACTTCTTCCGAACACCATTGCTGAGGAAGAACGCTTCCTCTACCTAGAAAAACTCGATGAGACTCGCCGTGATGCTACTCTTGCCAATGAGGCACATAGGAAGTGCATCAAAGCGCAATATGATAAGTCGGTAGAACCTCGCGTCTATAAGGAGGGTGATTTGGTCGTCATATACGACCAAAGGAACGATAAGCTGGGGGTAGGTAATTTCGAGTCCATGTGGCACGAACCGTACATAGTAAAACGTGTTTTGGAGAAGGGAGCCTACGAACTAGAGGATTATGATGGGATATCTTTAGGTGAGCCCTGCAATGGGATTTAACTGAAGAGGTACTATGCCTCAGCTTTTCACGCATAAGTATGTTGTATATACTATACATGGCATGTGTTTTTGTGTGTGGTGTGACGCTTTGTTTTAGTGTGTCTAGATCTTGTTTTTGCTTCTTATACCATGTTTTGTCTGCATGTGCAGATGGAAAATTGATATGGATTCGCGGACGGCACCAACTGACATACCTGTAACCTTGCTTCGACAGCCTGGGTACTTTATTCCCCGACCAGCGAGCTCATTAGCTCAGGAGGAAATTTTCTAGGATCCACAACCAACAACGCCACAGAGTATCAAGTGGTGATTGGAACCCAAACGACGCTCTTTCCTTGGGTATGAACCACATTGTTGTCCACTTGGATTCACAACTAGTGGTTTCTCATCTTAACCGGGTCTACGCTATCTGCGACCTCACTTTACTCTGTATCTTTCGACGAGTCCGTCTTATGGAAATGTATTTTGAATCTATTCAATACCTGCACATTCCATGAGACATTAATACAGTTTTTGACTCGATGGCCAACTTCATTTTGGATTGGCACATTGCACACACATAACATATTCATAAAAATATAAAAATAGACATAACATGTAAATCATCCATTGTATAAGCAAACATGTAAGACAAGATATGATAATTCACCATTATAACACAAAATGTATAAAACCGCCGATAATGTCTATATATATATATATCAATCGATACAAAATGGTAGTGTTGATACAAAAGTTTGAAGCATGCTAGCTTTCAGTCAGAGTCATCTCTACAAAAATTTGAAGCCTATAAGCTTTCAGTGTATACATATATAAAACATGTGCCTAAAAACTACGCCGCACGGCCGTAGGCCGCTCAACTCCAGGATGAGCATGGTAACAGACTACGACCCTCGCCACCTTCCAGAGTAGTCTGCCAAAATGAGCTGATACCCCAACTGTTAACTCCTGATAACGGAGGGTTAGGTCATGCATAGTAGGCTCTGGGATGTCTGAGGTCATCCTCTGGAGTTTCTCCCCAATCACCTCTTGCTCCTCAAGAGCATCACGGACCGCGGGATCCATCTATAACACTCCTCCTCTCTACACAAGGAGAGAGACTCCAAGTGGTCGCTCTGGACCCACGTCTGCAATAAACATGTAAAATTCATCAACACTACTACAAAAAAATCATAAAACGCATAAAATATAAAAACACAAGCAGTTGTTCTTACCAATGTTGTCCCATTGCGCCCCCTCAGGAAGCACTAAGTTTGGGTCTCCTCGGAAGTCTGTACCAGCATATGGGTACTCCTCCACCGTGAGGATCTGTCCTTGCAACCACGAGAAGAACCCTGTACCAAAACTGATGATGGGACCCCCGTCACCATGGCGAGCCATCACCTCTGCCCATCTCATCTTGTGAGGATAGCGTACATCCCGATCCTTGAAGTCCACTTGCGGGCACAAGTGAGGTACGTGATCCAACATAAAGGATACCACTACCGAACCATACCCAAACAGCTTCAGCACCCCGCGCTGGCATTTGGTCAACTTATCTCGGAGGCTGGTGAGAAGCCCCTCGCACCAGTTAAACACAGTAGGAGTCATGCACTCCTTATCATACATCATCTGCGATTTTCTCACCAGATGAGAAGATCGGCTGCCAGCAACTCGCACAATAGTAAAGAGTACTGCTCGAAGAGCCTGGTCACTGACATCCTTGATGGGAATTTTCCCACCAACCATCGTAGTACCCGGAGTACACCACTGATCTATCATGTCCTCTACCGAACAATCAACACTGCGTGATCCGGTCAAGGATACATGGTTCCCTCGCCAAGATAGCCCTATCAGAAAGTAGATGTCCTCGACATCTATGGTAAGCATGTGCTCACCTATCTGGAAGTGCTGCTGAATGGGGTCCCAACATTGGACCAGGTATGTCAGTAGTGTTACTTGGGATCTCATCCCCGACAATCGAAAATACTTGAGTAGCCCACAGTTCCTCAACGCTGCAACAAATTGTGGATTATTTTCCACTTGCATATCTTCGAGCTCATGCTCGCGTTCCCGCCACTCAAGAACCATTGTGCTCACCCCAAACCTGTCAAGAAAGACATTTGAACACCTTTAGAACTTTTCCCAACCTTTAAAAGGTTTTTATTTTGGCTAGGTTTTTAGGTTAAGTTGGCGGTTTGCACCGACGCAGAACATCCATTTGGATAGGGCGCCGTCGGCATAACACTCCCTTTTGGGTTCTGCGTTGGCACGGATCCCAAAAAGGTTACCTGCGTCGGCCTGTGAACGCAAACCTCCCAACCTGTCATGCTCAAAACCTACCTAAATGAAAGAAAAAGCAAATTCTAAACCACTAGAAAGGTAAAGGGATAGGTTTAGGGTTACCTGTCACTGATGGTGCCTGAAATGACGGATCACATCTCCTGGAATCAGCAGAAGAAGAACGGCTGCAAAGGGAACTTTTCACCTCTCCAACTTGGTAAAAAACAAATAGTAATTCTTTTTACTATTTACCCCTATTTATATTGAAAAAGAGCATATTCCTTTTTCAATTTATTCTAGAATGGGTTATTTTGCTATAGTTGGGCTTATTGCTATCCGGTTAATCATTTTTGACCTAGTTTCAAGCTTGCAGGTGAAGTTTAACGCCACTTTGATCCCATTTTTCGCGGTAATGATCTTTTTGCATATATTCTCAGGTATGAACACTCATAGAGCATATTTTTGTCATTATTTCTCTCATTAAATACAAATTATTACGGAAAACCGAGCTAACTCTTTGTTCTTTCTCATGCTCGTTAAACGATGAGAATAAGTCACCGAGTTATAGTTTATCACCTTTTTTGGGCTTGTTAAATTCCTACAAAAAAGGAACCCCCCCAGAGTCTTTCTTCAAGCTCTTTGCAGGCTCTCAAAATACGAAAAGATTGCCAAGCGAACTTGTCGTGTTAACGCTTGTTAAAGTATTTGAATGGTCATCTTCCTAGTGATAGTTTACCCCTTTTTCGGACCAGGGGGCACTATTTACGAAAAGGGAATACTCCAGCCAATCATGATTGGAAGAGTCCTCTCTCGCGTTGTTTTATCCTTTTCCGGGTGATGAGGCTAACTTTACGAAAAAGGACATTTGGAGTCTTCTTTAGTTCTTTCCAGACTCTCTAAACATGAAATGACACCGAGTTTACCTTCTATAGACTCGTTAAAACTCAACATTGAAGGGCCCACCATGGGACGAACCCCTCCTTTCCCAGGTTCGAAAAATGTTTGGGATTGGACTCATCTATGAGATGATCTATACCGAGCATCTGTTTACCCTCCTCAACCTCATAAAAAACAAGTGAGGCACTCATCAATCATGATGGGGAGAAAGGAATTTTTTTTGTGTTACACTTTAATCTGTGGTAGTACTTAGTTGTTCTAGAACATGGCACTCATTTGCATTTACATTCAGTACTTGTCCTCGAGTCTTGTTAACTTCATGAGTATTGTTACTCCTTTGGAGTTGCATTAGGAGTTGGCGTCATTCTCATCATGTCGATACTGCCAAGTCATGCCATGCCCATGTTCAAGATACATTCATCGCTCATCATTTGCAGTCAGTACACCTTCCATCATGTTGGTCTACTCTTAGTTAGTCTTGCATATTACTGTACCATCTAATCTACTCCAAACATCTGTTATCAAGTTTTGTGTCGATGATGAGGGATTCATCATGTCCCTCCTTCGACGGATTCATCCTTGTCGACTTCAACACATAATCCGAGGACTGAATCTAGAAACCAATCGAGTGCCTTGGGCCTGCATGCCTCAATGGCAGGTTACCTCGCTTTCGACATGAGTTTACATCATTGACTCTTGATTGAAATATTTCGTCAAGCGTTCGAATTCAACTCATTCATTCGTGCTCGATGATATGTACCATGATACCTTGGGGATCATTGACATTAATGGTGATTTCCCTTGCGCTTGTTAACGGTATACATCAATGATCGGTAATCAAGTGGTTTCTACCATGTTCGACGTCAAGACATTTGTAATCACATGGATAGATTTGTATCATTGTGGGTTCGGCTTGAAGACCCTGGGGAGTCATGTTTTACCCAGGTTGCGATGGAGATTGTTTGAGTTATGTTACACATATCCACTTTGTATTGGTCGTGGATGTGTTATCATCTCATCATGGATCTATGTTTGTGTCTAGTAGCCATGATTGTGTTCAGTCGGTCTTTACTACCATGGATCTGCATTATATTGGTCGAAATCCATGTTGTGAGTCATACGAGACAGTGTTCTAAGAGTCAGTTGTACTGCAACAACATCTGCCCTCCGACAAGTCCTTTCCATCCTTCTATCAAAGCATTTCACTTGTATAGTTCTATCGGCTTCATGCTTTGGGGGGCATTCTGTTACACCCAAAATATCACCATCATGAGACATATACCAACTCAGTGCCTCAATCCCTGAAGTCCCATGATCAAGTTAGTCATTTAGATCAATTTTATGTCCTTTATCCACATTCCTAATTGGGCCGACGCATGTTGTATTTAGGAAAGAAGCGCTGATGTATATTGTCCTCATGCAGCCTGCGCTAGAGTAAGTTTAATGAGATAAAGGTAGCTTTCGAGCGAATTCTAGAAGTTGGATGAGGTGGATTCCTATCCCTAACTCCTAGGTGAGGTGGCCTTCGGTTCCCTAGCCTTGAGGGAATATCCCTTATCCCTCTCCCCATGATCCTCAACCTACTCTATCCACTTGGTCCTATAAATACAAGAGCCCTCTCCATTCCAAAGGGAGGAAGGCTATAACATTCATATATTGGTGAAATAAGCTTAGGAATATCATCATCCATCTCTTGGAGGCACCCATTTCTCCTTAGAGGCATTGGCTTGGCTTGTTGGAAGAAGATTGCAATGTTAGGGCTTGGTTGTAATCCTCACTCTTCTATGTATTTCCACTTTTATACAGTAATGCAAAACTCTTTCCATAAATGTATTGTTGTTCATTGATATTTATAGTTTACTTCCTTAACCGTTTACTTAGATCAATTATTGTGTAGATGCACTATTATTGCTTGTTTGTCTCTTGCATGTTTTGGCAGGTCTTGCAGCTACAGATCTGACAATCGTGGAGCTTGGAGTGACAAAGGAGAAAGAGATTTACAGATCTGAAAGGTAAGATGTTTACATCTCTCAATATTTAATTGGATCTAGGAAGGTAGATTTGTATTATGTCTAATTTGTTCTAGATTCATATTGAACTAGGGAGATCATGCCTTAAGTCCGCTTTCGGTAGATTGTCCGGTAACAACTACCTCAAATGTGGACAAACTACCATAGTTATACCCACAAGACCAAAAACATAAAATGTGGTACAAATCAAAAGATAACTCAAGATGAGTAAAAGACCCAAAAGATAAGAGGCAAGGTACCACAAAAAAAATGAAAGGACAAGGTACCACAAGACTGATAAACAACATGGTGTAAGGACCAAAAGTAAATAAACCATTGTGGGGAAGGTACAAATCAGGTCAAATATATATTGCAATAGCTCCTTGTAACTACCTGTTATTTGACATGCCAAAGTGATGGAAGGTCAAATAATGTCAATTATATGCAATAGCTCCTTGTAACTACCTCTTGTAACTCAAATAGGACCTCTGAAAGGTATGATAACAAGTAATCTTCCTCACTAAGGTTTGGAGGGTGGTACGAAGTGGGGATAAAGACTCATAACAACTTGGACAAAGGGGGTGTACCTCAAATGTGGAAAAACTACCATAGTACCCATAAGACGAAAAACATAAAAGGTGGTACAAATCAAAAGATAACCAAAGATGAGTAAAAGACCCAAAAGGTAAAAGGCAGGGTACCACAAAAAAATTATCAACAAAATGAAAGGACCAAAAGTCAATCAAACAAGGTGGGGTATAACCAATCATCTCTCTCTCAAATGTACCAGTGTTCCATATAACTTGAAAGTCCATCATCATAGTAAAAGAAAAGTCCACACGGATGATGTGATCACGTGGTCCTCTAGACTACTCCTAAGGTCAAGCATTAGAGGCTCCATCAAGGGGTGTCCAGTCCCTTGAGAAGACCATCTAACTCAACCATCTCCAGGTCCTAGGAGAAGAGGACATCACACATCATCAAATAATTGGTAACTGACCATGTAAGAACTGAAAAACCCTCAAGCAACCGAGCGTGCAGAAGGGGAGCTAGGAAAAGACAAGGCTCGCAGGCTAAAAAGGAAAGCTCAAAAAATTGTACTGGGACCGGGGTCACAGTAAGCGAGCTGAAACAAAAGTGGCAAGAATGGCAACAAAGCAACACTAAAAAAGAAAAAGACCCTCTAAAAAGGTGAAATAGCAAGAAAACTTCCTAACTAAGAGCTGGAGACCTCGACAAATCGTATCCTTCGCAAGGTGATGAAATCCAAGTCGAACAATACGAAATGAGATACCAAAGTGGAAGGATATCCCTCTACCGAAAGGGATCCTGGGTAAAAGAGCCTTAGAAGAAAAGTCACTAGGCTAACTCGTTCATGACACGTCGGAGAAGGTTATTTGGCACTTCTGTCTTTGAGCCCCTATATCACCAATACTGTAGAGTACAAGGAAGACAATGGATCGATAGCCTTAGGCGCTAAGTGGAATGCGACATTCCACAAAGTCCATCCAAAATCAATCCTCGCGGCTTAACCCCCGAAAAAATGGGAGGCCCCTCCACAAATTGGTCGATGACCATGTCAATAAGTACAAGAGGATTTTAGCACCCTAGAGGACAACAACTATGTCTTAAATGAAAATTACAAGGGGGAATTATTTGGATGCCTATCCCTGGTATCATACCTAACTACCAAATTATTTTTATCCTCAAGTGAGGTTAAAGTGTGTTGAGTTAGTGAGTTAAATTTTAATGGTTGTATTACTCAGTCGGGCGATGGAAGTGCAACTCGTGGTGTGATGACTGACTCAAACCATGCAAATGAATATGAATCAAATAAGCCTTTCCTTTCAATGAATGCTAGCTAAGGTAAGGAGATAGTTCTTTCAAACTATAACTACTCTTTCAAATTAAATGAACCCAACAATAAATTTCTTCTACTTATAATGAGTAAAATGCATGATATTGTTTAAACCTTAGCAATCCTGAGCATGACATTGCAATATTGTGCATAGTCACCAAAGATGAAAACCTCAAGAATTGCAGGCATTTAGTGTAGAGTCTACGTAGGTGTATCAATTGAGTTTTTAGTCTACATGTTGGGTCAATAAGTGTCATCATGATATAAGTTAGAGATTCATCTTAAATAAATCTTAATAAGCTAAATTGTGTAAGGGAATTCTAGAACATCTTTATCAAATGAACAAAAGAGGCCTCCCGATTACCTAAGCAATTTCTCGGGCACTCATCAACATCGAAACGACGCACTGGCATCTGAGAACATGACCGGAAGAGATAGTTATGCCATTGATGGATATAAGGACGGATATAAGAATGGGATGGAGCCGTCCTTGTCTGACAGAGGACAACTCCATCCCATCCTTATATCCATCAATGGCAGACCTATCTCTTCCGGTCATGTTCTGGACAGGTTTGCAACAAATAAGATCCAATGGAAAAAAGTGACTTGGGGCAAAGATAGTATTCCATTAAATAGAATAAAACATAGGAAATGTTAAAAATTTCTAGAAAGAAATTGGGAAACAAGATATAAGTGAAATTATCGTTCTTTTTAAAATTTTAATTTTAATTTGTTTATTTTTAAATAAATAGCAATTTATGTACTATAGCCTTGATTGGTCACTTTGGAAAGGTAATCCTATGGAAATTGTGTTATTGTAATTAGCATCATTGATATCGAGTTGCAAAGTTTTGTGTTGTGCGTTAGAGCAAATCAAATTTGAATGTTCATTGCAACACCTACTAGCTTCAACTGATATTTGGCTTGGGTTGTGATGATATTCTTGGCATGAAACCATTTCCAAAGCATTTGTACATGTTTGGATATGGTAACACTGCTTATGGATCACCTACCCAAGGAAAAGCAACTGAATCTTTTAGACATGTCATGCAAATGTTTCCTTCTTGGCTATAACAAAAATAAAAAACTTATAGATATTTGGATGTTCAAGAGTGCAAGCTTATAATCAACAAATATGTTAAGTTCAATGGAGGGTTCACAACAAAACTTGACATGCAACAGATACAAACATAGATCATATCTACATGCAATTTTGGAATTTTAAAACTGGAGATCCTGTAATGAATTTTGTTTTGCTGCAAACATAAGAGGAGGCAACAAAGAAGATCCAATGGCAACAAGTGACTAGGGAAAATATAGTATTCCATTAGATAGAATCAAACATAGGAAATGCTGAAATTTCTAGAAAGAAATTGGGCAACAAGATATAAGTGAAATTATCATTTTTTTTAAAATTAAAATTAAAATTTGTTTATTTTTAAATAAATAGCAATTTATGTACTATGTGAGGCATATGGTGGGGGCACCTTAACTCGCTCTACATCTAGTTGTAGGAGAAATTGGGGTTTCTTAAAGCAATTGCATTCCAAATGACACAACTGACTAGGACCTATGCTGCATTAGATGATCAAGAATATAATCAAGCAGTTGTGGTTCATTTGTAAATAGCCTTGATTGGTCACTTTGGAAAGGTAATCCTATGGAAATGGTGTTATTGTAATTAGCATCGTTGATATCGAGTTTCAAAGTTTTGTGTTGTGCGTTAGAGCAAAGCAAATTTGCATGTTCATTGCAACACCTAATAGCTTCAACTGAGTTTTGGCTTGGGTTGTGATGATATTCTTAGCATGAAACCATTTTCAAAGCATTTGTGCATGTTTGGCTATGGAAACACTGCTTATGGATCACCTACCCAAGGAAAAACAACTTAATATTTTAGGCATGTCATACAAATGTTTCCTTCTTGGCTATAACAAAAATCCAAAACTTATAGAGATTTGGATGTAGATATGATCACCCAATCCAAAATGCAAAACGAAATCACCCAAGACTCCCCATGGGGTATTTATTTGAGTTATATAAGAAAATTAGTATTCACTTGAAGGAGGGATAGTTAATGTTCTACAACCGAGGGATGGGATAAAAGCAACCAAATTGACCAAGTTGAAGAAACTGGGTGTTCATTTTTTTTATACAGTAGGAATTTATCTATGAATCCCTCTTGATGATATCCCAATGGTGACTCTTAATGTTTATAAATTGACAATTCTTGAAGGGTAATTCCACAAATCCATCAACATGGCTAGAAAATGTATTGATTTCTCAATCATACCCTCTTAAATAAATGTTGGAATAACCAATGGTTTAGTGGCCAATTCAGATGCTCAAGATGTCTTGATCCCACTCTAATCAATTTGAATTATCCTTGCAGGAATTTGCAAGCCTCTTGGCATTCTGATAATTCCTCATTTCGAATTCTCTTCGATATGATTCCAATACATGAGCTTGGCCATGAAGACAATGATCTGCCACAACAGGAAAATCTGGCACTTGACCTCCATATGCTAGAGGAAGCGTTATACATTTTTAAAATGAAGCTATGTATAGGCTCGATTTCCATTCGAGCATACCCCTGTGAACATAGCTGCCCACTATTTCCAACCCTAACCCTTCTACTAATTGAATTTTTTTGTTTTGGGTTTGTTTTTCCTTTCCTACTATTTTAAAACAATACATATTGGTAAGGTCAATTTATGGTTCCGAGAATGCAGATGCAGGTAGATAATGGGGTCCTAGATATTTGGAAGGAGAGAAGCAACATTAACCCATTACCTTACCAGTGCATCAAATGGATAGTAGTCAAGGTCATTCTAGGAATTATTTTGAGCTCTTGTAACAACAACAAATGACTACATATTTTGTAGCTTGTTATCATAAATAATATAGGATATAATGGAGGATAAATTCATAAGGAATACTTGTAGAACATCACCCAAAGTCATGTAGGTGATAGGATCTTCTTTAGGTATATTGATTAGTTAAGTGTGAAGAATTTTCAGCGGAAAACTAAGGAGAAGCATCCCACTGTGATTTACCATATAACTTGGCACCATTTAACAAGGTCAAATCTAGAAGATGGATTAAGGATATCACCCACACCACTGCTCAGCTAGATGTCTATCTATCCAATCTGAACATTAAGTTTCAACGATTGTTTTTGGCTTTAATTGCTTGTCATATTACACCCAACTATATTGTAACCGACTATTGATAAATCAGACTTGGATATTCTATAAACACTTTGTTATCTAACTGTTGTAGATACTTAGTGGTTTGGAAACATAGGATTTTGATGTGTAATGGTTTCATTGCATGTTCTCATGTGGGAATGTATGTCATTTGTCAACATATTAAACTTCCATAGCACAACAATTTACACTAGGAAAAGACTTTAAAGAAATGCACCAGATCTGAACATTTAATTAGAAAATGGTGTACATGCCTGGAATTGATGATTATAAGTAATTGGTGACATGCCATGTTCAGTTAATAGGAAGAATGATGCAAGACAACTTATCAAGTCTATAAGTGATCCACGACTTCTCTCAAACAGTAGCTGATGTAATCATAACAATGGGACTGTTGCATGTGATGTTTCCTTTCATTCTCAACATGCTAGAAATGTCCACTAGAGCTACCTTCTCACATAGATTTTAAAGCAATGAGTAACCTAATCATATGGTACTGTGATTGTTTGTTATTATCATCCACCAAGGAGAAACTCGGCCCTCACTAACACATAACTTTAGATATTTGCAACACTTTCATGTTTTCCAAATGGCCCCACCAATAGCAAAAAGATAAACTTAAGCCATGTAACAGAGAATTGGAAATGTAGTAGAATGTGTACACTCCACCTTTTAAAAAGAGAAGCAACCCCAAGGAGAAACGATTAGCCAACAATTTTCCATTTAGGATAAACATACCATCTATATTACCCCAAGGAGAAACAAACCATCTATACTACCCCTAGGAGAAATGAAATTAAAATTAAAGGCATTCCATGGGTCCCAAATGAAATTCCTTGGTTGAAAACTCTTTTAGAAGGATTATGTCATGCTCTGAGGCCCTATGCATAGTCAACCAGCCATAGAAACAATGTTGTTATCTTAAAACCCTATTTTTTAGATTTGAAGCTTACCATAGTCCTACAGGAACATCCTTGGTGACCTAAAGCTCAACACCTATCCCATATGTTAATCATGGAAATTTCCTTCCCTAAGGCATGTGTCATGATCTATGGATTTATGGATGATTTATGGATATATGATCTACTTTGATTTTTTTATCCTTTTATAAGGCATGTCTTGTGAAAATAGTTGTGTAGGTGGCTCATACACCAATAGAACTTGAGCAATCATCAAGGCTTGTTGTGAAGGTTGCTAGACAAAACTAGCATGTTTAGTGAGTGACAGAGGCTTAATGATTGATCCTTCTAGTTTGAAATTCTATATATATTGGGTAGGGATAAGAATAATCCAACGATAGTCAATGTCCATGAAAAATAAAGTGAGGTATATAGCTTGTCAGCTAAGATTAGGACTAGACTTGGAGGAGGCCCGATGTTTAATGAAACCTAACTAAAACAAAATATCTATCGATTGGTGGACACCTCAAAGTTGAGTGGATTCTCTCAATGCATTGTATTAGAACACTTATAATTGAGTAACAATTTTTTTTGACACCCCCCATATGCTCCATGCAAGAGTTAATTTATACCCTGAAAAATTCATCAGAACATGATGTATTGACAAATGGTCCATGATATTGGAACATGAATTAATTGTTCATTACATAAGACCTTAGAGTAAAGTCAACATCCAACTCGCTGTGATGGCAATGCATCGGGGATGGTGAGGCTCTTTGCATGGTGGTAGCTAGGTACCATGTCTTGCATGCATCTAGGAACATGGATGATTCCCCCCAAATTACTGTTGACAGAAGTCATAATTTATGCAAGGTTCAACTTTTGTAGGAGATAGGTTGCATTAAAGCCTCTGAGTATTAAAGTAGTCAAGGCTTGGTAACCCTAAACTACATCTGGAAGCTAAAAGAAGAAAGAGAATATTTGCAAGTGTATGTGATGAGAGAAATAAAGAGAAGCACTTATTTTTGCATAGAAAACTACTAATATTGAACTGCAACGCACTTCAAGGAATCTCAGGCCCAACATATTTATAAGGATCGATTTCCAATTTATTCCATTCTGACTGTTTTTGGTGTCAAAATTCACAGTAAATATCAGAGTGATGCACAAAATTAATACCACCATCGATACTCATTTCCTGCATCGATTTGTAAGGGACAATTAGATAAAATTTTAAGAGGTAAATACCAAGGCAGGTTCAGACTAAGTATTATCTACCCAGGGGAGGGCAGGTCGGTGATCAGTGCTCAGTGTTGTTGAAGTACCTCACTCAGATTGATAATACTGAGTATAAACCTCCCTATGTAGTAAGTATTCACCTCTTGGGTGTCTTAGGAATTCACTTACGCTCGATACTGATTATGGACCTGTCTTCGACGGGTTGTTGGAGTTATAGAATGGATTAATTTTATTATATTTTGAATTATGTTTTTAACCTTTTTTATATATCATGGCAGAGTATGACAGCTAGGGTTTTGATTACCCATGCATACTGGCCGAATATGCATGTTTTAGTAGTGATTCATCCTTAAACCTCGCAAAACCCGCAGCTTTCAGGTCGAATAGTTAACCGCCGTAGTGGAAGAGTAGGATTTTATAAACACACAATGATACAATATGATCGAACCTAGGAATGGTTCTACCAATTAGCAATGGTTAATGTCTTACTAAAGTAGTGTCCCAAGCAAAAACACTCTGGTTAAGACTCATTAATCCAAAATTCACTGCATTCAGACTCATTAATCCACAATTCATGCGCAAGGGGAAACTAGTTAGGGCTCGGTACTCACAGATTTGGGAGGCATTGGCTCCTCTCAAATTTTCTCTGCTTGGCTTCCCTGTCCCCTACAAGACCGCAATCCAAATCTGCTAT